>JAREYC010000002.1:206757500-207957500 GCA_030015325.1 Cryptoblepharus egeriae
GTACATTTAATAAAAAAAATTTTAAGTGGGGAGGAACTTAAGCTTTGTAATCTGCCTTGGGAAGCTTAGAAAAGGCAGGTTATAAATTCCTAAATAAATTAAATAATTTATAAATAAATTTTAAAATAAATACTTTAAAGTTATAAACTAGTGAAACAAACCTGCGTTGCAGGAGTAAAATACCTCCCCCCCCCCGTGTGCCATCCCCCCATTGCATATTATAAACCCTCCCATGCGCAGTCCTCCCATGCACAATGTGGTTGGCCTACAATGCTGAAATGATTTCTTTTAACATGAACTTTTAACATCATACATTTACTTTGTGGAACTAGAAACAGAATATTAATTTTTAAAAACTTGAAGATACCAAAGCTCCTGCTGTGCTCCTGCTGAGACTGCTACCTAGAGTTGTCTCTCAAGGAATCAGCATGGATCTCTAGAAGTCAACTTGAGCAATCCAGATGTTAACAAGTCCTGTTTTAAGACATTGGGAAGACAACCAGTCTGAGTTGGCAACACTACACACATCCATGCACAGTATCCCTATCCATACCCACAGATTAAGAAAATCACCCTCCTTTGCTGTTGTCTTTGAACATGGCTAGTCTGTATATCCACTGACAAACCAACCTTCCATGAAGCTCTTACCCAAGCTGTCTTACCACATCTGATGACAGTGAATTCCTTAAATCAATTATATTAAACAATTTGGTTTGGAATTGAAATCTCTTTGCTTTTCTATTATATCGGTGTGAAGGGTTTGGGACAGATGCTTGGGAGACCATCCGCATTTGCCTGCTTTGGAGGCATGATCCTGAGTTGGCTGGGTTGGAAGAAGCAAGAAATGGCATGGAGCTTGCTACCACGTGAACAGGTCAGAAATCTGTGCATGATAGCACAATAAACAAACAGTTCACACACACACACACACACACACACACACACACAAAAGATTCCAGCTATTCCTTTCAGGAGGAATTTTGTCTTCAGTGGGCAACTCTTGGGGCAGTGGCATCACTAGGGTTTGGATCACCTGGTGTGGGAAGCCAGCACATCACCCCGTATGTACCATTGCCTGTCCCCACATTTTTTGTCATATTTTTTGTGACAAAAGGCCTCCAGATGGCCTTTTGAGGACACTGAAGGCCATGCACAGCTTCTTCAGCACTCAGAAGCCTCTAGAGGGTGGAAACAGGCAGGGGTAGCACCTTTGGGCGGTGGGTTAGCACCCTAGGGGTGTGCTCCAGGTGGGACAGTGGCCAGGAACACAACCAGATACATAGCCATAAAAGGATGCATGAGTAGACAGTATGCAAATATAAGAAATATGGCAAAATGGTGTAATGATGTAAGTCTTTGTTGCTTCTTAACAGCATGTGATATTTACCATATTGTGTTTTAAATGTGGCTTAGATGTGGCTGCTAGGGTCATGGTGACAGAGCGCATCTTCTTTTTCTTTGTGGGAACCAAAGGAATTTATAAATAGTAAACTTTTTGCAGATGTCACATCTGGTTATTCTCAGCTCTGGCAATCATAAAACAGCCTTTTGCCCCCAGAAATGGAGATATTCCAGAGCCAGAAGTCTGATTACAATCCAAAAGTGTAAGGAAATAATCTCCCGTGACATCTTTAAACTTTGTGAAATTTGCACGTTGACCCCCAAAAGCTCAGTTTTCATTTGATTCCTCTAGCCCAATACCAAGGCGCATGGAATCCTCATAGAAAAACCCACTGACTGTAGCTCCAATGGAGAGACATGCCCAATGGCCCAGTAGGTCGTGTCACTAGGCAAAAAGGTTGAGTAATAAAAAGATAGGCAAATAATTAATGACAGCTCTAGCCCTTTAATTCTACAATCCAGCAACTGCAGATGAAATATATTTAAAATTTCAAAGCTGCTCAGCATGACATAATCAAACAAGATTTAATAAGATTTCATACAATAAAAGATGATGTACATATCTGTGCATCCAGTAAGGTCAAATCTTTTCCACATATGATACTTCACTGTACACTTTATATAAATGCCTGCAAGAAATTCTTAGCCCCCTTTTTGAACTGAATGACAAATCAAACAAGAATTTAAAAATCAAAGTGAGTGGCTAATCAAAGCATATATGCCTATTGTGTCTTTGATCTGAACACAAAATACCTGTATCTCAATGGTCCATCAAATGCCTCATGGAGCGCATAAAAGAACAAGTCACCTGCATCCTTGTGTCCTTGCCTGTGGTTGGCATTCTGAGATAGCCTACACCTTAAATAAGGTTGCATATACTCATCGTGGCTTGTAACCTGTGATGGGCTTTTCCTCCAGAAATTTGTCCAATTCCCTCCTAATGACATTTAGGTTAGATACCATCACCACATCCTTTGGCATGGAATAAGACACTTTGTCAATGAGGGCACAATATTATGATGGAGTTACATAAATGGGTATCCTGCATTTTGGGAGGCCTTGTCCTCTTTTTTGTATTATGACATATGGTTACCCTGAGCATGGTGAACATCCCCTTCCCTGAGCCACAGCCCTAATTTATACCAGCTCCTGGCATCATTTTGTTAAAAAGTGGGAGTTTGAAACACAGAACTCCAACATCAAATCTATGGATCTGCAATGAAGGAATACTCCAGGGCCTGTGAACAGACATCTGGTTTTCTCTTAGGCAGAGACTCACATCCTTGAGATCCTTCCCTTCCTGGTTCAGCCCAGTGCAGACTGTGGCTGTATTTTTTCTACAATCATTCTGGTTGGTAATTGATGCTGCTGGAGAGAAGGCATATTCCAGTTGTTAATGATGAACTAACATCTGCCTGTTCGGTAGTACTCCAGAGACTGTCACCATCACACTTGATGGTCTCAAGTTCTTTCTCAAAATTAAAATAAGATTTTTAATTTACTATGTTATTTTGATCTCATTTGTCCTCCTTTATTAACCACAAACCACTTTGTAAATGTAACAAAAGCACTCTCACCTATGCTGAGCTGGATTTGAGAGAAATCAGTCTCTAGAGCTGGGGTCTCCAAACCCCGGCCCGGGGACCAGATGTGGTTCTTGGTAAGTTGTATATAGTTTCCTGGAAGTAAGCCCCACTGACCTCAATGGAACTTGCTTCTGAACAGACATGCATACCTTAAGTATAGGACTTCAACTATACTTCAATTATACTATATGTATAATACAACTATAATGTTGTATTATACAACAGTAAGTCTACAACTGGGATAGCAGAAATGCTCAGTATCTGAATAGGCACATGTTGTACAAATTTTATTTTAAAAGGGTTTTTAAACCATAACTATTGAACATTCATTTCCTTCTGGAAAGGGTTAGAGAAATACTGCAGAATTTCAGTATGGTAGTTCTCGTTGCAGTGCCAAAAGTAATAATAGTTGAATAACTAGAGGTATGTATATCTGGAAAACTATTTAAGCATAAGCAAGCCTAATGATGTTTTTAAAGCAATTATATTTTAGTATGCTGTAACTTTATAAGCATGTAAATTTACTTAAACCCAATGTTTTCTATATAAATCAGAATTAAAGCTTGCTCTTGAGGTTTGAAATTGAAAGATTCTAAGAAATTCATTTTTTCTATACTCAAGAGATATACTTTTTCCTCTACATCTAAGCACGTTCATGACAACACTAATTTAAAATCATTCAGGCTAAGTAGCCAGGTTAGTTTACTACCCAAATAAGTGACAGATTAATGAACTCTAATAGGAATGCATGATGGTTTCAGTTAAGTAGGCCATCACAGAATAAACTGAATTTTAAAAGGGGAGATAGCAGTTCACAGCACAATCCTAGGAACAGTTTTTGCTTTTATTCCTCTGTTCCCAAAAACTTGCACTAGTTAAATTGAAGAATTGCCTAGAAGCCATAAACAAAGCCATTTCCCTTAAGGTTCCACATATTTTCCTGGCATATTTTTGATCTTTTCCAATGCAACGGTTCTATGATTATTCCAAAATAATGCCAGAGTACCCCTTCCTGAAGTCACCCCCATTCCAAACAGAGTTGGAGTTATCTTCCAATTTGTGCATGCATTTTGCAATGGAACAATATGCTCAGCTAAAAACAAATCTCGGTAACAGTTAATACATTCAATTAACATGTGGCCTTGAATATTTCCTTTTTGGTTTTTGCAAATTAGTCATCTTCCTTGTCAATTTCCTAGTAATATCTTATTTTCTGCAAAAATTTACATTCTACTGTTGCCTTAGAAGTCTTCCATAGATTTTATTCTACAACCCATTCAGAAATGAGAGAAGTATCTTATAATAATTGTTGTCCTGTAGTTTAGAAAATGCTATTAGTGGGCCTCAAGAGAACATTGTATTAGAAGGAAAACAGTTTAAAATCAAAATCATTAAATGTTCGTTTTTGGAGGGAAAACTGACCAATCCAATGTCTTAGGCTTCAATCCTGAAGTGTACTTAGGCTAGCAGCCTATCACTGGGTTGGCCCATTTCCAAGATGGGCCAGCCCAGTTACACCAGAAAGCCCTGCGCCAGTGTAAGTCAACGCTGGCCCAAGACAGGAGTTAGCTGGCCCTAGGCAATTCAGGAGAGGCATGTTAAAAGCCTGTTCAGCATGGCCTAGAACAGTGCAGTAAGGCTGTATCCAGAACCTTTTTCCAGGGCAGAAATACCCTCTTCCAGCTCCTCAATGTTGGACTATCTCAGTGGCAGGAATAAATTTGAGTAGACCCATAGGGGTCCATAAGTCAGAGTAAAAATGGAAGTGTTGGCAAAAATTTTGAGTCCCTGGCCAGCCTAACTGCAACCCCTGCATCTCAGGATACAGCACAACTGAACCAGCCCACCTCAGGATACAACATAACTACACCAGCCCAAAGAACATGCTGCCCTTGTGCTGCTACCTGTTCAGCAGTAGTTGGGCCAGCCAGAGGCGTTGTAGTCCTGTGGATTTGGCCTAGCTTGTCAGCTCAGGATATGGCCTACATAGGCCAGCTTTAGCTGGGCCATTTTTTCTGACCTAAAGTCAAGATTTTAGCCCTAATCTCTCTATTTAAGGACTGTCTAATGCCTCTTCTTCCTCCCAACCTAGCTGTTTGAAAACAAGCAAATTCAAGTGGATAAATGGGTACCACTGCAGTGGAACAGCAGAATAGTGCTGCTGCGAGACACATTTTTGTGCGCATGCGAGTCACATGTACATGGAAGTGTCTTCTGACAACTCTGGTTCTATGGCTCTAGAACCGGGGATAAGCACTGTTTCCTAGAGTCAGTCACAACTAGCAGGGCAACCTGTGGGGGACACCTTTACTTTTAATGCCTTCTTTATGGCACCTGCTTCAACTTCTAAGCCACTGTTTCCAATATGTTTTCAACTGTATACAAATGGTGCAAAAATACACTTCTTCACTTAGGAGAGTACAGCACATTGTCAAACTGACCCTATGAATGTATACTTATAAATAAATCCAACAGATCCACACAGTCTATTCTCACCTAATTGTGCATAGGACTGCAGCTTTACAAATACATAAGAAGGTCATACAGGTTTCCAAACTAATTACAAGACTAATTACAATATTCTTCAAAATTGTTTGATGAAGTATAGAAGTTTCAAAAATATTGAATATGATCTCTTGTAGTCCCTTTTCAAACTAGATGAGATTTGTTTTAACATATGTCCATGTTGCTTATGTGTTGCATCTACACATTTCAAAATAACTAAACATTCTAGAAGTCATTTATTTTGGTTAGACATCCAAAATTGTTATAAATAAGATACATGAAAGATCTTTACATTCCTCATGTTATAAAGTAATATTCTGTAAATCTATTTATATACACAATTTACAGGCTTGTTTGTACAGATATTTCTCTACATATACAGATCACTTCAAGGAATTTAGAGGGGAAATGTCAGAGAAATTTAGAGGGAAAACTTGGCAAAAATAAATGTCAGGTAAGTACCAGCTGGTTAAGAGCTGCCATTTTAACTGAGTAACTTCTAAAAAATATTTGTCAATATACTAGAATTATGTTTTAGAACACAGTGAGCCTGTGGATCTCTATCCCATTTTAAGCTGTCCCTTCTCCATCAACATTAAGGAAGAACTTTTTCTTGCTTGTCAAAATGAGTCTAGTGCCTAAAAGCATTACCCAGAATATTCTGTGATGGTACAGACATCTGTAATGAATGGACTTTGTTTGCTTACTTCCTATTCACTTTGCTAACTCCCTTACAAGCCCACAAGAGTCTGTCCACTATCAGTTTGCTTTTAAATACTAGCTTTCTTTGGATTTAAGAGTTTTTGAACAATTTAAGACACAGCTACCATTAAGATAAAATCAACTTTGCCATTTTTATGATAAATGAGCATCACATAATCAGCACACTGTAATTTAATGTGCCTCTGAATCTAATGTGCATCCTATATTTATAATCAAAATACCGTATTTACTCAAATCTAATTAACCATTGAATCTAATGCACACCCTGAAATTGGAGACTGGATTCAGCTGAAAAAGTTGAGTGTTAGATTCAAGTAAATAATTTTGCATGTGCAGAAGCCCCACTGCAGCTACAGTGACCCTGTAAATTCATAATGTCATAGATTGACCTGTCCATGTATCATTTGTAATCACTGATACAGAGACCCAGCTATACAATTTTTGAAAAGATAATGCAGTAAGACAGAAAGTCATTTGGTTGATTTTTTCTGGAAACATCTGTTTGTGAACTTTTTTGTTGAAAAATGGTATGGAAATATTCTTAATATATGCATTTTAAATTTCATTTATAGACAGTGGTCATTGCTTCCAGCAAGCATGTTACAAAATGGCAAAATATCTCTCACCACTTCTCAGTTTACCTGTCAGAAAGAGGAACATGTTAATTTTATCAGTATTTAACCAACTTACAGTAGAGATGAAACTATATAAACATGTTCTTCACCTATGAATACTTTTTGTCTTGAAAACAGCAGGTGTTGAATCTGGATCAGGAATGCAGCATGCGAGAGAGAGATTTAATCCTCTGCCATTACTGTTGATTTGTACTGGAATATTCACAACCACATGTAGCTAATATCTACCCCCTGAGTTAAGTAGATATTGGTGCCAATGGACACTCTTAGACAATTAACAATCACAAGGGATCCAGAAAAGATTGAGATCACAGGAAGAAGCATGTATGCATCCATCTGTTGCATACTTTGTATGCAGGCCTCTATCACCAAAGGTGTTCAGAATGCAAGAATATGAAATTTGGCCCTAGGAAAACCTATTTTTAAAAATGCCAAAAGTGATGGTCTAATAGTTAGTAGCCAAGCCAACATATGACAATTTAATTTGAGCTATATCATCACCGCAGTTGTAACAAAACTTCATCAGCAGAGTATTTGCACAATCCAAAGATTGGAATCTTAGTTTTTGGTTATGAAATGCATGAACCCTAAACGTCAAGCATCATGCAGGACTTAAGGCAATTTCATACTGTACTGCATGCTGCTGAATGATTCTGAATCTATTTGGACTTATTAGTTCCTTGATGACCATGTGGTGCTTTGTTTAAATGAATGTGCTTGCACCCACAGGTCAATTCACCTTTCTCTCTAACTTTACATACACATTAAATTAGCATGAAGATCTATGAGAGACCTGTCAAATTAAAAACCACAAACAAATAGGAAACAAAAAATTATCAGGGTGATAAACGATTCAGTGGGCTATTTCCTTCCCCAGCTGCAGAAAGTTTGAGAGTGGAGAGCTTCCGTGGAGGGTGTTGAGGACTTTTACGAAGGTTATCATCCATCTGCAGTAAACAAATGATTGTAAATAACAAGTATTTCAAATTAAACTTTAGAAATTGCCAAGACAATATATAGCCACAGATGGGATGCTGGATCCTTGGAATCAAACTGATTTCTTGCAGTCTCTCTTACATGGTCTCTGTTAACAGAAAAATCTAGCTTTCTATGTACTTCTGACTGACTTGGGCACAAGTGGCCAGCCCCCACCCACACAGGCCTCCACACTGGCAGCAACTGCTGCTGAGTAGTGGTGAAGTGTTTCTTTAGGCATATTCCTAATGACCTCTCTCTGGCAACATTCACTATCACAAAGTGACTCCAAGGAAGACAAATATATTGGTTGAAGTGATTCCCACTTGTGCCCATGGAAGAAGGATTTGTTGGATAAGTGCAACAATTCAGCAGTAGGGAGGCAGAATGGAGTAGGAAAAATGGGGAACTTGGTGGGGAGCACATGGGACAAGGACGGAAAGTGGCTCAAATCCTGCTAGATCCTACTCCCCACTCTGGGACTGAAAGCCTTAAAGGGGGCTACTTGGATTTGCATCAGCGATTAATTTGGGCCAGATCAAAATAGACTCACAGAGGCTGCCTCCCTAGCCATGAGGGATACAGTAGTGGCTGTTCAGCTCTGCTATATTGTATAAAGTCCCTTTAGAACTGGACAGCTCTTATCTAGCTTTAGTAACAGGTAACATACACCCTCTGTGCCAGGAACTCTTTTTTCCTGGAAGGAGTTTCATCTCTGTACTTACAACATCTTTTGGGGTCTTTTATTTATAATTAAATAAAATGGTCTTTGCCTTTATTTGATTTCACTATAATTGATAGTGATATCAATTCTGATGATAGTAATCACCAGCTCTGATAATAATCATACTAATTTTTCTTAATATGTTAACTGTTGGTGATTGAGTAAACTCTTGAGTTTTTCTTATTCTCCTGAGAATAGTTAAAGCCAGCAGCTTTAACTGTTCAAACACAACAGCTTCAATCCTACAGAAAAAGCTGATGGGATTCCAATGTTAAAAGCATACAGGACACATCATTGAGGACTGCAGAAATCTTTTTCTACCCTTTGCTTAACTCTCTACAGCTACCTCCAGCTCTAGAACCAGCAAGGAGAAAACCACTGAAGGAGAGAAGCTGTCAGAAGGAATGTTAGTGGCATTACAGGAATATTTCAGACCCTCTCACTCACATATCCTGTTTTCTGACCTCACCACTTTCGACCTGGTTATAGAGGTACCTTTGCTGCCTGATCAAGATTGGACATTATCAAGAGAATGACTGTAAAGATATAGAAAAGTAAACCAAAGAACCTTTTCAATCAAGTTGGATTCCTTGTTCACAAGCTGTGTGAGTTTTTGCAGATTTGCATCCACTGTTTCTTGAACCATTGGAAAAGGACCTAAACAGGCAAACGCCAGAAAAGAAAGAAGGAACCGGAAAAGTGTAAGACTTTCAATACTTTTAAAGGGAGAAAAGACACATACTGAAAACTCCAAATCCTCTATCATCGTCTTTGTAAAAAACACACTAAAATCCATAGCTCTCTTGCAAAACCATCTAATTCTAATCATCTAATAGATTTAATAAAAACATAGGCTTTTTCTCTTTGAACACATGGTACATATTAGAAGAAAAATGTATGGTTTACCTGATATATTTGGACTAAAGTAGCAGCTCAGAATATCATCACAGAAGCGACATAAATTGTGAAGTTGTTTTAAATGGTCTTGTAATTGGACTTTGGGGAATGGTACTTTATACAGAGGTGCAAGAAAACCAAATGCAAAGGCATCCAGAGTTGTGGGTCTAGAGAGAACAGATACAGAACTCAGCTATATCCAACATCCATAAGAAATGTTTTAAACAGGGGAACATATAAAGCAATATGTAGCTATGTTCAAAAGGCATCACATGTGGAACATTAGTATCCACAGGAACTTAGCACAGACAGAATACATAAAAATGCAACTGACTCAATATATGGAATATTTTCATGAGTTGTTAACAAGACTATGTATTGTCATCATGACAAAATATATCCATCAATGGGCTAAAGACCCAAATCTCCAAGACATCCAGCTGTATATACGTACACTGCTCACAAAAATTAGGGGATATTTCAAAATGAATATGAAATGATTTTTTTTTAAAAAAAATTCTCTTAAAAAAAATAAAAACCACTTCTTGAGCTGGAAGTTGCTCTGGAGCAAGAGTGGCAGAGGATCCCACAAAACTGCTGGACAATCTGATCCTGTCCATGCCCCATTGCTGTCAGTGTGTTTTGGCAGTCATGGGTGACCACACACCCTACTGAACAGTTAATGTGTGGCACTCTCATCCAGTCTGATATGCTTCTGTTCACCCCCACCATTATGTCACTTTCTACTCAATCATGATAATTGCGTTTACATCTCATTTGGATAATCGAACAACTTCAAACAAAATCGAATAAAGAGGAACTATAGCTTCCAAGTCACGAGAAGTTATAGTTCCTCTTTATTCTGCATTGGTGAGACCTCACCTTGAGTACTGTGTTCAGTTCTGGGCACCTCACTTGAAGAAAGATGCAGCCAAACTGGAGCAAGTCCAGAGGAGAGCGACAAGAATGATCAGTGGGATGGAAGGGAAGCCCTACCAGGAACGGTTGGGGGAACTTGGGATGTTCAGCCTGGAGAAGAGGAGGCTGAGACATGATTGCCCTCTTCAGATACCTGAAGGGCTGTCATAGGGAGGAAGGGGCTCATTTGTTCATAGCTGCTTCTGAAAGCAGAACTAGAGCCAATGGGTACAAACTGCAAGAAAGGAGATTCCAGTTGCAAATCTGGAAAAAATTCCTGACGGTTCGGATGGTTCAGCAGTGGAACAGATTGCCAAGGGAGGTGGTGGATTCTCCCTCACTGGGGATCTTTAAGCAGAGACTCAACGAGCACCTGTCAGGGATGCTCTAGGGGGAATTCCTGCTGCAGGCAGGGGGTTGGACTAGATGACCTACTAGGTCCCTTCCAACTCTATGATTCTATGATCTTTCTTTGATTTGTCATTTGCTTTTTGATGTTCTTTAATAAAACACATCAAATGCTTCTTTTTTAATCACTTCATATTCATTTTGAAATATTCCCCTATTTTCTGTGAGCAGTATAATTTAGTGCAGAAAAAAGCAAGTTTTAAATAAAATATAGCATATATAATAGAACTACAGCTGCTGACATGTTCTAAGCATATTTTGGAGAAATTATTATGTCACTGGCATGATTTCAGCTGCTCACATAGCACAGCTAATTATGTGTTTCTATCCTATGCCATTATCATGACTGAACTACACTAAAGTAGCTCCGACGCATCCCATGCTGGTGATATAGGTACAACCTGATCAGTGGACTTTTGACCACTGGTTTTTCTTCAATGCAAATCACGTTGGCCCTTTACAGTAAATTAAAAATGTCCTTGTACACATCTGTTTAAGCAATTAATAGCTTAAAAATAGTCTGCTTACCATGGTAACATAATAGACAGGCAATCAATATCTCGCTTCCTCCTATGTCCATGAAAGAATGCAAAGCAATCCACAATTTGGAAATGAATCACTTTGTATTTTTTCACTGCTCCAGGAGGAAGGAACGGGTCTGCCTCCCAGCTGAAACAAAACTGTTCTAAGTCCCAGAGAGAGAAAGATTGAGTGATATAAGTGGCTTGTCATGTCATCAGGGTAAGTGGGATGTTTTTAAACCACTGCTTAAATTACAGGCTTTTTAAAAATTGCTTTTGTTAAGGCAATCTTTTGCAACTGCAGAGGTTCCTGATACAGAACCTCCATGGATGCTGAAACTCAACCTGCTAGATGAGTCTTTCCAAGGAAGACATAAATGAAGTTCTGACATAATGTTAAACTGTGGATTACTGCAGGGGTGGTCCAAACATTTAACTGCAAGGCTATTGGACCTTTAACAAGTGTGTAGAGGAGGGAATTTCAGCAGGTCCAGTTTCTCAGCTCACAAGCAGGTGCAGCTTGTGATCCATGAGCTGAGAAGCTGGACCTGTTGAAATTCCTTCTTCAAAATAACTATTATTGTTCAGGAGTTCTAAAGTTGAACACCCGTGTATTAGTGTTATGAGCATGAACTCCACTCCTGTGTGCATAAAAAATTGGAACCTTTTTGCTCAAAACAACCTTTATTTTGCCACTGAAGTTAAATTTAACAAACTCTGATTGGTTTCCATTTGTTAAAGAGGCCAGGGAATCAAACTAGACCATGTTTTTACTTCAGACATACCAAATTATTTATCCTGCAATTTGAACATAGGTTGATGACAAAGTATGCATAACAAACACCTCACTAAGCCCGGGTGATTTACCATTTCAAGGAAAAACCAGAATATGCATTTTGATATTAATGATAACATATTATAAATGTTATAAATGCATTTTATCTATACTTACACATTTCCAAAGAAAAAGGAAGATGTCCCCAGTCTGCTCGACAGGAGATTCAGGCACTCTTTGGCATCCCTATATATCTAAAAATAAATTTTAAGCTTATCTGCATTGTGTCCTTTACACATACTTCTTTCAAATTAGTGTGAATTTATCTGCAGTAAAAGTGTTTCCCTGCAAGCTGTAGTCATAATTGACTGTAGGGTGCTGTGCTCATCCTCATTTTCATGTTAAAGAGCACTGTCCAAATTGAAGCATTGTCCAAAGATGCTTTGCTCATGTGGCCAGCCTGGTGCACAGAATGCTGTTGCCTTCCCACTGTGGTGGTTCCTATTTATCTACTTGCATTTACATGCTTTTGAACTGCTATGCAGGAGCTGGGCAAAGGATGGGACCTCGCTTACCTTGTAGCACCTGGTTTTGAACCCTGGCCTTGAACTCTGGTTGACAAGTATGGCGACCTAACCACTGAGCCACTACAGCCTTACAGTAGATAGTGTTTCACAACCTGAGGGTCATGGAGCACAATCCTAACCATGTCTACTCAAACGTAAACCCCATTGTATTCAATGGGTCTTACTCCCAGGAAAGTGTCTTTAGGATTGCAGCCATAATCTCTCGCAACAGGAGTGTGTGATTTTCTTTGGAATGCTTACTCCCCCTTAAGTAAAGCGACCTGACTGGGAACACATATGTGTATTTACTACAATTTACTACAATATGTGTCTTTACTACAATTAAAAGTTTACTGCTTAAACTTTCATTTAACTATTGCCACCACTTGAAATACTAAAAAATGAGTATTTGTACTCATGCATTTGACAGCAGCAGTAAAACTCAAAAGTGCCTATGGGTCCTCAGTTGGGCTGCTACTGTCCTTAAGGGGGAAGGGGCTCAACCAGAAATATACATTTCTACCCTTAAGAGGTGGGTATGCATTCCAACAAAAGGTTGGGAACCACTGACACAGGAGCTACAGGACCTAAGAACTTATGTGGCATAAAGGAACCATTTAAATCTATTTTAAAATACTCAAGATATACAATTTAAATATTAAGGATTAGAGAAAGCATACAAAAAACCCTAAAAATAACACTGAAATCACTTATGACTTTACACTCCAACTGCCTATTTTGTCTGAATGTTTTTTCCTCTCTTGCTTAATTTTTAGCAGGTCCTCATTTCTCCATTACATTGAAAAACAGGACTATTGATCATGTCAGTCATAATCACGTGTTATCCATTGTTTCATATGTTAATTACCATACTTTTTCTATGCAAGTCTCTCCTAGAAAACTGTTCAGCAGCTCCAGGGGCAGAATTTATATCCCACCTCTCTTCCTAAAGGAAGGATGCCCAAGGCAGCCGTTTTTGATTAGCAATATGACAACGAAGAGCACCAGTTCTTGCTTATTAGCATTGTGGCCAAAATTTCTTCTTCTAAAACCATTTTCTAAATTCCAAAATTTTGCTGTTCCAAAACAGCAATGTGCTCTGTGCTCTTATGGACATATGAAACTGCTTTATACAGAGTCATAATAAAGTCCATACATTTCTATTCAGAAATATGTTCCACTGATTTCAATCGAACCTGCTACTAAGAAAGTGTGTACAAGATTGTAGCCTTAGACTTATCTAATCCATCAAGCCTTCCATGACCTGCAACAACTCAGGTCAAAGGTCTTTCATGACAATAACAGGGACTGAATTTGGGAATGCCACACACACTACCACTGAGCTAAAGTCCCTTCATCTACTGGCATGCCAATTAAGAAATGATCATATTTAGTTTGTATTAGGCCTATATCCTAAAGTGAAATTAAGCCCCTTGCTCTGGAGCAGTTAAGATGAATTTCCATAAGATAACACTAGAGGGTGACATAACTGCGTGGACCCATAACTGCTATGGATTTTGCCCTCCGCATTGGTAGAAAAATTATTGCATAATCTGTAAACCTAAATGATTCACATAATAAAGCATACCTGTGCTTCTACTTCAGTAAGACTGTACAATGGAGGCTGCCCCTTTGTTAACAAGATTCTATTAAGTGCATCCCTAGACATCTTCCCAGGCAGGTACCAACTCAATGGAAATGGAATCCTTGAAGCAAACCACGGTTTTGTCACACTGTAGTAATTATCAATTTCAACCCAGAAAGTGTGTAGCTGTATTATAAGAATAAAATTTATATAAGAATAAAGTTAGCTGTAATGTAAAAATGAACAGCAACATTTCCACCAAGACGTTCTCTTTTTACTATTGTTCTTACTGTCGGCCACCATGACTCTTGAAAAGTATGTTTTTCCAGTGAATGAAACACTGCAACTAGAGGAACATTCAACCACAGGCCTCCACCTTATATTGATTTGAAGATGCATAATACAATTGTTAGTACTTCATCTATTCTTTCTGAGCAATAGAACACAGAGAATTGGCACTCAAAAGCTTTAATTTAATGATATGCAGGGTGGAACAACTCAGGATGTCATCCAATTCAGTCTTGGGGTAATTGCTGCCACCTTTGCATGCATGAAAATATACAAAAAGCACCTTAGTTTGATTTTGCAAGGGTGCCCATACCCTGGCCCAGAGGACAGATGCAGCAAGCCTCCATGTGGTCCGCAGCAAGTCTCCCCCCACCTGGTCTGCAATCCTCCAGAAGATTTCTCTCTCAGAGAAATATTCTGAAAGCCTATACATACCACCTCTCTCTGTGTATGAACTGCTTATGAACTGGTTTCTCACCTCCCCCCAGTTTTAGAAAGTGTTAATAAACAGAGTTTATGTTTAAGTGTTTATAACTGTCATTCATTAAGTTCCATTTACATTTATGTACATTTACATTTGAAATGTAAATCAATTCTTTTTTTCACCCCTAACACAGTGTCAGAGAGATGATGAGGCCCTTCTGCCAAAATGTTTGGACACTCCCGTTTTAATCGGACTGTGTGATAACAGGGATCCTTCATATGTATCGCCCATCTAAATCAAACCAGAAGTCCTGTGCTTTTACATTTGAGGAGACTACATCAGGAGAGAGTAAGGAGTAAGGAGAGAGAGTAAGGAGTAGCTTTTAGTGCTCAATGCAGGACCACATCTGTGGTGGGCCATAAGGGGTTCTGAAATATGTCTTCTAAATCTGCCACCCTCTCACTCCCCTCACAATCACTCACGGATGCAACTAGACTTCACTTCTCCACTCTGATGGCATGATTAATTTTAAGTAGATTTTCATCTGGAAAGACAATTTTAATACTCAGGAACACTGATCCCTTCCATGAATGTAAAAATCATCTCATAGTAAATGCAAAATTAAAATTAATTCCATTTATGTAAACATGTGCTTGATTTGGATGAGTGGCACTCCAAAATATTAACTATGATTAGTTCCAATAACTGTATCTTACCATTGCAGGATGTAGTTTTTCTTGAAGTAGTGCAATGTATGCCAGCGTATCAGCACCTTCTTTTGCTGTCAGTTCATAATCAGCATTATACTTCTGCCAATAAAAACAAGAAACACATACAGAACTTTCCAAACAGACATAAAACCACAGAGAATACCTGTAAAGGTAAAATTGTATAAATACCCAACAGCACAAAACTGAAATAAAACAAATTACACCATTCATGTTTTCTCCTAACTTAATTATTTGAAAGTACTGTATGATAGAATAATCACTGAAGTTATCCAGACACACAAGCTCAAAATTAGCTGCAATGTCCTGTGCTCTCACTATGTGTGAAATGCTACATACACTGATGATAGGACAGAAAAAAAATTCTGTTAATTCAGAATCTTCAGTTCAGACTAGCTGAAGAAATTCTAAGAAAATGAATTCCCATATTTAGGACATACAGCTAATGTATTAATGGTCCAAGAATTTAGAAACATTAAAAGCTTTTAAAAACTGAAGCACCTTTATAAACATATACATACATTTCCTTAAAAGGTAACTTGTAGATGACTTATTCAATGTATACTTGTGCTCCTGTTTGGCTTATTCACTTTATAAAGAGAATCTGAAAAAAACTGGGTATGTGTGGGGTACACTCCTGCTCTCCCAGCGCATATGGGCACACAGGAATCTAGTTCATAATGTCTTTCCATAAAAGCTGAACAGAATCCTATGTCACTCAAAAAAAAGCAGGCCTCCGTCAGTCTTGAAAGACTATGGTATCGTGCTCGGTGCTGCATACGCTGCATGCGAAGCACGAAAGCCTGGGTTGGATTGTTATGGAGGATAGGCTGTTACCCAAGCAGCAAATCCCCCCTCTCCACGCTACTGAATTAGTCCAATGGAAAGGCAGAGCCAATACAATTGGATCCAGCTGTGTCGCAGAGCTGGGCTAAGGACAGGAGCTCACCCTGTCTTGTGGGGCCGACCCAGGAATAGAACCCTGGCCTGCAGGTTAACAGGCATAGTGTCTTAGCCACTTGCGCCACCCACACCCATGTCACTCACTGCACCAAGTATACCTGTAGGCTCTATCAACAGGTAATTTACCTGGCTGTGATGGAGTTTACAGGCAAACTGTGGCTTACACAAAGCAGTAGCAGCAAGGGAGAGGTTGGTTTATTTAGCTCCTGAATTCATCTATTTTGAATGTATCTCTGTGCTTTCACGTGTACTAACAGTACTAAGAGAATAAGTAAAATAAGTCCAGTTTTATGGACTGATATGGAATTTGGTGGCAGATGTTTGATTTCTCAGGAGAACATATTTGTTTGCTCTCATACCTTAATAGGAGAGGAAGAGGTGGAAGTCAAAACCTAGTAAAGGAGTCTTTTCTTCAGAACATTCCTTAGTCACTGAAAATAGTTTTAAGTAGCCTGACTCAATATCCTTTCACATCCTGATTTTTCAACTTTCACATCCTTGATTCTTCGGATGGTATAAATTTAGTTAGTTTCCAGTCTTCAGAGAAACTTCCAGGCTAGTCAGCAACTGAATTTCTAATATTAAAACCAAGCAGAAAAAATCCTTAATAATGTGACCCAACATATTTCAGCTCCTCTCTATATACAAGCAAAGAAGCAAATCAATAGCACAAGTGAGTTGACCCTTAATTTGAAAGATCACTTTTGAAACCGGAACGTTTTTGGAAATAAGCAAGTAAGCTTTTGGAAGCTTATTAAAGGTGGAAGCTTAGTTAAAGTGAACTTATACATACCAAATCATCAACAAACTTGTTTGAGTTATAATAACTGGTTGATTCAAGTACAGTAATTGCAAAATGGATGATAAAATCACTTGAATAAATGTTGTGGCCCGATTAATAGAAATCCCCTTCTATGTTGAAAACGTAAGTACAGTATATTGAAAAATAACTTCCCACGTAAAGTTCTGAATGGTCCATCTGAAAAGATTTTCAATGGGCTTGGATCCAAAGACCACAGTTAGCCATACTCAAGGACATTTCCCTTTTATACTATATCATATTTCCCTTTTATGTCATATGATGAGATGCATTCAGAAGTTTTCCAGTTTTAGACGTTGCTTGTTACGAGGTACTGGAAAGAGAGAGGCTGATGATGCAAGCCAAACCCTTATTTCTTAAGTAGACACACAAAGGATTGTTCTACAAATTGCATGGTTCTTGGGAACCTGCCCAACATGATATATTCCAATTGATTCTAATACAATCTATTATAATTGGTGTTCTTTGTTGTGCAAAATATCTGAATATAAATTCCTAGCCCATAGTTTTCATCCATTATGCCATGCAAATTGGTGTGCCACAGATGGTCAGCAAGATGGTCAGCAAACTTAACCATTGGGGGTTAAGTTTTCTTTAGGAACACAGTGTGCGGAGCTAATTTCAGAGAGAACTACCACTTAATAGCTATTTAGAAGCTGGCCCCAAATGACCAGCTGGATTAAAGCAGCTGCCATCTTGGCTACCTTTTCAAAAATGTTCCTATTCCTATCTTAAGCTAACTGATTTGGAAGCAAGGACCTATAGCACAAGTCTAACCACGTCTACTCAAAAGTAGGCCCCATTGTGTTCAATGGGTCTTACTCCCAGGAAAGTGTCTTTAGGATTGCTGTCTTAATTTTCAGTCCAGAGGACTGTAGGAAAAGGCACAGCCAGGCTAACTTCTAGCTCTTTTATAGTACAGCACTATAGGGATGTGTCTCTTCCATGGGAGGTCAAATTCATCTCAGATTTAGTGTTTGCAATACAACTACTGATACCTTTGTTTTTGAGTTTGTAATAATATACTAAGACAGGAGTAGGCAACCCTTTGCGCTAGTGCCATGCTCAGCACTTGGGATGGTGTTTGGCGGCACACCCAGGCATCCTGGTTCACACAGCTAGGAGGTGTTGCCACTGCTACTATCTCAATTGCCTACAGGAAGCTGTCTGTCACCACTGCTAACACCATCACCAGAGCATCCAGTATCTTGTGGTTATAACAGGACAAAAAATTAACAAAATAGAATACTACTTAATTAAGTGACTATGGCTGCTATCCTAAACACACTTTCCTGGGAGTAAGACCCATTGAACACAATGGGGCTTAATTTTGAGTAGAGATAGTTAGGATTGTGCTCTATGGCTGCAATCCTAAAGTCACTTTCTTGGGAGTGACTTGGGGCTTGAACAATGGGGCTTACTTCTGAGTAGACATAGTGAGGATTATGCTCTAAAAACTATTAGATATTAAATATGGAAACTCACCTGCTTTCTTAAGAAATTTAGTATGTTCGTTGGCTGAGAAATAACAGTATCATCTGCTATCAGCAATGGTACACTCTCTAAAAAAAAGAAGTCACTTGATAAAGATAATGGAATCCATTAATGCCAATTTAATTAGTGCTTAAAGTTTACTTATTTGAGAAGTCTCAGCTCAATATCAAATTGGTTCTACATCATCCTTTTTGCCTGTGGAAGCCAGCAGCGTTCTGGCATATACACTTGTATGAATGCTACTCAAGTTTTTGAAATAATACTCATGTCTGTAGTTCCAAAATTGCACAGATGCAACACAGGAGGCAGAAGTCCTTAGCTCTGCAGACATGAATAGGATTGTATTAAAAGTTGCCTTTCCACGCTATCCTAGAGTCTATCCCCCAACATTTGCACTGGATTCATTAAAAAAAACTTGCACAATATAGCCATACAGCTGATGTCCTAACATCACAAGTCCTAACATCACAGGTGTTTTGTTGAATCAGTTGACATGCTTACAAATAAAGAAAAAAAAACTAACTTGCACACAATTCTGTTCACATTTTGCCTTGAACCACAAACCATCTAGTTGGGCACAAACCATACCTGAGTCGTTCAGATCTGGCCACAGTGACCCATGCCCCAGTGACATTGAGACTAGACTATTGAGACTAGACTATTGTAACGCGCTCTACGTGGGGCTGCCTTTGAAGATGGTCCGGAAACTTCAACTAGCCTGTGTGCTTGCTGGGGCTCGTCGGTTTGACTCTGTCGGGCCACTGCTTCAGCTACTACATTGGCTGCCCATTCGTTTCCGGGCTGAATTCAAAGTGCTGGCCCTGACCTTTAAAGCCCTAAACGACTTGGGTCCAGGGTACCTGAGGGACTGCCTCCTTCTGTACAATCCTACCCGTCACCTAAGGTCATCTGAGGGGGCCCTACTGACTGTGCCGCCACTAAGAGACGTGAGAGGTGTGGCGGCCAGAGATAGCGCCTTCTCGGTGGTGGCACCCCGGCTTTGGAACTCCCTCCCCACAGAATTAAGGAAAACTCCCTCATTGCAGAGCTTCAGGCAGAGCCTATAAACCTTTTATTTCAAAGGGGCTTTTTAACAGGGCTTTGGTTTTATATTGTTTTTACTATATGTTTTAATTGTTTTTACTGTATTTATTATTTATGTTTTTAATTGTGTTTTATGTTTCTGCCGCCTTGAGTCGGACTAGATAGCCTGAGAAAGGCGGGATACAAATTTTTAAAATAAAAATAAATAGTTGAACCACAAACCATCTAGTTGGTAGACTCATGTCTACCTAGGTATATTCATTAGATATTATGTACACAACGTTTCTTAAAACTATTGTCTAAAATGCTAGCACGCACACTGAAAATGCAACAGCAGTACCTCTTGGTGCTCTCCATAAATTATCTATAATGTTCACTTTCAAGGGTGCACCAGAAAATCTGCCATACGCCTGCAATAAAAATTACATAATAAATACACCTGTTCAGTCTTTAGAATTTAAGTAAAATATAAGTGCAAAGAAGTTAATGATTTGAATTACTGTATAGATCGTCCCGCTAATTTACAAGTGATCAACTTTAACAAACCTTTTTCTCAGAAACAGTAACAAATTAAGTTGTTTGTTATAAATCATAAAGACACTTTCCTGGGTGTAAGAACCACTGAACACAATGGGGCTTACTTTTGAGCAGAAATAGTTAGGATTGTGCTCTAAGGCTGTAATTTTAACTACCCTTACTTGGGAGTTGGCACAATCATGGGACTATCATTACTTCTGAGTCCTATGATAGCTAGTGGGGTTACTCACAGGTAAGGGTGGACAGGAGTGCAGTCTTAAAACTCAATCCTCAGTTAAGTGTAATAGGAGTGCAGATGGGGCTCTAAATCTGTACTCCTATTACACTTACCTGAGAGTAAACCCCACCGACTTCCCTAGGACTTACTTTTGAGTAGACACTCAGAAGATTGACCTTTACTTGGGAGTAAAACCCCAGTGACTCTTCTAGGACTTACTTTTGAGTAGACACTCAGAGGCTTGACCTTTACTTGGGAGTAAACCCCAGTGACTCTCCTAGGACTTACTTTTGAGTAGACACTCAGAGGCTTGACCTTTACTTGGGAGTAAACCCCAGTGACTCTCCTAGGACTTACTTCCGAGTAGACATGCGTCTGTGGGTCTGTGTTCCTCCCCAGCGTTACCAGGGAGTCAGCTCCTGTGGACTCACTGACACTGACTTCCGAGTAGGCGTGCAGGGGCTGGCAAGCCTTATGGGCACCTCCAAGGCACTTGGCCAGAGTGAGGCCGTTGGGCGGTGCTGAGCCCCTCTCGCCCTCCAAGTGGTTCTTGCCTGCCCTTCCCCCACCAGCCCCCTCAGCCCCCTCGGCTCTCCCCATCCCTCCCCCCCACTCCGCCCGTGGCCAGTGCAGGCCGCAGAGCCCCGTTACCAGGACGGTGAGGCACTCCACGTGCACGGAGGGCAGCCCCCAACCGCCCCCCCAGCACCTCAGCTCCAGGGGAGACGCCATGTTGACGCGGCCAGCCTGGCCTGGCCCTCCGAAGCCCCGCCTCGCCCCTCCCCTCGCAACGCCTCCAGGGGGCTGGCCAGGAAGGCAGAGGCAGTCCCTGCCCTGGGTGGAAGGAGCCTCAGGGGACTCCCCGCACAGTGCTCTGGCCATGGCTCTGCACGCACTCCCTGCACACTGAGAGTCCGTTACTCCCCTGTGCATCACACGCAGTACTACGTTTCAAGTACCTGTGGAACATCAAGTACACCTCAAGTACCTGTGGTGCTTCTGGTCACACCTCGAGTATGGTGCCTCGGTGTACACTTCAAGTACCTGTGGTGCCTCAGTATACACCTCAGATACCTGTGGTGCTTCTGGTCACACCTTGAGTATGGTGCCTCGGTGTACACTTCAAGTACCTGTGGTGCCTCAGTATACACCTCAGGTACCTATGGTGCTTCTGGTCACACCTCGAGTATGGTGCCTCGGTGTACACTTCAAGTACCTGTGGTGCCTCAGTATACACCTCAGGTACCTGTGTTGCTTCTGGTCACACCTCGAGTATGGTGCCTCGGTGTACACTTCAAGTACCTGTGGTGCCTCAGTATACACCTCAGGTACCTGTGGTGCTTCTGGTCACACCTTGAGTATGGTGCCTCGGTGTACACTTCAAGTACCTGTGGTGCCTCAGTATACACCTCAGGTACCTATGGTGCTTCTGGTCACACCTTGAGTATGGTGCCTCGGTGTACACTTCAAGTACCTGTGGTGCCTCAGTATACACCTCAGGTACCTGTGGTGCTTCTGGTCACACCTCGAGTATGGTGCCTCGGTGTACACTTCAAGTACCTGTGGTGCCTCAGTATACACCTCAGGTACCTATGGTGCTTCTGGTCACACCTTGAGTATGGTGCCTCGGTGTACACTTCAAGTACCTGTGGTGCCTCAGTATACACCTCAGGTACCTGTGGTGCTTCTGGTCACACCTCGAGTATGGTGCCTCGGTGTACACTTCAAGTACCTGTGGTGCCTCAGTATACACCTCAGGTACCTATGGTGCTTCTGGTCACACCTTGAGTATGGTGCCTCGGTGTACACTTCAAGTACCTGTGGTGCCTCAGTATACACCTCAGGTACCTGTGGTGCTTCTGGTCAGACCTCGAGTATGGTGCCTCGGTGTACACTTCAAGTACCTGTGGTGCCTCAGTATACACCTCAGGTACCTGTGGTGCTTCTGGTCACACCTTGAGTATGGTGCCTCGGTGTACACTTCAAGTACCTGTGGTGCCTCAGTATACACCTCAGGTACCTGTGGTGCTTCCGGTCACACCTCGAGTATGGTGCCTCGGTGTACACTTCAAGTACCTGTGGTGCCTCAGTATACACCTCAGGTACCTGTGGTGCTTCTGGTCACACCTCGAGTATGGTGCCTCGGTGTACACTTCAAGTACCTGTGGTGCCTCAGTATACACCTCAGGTACCTGTGGTGCTTCTGGTCACACCTTGAGTATGGTGCCTCGGTGTACACTTCAAGTACCTGTGGTGCCTCAGTATACACCTCAGGTACCTATGGTGCTTCTGGTCACACCTCGAGTATGGTGCCTCGGTGTACACTTCAAGTACCTGTGGTGCCTCAGTATACACCTCAGGTACCTGTGGTGCTTCTGGTCACACCTCGAGTATGGTGCCTCGGTGTATACTTCAAGTACCTGTGGTGCCTCAGTATACACCTCAGGTACCTGTGGTGCTTCTGGTCACACCTCGAGTATGGTGCCTCGGTGTACACTTCAAGTACCTGTGGTGCCTCAGTATACACCTCAGGTACCTGTGGTGCTTCCGGTCACACCTCGAGTATGGTGCCTCGGTGTACACTTCAAGTACCTGTGGTGCCTCAGTATACACCTCAGGTACCTGTGGTGCTTCTGGTCACACCTCGAGTATGGTGCCTCGGTGTACACTTCAAGTACCTGTGGTGCCTCAGTATACACCTCAGGTACCTATGGTGCTTCTGGTCACACCTCGAGTATGGTGCCTCGGTGTACACTTCAAGTACCTGTGGTGCCTCAGTATACACCTCAGGTACCTATGGTGCTTCTGGTCACACCTCGAGTATGGTGCCTCGGTGTACACTTCAAGTACCTGTGGTGCCTCAGTATACACCTCAGGTACCTATGGTGCTTCTGGTCACACCTCGAGTTTGGTGCCCGGTGTACACTTCAAGTACCTGTGGTGCCTCAGTATACACCTCAGGTACCTATGGTGCTTCTGGTCACACCACAAATACGGTACCTCAGTGTGTACTTCAAGTACCTGTGGTGCCTCAATATACACCTCAAGTACCTGTGGTGCCTCAGGGCACATCTCAAGTACCTGTGGTTTCAGTGTATATCAGTGTACACTTCAAGTGTATTTCATTTCCAAAACATAATAGGGGAGTGTTGTTTGTTTCACAGAATGATGGTTAAATGGAGAATAGCATATGTGGCTGATACAAGGTGACAATATATTATAACTGAAAAAGAGGACATGAGGTACCCAAAATGTAAGACAGATAAGAAACATGTATGACATGACTATAAAAGCTAAAAACAGTCATAGATTTTATTTGGTTAATTTAAAGACGATATTATCATTAAATGTAAAACTATTATCGGTACATATAATTTACTACAATAATTTATCAATTACAAAAAGACTATCTGCTCACAAGAAAATGGAGAACAATTAGGATTTTTTTCAGGAGGCTAAAAAAAAGAGGACATGACCTGGAAAAAGAGTAGATATGGGGTGCAATCCTATCCCAGTCTACTCAAAGTACCTGGCTTACTCCCAGGAAAGTGTGTTTAGGATTACAGCCATGGTCTCCCTGGGCTCATATCCTCTGAATTATCTAAACTAGGATTATTGATGGTGTAAATTGGGGTCTCCAAACCTTTTCAGCCAGTGGTCTACATCAAATATCTGGCACTGTGTCAAAGGTTGCTGGCCATGGATGGAGACCCCTGGTGTAAACAAACCCTGTGATGACATTTTTTACATTTCATTAAGTCTGAGTCTTGCAATTTTATTGCAGGTTTCATTGATTTCTAGTGTTGCACATTTCAAAAGAATTTTGAATTGGAAACCTCTGCTGAGGTTACCAAGACATCACTATGTTACCAATTTTCAAGCTGCCTTTGTTTTGACAATAATGGTACACTGAGAAGAAAAAAATATTCAGTCTGCAATTTTAAGAGAGAATGTTTGGACAAACTAACATTTATTGCACCTGGAGGTAGAAGGAAAAATAAAACTACTTTAGAGGCACAAAAATCTCTTGTACCATATTGTACTGACTCAGTGTTACCAACCGTTAGGATTTTATGGAGAGTTTATAGACTTTATGGAGAGACTTGAAATATTTTGTGGTTTCAGTTAAACCCCATTTCCTGGAGTCAGAGATTTTGTAAGATTTATTTTTCACCTAAGCCCTTGCCCACCATGGATATAGAAACTTTATTGCTTCAGAACTAAAGAACACCCAAAATATCCAGCTGTTTTTCACTTTCCTTATAAATTAAATAAACATATGTCAGACCTATTGCACATTAACCTTTGTTTATATTTTTATCGATCATTCTGAAGGTACATCTTAAGATAACAACCCTATGCAGGTTTACTCAGAAGGAAGTCCCTCTGTTCAATAGGGTTTATTCCCAGGTACATCTACATAAGATTGCACTGTTACGTAATGAGAACAACCTGATCAATATTGCATATGACAGGAGTATGCTATAAAAATGTGTTTGGTTATTACGCAGTGGGTTATACTATACAGTAATTATATGTTTCACGGGGTGAAAGGAAGAGTTTATTTTTCACATTTTTATGTCACCCTTCCTCCAAGGGTATATAATTGTTGTATATAAGGTGTTGTATATAAGGTGTTGTATATAATTCCTCCCCTCCTTTTGTCCACACAACAACCCTGTGAGTTAATCTGAGAGATACTGACTAGCCCATGTTCACTCAGGAAGCCTCACATTTGAGTGCATATTTGAACATGGCTGTTCCACTTCTAAATCCAGTTACTAAACTATTACACCATGTGAGAAAATTGACAAGGGTAGTTATTTTTAATATTTATTTTCTATATTACATGCTTTGAAGCTAGTAGTAGTTAAACTTCTTTATAAGAGCTCCTTTTCTTTGGTGGAAATAGGATTCAAACCATTGCCACGGAGAGACTCATGTCCAAGAAAGCCTTCTATCCTTGCTCTGCTCAAAAATGTTTCCCTTGGTTGTGTATGTTTGTGTGAGTGGGATGAGAGGACCTGAATCTTGGGTGCAGAGTGTCATTGCAGTTCTGTGTCTTTGTGTATTTTTGCATCCATGATTGGAAATGCTATCTGAAGCTGTGTGGTTCAGTCCTGGTTGCCTCCCAATATTTGCCACTTGTCTGGCACCTACCCCTTCACCCTACTCAATTCACCTTGGCAGTGCTTCTCTGACTGCTAATGTTGAGGCTGATTTAATGCAGTGAGTGGTTCTATGGTGATCACATAGATGTCACAATAATAATACATGGAAATCAGGTTGATTGCAAGGTGCCACTGTAGTTAATAGGTTGTTTTAGAGCTGGCTTGTCCAACACGCAGCCCGGGGCCGCATGTGGCCCAGGATGCAAATTAATGTGGCCCTCCTGCAAATGCTGGCCGTCACTGGAAAAACCAGCTTTGTGGTGGCTTCCAAATTCAGACTTCATGCAGTTCTGTGTGCACTGCTTTTTTCCTGGATCTGGGCCTGGGCAGGACAAGAGTGAGGCAGGAAATAAGGAAGCTCCTCCCCCTCCCCTCTTCGTGGCCACTCAGAGCGCTCCCAGGCAGCCTAGAAGCAACAGCCTTTAGGAGCGCACTCCTCACAGGCCGCCTGTGCTGCCGCCCGTGGACCTCGCAGCGCCAGCTGCTTCCTTATCTGTTGCAGGTCCCGCAAGCCACCCATCACCAGCAAGCTGCCCACCCACAGCCTCCTTGAACTTCTCCTCCACTGACCTCCAGGTAAAGAGGAGCAGGAGGAGAAATAAAACTAACGAAAGTAGTTTGAGAGCCAAATGCAATGCATGGCTACTCAGAAGAAACCCCATTATAATCAATGAGACTTACTTGGATCTCAGCCCATCCTATGCAGCATGCCTACTCAGAAGTAAGCCCCGTTAAAGTCAATGGGGTTTACTCCCAAGTAAAGGTGGCTATGGTTGCAGTCTGAGAGGCCAATCCTATGCATGCCTATGTTTTCTATGGTTTTATGGATGATCAGCTATCATTATGTGCAGCCCATCACATATCATATGTGCGGCCCAAACCAACTCATCTTCTTCCAATGCAGCCCAGGGAAGCTAAAAGATTAGACACCCCTGTTTTAGAGTGTCAATGGATACTCAGGTTGTTATAAGGAAAAGCTGTGCTAACAGTGCTTTGCTAGGACATCCTTAGCCTTACCGTACAATCCAAAGCAACTACGGGAGCACTTAAGAGACATTATGTGCCAATCACTTTAAACTCACTTTTCTCAACCTTCCCTGCCCCATTTACTTCCTCTTTTTAGTCTTTAGCCAGCAGTTGGGGTAGAAGAACAGGGATCTCAAAAATCTTCCCTACCCTTCCTACTCTTCCCTACCCTTCCTTTCTCTGATTTCTCACAGGTATGCCAAATACACTTCACACACAACCACCATGAAGGCTAAGTACACTCTATTCAATTATTAGGAGACTAAAGGCACAATCCAGAGTAACTACAGGACCACGTACGAGACATTACGTGCACTCGTAGTTACTGCACCACCTAGTGAAAACCTATGGAAAATTCATATTGCAATCCAGAGCAAATTGTTCTTACACCGGAGCAAGGACTCCCCGTAGTTGCTCTGGATTGTGCCCTTGGTTACTGTGGTGTCTATTTGCAATCAGTCTGGCATGTCTATGATGGACTGAGGCTATGATGGGTGTTGTGCAAGTGTTGGTGTTGGCTCAACATCCAAATAGGATTGGCATGCGTGCATGCGTTCACATACACATGGCCTTCAGATTATTTTATCCTCAAAAATACCAACAAGTGTGGAGATAAAAGCTGCTTTTCTTCTTCAAAAGCTGACATTAATGCACCTTTTAAACACATGTTGGTTAATTTGCATAGTTATTACCGTAGTCTTTTGTAATATTCAGATTCTGGTAGTCACTGATTGACACACATAAATCTTCACTACATAGAAAATGTACTTTCCTTGGCTTCTGAAATTTCTCCAGATATTGCCATCACATTTTTAATCTTAATTTCAGATTTTAAAACTTGAAACTTTAAAAATACTAATGTTTCAGAATACTAAATTCCTCCCATAGTAGTAATTTTTTGTGATCATGAAATGTGATCACAAATCTGCTAACACTATAATCTTGCACACTTGCAGATCTGAAGGGAACAGTATTGGGGAGCTAAATGAAGGGTCTCTAGAAGAAACGTTTATCCTTAATGCTAAGTATATTTCCATAACAATGACCTAAGTACATTCTTTAGCGTGCATTGAGAGACAGGATGGCAGACTCAGGGACGTTTTGATGCATCTGTCAACTGTGACTCTGCAGTAGTAATACTCAGTTTGGAAAAAGTGAGGTAGAAAGTCCCCAATCAGTGATTTGTTATGTCAGCCAAGCAGTAAAGAATGCCTCTGGTATAATCATCTTTCTCCTCCATGTCACTGCTCTGTTTAAACCTGTCTGCACTGACTCTGGTACATTATACATCAGGCTCCTCGTTCGTATATTTAAGAATATTCCATCCTTTCATGCCCGCTAGAAGGTTCCAGATTCATGAGTCTTCTCAACCAGCTCTTTGTAGCATGATACAGCAGTGGCTTTTCCACTTAAGCCATATGGAGAATTGCAACATTTCTTCCACTGTACATTGCAATTCACCGCTTCATCCTTTTACGTTCCTGCTATTGTCTATGTGTCTGGGCATGTGGCTCTCAAAGAAACTCCAACAACTGATGTAAGATATGCTCTGTCCACACTTACCGTAAGTCTTTGCACTGCTGTTGAAGCTGGCCTGGTGCTCTCAGGGTGACGATATGATTGGAAATTTCCAGATTTCTCCTCTTTTTTATCCTCCTGTCTACTTGTCCTTCAAAAGGGCTTCACTGTCTTCCATTTTGGCTTCATTTTGGAACTTTGCAATGGTGTGCAGTACCCCATCACATCATATGTTGTTGGGTTCGTATTGAAGGGCAGAATCCAATGCACAAATCAGTTTTGCACTATTGCCTTCCTATCAAACGTTATGGCCAAAAAACTAAAACTAAAAAATATGCATTGAGCTCTTATGGGAAAGTGAAAGTGATTGCAGCTTATATTGCAATATCCAATATTGCAGTTTTATTCATGAGTAGGCAAACATGTCATTGTCCATCAGAAAGGCCAAGCTAAGAGGAATCCAAGACCTTGTCCTCCTTTTGAGGTTGGTCACCCAGTGACCAGATGCCCAAACCTCAAAAGGAGGACAAGGTCTTGGATTCCTCTTAGCTTGGCCTTTCTGATGGACAACCAGCTTGGTTTGGTACCAAGCTCTTTAAACATCTGGGCCATTTCGTAACCAAAATGGTTTTTTTTGTTTAAGGGAATTATTACCCTTTCCCTATTGGAGCATGGGGACTTTAGGCTGGTTAACAAGATGGCGTAATGCAGAACAACACAATTGCTTAAAGAGGAGACAGAAAGATAACATTCAAAAAAAGATTATGATTTTATTACAAAAGAACAAAGCTAAAAATAACATATGGAGAAAATGTAGAGATACTACTTTTTGGGTGAAATCCAGAGTAACTATGGGGAGTCCTTGCTCCAGAGTAAGAACAAGTTACTCTGGATTGCAATATGAATTTTCCATAGGTTTTCACTAGGTAGTGCAGTAACTACGAGTGCACGTAATGTCTCGTACGTGGTCCTGTAGTTACTCTGGATTGTGCCTTTAGTCTCCTAATAATTGAATAGAGTGTACTTAGCCTTCATGGTGGTTGTGTGTGAAGTGTATTTGGCATACCTGTGAGAAATCAGAGAAAGGAAGGGTAGGGAAGAGTAGGAGGGGTAGGGAAGATTTTTGAGATCCCTGTTCTTCTACCCCAACTGCTAGCTAAAGACTAAAAAGAGGAAGTAAATGGGGCAGGGAAGGTTGAGAAAAGTGAGTTTAAAGTGATTGGTACATCTACTTGTCCGGTAGAGAAGTGGTTTTCCATGGGGATTATGTGAACAGTAGATTATCTCATCTGACACAACATCAGTGTGTTGGGTTGGAGGGAGAGAGAGAGAGAGAAGTTATAGTGGAAAACCTCTAACAGGGTTAGAAGAAACTATTATCAGCCCAAGATGCAAAAATCAATTGGGAATTTAACATGGTATAAATACAGGGTAATCAAATACAGCAATCAGATGTGGCACCAAAAAATGGTGTTCACAGAAGGCAGTTCAAGTTTGCATACAGTATTGTAGGAGGTGGTTAAATGACAATTGATTAAGAGACAAGTATTCCTCCAGTCTGTGTAACTATGGAGGAGGATGGGATTATCATGAAACCCAGCTCAGAGTTTTTGCTTGACCAAAGTCCTGGAAATTGGCTTGCATGCTAAGGTTTTGGGAGAACATTTCATGTTTGTATCCAATGCAAAATATTGCAGGCCTCCGTCAGTCTTGGAAGACTATGGTATCGTGCTCGGCGCTGCATACGAAGCACGAAAGCCTGGGTTAGATTGTTATGGAGGAAAGGCTATTACCCAAGCAGTAAATCCCCCCTCTCCATGCCACTGAATGAGTCCAATGGAAAGGCAGAGCCAATACGACTGGATCCAGCTGGCAGCACAGAGCTGGGCTAAGGACAGGAGCTCACCCTGTCTTGTGGGGCTGACCTGGGTCTCGAACCCTGGCCTGCTGGTTAACAAGCACAGTGTCTTAGCCACTTGTGCCACCCACAGCCCACAATGCAAAATAATACTGCTGGATATTAAGAGTCTGTAACTAGGTATAGAAAGAGAAAATCAACGCTAGAAGACAAAATGGAGAATTTTCAGTAACAACTTGGTTGAGGATCTTGGATAAATATGGCTGACTTGATCTTAGTTCAGCTCCCAGTCTAATTGGCAGTATGTACTGAGCTACACATGAACTCAGCAAGGAGGTTTTTAAATGGGTTATAAGCAGTGGTGGGCTCCGGCAGGTTCGCACCCACTCTGTAGAACTGGTTGTTAACAAGAGATAGGACATATAAAGTTTAAAAATAGCCATTTAAAAGTGGGTTCCAGATGGGCAGAGAAACGGCTGTTAATTTCTTTGAATCCCATCACTGGTTATAAGGCTACATGAGTTGAAATATTTAATGATGGCTTCCACAAGACTGAAGTTCTCAACTCTTTGAATTCATAGAGGACATACTGAATTCAAGTTCATATGATCCAGAAGCAGGTTTGAAATGGAAGAACTGCAGCTTTATCCCCCACTCCACCCCCTAAAAAACCTGACTCAGAACATTAGAGACAGAAAAACAGTGTGTCTTTTGTGCTGTGTTATAAAAAAACGGTAAAACTTGTCTTGAGACATTTTACATGGTTTGAAATAACAAGATGCTGACATTTTCTTAAGTAAAATCAACAGTAGTTGACTATTTTAATATGCCATACGTGCTGTATTCTCTTGATTTTATAAAAATGAGGAAAGACAAATATTATAACAGTTAAACTCACATAGATGGTATATTAAGGTCATATATGACTGCAAAAATCTCCCTACAAAAATGCATTCTTACCATTTTAAACATCTGTATACATCATAGACCCAAAACGGATGAAGGTCTGGTCCATATTAAGGGCCCCTTACAGAGGCGAATGTCAGAAAATGGTTATTCTACAGTTGGCTGGATATGGATATATTAAGTGCCATTAGGCACTTTAAATGGTGTTGCTTTACCATCTTTCAATGCAGTCTTACAGCACAAGCAAAATTAGAAGGCATATGACTGCACCACCTATAGCAATCCCATGGAACAGGCTGGCTTAACTGGCTTCTTATTTTTATTTTTTTTATGAATACACCTAAAATTAAGAAAAAGTGGAAACTCTACGAGTTGAAAATTTGATAGGAAAAGGAATGATGTTGAGGGGACAAGATGGAGGTGGAAGTACGTAAATACCATATTTACATAAATTTAATGCTCATGCTTTTCAGCTGAAATTATGCAGCAACCTAAAGACACTTTCCTGGGAGTAAGACCCATTGAATCCAATGGGGCTTACTTTGAGTAGGCATGGTTAGGATTGTACTCTAAGGGCAAAATCCAGAGCAGTTACAGCCTGGTTCACGCAATTACATCACCCTCTGGTGTTATGGAAAGTCACCTTAACTGCTCCAGAGCAAAGGGTTTAATTTGACTTTAGGATAGGACCTACGGGCACAATCCAGAGTAATTATGGGGAGTCCTTGCTCAGGTGTAAGAGCAATTTGCTCTGGATTGCTATATGAATTTCCCATAGGTTTTCACTAGGTGGTGCAGTAACTATGGGTGCACGTAGTGTCTCTTATGTGCTCCCATAGTTACTCTGGGTTGTAGCCTAAGGGTGCAATCCAGAGCAAGTTCAGCCTGCTCTGCCATAACTGCTCTCTCCTAACTATTCTGTATCCAGAACATAAAGTTATGCTGCATCCAGAGAGTCAGGAACCCTGGGCTGCCCTAACTGCTCCAGAGCATGCTAAGTAATTGACACATGGGGAGGATTTGCTCTTGAGGAGACCCCCCTCAGATCACACTGAACAAGGAACAGCTGTGGTGTCTGCCTTATAAGAAAGCCCAGAAGTTCCTGACAACCAGTTACAGCTGCAGTTCCTCTAGTGGATGGTGGATGTTTGGAGTGGCCTGCTGTATCCCCAGGTTAGTGGGCTGCCATAGTTGTTCCATATCCTGAGGTTGAGAGGCAGGGGTTGCAGCTAGGCTGGCCAAGAACTCAGATTTTTGGTCAACACTGCCATTCTTACTCAGGCCTTATCATGGACCCCTATGGGTCTACTCATTACTATACCTGCTCCTGAGGTGGTATAACTCTGAGGGCTGGAAGAGGGCATTTCTGCCTTGGAAACAGGCTCTGGATACAGAGTAACTGCTCTGCCCTAGGCAATGCTAAACATGCCCTCAACATGCCTCTCCTGAACTGCTTAGGGCAGAGCAGTTAGGGCAGAGCAGGTCCACCTCTCTTAGGGCACCCTATGTTGCCTTGCTCTGCCCTAAGCCTCTTCCAGAGTAACTGGGGTGGAGCATCTTGCAGTTGCTCCAGCCTAGTGATAGATAGGGCAACCCAAGGGCTCTTATGTGGACAGATTAGTTGCTCTGGATTGTGCTGTAAGTCTCCAAAATTGGGGTGCATATTAGATTTAATGGCATATTAGATTTGAGTAAATACAGTACTTTGATTAAGTGTTGGTCAGTATTTAGTTGAACAGTTTACTATGTTGAAATAGAAAATGGAAAATAAGCCCATGGTTGTAGATAGTAGTACAAATCAGTAAAAATCACAAAATAAACCTGGGTTGTATGTATTAAAATTAAATTTTGCACCTACTTTGCGGCTGCACTTTACAATAGCTGATAAATATTTTTTAAATCTCAAGCCTTTTAAAATAGGGTTGCTCATTAGATTCGATGGTGCATTAGATTCAAGTAAATATGGATAATTTTTCAAGCCATGCACTTGGACTGAACTGAAATGAAAAATTATGGAGGCAATCCAAAGAATATTTTCTGGAAGTTTGCACCATTGAACTCAGTGGGGCTTACTTCAAAGTAGACATGCATCGGATTGCAGCCTATGGCAAAGTCAGCAGTGATGAGTGAAGACACCCCACTGCCTATCTGGTGGAGAGAAGCTAAATCTACTCCCCACCCCTTATCCCCATGACTTTCTGCTGTACAAAAGTTAAAATTTTCAAACAGGGTCCATGGATACAGGACAGGTAATAGTGATAATACATCCAGGTTTTGTAAGCCATCTTATCAACTGTCTCATGAAATGCACCTCCCAGCAGGGGCATCAGCAGTGCTTCGCCAGCCCACACATGAGAGACCTGCAAATGCACTGAAAGTCAGAAAGATTGCCAAGCCAGGCCTTTAAAAAGGCAAGAGGACTACAGGGGAAATTCAGGAATGCAATGGTTTGGCAGCAACACCATCTGGATTTTCAGTAATAAATGATTGAACAAATGATGTCAATTCCAGAGACAAGTCAGCTGTATCCTATCGAACACAACAGAATTTCATATAGAAAACAAAGACTAAAGGTGCAATCCTAACCAATTTAGGCTAGCCTAACTCACCTGGCATAAATTCCCATGGAGGTGTGGAGAGGTTGGTGTATGCCTTTGCATTGGCCTAACCCCTCTTCCTCCCAGGAGTGGGGAAGAAGTGCCTGATGGACAAGCCGGTCAGCATAGGACTTATGCCAGCCTTACTGGAAGTTAGGATTGCAGCCTAAGGGCACAATCCAGAGCAAGTTCAGCCTGCTGTGCCCTAACTGCTCTCTCCTAACTATTCTGTATCCAGAGCAGAAAGTTATGCTGCATCCAGAGAGTCAGGAAGCCTGGGCTGCCCTAACTGCTCCAGAGCATGCTAAGTAATTGACACATGGGGAGGACTTGCTCCTGAGGAGACACCCCTCAGATCACACTGAACAAGGAATAGCTGTGGTGCCTACAGTGGTGACATGACTCTGCGCATCACCCCTGGGATGCATGCACCCCTACCTGGACTGCGCAGTCACCAAAGTTGGCGCCTGTGCAGTTGTTTCTGAAGCCAACTGGCTTCAGAAATAGTACTACGCAGGCACCATCTCTGACACCTGCACAGTATTTTTCTGAAGCCTTTCAGCTTTGGGGGAGACTGTGCAGGCGTCAGAGATGGTGCCTATGCAGTACTCTTTCTGAAGCCATTCGGCTGCCGCTCCACCTCCTGAGTGAGGCTGAATGGCCGTGCAGAGGCGCGGACTTCCTCCACTCTAAGGAAGACTCCTCTGAAGCTGTTCGGCATGCTCAGTGTGTTTTTGCCCAGTGCACCTTAGCTGGCCGTTCGGGCCAGCTCCAAGGACAAGTGGCAGCTTCTGGGCTGCTGCTCCACCTTGGAGCAGGCCTGAATGGGCACGCTGACGCCCGGGGCCTGCCAAAGGACAGTCAAACTCCTCTGGTGCATCACCCCATACGGAGCGCATCACCCAGTGCAGCCCACACCAGCCACACCAGTCTGGTGATGCCTGGGTGTCTGCCTTATAAGGAGTCCCTGATGAGATGCCAGTGCATTCTACAGTGAATAAAAGGGACTTCTTGGAGTGGCCTGCTGTATCCTGAGGTTTGTGGGCAGTCATAGTTTCTTCCATATCCTGAGGTTGAGAGGAAGGGGTTGCAGCTAGGCTGGCCAATAACTCAGATTTTTGGTCAGCACTGCCATTCTTACTTGGACCCCTATGGATCTACTCATTACTACACCTGCTCCTGAGGTGGTATATCTCTGAGAAGCTGGAAGAGGGCATTTCTGCCTTGGAAACAGGCTCTGGATACAGAGTAACTGCTCTGCCCTAGGCAGTGCTAAACATGCCCTCAACATGCCTCTCCTGAACTGCCTAGGGCAGAGCAGCTAGGGCAGAGCAGGTCCATCTCTCTTAGGGCACCCTATGTTGCCTTGCTCTGCCCTAAGCCTTTTCCAGAGTAACTGGGATGGAGCATCTTGCAGATAGGGCAACCCAAGGGCTCTTATGTGGACAGATTAGTTCCTCTGGATTGTGCTGCCTACTGCCTGATCTCCAGTGTCAGTACACAAAGGAGACGCCTCATGCTGCATGAGTATCACTCCCCAGGACTCTCAAATCTGTATCCTGTCCCTCTCTGAAATCCTGAAAGTGGGATTGAAAATTAACTCCACTCCTGAACCCAACTTCTGTGCAACGCAAGAAGACAGTGCCAGGAGTCCATGTTGTCCAGAAACAACAAACAGCCAAGATCTCACAGCACTACAATCAAGCAGATCAAGTCTAAAACCCCCAAACTCCATTAAAAAAGCCACTACGGTGGAATATTCTTACATGTTTCAATGACTCCTGTTTATCATGTAGTGTCTTGTGCATATACTGTACCTTATGAAGCCCGGCTTAACACACTTATCACCAGTCGTAAACACAAGCCCATGTACACTTCCTGAGGTGTGAGCCTCATTGATAGATTTTTCTTCTGAGTAAATGGTTATAGATAATGCTACATGACTACTATTCAAAGCCCCATTTACTTGAGAGGAAGTCCTACTGATCTCACTGGGATTAACTTTTGACGAAAGATACATGGGCTTGTCCCGTTCACAGTTTACTGTCAACTTGCTGCCTGGATTCCAGAAGATAATCCAGACAGATCAAAAATAGTTCTACAAAATGAAGAATGAATTCCTTTATCCAGCAAACGTCAACTAAGTTATCATGTCTATATTTCCATATTATGTCATTTCCATATGGAGGTTTTCAGTTAGTGCTGGATTTTAATGCCAGGTGTCTAAATATAAAGATGCACAGTGCAAAACGATAAAAAAACAAAGAAGCAGAACAAAAAAATTCCTATATTCCTAGTGATTAACAGCGCAATCCTATGCATACTACTCAAAAATAAGTCCCATTTTGTTCAGTGTGACGCTCCCAGTTAATAATGAATGGTATTGCAATCTCAATTGTTTAAGACTGATTTTCAAACAGTGTGTTGTGGCTCTACAGGTGTGGGAGTTTGAAGGAATGTCATTTATAAATAGTCATTGAGGGGATGTGATCTCCCTATCAGCAACTTGTCAACTGATAAAAACTAATAGCATGCCCTGACAATTTTTATAGCTTGTCAATATGCTGTGAGATGGAAATGCTGAAAATCCCTGGTTTAAAAAATATACAGTGTATTGCCCTCTATCCTGAAATGCAATAAACTATTACATATAATTTATATATATATATATATATATATATATATATATATATAATAAACTATTAATAAACTATTACATATAATTTTATATATATATATATATATATATATATATATATATATATATATATATATATATAATAAACTATTAATAAACTATTACATATAATTTTATATATATATATATATATATATATATATATATATATATATATATATAATAAACTATTAATAAACTATTACATATAATTTTATATATATATATATATATATACATACAGTAATTTTATTAATTTTATTAATTCTAAGGGTGCAATGCTATGCCTGTCTACTCAGAAATAAGCCCCATTATATTCAATGGGTCTTACTCCCAGGAAAGTGCCTTTAGGATTGCAGCCTAACAGCACAATCCTAACCATGTCTACTCAAAAGCCCCATTGTATTCAATGGGTCTTACTCTCAGGAAAGTGTCTTTAGGATTGCAGCATAAGCCTCAGTGACTACAAATGGACTTGCTTGTGAGTAGATAAGCAAATTTTAATTTTAATTATTTTTTCAGGACTAGGATTAAAACAGGAAACAAAGAAGACACATGTTCACCCTGCTTGGAGATGCATTGCAAAGAACTGATCTAATGCAAGAATTAAAAAGTTGATCTCAACTTAGATTGAACCACTAGAAAGGCTTGGATGCGTGTCTCTAAAGAAGCGTGTAGATGGATTCAGACGTTCTTCCTGCCCTGTTGCAGGAGCTGCTTGATCAGCTGCTTGATCCAGGGTGGAAGAGCCCCTTCTGGGCTGGCCAATGCCTGACAGCCCCGCCTTTCAGGGTCCCCCTGCCTGGACAGCCCCTGCCCTGCTGGGCTGCCTGGATGAGCCACTCCTAGCCTGGAGGAGAGAGTGGTCCATGCAGCACAGCAGCGCAGACAGAGCCCAGCAGCATCGCTCTGGAGCATCTCCCTGGACTAGGCAGGGGGGCAGCATGAACCAGCCCAGGGCAGCCTTCCTCCTCCTCCTCCACATCGCCCTTCAGCTGGCTCCTGGCTTCACCACCCAGCCTGCCCCACAAGGTAAGAGATCCTCAAGCCACACTCACCTGGCTGGGAGTAAGAGCCCAATCCTAACTATGTCTACTCAAAAGTCAGCCTCATTGTGTTCAGTGGGTCTTACTCCCAGAAACTGTCTTTAAGGTTGCAGCCTAAGCCTCCCTGATTGTAATGGGATCTACTTCAGAGTAGACTCTTGCCTAGGATTGGGCTCTCAGGCTGCAATCCTGTCCACACCTACTTGGGAGTAAGCCCCATGGACTCTCATAGAATCTCTTTTATAGCCTTGTGTCTTGGGGGGAAAAAGCTTTATTGTCCTCCATTTCTTTGTGTGCAGGCAGCATCTAGACTTCTGCTAATTAATAAATTCCATCTAATATTTTTAAATTTAATAAGAAGTAATTTACAGCGCAATCCTAAGCATGTCTACTCAGAAGTAAGTCCCATTGTGTACAATAGGCACACTTACTCCCAGGAAAGTGGGGTTAGGATTGTAACTATACAGTTTTAATTAAGCTGCAATCCTAAGAGCACTTTCCTTGAAAACAATGGAGCTTACTTTTGAGTAGACGTGGTTTGGATTGTGCTCTGAATCACATGTAAGAAATATATATATATATATATATATATATATATATATATTAGTGTTTTTAGATTTTAATTTGTCATGTCCTACATTTTTCTTGGGTATCCTACCTTTCTAGTTATGACATATGCAGTGCAATCCTAAGCATGTCTACTCAGAAATAAGTCCCATTGTGTTCAATAGTACTTATTCCCAGGAAAATGTGGTTAGGGTTGCAGCTATAGTCACCCTGCTGTAATGGGATGTAGACTTGCCTGGGATTGGGGTTTCAGGATGTAATCCTGTCCACACTTACCTAGGAGTAAGCCGCATTGGCTGAAATGGTATGTATTTCTGACTAGAGATACATAAAATTAGGCAGTCAGACTGCAAGCCTATCTACCTGCTCAATTGACTGTAATGGTACCAACTTTTGAGTAGACATGCATAGGCTTGATCAGACTGCAATCCTATCCACACTTACTTGGGAGTAAGCCTCGTTGACTGTAAAGGAATATACTTCTGAGCAGACATGCATAGGATTAGGCTGCAGTCCTATCCACACCTACCTGGAAGAAAGCTCCATTGACTGTAATGGGATGGACCTCTCTGTAGACTTACCTAGAATTGGGCTCTCAGGCTGCAATACTGTCCTCACTTACTTCGGAGTAAGCCCTATTGTATGTACCTCTGAGTAGACTTGTATGTACCTAACCATACCTACCTGGGAGAAAGCCCCATTGATTGTAATGGGATATATAATGGGATATATGTGTAAACCTGCCTAGTATTGGCTGAAATCCTATCCACACTTACTTGGGAGTAAGTAACCTGGTTGTAAGTAAGTAAGACTTGTGAGTAGATATGAATAGTATTGGGCTGTCGGCCTTTCCTGGAACCATTCTGGGAAAGGTGTACTGGCTGGAGCTGAACTTTGGAGAAGACAACCAATGCTGTGAGAATTGGGTGACAGGAGCAAGAGACTTGATGGGAAACACATGGCAGTAGAAGCAGCAAGAGGTCCACCAGACAAGAGAAATGAGATCGTATTTCAGATTAAACCTAAAGGGTTAAATCAATTTGTGTGATGGTTGAAGCAGTGGGGAAGCATGAATTAGAGATGAAGTTTGGATAAAGACTGCGGCAAAGTGGAAATATTGGATTTTTTCATATGACATATTCTGAAGAAATCCATTTGAAATAAAGGGTTTTAACTTATTTAACCTATTTTAAGAAATACTTTCCATGCCTGGTGATTGAGGTTTAATGAATCTCAAGGGGGAAAAACCTCACACCTTTCCAAAATATTTGTAGGCGCAAAAGGTCATTCTTGACTCTCCCCTTTTATTTCTAGTAGGCTCTTTTTGTCTAGGATTGCAGGCATTCACACAAACCAGTGTGATTGAATCAGGTTTCAACACACTAGTTCCTTTTCGACTCACATTTGGGGAACCACTGCTTTATTAAGATATGATTTTTGAAAAAGAAAAATAGGAATAGCAGTGATCTCAACTGTTGATGTATCTGAATTTATAAAAAATGCTCCATTATTTCACAGCAATAAATTATCTGAAACATTTAGATAAGAAATAGTCTTATTTTTGTCATGGTTTTCAATACTTAGAGATGCTTTGTTAATTCCGAAGGAAAATATTTTTGGTTTATTTATGATAGAATACTTACCATAATGTTATTTAAATTATAGTAATTTAAATACTAATTTATAGTAATTTAAATACAGTAATTTAAATACAGCAGGCCAGGGTTCGAGACCCGGGTCGGCCCCACAAGACAGGGTGCGCTCCTGTCCTTAGCCCAGCTCTGCGACGCCAGCTGGATCCAGTTGTATTGGCTCTGCCTTTCCACTGGACTAATTCAGTGGCGTGGAGAGGGGGGGTTTGCTGCTTGGGTAACAGTCTATCCTCCATAACAATCTAACCCAGGCTTTCGTGCTTCGCATGCAGCATATGCAGCGCCGAGCACGATATCATAGTCTTCCAAGACTGATGGAGGCCTGCTTTTTTTAGTATGACTTACATTGTTGTAGCTTTAATGTTGCAGTAAGTTCATTGATGTTACTGAGGAATTTCTGTAGTTCATGCTCTTTTGCAGATGCAATTTTTGTTTTTCGTAAAAAAAAATGTTGTTTTGACTGAAGAAACTGCAGGGTATTGGTTTCCTAAGGAATTGTCCTGTACAAGTCCCATTGTTTGACTATTGTTTTCAGTGGCAGGATCAAGAGTTGGACACTAGTCAGAAGGCCTGCTTGGAGAAGTCAGTCCCCTGAACTTTTAGTACCTAAGGTGGTTAGGTTGGTTCTGGTGGTTCTGGTAGTGCCACTGCTAGTAGCCAAGTGCATTGGCCCTGCTGCTGCATGGTCCCCATTCATTTCAACGGTGCAGAAGAACTTCTTCAGAGTTGGGCCATTAGGCAGTGACCCTACAGCTAAATACATTTGCAGTGATCCTTAGAAGCCACTTGCTCCCATTTATAGTATCAGTGGGCTGGCTTCCAAGCGATTTTGGCAGTTGTAAGTTATATTTCTTATTCTCAACACTGAACAGTTTTCACTTGATTCAGTAGTAAACAGTGGTTGCAGGATAGTTTAAATCAGGGTCCCTTAGCATGGATCCATAGAAAGGCTTCAGGAAGCCTATGAACTGGGTGCAAAACTTTTATGTACATTTTTAAAGAGAAAGGGTTCCTTCATTTTCATAAAATGTTCAATAGGGTCTGTGATCCCTCCAAAAAGGGTTATGAAACACTGGTTCAAATACAGAAAAGGTAATTTAAAATGAATGTGTTTGTCATTTGATTTATTTGACACTGATTTACTACAATTATCCAAACTGTTGTCCAACTCCCACTCAGCCATGTAACTGGGTGATTTCACTGTCAAGCAGCATAGCCTACCTTATAGGATCATTGTTAGAATTAAAGGAGGGGGAGAAGAGCCACTCATGCACTTAATGGAAAACTGCAAGTCCCACCTCTTGAGCCTCCCAATTTAGCTGCAGCTTGGCCATGCTGATCCTTTTAAAACAGTAGCTGGGGGTGCAAAAAGTAAGGGTCCAGCTCCCCTAGTTTCAGCATTGATATTTAGACGTTGTACATTTTAGAAATTAAAAGGCTCAATCCATTTTATTATTATTAAAAGGATTTATACCCTGCCCTTCTAATGCTAATGCAATGCTCAAGGCGGCTTACAAAGATTTATCCTTTCTCCTCACAACAACCCTGTGAGGTCGGTGAGGCTGAGATAGAGTGACTGACAAAAGGAAGCTTCATGGCTGAAGGAGGGTTTGAACCTGGTTCTTCCAGAATTCAGTCTATCTCTCTAACCTCTACAACCATCCTGGCTCAATCTCATCTTTCTACCTTAAGAGGATACTCAAGGTAAATCCCACTGATCTTGTACTGAAATCACCATGGGAAAAAAGCGCTTAATTTGGTTGGATGGTGCTCTTTGTTTGGATGGTTAGGTGCAATCCTAACCAACTTTCCAACATCAAGGTAAGAGAACAAACATTGGATAAAGCTTTGTGAGCCCCCTTAGCATTGGAAAGGCGGGCACACAAACAAACAAACATTGCCGTGCCTTGAGGAGGCCTCCATGACTGCCCCCCCCCCCCAACAGCAAGATGTGACACCTGCCCCACTGCCATACCCATGACAATGCTGGAAAGTTGATTAAGATTGATCCCTTTTTTGTAATCAGAAAATTATATTTTTAGTACTTTTGTAGCCAAAGGTCCATTGTTTCCTATTTTGATAGGAGGTTCTTTCTGGGAAACGGTGAATCTCCATTCCAAAGTTACCAAACATGATCCGTAGTGCCCTCTTGACTACATGAGCAGTTAGCTGAATTCACTGTGGGAAGTCATGCATTCTGTGTACCTTTGCAATCTAATTAGCTTTTGTAGATGTTCAGATCTTCTGCTGTTAAAGAACTGCTATGAATGACAGTGGCTAATTCCACAACTAAGCACCATCAAGTGTGGACACAGTTCAGCATTTGTGGTTTACCTTAGCACCCACAAAACTGCTTGGTAAACTGTTTATCCATAATCCTTTCTGCCAAGTGATGAGCATTTTACCACTTCCTTGCCTCACTGCATTTCTGTCCAGGGACAGAGATGCGGCACTCTCACTATGTTGTTTCTCACTATTTTGGCAGTACATGACACTTTTAAAATGATATTCTCACAGTGGCAGCAGTTATCAGTCTGATACGGCAATCCTAACCCCTGGTTAGGGCAGCATAAGTCCCGGCACAAGCTTGCTTTGGGTGTATCACAAAAGTGACACTGACCTGCATCACATAGACATGCGCCGGCCTCCCCAAACCATCATGTGAATTTTATACACTTTATACCAAGCTTTATACATTTTCAGCAAAACTACTTGTGATCTTAAACTCATTGATCTTGGACACAATCTGTTCTCAAGTGGCTTATGGATAAAAGGCCCTCTTACGTACTGAGCCCAAAGCCGGGCAACAATTTTATTGTCACATATAGTTTGGTCCTTAGCCAGCAATAACAACCTACTTTCTGTCTACCCTGCTCATAGATGTGAGACACTAGCCTTGCATGTGGAAAAGAATTGTGAACATGGAATGTGGACTTTCATGCTCTTTCTTCCCTGTTTTTTTGAGTAGAAAGAATTGCACCAACTAGGAAAGCTGTGTGCTATCTATGGGGGTATTTACATTGTGTGTTAGTTTTATGTAGGTGGTAGTAGGGTATTCACCACAACTGTTACAGTTTTAGTGTACGAACTGAGCCATAAATACCATACAATACTTTTATTACTAGTTTCTCCTCAACTTTCTTCTCAGACAGGCTGATCAGATGTCATAACTGCAAAAGAGAACAATTCCTCCCCTAAGTGTAAGACACCCAAGAAAAATGGACTGGTATATATTGCTAGTATATATACCAAGGACTGGTATATATTGCTTTCATGGGGTTAATTTTAGCTCTATATTACTTATTTTTAAATTAAACTATTACATATAATTTATTACGTAAAATGTATTTACCGTATGTACTCGTGTATAAGCCGACCCGCGTATAAGCTGAGGCACCTAATTTTACCACAAATACTGGGAAAACTTATTGACCCGAGTATATGCTGAGGGTGGGAAATGCAGCAACAGCAGGAAAGTGTGGCTGGCCTTGTAGCCTCAGGGCCCAATCCTGGGCATGTCTACTCAGAAGTAAGGCCCACAAAGAAGTACCTGAGTCTGAGGAGGGGCTCCATGTCTTGCCGCCGCGTGCCTCCTCCATGGCCCAGAGAGCCAGTGCCAGCAGCTGGAGAGGCTGCAGAGCCTCTGAGAGCACACGCTGGAGGTTGCGTCCGCCATTTTTCTTAATTTTTTTACTGACCCGCATATAAGCCGAAGTGGGTTTTTGGGCTTATTTTTTGGGCCCCCAAAATTAGGCTTATACGTGAGTATATATGGTAATTATAATAAGGCTACATGTTTTCTGTTCACAAAGAAAAGGACAGTAAAGATTTTTTCCCAGGACACTAGGATAAAATAGAGGACATGTCCCGGAAAAAGAGGGGCTGCTGCCACTGTGAGAATATCATTTTAAAAGTGTCACGTACTGCCAAAATAGTGAGAATACTATTTTTAAATACTAACTTTGAATAACAAAATTTAGATCTGATTGTAGTTTATGAATGTATGTACTTCACTTTTACAGTATCTGCTCTTTGGTTCCTCATTGTTTGTCTTTTACGAAACAATTTGCTAATTTTGTCTACTTAACAACCATCATGTCATCACAGTACTCTCCACCCAATAGAATTATATTCTGTGGAGGCTAAATCCCGAGTGTCTCCACTAAGAGCCAGAAATAAGTTCAGCGTGCTGTAAAAAGTTTCCCAACTATCAGGCAGTCATGTTCTCTATCAACAGTGTGGCTTATATCAGTATACAGCTTGTTCATGGAAACAGCGCCAAGTTAATTCTTGAAAAAACAGAATTTTCTTCTGTACTTGGCATGTATGAAGTCATATTATTTGAAACTTTTAAAAATCAAAAAATACAAAGCAGTGAGTGCAGGTTTTACTCTGATCATAATTAATAAAGTCACTTGATTCACTTGAATAATATATTACCTTGATTCACTTGATCTACTTGATTACCCTTTCATATAACACCAGAACTAGGGTACATTCATTAAAATTGAATGTTGGAAGATTTAGGACTGACTGAAAGAGAAAATTTCTTTATCCAGCTTGTAGTTGGTCTGTGGAACTCCCTGCTACAAGATGTGGTGATGGCATCTAACCTCAGTGCCTTTAAGAAGTAATTGGACAAATTTTGTAGAGGAAAGGACCATCATAGGTTACAAGCTATGGTGGGTTTGTTTGTGTGCATGGGCACATGTGTGCGTGCGTGCATAGATAGATGTAGATATAGGCAACCTCAAAATACTAGATGCAGGGGAGGGCATCTGGGTGCAGGTGTCTTGTGTGCTTCCTGAGCAGTGATGGGATTAAAAGAAATTAACAACCGGTTCTCTGCCCATCTGGCAGCCACTTTTAAATGGCTATTTTTTAACTTTATATGTCCTTTCTCTCGTTAACAGCCGGTTCTATAGAGTAGGTGCAAGCCTGCTGGAGCCCACCACTGAGGCATCTGGTGGACTGTTGTGTGATATAGAAAGCTAGACTAAATGGGCCTTTGGCCTGATCCAGTGGAGGCTCTTCTTAAGTTCTTATATTCTTATGATTTTTTTTCCAGAATCAGGACAAATAAATTATTACAAAATAGCCCTTAAATATATAAAGCAAAATCCAGCAAAAATTAAACTACCATTAAGTCCCATTGATGTCAGTTTGGGATGACAGGGTTGATGGGATGCCAATTCCAGAAGTTCACACATTGGCTTAAAGTTTCTGTAGGGTTTGTGGTGGGCTCCAGCAGGTTCGCACCTACTCTATAGAACCGGTTGTTAAAGAGAGATAGGACATATAAAGTTTAAAAATAGCCATTTAAAAGTGGCAGCCAGATGGGCATGGAACCAGTTGTTAATTTCTTTGAATCTCTTCACTGTGTAGGGTGTACATGCACACACGGTCCAGTGCAGACACAGAGTGGATGACTGGTTCTTGAATTTAAGCAGAGGGAAACTTATTTGAGAATATATGATGGATTTCATGGACACATACCCTGTTTAGGTGGTACATTCATAGGGTTAGTATGTGTGCCGGATAAGAGTGTTCTTGAGGCAAGCTCTTTGCTGAGCTACCTGTCATATATTGGGCCACTGTGTCTCTCAAGCTTTCTGGTGGGCAGTATGGTTCCTTCCACCATCACCTCTGGGAGATGCTTCCATTTGCAGATGGGGTTGTGGTGCAACAGTCCACATCTCTGAGCTTACTTGCTCAATGCTTGATGAGGTTGCCCTCTGTTGCCACTCTTGCCCAAAGAGGGATGTAGGAGGTGAGTACAGTGAGAGGAACAAGTGTGATCATATGCACTATATGTAGAGAATGTAAGGGACAGTTTAAGCTGAACTGGGTGCCTTGCTTCACATTGCAGGGTCCCAACCAGTGTGACTGTATGACATAAGTGGAAAAGAGGACAAGGTCTCACTGAAATGTGGGACACCCAAGAAAAATGTAGACCATGACAAAATAAAAGTTAAAAACACTTGTATATTTTGCTTTCATGTGGTTAAATATTAGTTATTATTAAAATTAAAACTACTAGATAAAATCTGTTAGTTAGAAGAAGGCTACATGCTGCCTGCTCACAAGGAAATGGAGGACGACAAAGTTTTTCCCAGGATGAAAAAAGAGGACATGTCCCGAAAAAGAGGCTATATGGTCACCCTGGTCCCCAAAAATGGCTGGAATGAGCATCTGGGTTTGCAGTACTGAGGTTCACTGCAGCACTCTTGGAGACCTGAAACTCTTCCTCTACCATGTACTGTTCATCATATAAAACAAGAGTCTCCAAACCCTGGTCTGGGATCAGATGTGGCCCCAAGCAAGACCCCTCTATCTGGCCCTTGGGAGCCCCTTGTAATCCACTCCAATACATTCTTATATGTAAATTTATATAAATCTATACAAATTTGAAATGTAAATTAGTTTTTCAGCCCCCAACACCGTGTCAGAGAGACGACATAGCCCTCCTGCTGGAAAGTTTGGAGACCCCTGATATTGACGTATGCCTTGCTTACCCTTATCATCATCAGGTAATCAACATTATCCTCAACAACTCATTAAAATCCTTTTATCTTTTTATAGTGTTTGATCTTCTTTCAACTCCCATCCAGAGACTAGCAAAAACCTTCTTGCAACAAACACTCTCTAATTCTACACTAAATGAAGTATATGTGCTCTCAACATTCAGACTGCAACCGAAAACAACAGCTGTTGTCTTTGGATTATACTCCTCTGCTGAAAACAGGAAATATTTTGAATTCACGGTGATGGGGAGGGTAAATAAAGGTAAGATTTATTCTTGGGAGGGGGAAAGATCCAAGGGAGGGGGGAAGGGTATATTGCATGCATCTTGTACACATGTGAATACTGAATATGAATTCAACAACAATTAGAAGTACGCATGCAATTGGTGCCAAAGGTACATCTATAAGTATTTTGCGCCAGTGGCTCTTTCCAGTTGTCACAGCTGTGACTTATGGCACATTTATACTCAGCAGTGCTCAACATCAGTGTTCAGGATTGGGCCCAATTGCAACCCTAGGTTTATTGGAGGAGCACAGTTCTGATAGCCTCTGGTGGATTAAAGGTGTTGAGACTATGGATTTGTTTATCTATGAATTTTAGTATCTTTGGGGTTTCAGAAATGGAACTCCTGAGGATGCTCAGGCACCAGTGTATAGGATTGTACCCATAATGGGGAGCCATGGCCAGTGGCCCAATAGGGCAAAAAAGAGCCTGCCAGTCAAAAAGTTTGGGAATCACTTGCTTATGGCAACTTCCTGTCTGTCTTCTATGCATTCTTGAACAGCTTTGCTTCCCCTATTGAGAGTAGGGGAACCTGGCATTTGTTTGCCAACCAAGTTGCACTGATGAATGACGCTGAAAGCATCAAGTCCAAGTAGTTCTTTAAAATATTCTTTCTTTTCCCCTTTGGGAAATCACTGTTTCAAATTACTGAGGAATTTGAGAGATACACGCACATTCTGCATTCAGCATATGAAAGAAGGGAACTTAATTTAGTTGAGCCCAAAGCTTAGCTTTGACTGTGCAAGATAAACATTCCTGTCACAGAGGTCTTATAAAATCAGCCACATGAGAAAAAGTGCTCTTGGTTGAGTGGAATCTGTTTTTCAGAACTGGCTTGTGTGAAGCTCTGCTGTGCTGTGATAAATCTATGAATTCACAACCGTGATTTTCAACCTTTTTCTTCTAACGGAGCACTTGCAAGGTGCTAAAATTGCCAAGGTACACCATCCTTTTTCGATAATGGACAAGGTGTACCAACCTGCCAGTTGAGGGTTTGCATCCCTTATTAGTCCTACTAATAAACTCCTGTTTCACACCTGTGGATCATTCATGGTACACCAATGTGCTTTGTGCACAGTAGCTGAAAATCAGTAATGTACAGCAAGAAACTTGATGACATTATTTTCAAATTGCAGTCTGGTAAGCACAAATCTAATAATGAATATTGCATGCTGGCAGTTAAGGGCACAATCCTAACAAATTTAGGCCAGCCTAACTCCCCTGGATTATCTTCTGTGGTGGTGTGGGGAGGTCGGCATACATCTGTGTAGTGGCCTATTTCCCCATCAGTGGGGCAGAAGTGCCTTACGGCACTTTTGTGACAGCCCCAGGTTAGCCAGGATTTATGCCAGGGCTTATGCAGGCCTAAATGGAGATTAGGATTGCAGCCTAACTGAATTTAATTGCAGTTAAATTTTAATTTATGTTAAGTTTACACATAGAGCTGGCAGGCACAGTTACCCTGTTAAGTTTGGTGCAACACAGGCGTAATTTGATGACGGCTTACCCAAAAATTGCTGTTTGCTTGGAACTGAGAGCTGAAGATACAGATGTCCCCCATATCCTGCTTGGAAGGAGGATGGGACCAGTGGAAGCCTCTTTCACCAAATCCTATACTCCATATTGGGCTGCAAAACCTGACGTTGAGTTTCTCAAGTCTTTTCCAGCAAAATAGACCCTATAAATGGACCTGGGGGCTTTTTCAGTGAAAGGGACAATATTTTCTGTGCTGGAAAGTTGCTGGAGGTCTCCTTGGGAGAAGGGATGAAAGTCCCCTCAAGAATACAAAGTCCCCTCTAGCAACTTTCTAGAGCCTACAGGATACAGTGGTTGCCGTTTTGGCGCCATTATTCTTCTGGGCATCAGGAAGCTTATATTTCATAGCACTATATATCTATACTTATGTAAACCTAAAACCAGCCCCCAGAAATATAACCAGAATGACTAGGGGGAAAAAAGAGTCAACACCACAGAAATAACTTCCATATAATATCAATCACAATATACTTCCTTATTTGAATTATGCTCTGAATATGTCTTTTATATATATATAAATATATTATATATATTTGAATGGATTTTTAAATTTGTTTAAATTATGATGATCTGCACAGGACAGTTTGAACTAATAACTTATGACAAAGGCTCTGGTATCTCAAAATAATAAAAACAATACTATCCTAACAGGAGAGGAATAAATTATTTTCTAACCCGATTAGAGAGTTTCAAAAACTAAGAAAATAAGCAGAAAGCCATCTGTTATTGTAAATTCCTTCTTCTGAATTCCTGACCACTCAACGGTATTTGATGAGCTTCTCTGCTTCCTCAATTTTCTACTTCTTTCTCTGATTTTCTTATTCACCTGGAGATAAACCGAGAGAAATCCAGAAACTGAGCTTTGTTCTTTAGTATGGCCAGAATCCCCACTACAATAGTTCTTGAAAGTCTGCGAATATCAGATTGGATTCATAGTACCCTATACTGAGCTCCTTTTGATTGGCTTTCAGAAGGAGTAAAGCAGGGACGTGGGTTTCTCTACAGTGAAAAGAACGGGCCTCTCCATTGGCATTGACACTATTAATGCAACTGTCTCCCACAGTGGGAGAGTGCAGAAGCACAGCTGTTTTAAATATAATTCTGTCTTTGGTCCTCGCAAGCATTTCCCTCAGCAATCTCCAAAAAAGTATTCCACTCGCTCAAATGAACCTTGATCTTTCATGCAATCCTTCTGCCCTCAGGCTGTCCTGTCTCGTGGCCGCTGGCCAGATGTAGGTTTCTCCATATCCACCCTTTCTTGCCTTCTCTGTGCTGCATTCAGCCAGCTCCGGACACTGGGCATTGTTTATGCTTGTGCTATTCTCATAAAGAAAGTGTCTGCTGCACAGACTACGGTAAATTTGCATGTTCCCAGGACTTGTCCAGATTCTTGCCTTTTTCACATTATGTCAGCTAGTGTCTAGGTGGGAAGCTAGAACCAGATGTGTTGCATCTGCCCGGGATAGTTCAGTGACAAAGGTTGGATCAGGCTGCTGGTCCAGTCTGTGCATCCCATAAGACAGAGAGCACTATCCTAATCATTTCTACTCAAAAGTAAGCCCCACTATGTTCAGTGGGTCTTACTCCCAGGAATGTCTCTTTAGGATTGCAGCCAGAATTACTTCCATAGAAGTTAGTTTCCAATGGATCCTTATGGAAACTGGGAAGTAATTGGTAAACAGGAGTGGAAAATGCTGGTGTATTGTTACGGAGCTAGATGTACCATGTTATTGTTCCTACTGTTCCTTGTAATGAATCAACTATGATGGAGGAAAAAAAGGGATTGTTACCTTGTTAACACGGCTCCAATGTTCTTTCCTACTTGCAACTTCCATACTGGCTGACTGACTCTAAGTTGCTATGTTAGGCTGGTTTCCTATGCAGGCACTGGCTGAATAAGAAGTAGATCATAGAATTATAGAGTTGGAAGGGACCCAGTGGATAGTCCAACCCCCTGCCTGTAGCAGGAGATCCTTGTCTTGTGGGCACCCTGGTCTCGAACCCTGGCCTGCTGGTTAACAGGCACAATGCCTTAACCACTTACACCACCAGAGGAAAAAACGTAGTATGGGTGCCTTCCTTCCTGGCCTGCTGCTCACATTGAGCCTCTTGCCATATTCGACTTTTCATTTTGAAATTAATTTTTCTAAACTGAAATGAAAACACTATATAATATTATTTGAATCACTGTAGATAAATTGCATAATCTCTCATGCATTTTGCATCCCTGTTCAGATTGCTGAACTAGACATGAGACATGTGATCAAACCTCTCAGAATCTTTCCTTAAAAGCGGTGGCAGACAAGAGTTAGAAACGTGATGTCCTCCATCCCTGATTTAAACTTTCCTCAAAGCTACTATTACACACATGTGGGAAGCAGGGAAGGAAGGCAGGCAGCCAGGTGACTGTGATGTAACTGTATTTTAACTCCAATGGCTATACTTTAACTCCCATGGCGGGAGGCATGAGCATGGGGAGGGAAAGGATTATGGTAAATCCCCTCCTCTTAGTGGCATATCTAGAGGGAGTGCAAAGCGCTAAGCTTACCCTCCCCTTTGGAGTCATATTGAGCAGGAGGATCAAAGTGGAACCAATTGCCTGTGTTTTGCTTCCCCTGCCCAACATGGCTCCAAAGAGAAGGGAGAGGGCCTGCTTGCACGCTGCACTGAGACGCTGCGAAACATAGCGCTTTGCACTCCCTCTAGCTATGCCACTGCCTCCTCCTGTCTTCCTGAGCCTCTGTACCATTGTTATGAAACAAAGAAAAAGGCTGCAATCCTTAACATACTTTCCTGGGAGTAAGACCAATGAACACAATGGAACTTACTTCTGAGTAGACATGGTTAGGATTGTGCTCAAAGTCTCTAGGAGATCCAACTGGAGTCCTCTTGTGTCATATCTAGTTTGGCCCATGGAAAGCACATTTTGGATGAAGTTGAAGATCTGCAAATAACAGTGCCATTAATTTAACTTACTTAGTGTGAGGTCACTTTGGATTTTCTGCATCAGACACCAAATTGTCTTGCTTGGACCAACCATGTTCCAAGGTAGATCCACTTACTCTTTCTGGTCTTCTAATTGAAAATTAAAGCTAAGAACTATGGATTGTCTATGGCCCCCTTTGAATTGCAGCCACCTGGAGCCTCTAGGGCTTGATCTTCTGTATTTGAATCTAGTAATCTAGTTACTTGGCTACAGAACTGTGTCTTCTCCTTTTTTATTGTTATCTGCATCTAAGGCAACACTCCACCTGGCATATACATTTATGTGATTCACTGCCTAGAAAGCTGAATTGTCACAACAGACATGTTTAAATTAAGAACAGCCATGCTGGCAAGGACTTGCCAGAACCTTCCACACATTTCCTGCTCTATTGGCAGACATTTCATTGTATACCCATTATGTTGCATCTTCTTTTTGTGCTAGTTTCCCTACGATATTTGAGGAGTGATGGGAAATTAAGTGCTGTGGCCTTCAGCAATGTGCCGTTGGCGGATGGAAAGCGCCACACTGTCCTCCTACGGCTAAGCGGCCTGCAACGTGGCTCCAGCAAAGCAGAATTGTACGTGGACTGTGTGCGGATGGATTCCGTTCAAGATCTGCCCAAGGCCTTTTCAGGATTATTGCAGAGCTCGGAGTTGGTGGAATTGCGAACACTACAGAAAAAAGCACAGGTGAGGAACCATGGACTTTTTGCACATACGTTTTGTCTCTTATGACAGTGTGTGCTGGTTCATGGATTGCTTAAAAAAAACTTGACATCCATCAGTTTTGAAAGACGATGGTAACGTGCTTGACTCTGTATGTGAAGCACAAAGGCCTGGGTAGATTGATATGGAGGATAGGCTGTTACCCAAGTAGCAAATCCCCCCTCTCCACACCACTGAAATAGTCCAATGGAATGGCAGAGCCGATGCGATTGGTTCCAGCTGCGTCACAAAGCTGGGCTAAGGACAGGAGCTCACTCTGTCTTGTGGGGATCCGGGTCTCGAACCCTAGGGTTCTGGTTAACAAGCACAGTGTTTTAACCACTTGCGCCACCCACGCTTTTGCCATAGATTTCTGTGACCAAACAAAATGACAATTATCAACAAAATGAACAAAAGACATAACTGAGTGGGACTGAAACAGGGATGTCATGGGCAGAAGCACTCATATGGACAGTTTTGAGAGGCAGGATTATGTAACATTTAGGTAGTTGGACTGAGACCTAGAAGATCAGTTTCATATCCCTCCTTGGCCATAAAGCTTCCTGGGTGACCTTAGGCCAGTCACTCATTCCCAACCCCTCCTTCCTCACAGGGTTGTTGTAAGAACAACAGAAAGGAAGGAATTAAAAGCTTTGTAAGCCACCTTGGTCATTTGCATTTTCTTGGGAAAGGCTGGGCATAAATAAATTTGTCTAGATCCCCCTCTCCCAAAATTTCCCTGCGAGAAAACAAAGATTTTTATATATAAAAAAACTGAAAAGTGATTGACTGACACTCACTCACTCACCAATGTTTAGCCAAATCTGCCAGACCCAGAAGTGTGACCCGGACCCTCCCTTTCTGTGAGGGAGGCACTCACTAAGAACCGGTTTTTGGAAATTCCAACCAGAAGGGGTTGAATTATGTGAAGGGTCACAATGCATTTTCCTCCCTATACTTTACATTGAAGAATCCCTGGACACTCTGCCCCAGTCCCCAGACCTAGAAGCATGAAATTCAGGGAGCATATTCCTTCCATGAGAACCACCCACCAAGAACCAATTTCTAGAAATTTAACTTGTAAGGGGCTCAAAAGGGGTGCAGTGCATTTTTGGCCTATACTTAACATTGAAGACTGATCAACACCCAGCCCCAAATCTTACACCTGCCTGGTGGGGGGGCCAACAGTTGTGGGGCGATGGTGCATGAGTTGGGAGCATGTTGTGCATGGGTGAGGGTATGGCGCATGAGGGGGTGTTGTGCATGAGGGTGATGTGCAATGGGGAGATGGCGTGTGGGGGATATTTTACTCAGACAACACGTGTTCATTTCGCTAGTTCTTTTATAAATTTACCTGAGAGTAACTCCTGTTGAACACAGGGATTTATTTCAGAATTACTCTGCATAGCAGTGGGCTACTCATAAAAGCTCAATTCAGCTTTTAATTGAATAATTAAGTAGCACTCTTAAATACCTTTTGAATATTTTTTAAAATATTTTTCCATTTTTATGCCCTAATTTGAATTTGACTTAAACTTTTGTTGCGTTGTCTTGGTGGGAAATGGCTACAGGAGGTTCCTGATGAGCTTCCACCTTCACCATTTGCCACCTTGCCACTGCTCTGCGACCCTTTCTGCATTAAAAAAAACACAATGCAATTGCTAGAAAGCAAAGACATAACAAAAATGAAAAGGAAGTGATGTTTCAGAGGTCACCAATTACAAGCCTGTGGCAGAGGTTGGGTTTGAACCAGATCCAAATCCACACTTTTAACTTCTAGACCACCCTGGCTTTCATAACTGCTTCAGAGTGGCATCTGCTGGGCCTGAATTGGAAGGCTTATTTGGCTACATGCATTTGCTTCATTTTAACTTTAAAAAGTTAGTTCCTGGCTCTCATGTTTACACAGATGCTTTTTAAACATAGGGAAGGCATGTCTGGAAACTTGAGAAGCAAGAAGATGCAAACGACCACCGTGTTACTGTTTCAAGACATTCGTCTGTGCACATCATGATTTTCAGGAACTGCCTTTGTAATTATTTTGGCTAGTGGTAATAGAGCAAACTGTCTGCGTCGGCTGATTTCAGATCTTTAAATGCAGGACTGACATTAAAAGAACCAGCTGTGCCAATTAGAAGAAGGTTGACATCGTTTTCCTGAAAGGAATGTGTGGGAAAGACTCATATCTATATGTGCTCCTGTTGAATATGGCACATATTTGGCTGCTTTCTTGACACGAGGATGCAAAGATTGCATAGACTTTAATGATGGATATGTTGCATCATGCAGTTTAGTCGCACACAAGCCACTGTATCATCTAACCTAGCAGAGCAGCTAATCCTTGCGACAGCTGTATATCCATTTAGGGCTCCGCACTGGCACACCCGCACCCTTCTTCAATTGCATGGCATGTGACTCTGGTCCTAATGTCTTCTCAAGCATTTGGTAATCCAGTCATTACATCATCACCAAACTTCCAGGTTGCCAAGCTCTCTGCTGTGGGAACAGTTTATGTGATCACATTTTTAATGTGGGAAAGTTTATGTGATCACATTTATGATCTTCCATGTATATATCTTCCATCATTATGTTGGCACCTGATGCTACCAATCTCATTTTATTATTCCAGGATACTTTAGAGGAGTTGAAGCTAGTAATAAGAGGGTCTTTGTCCCAAGCAGCAAGCCTACAAGACTGTTTTCTTCCACAGATTGAGCCAGCAGTTCAATATCCAGGTAATATTTTACATCAAGCCAATTTTACTTGACCCTGTATAGCATTATGGAAAAACATCCTAGACATTGTTTTATCCAAGGATAGAAGGAAGCCGAGATCTGCCATACTTCCAAGGGTGTGTCATCAAACATTGCCTTTTAATTTTTCAGTTGAAGAGGGAGGAAATTAGTTGTGGTTCCTCCAGGTTTCTTTGTGGCTTCTGTAGCCTAAGACTTCTGTTGTCTGTTCTCCTTCTGCTGTGGAAAGCAAATTTCTAAGTGTGCCACACAGCAAGAGAGGCAGATGACAAGACCATGAAGAAGGTGGGGGATAGTGAAGGAGCTGCCATTTCTTTCACCAACTGGAAATTAAAAGGACGATATTTGGTGTTTCCGGTAAGAAGTCGCCATTTGGAGTAAGACACAGCCTTGCCGAGTAAGGACCAACACTATGTTATGACACTAGTGTTATATTAAGCACATTGTTGTCCCTTGCATTCTTTACCCCTTCCTAAATAAGAATCCGGAGTGATCTGGATTTGATATTATGATACCGTGTGAGACCTTTCCCCCATCAGGTTTCCTTGCAAACATATTTGCGCATTCAAAAAGCAGCATAGGCACTGTCTATAACATCCCTCTGGTGGCCCTTCATTGATGGATCCATTGATGGATTGATGGATCATTGCATCTCTTCTCCCTGCCTCCAATCTCAGTTGTCTCTCTGCTCCCTCCCCATCTTCAAGTGTAAATGATCTAACTTTATTATTTATTTTATTCCCAGGAGTATTCCTGGGCACAGGAGTGCAGGATGATGGAGGTGGAACTTGTGCTGGATCCTAGTGCTGTTCCTGGGCAGCCTGAACTAATCCTTAGCTGCTTGAATTTGCACCACCAAAATTAGTGGTACAGATCCTAGAACTGTAGACCCGTTGACTGTTGAGGCTGTTGCTACACCACCCAAAGGGGAAAAGTTTCCCATTTGGGTTTCTGCAGCAGCAGTAGCCCCAGACTTGCTCTGGATCCAGTGCAGGCATGCCAGCCTGCACAGGACTGTGCTGCCCGTTAATTAATCCCAGGCAACTTGACTATAAAAAGATGATGTTCATTGAAGGACAAAAACAAAAAATAACAAGCATGTTGTAGGCACATATTTTGAAGAATCAAAGTGAGACTCCTATCAAAAAAATTATTTTGGGTAAAGGGTGGTCCAAAATACCTCTTTAGGAACTGGTTCCTGTATCAGTGGGTAGGTATGCCTTTTGCTAAAAGTATTAGCTGCTCTCAACAAGACACACAGGCCTTTGTCTGCATGACCTTAAGGAGTGATGATGATGTCATGTTGAATGATTTATAGCCACCTGGTTACATCTACTTGCCCCTTGGTGAGGTGGGCTGGCGTGTCCAGTCAGCTGATACATGCCGGTCCCGGCAGGAGGGATGTCAAGGGGTTTTTATCGAGAAACCAGACAAGAAAATGGTGACTTCATGCTGTGAGCTGGTTTCCCTGAAATAAACCTATTCTGTAATGATGCTGATTTCTAAGAAGTTCCTGCAGTCTAGGTTAGGAGTCTGAAGAATCACAGAAGCCCCTGAGACCCTGGAAAGGCTGGAAAATAGGGAGAAATCAGGGAAGTTTAGCACAAGCTATTTGCTTCTTGAATATGAGGTCATGTGAAAATGTTGCTTCCTTTTTAAGTGTAGATGTCTGTGTTCTTAGAAAAGTATTGGCTTGGCTGCCTTGAGCAGTGGGCATGTTTTCTAGTATTTTTCTAGTAAACTTATGAAACAGATATGTCAAACCTGTAGCCAAAAGCAATGTAAACTGAATGACTTTACCATATGTCGACTAAAAATCATATTGCCAGAATGAATGAATAGGTGTGGGTGTTTTTGTATTTTGTATCCATTAAATGAACTTAGCAGTGGATCTTGGGAGTTTTGAACTGTCTTGGATATGATTCTTCAGAAAGCTGTGGCAGTTATATTTCTTCCATTTAGGATAACTACACACATGATAATTTTTCCTGCAACATGTGTTATACCGGTGTTACACATGTATACATTTGTATATCTAGTATATACATGTATATCTAGTATATACACACACAAACATACATTTATGAGGATGTATATATCTGCTGTAATGAAGAATTATTTGTCGAAGGAACACTACTGATTCCAATAATAATTGTGGGGTAAGGGGGAAATCCACAGAAATCTAGTGGTGTTTCATCAGTGATGGCTCAAACAGAGCAAATCATGACCAGATCCTGCCAGTGAGTCAATAATTTGTAATCATGCATTTGTTGGCCATTGAAACTTGCATAACAAGTGCCCACATAACAAGTGATTCACATAACAAGCACAGATTCCCATTGGGAGTGTGCTCCTCTTAACAAGCCCTAGGCAACCTGAAAGCAACCTGGCCGGGTCATCAGGGATGTGAAAGGAAGATGCACATAGAAACAGGAAGTGTTGCTTCCTAATGGGCAGCCGTGTTTCCATTGTATCAATGGGATTTATTTATTGGTGTGAATTTTCAGCCTTAGGTTGTAATCTGGTGCACAACTACTTGGGAGTGAATTATACTGAACACAGTGGGACTTTCTTCTAAGAGCGCAGTCCAGAGTAACTACGTGGAGTCCTTGCTCTGGTGTAAGAACAATTTGCTCTGGATTGCAATATGAATTTCCCATAGGTTTTCACTAGGTAGTGCAGTAACTAAGGGTACACGTAATGCCTCTTACGTGCTCCCGTAGTTACTCTGGATTGTAGGGTAAGTCAGGGTTCTCCATTCTGTGGGCTGGATTCAAATCCCTTCCCTGGATGAATAGCACTTACTATTCTGTAGGAGAACCTCCCATTCATGCTCTGGATCACCCTGACCTTTATGTTCACCGCAAACCTTCCAAGGTTTTTCATCCCAGTTTAGCTTTATGCCTGGATTTCCAGGCATGAAGGTAATCTGTGGTGTCTAAAAGAGGATCTTGGATGCAATGGTAAGTATCTCTGGCTGCAATCCAGAGCAAATTCAGCCTGCTCTGACCTAACTGCACTCTCCTAAGTATTCTGTATCCAGAGCAGAAAGTTATGCTGAATCCAGAGAGTCAGGAAGCCTGGGCTGCCCTAACTGCTCCAGAGCATGCTAAGTAATTGACACAAGGGGAAGACTTGCTCCTGAGGAGACACCCCTCAGATGACACTGAACAAGGAACAGCTGTGGTGCCTACAGTGGTGACATGACTCTGCACGTCACCTGGTGCGGAAGTCTGTGCGTCATCCCTGGGATGCGCGCCCCCCCTACCTGGACTGCACAGTCACCAAAGCTGGCGCCTGCGCAGTTGTTTCTGAAGCCAACTGGCTTCAGAAAGAGTACTGTGCAGGCACCATCTCTGACACCTGCGCAGTACTTTTCTGAAGCCTTTTGGCTTCGGGGGAGACTGTGCAGGCGTCAGAGTTGGTGCCTGTGCAGTACTCTTTCTGAAGCCATTCGGCTGCCACTCCGCCTCCTGAGTGAGGCCGAATGGCTGTGCAGAGGCGCGGACTTTCTCTGCTCTAAGGAAGTCTCCTCTGAAGCTGTTCGGCATGCTCAGTGTGTTTCTACGCAGTGCATCTCAGATGGCCGTTCAGGCCAGCTCCTCAGACAAGTGGCAGCTTCTGGCTGCTGCTCCGCCTTGGAGCAGGCCTGAATGGGGGTGCTGACGCCCGGGGCCTGCCAAAGGACAGTCAAACTCCTCCGGCACATCACCCCATACGGAGCGCATCCCCAATGTAGCCCACACCAGCCACACCAGTCTGGTGATGCCACTGGGTGCCTGCCTTATAAGGAGTCCCTGATGAGATGCCAGTACATTCTACAGTGAATACAAGGGGCTTCTTGGAGTGGCCTGCTGTATCCTGAGGTTTGTGGGCAGCTGTAGTTTGTTCCATATCCTGAGGTTGAGAGGCAGGGGTTGCAGCTAGGATGGCCAAGAACTCAGATTTTTGGTCAGCACTGCCATTCTTACTCGGGCCTTATCATGGACCCCTATGGGTCTACTCATTACTATACCTGCTCCTGAGGTGGTATAACTCTGAGGGCTGGAAGAGGGCATTTCTGCCTTGGAAACAGGCTCTGGATACAGAGTAACTGCTCTGCCCGAGGCAATGCTAAACATGCCCTCAACTTGCCTCTCCTGAGCTGCTTAGGCTGCCCCAGTTAGGGCAGAGCAGGTCCACCTCTCTTAGGGCACCCTATCTTGCCTTGCTCTGCCCTAAGCCTCCTTCAGAGTAACTGGGCTGGAGCATCTTGCAGTTGCTCCAACCTAGTGTTAGATAGGGCAACCTAAGGCCTCTTATGTGGACAGATTAGTTGCTCTGGATTGGGCTGTCTGTCTTTTTGAGGGACTGCTTTTGGGATAGCTGATAGTCAGAATCTGGCTGAATCTAAACCTTAATTGCTTGTAATGGTATAGAATTCCATTCTGAAATTCATGAAGTTTTGTTCTGCACAAATAGGATCAGATTGTTAATGTTTAAATTCTAGACATAATGTATATGAAACTTTTTAGACTTGCAAAAAGGAGGTAGAATACGATCGTTTGTCTTCAGAACCTATTGCCTTACACTGTTTCATTTTTTTGTAGGTGTCTCTACAGGTGATTTTAACAGGCAATTATTGAGTCACATGATGCAAATGAACCAAATATTAGGTGATGTAAAAGATCTTCTCAGACAGCAGGTACTTATTGATGTTTTGCATAATCTAATGCCTCCTATAAAGCAGCTTCCTATAACACCTTTTCATTATAGCAGTCTTTGGGCGCAATCCAGAGTAACTACGGGGAGTCCTTGCTCCGACTCAAGAACAATGTACTCTGGATTGCAATATGAATTTCCCATAGGTTTTCACTAGGGGTGCTGTAACTAGATCAACGTAAATGTCTCTTACGTGCTCCCGTAGTTACTCTGGATTGTAGGGTTTGTCGTTGTTGTAATTTTTACAGTATCCTCAAAAGAGATGGGCTAAAGTCTATGAAACTGTTCAGAAGTTTGATGCAGAAAAATACAGTTATCTGTGTGCTGCTTTTCAGATAACAGGAGCTGCATATTCTGGCTAGAATATTCTGTGTGATATTTGAGTTTGGGTAGTCCGGATTGACATGTTTCACTGTCTCTATAAGCGCATAAGTGAATTTAAGCACAGAATAATGTTGATGTTCAGCAAATGATTCAAGCCCAAATCATGTTAACAGTGGCTACTCAAAATCAGGTTAAAGTATCTTGGACTGTGTAGCCTAAACATCACATTCAACCTCTTGTATGAGGAGTTTCGCTTTCTGAGCTGAGATGCTGATGCTGTTCATTCTGAATCAGCTTGAAATAACAGAGTGGTAAAGTCTGAAAAGTCTGAAATCAGAGTTGGCTTCATTTATCAGATTTATCATAAGGTGTTGAATGAACAGTTGTGCCATTTAACATATACAGAGTAAATATTTGCATCATTGCATGAGTTATCTTTTGAATGTTGTTTCTGAATACCATGTTGTGATGCTAAAGTGAATTCAAAATGTAGGATACCAATCTGTGTTTGGCTATTGGTATGATAATGTATTCATTTATTCATTCATTCCATAAAGGTTAAGGAAACCACTTTTCTAAGGAATACAATAGCTGAATGCCAGGCATGTGGTAAGTGCTTTCTAATTCTCAATGTAAAAGGTGATTTTATGAAACTGTTAGTCAGATCATACAAAGAGCTACTAAGGATTCTTATCCAGTAAATCATTTATTTTTTCATCTCGTAGTACACTGAGAAGGTGCTAAAATTGTCAAGGCACCTATCAGTATTTTAACATTTGAAATATCCTAGTCCCCCAAGCAGCTTCCTTGCTTGATGAAAATTCTGTATTTGGCCGGGAAGCTGATGAACCCACCAAAGCAGCCCTGAGACAGTCTAGCACTCAGGGTCATACCTCAGGACCACATCTGTGCCGAGATGCTGCTGCTTTGTTGTAAGAAATTGAACATCTCTTGTGCTTATGGTCTTTTTGATTGCAGGACTGGGGACTACAACCTTCCCAACTCTACCCCCACCTCCCCCAAAGGCCAAATGCCAAGCCAATACTTGCTTCAGAGGGGTGCGATGCACAGACACGGCAGAAGGATTCCAGTGTGGGTCCTGCCCTGAAGGCTTCACTGGAAATGGAGTTACATGCACAGATGTGGATGAGGTAGAATACTCTTTGTATGTCATTAAATAGACTCCTGCAGGGCTGAGAGAGATTCTGGCTGCTCCTTCTCTCCTTCTGGGGGTAATCTTCTGGTCCTCAGAGCCCAAATGTTTTGAGATGAAACACGTGAGTCAGGTATTACCATTGGAACGGATTCAGACATGTGAACCAACTTACGCATCAAAGGACTGTCTGAGACTTACAGCACAATCCAGAGTCACTACAGGAGCTCTTACATTGACGTAAGAAAAATTTACTCTGGATTGCTCTATGCATTTGCCATAGGTGGTGCCGTAAAAACATTGACGTAAATGTCTCTTACATCAATGTAAGAGCTTCTGTAGTTACTCTAAATTGTGCTGTGAGTAGGCTCTTAGTTTGCTGGCTGGGTGAGTGTATAGGCATTCCCCACTTATTGGATGAGTTAGGGACTGGAGCACTGTCCAAAAGTGAAAACTGTTGAAAAGTGGAACCCAATGCCTATCTAGTTTACCAAATGTTGTTTCCAATACTTTTCTAGCTAGCAAATTGCAAATACCCTTTTATCTTGCAAATTCCTGCTGCCACACAAAGATTTCTTCAAAAAGATTTTCATTAATTAACTCTTTCAGGAATAGGATCAGACCAGGAGCTGCAACATGGGGGAGGGCAATTTTGGCACTTGGAATAGCAGAGAGAGATTGACAAGAGTGGAACACGCATTGAATGAATGAGTATAATTGAAGGTGTTGTAAGAGTGGATCATCAGAAAATGTACTGTCAGAAAGTGGGGGGATACCTGTACTTGGCACTTTGACTGAATCTGTTGCTTGCCTTTTAGTGCCGGTATAGTCCATGCTTCCCAGGTGTGAGATGTGTGAACATGGCTCCAGGGTTCAGATGTGAGACTTGCCCACCGGGTTACACTGGGCAGATCGTTCAAGGAGTGGGAATAAACTCTGCCAAGAATAACAAACAGGTGTGTATCTGATTGCCAGCCACCTCAACCTGACAAAGGGCAAAATCCAGAGCAGTTATGGGGCCACGAAGTTACGTCATCCTCTAGTGTTACCTTATAGAAAGTCACCTTAACTGCTCCGGAGCAAAGGGCTTAATTTGACTTTAGGATATGGGCCAAAGTCTGACGACATGCAAGTTTATGGATCTGTAATCCAACTGAAAATAATTTTTTTTCTAAACAATCCTAACTATGTCAAAGTAAGCCCCATTGTATTTAGTGGGTCTTACGCCCAGAAAAGTATCTTTAGGGTTGCAGCCTGAATCTCCAAAATCAGGGTGTGCATTAGATTTGAGTAAATGTGGTATTTTGATATAGGGCATGGATTAGATTCAAGTAAACTGCTTTCTGGGTGGGGAAACAATTGGATCACATGTGCTCTAATGACATCACAACATGAGGTCATGGCCTTGCCCTGGGTAACAAAAGAGCTTGGTACACGTCTGGTGATGTATTTATTTATTTATTTAATCAATTTATATCCCGCCTTCCCCCCCCCACCCCCCGCAAGGGGGATCCCAAGGCGGCTGACATCAGGGAATAGAACATCATTAAAATAGCTCATAAATAAAGATTAAAACACCTTTAAAATATAATTAAAATACAATAAATTGAATAAAAAATGTGCAGATTAAAAATATTTGTTAAAAACAGTAAAAACAATAAAAACAACTGTCCCTCCACCTCTGCCCCATTTAAAATGCTTTTTTAAAATAGAAGGTTTTAAGGCTATGCCTGAAGCTCTGTATTGAGGGAGCTTTTCTCAGTTCAAAGGGGAGGGAGTTCCAAAGCTGGGGTGCCACCACCGAGAAGGCCCTATCTCAGGCCGCCACACCTCTCACATCTCTAAGTGGCGGCACAGTCAGTAGGGCCCCCTCAGATGACCTTAGGTGACGGGTCGGATTGTACAGAAGAAGGCGGTCCTTCAGATACCCTGGATCCGAGCCGTTTAGGGCTTTAAAGGTCAGGACCAGCACTTTGAATTCAGCCTGGAAACGAATGGGCAGCCGATGGGCAGTCGATGGTGTCGAAGGCCGCTGAGAGGTCCAGCAGGACCAACAGGGATGCACTCCCCCGTCTATTCCCCAGCGTAGGTCATCCACCAAGGCGACAAGGCAGTCTCTGTCCCAAACCCCGACCTGAAACCAGATTGGAAGGGATCCAGATAATCAGCTTCATCCAGGACGCCACTACTCGCTCGACCACTTTGCCCAGAAATGGGATATTTGAGACTGGCCGATAGTTGTTTAGGTTTTTAGGGTCCAGGGAGGGTTTCTTCAGGAGGGGGCGAACCACCGCCCGCTTTAATGCAGAAGGCAACACCCCCTCCCTCAGAGAGGAGTTCATCACCCTCCCTGTCCATTCGGCCAGTCTAGCGGGCAAGCAGATGATCTCACACTACAAAGAATCCTGTCCACATCCTCTGTTTCTACAAGTTGAAAAGAATCCGAAAAGATGGACAAGACAGGTGCCCCAGGGACATCATTGGATGTTATTAAAGTGGCGTCCAAGTCATGCCGGATCTGATCAACCTTGTCCACAAAGTGTTGGGCGAACTCGCCACAGCGAGCCTCTGTGTGCTCTACCACATCATTGCGGTGGGCCAGATGGAGTAGGCCCCGGACCACACGGAAGAGCTCTGCTGGGCGGTTCTCTGTGAATGCGATGGTGGTAGCAAAGTATAACTTTTTAGCCGCCACCACCGTAGCAGAGTAGGAACGCCAGTGAGCTCTGGCCTCTGCCAGATCAGAAATGACACAAGATTTTCGCCATCGTCGTTCTAAATGTCAACCTTGCTGTTTCAAAGCCTGCAGCTCCCCAGAAAACCAAGGAGCTGCGTTTGATCTACGGCAGGGCCGAGGTCGCTCAGGAGCGATCTCATCCAGGGCCCTGGTCATCTCCGTGTTCCAGAGACTGACCAAGGAGCTGGGTGAGTTGCCAGCTCTGGCAGCAGGAAAATCCCCCAGAGCCCTCAGGAAACCATCTGGATCCATCAGTCTCCGGGGGCGGACCATGGAATGCGGTCCCTCGCCTGTGCAGAGGCTACCAGCTGCGATAAGCCTAAATCCCACCAGGTAGTGATCTGTCCATTGCAGATGTCCTTCACATACAGATCACCATCAACCTGCCCAGCAGTGAACACAAGGTCCAGTGTGTGTCCCACATCATGAGTAGGGGCAGATATTCTTTGAGACAGACCTATGGTTGCCATGGAGGCCATGAAATCCTGAGCTACAGATGTTTGGGGTGCCTTGGCATGGACATTGAAGTCCCCCAGCACTAAGAGGTGATGGGTATTAATTTTAAACGATGATTAAAATCAATACCCTGCCTTACTTTATTAAAGGCATTCAATTAATAAACTGCCTTGCAGTATTAAAGGTGATGCCAGAATTATTTCGTCATACTTTTAGAAACAAAATCGACATTTACATAGGCATCTCAACTTGCGTGTCTACTTTTGAGTAGACATGGTTAGTATTGTGCTCTAAATTTGGCTGAAAAAGGTGAGCATGAGAGTTGTGTAAATACAGTATATGTTTGGCATACGGAAAATTCAAAAAGTTTGCACATTAACAGTGTTCATGTTTTTTCTTATAAATGAAGGTTCAGCTGCAGGAAAATGCTATGTGTGAAGCAGCTCTTAGAGAATCCAGGTGTGGCACAAACTGAATCCAAGTTTCCATTGTTGACACAGGGACTTACACTTCACAGCAAAGATTAGAACAATCTATTGCTATAGAATGATCAATAATTGATGATGATGACTTGTATATTTCTTTTCAACAAAAGAAGTTGAAAAGAAAGCAAAATGAATTAAAAGTTTTCCGGTGTTTTGAAATTATTTCTCAATTAACACCAGAGGTGTTTTTTTTTTAAATCCCTGCTTGTTTGATTCCCTTTAGAGGCTTCTAAGCCAAACATTTTGTACTTGGAACAGCCATCTTGGTGGAGTTAACTTGCTTTTACTTGTAATTGTATTAGGTCTGCTTGGACGTAGATGAATGTCAGAGCAACGAGAACGGAGGTTGTGTTCCAAATTCCCATTGTATAAACACTGTGGTAAGCATGCTGTCGTTCAGTGTCCAAATCTGATTATTCTGGAAGTTTTGGGAGCTGGCCCCAAAATGAGGCCCTGTTCACAGCAAGCACCTTGAAGTGGTTATCATTTCCTTGGCAAAGATGATTTGAATGCCATCTAGATGATGTTGATAATAACAGTTATTATCATTTAAATGTTATAACTACATTTTACCCTTCCATCTCACAATATTAATCCAGTGTTTCTTAATTACTATCTGTGAACAAGAGAATTGGCATCTGTGGCACCCCAGCCATGTGGCTGCCACAAGAAAAGTGATTACTGTATATTAACTGGTGTCTGATTTTCCAGCAAGGATGTTCTGTACCAAACTGATGCATATTCAACAGGCTTATTGTTAAATTTAGGCTAGATCATGCTTTCATTTTTGCAGGGGTCTCTCAATTCATAATCAAGAAAGAATCTGTAACCCTTTAAGCCAGTGGTTCCCAATTTTTTAAAACTAGTGGCTTCCTTGTTCCACTAGGCCATTGGATGCGGCTCCCCATTAGGATTGCAATCCTATACATTGTAAAGGATTCTTTGGCCTCCCTGGCTGGTTTCAGCAGCTTCCCGGGGATTATATTTTGGGATCCACTGCTTTAAGCTGATACAGAATAGGGGGCAAAATTATATATGGCAGAACAGCTATTACATATATCCACAGTTTTCTTTGCTGTAGTCTGTTGTCTTTAGCAGTTTTCTTCCATATCTGATATCAGAAAGAGCCATGCTTGGAGAAAATATGAATAGCATAGTTAGATAGGAGCAGCAGGACAAATTTTCTCCACACATTATATTTTGCAGAAGAAGAAGAACAAAATCCTCCCATCCTGCCTTATATGTGAACAGGGCAGATAGTTTGATGATTTGTGTGGCTACCATCACACCCATCATGTCTGCATGTCCCATCATGTCTAGTTTGGTTCTTTCATAAGGAAAAGAATCAAAGATGGAAGGTTTTTTTGTACTTTTGTCAATACAGGTGTCCCTAGTTATCAACTAGTGTTCTGTTCCAGAACATCCCATGGGAAAAAATCTGTGTATTAAAAATGTGAAAAAATAGGTTTAAAGACCCACTTCCAGGTTTCTTGCTCCTCTGTTATGTCTAATGGAATAAAATCTGCAGGGGTTGGATCCTGGGGCTGAAAAATTTAATGATTGCTTGCGTGACTATCTACAATAATAGAAAAGCAGTTTTTTTAACCTGTGATTTGCAGCAGCAATTCACATTGAGTCAAATCTGTCTATAAAATAATCAGTGTTTATCAAGCTTGGACCTGTTTAAAGCATCTCATGAGAAGCAGCACAGAATTGGTCAAAAGTGCAAGCGAACAAGATCTCACAGCAGAGCCAGAGTTTTCAGGGTATGGTATGAATGTACTTATTTTACCACCTTCTTGAGTTAAGAAGGTTAAGAAGGTCTAAGGTAGGATATAAAAGCAGTTTTTAAAAAGAAATAGATAAAATAGGCATGCAGCGTTCAGCTGATCTGAGGATTATTTTGAAGCAATAATTGACATCTAGTGAAAAGCTAGGAAGGTTTGGCTGACTTTCTCCATTACTTCTTTCAAAGGGTTCCTTCCGCTGTGGAGGATGCAAGTCTGGATTTACTGGAGACCAGTTGAGGGGATGCAGAGCTGAAAGAAGCTGCCGAAATCGAGCCTTGAACCCCTGCAGTATCCATGCACAGTGTACTGAAACAAGAGAAGATGACATCACTTGTATTGTAAGTTGATGCCCTCCAAGTTTTTTTCAACCTGACCTAGTAGTATAATTGGCCCACCTTATGCTTGGTCCAGCATCTGTAGATCTGAATATCTGTGGACTCCAAACTCTGGCTTAGAGGTCTCCTGAATGTGACCAAAAGAAGCTGGGAGTCCTACTGAGGCCAAGGAAGGTCTTTGGCTCATGACCTATGCCTTCCTTGTGGCACCTCTGAAGTAACTTTCAGTTCATGTCCACAATTTCTCATCACTGCTGTGGCTCTTGATGTTTCTAACGTATAATTTTTTATTCTGCGTTTATTTTTCTATTTGTGTGTGTGTGTGTGTGTGTGTCCCTGGAGAGGTTCATATTGAAACCTTGTACTGAGCCTTATAGCCTACAACTTTCCGAAGCAAACATGTTTCTGTTAAACACTGTGTGGCCTCCTCACACACAACTGACACAACTGTGCACATGTATGGAATAGAATATTCTGTCTTCTTTTGTTTTGTTAATTTTTGTATGCAGTGTGGCATTGGTTGGGCCGGCGATGGTTTTGTGTGTGGAAAAGATATTGATATTGATGGCTACCCCGATGAAGAACTTTCATGCTCTGCTGAAAGCTGCAGAAAGGTAAGAAGACCTACTTGGAACCAAGTGGAAGTCAAAAAAATTAGCTCTGGCTCATTATCTCTAATGTTTTTACCATTTAAAATTATATTGAGAAAGCACATGGAAGGGTGAGGAATTGAGCAGACTGGATTCTAGTGTAATAATCCCAGTGTTATTTTCCCATTAGGACAACTGCAAGTTCGTTCCAAACTCTGGACAAGAAGATGCTGATGGTGATGGAATTGGAGATGCCTGCGATGATGATGCAGATGGAGATGGCATACCAAATGATCAGGTGCCGGTTACAGAGATTATTTTATTTCTGTTTATTTCTGTTTTTCACTTATGTACCAGCTTTCTGGCCATTAGAGAGAGTCTGGGGCAGCTTACAAATGTATCAGAATCTCTATCAAAAAATCATTAGAAGGCACTAAGATTTTAAAAAACAAATAAATAAAATAAAAAATCCACATCATTGCATTGGCATCTATCAGTCTTGAAAGACTATGGTATTATGTTCACCCTGACAGCTCACCCTGTCTTGTGGGGACCCGGGTCTTGAACCCTGGCCTACTGGTTAATAGGCACAGTGTCTTAACCACTTACGCCACCCACAGCCCACAATTTGAAAAAAATAAAATCAATAGAATAAAACTCATGGAGAATGAAGGGAATGGCATCCTCACTGCCTGCTATTCAAACTGGGGATCAGGTCATGTATCTGTCACAGTAGGTTCTGGCCACACAATAGTCAATTCCACAGTAGGTTTACTAGACTTTAAGGCGCCATAGTTTCCTTGTTGATTTCATAACAATACAATGTAACATGAGAATAGTAAAAAATATTGAGTACTGCTGTAGTGAAGAGGTTCTAGTGAGAAAGTGTGTACCTTTCTCTCTTTCAGGATAATTGCGTTCTGGCTCCTAATGTTAACCAGAGAAATAGTGACCAAGATATCTTTGGCGATGCATGTGACAATTGCCGCATGGTCTTAAACAATGACCAACGAGACACAGATGGTGATGGCAAAGGAGACGCTTGTGATGATGACATGGATGGAGATGGTAGGTGAATCATCACATGTGCGCTCGGTGAAATTCACATGGCTGTCCCCAGCTACCCCAGTACTATACCTGAAAGTTGGAATACTATCTAGGGTGGTAGCTATTGCAGTCAGAAGTGAGAATCAGGAAAGTCCTTATGCATGTTCAAATATTTTCTTTTTGACCATTTTTGCTTCTGGCCTTACATATATTTATATTCTGTTCTTTTTTCATGGACCAGAGGATTATATTATGGGGTTTTGTAGAAGAAAGTGATAACAATTTCTGAGATGGGCCTTCCAACTTCCAGTGTGTGGTCGTGGTAAGGAGGGGATTGAAACCAGGTTTCTCCCATCTCAACATTTAAATCAAGGACCTACCCTGAGTTCAGTATCTATAATGTTTTGGTTCTTTGTTTCTTGTGTTGCATACAGGTATAGGCAATGATAACCAAAAAGTAATGTCATTTAATACAGGTATTAAGAATGTTTTGGACAACTGTCAGAGGGTTCCCAATGAAGAACAGAAAGACAGAGATGGAGATGGTGTTGGTGATGCTTGTGATAGCTGCCCTGACATTAGCAATCCTAATCAGGTGAGCTGCAGCAGGAAAAAGCTACAGAGAATTCCCAGTTGTATTATAGCACAGTGAAAAAATCAATAACAATAAATGTACAGGAGCATAATCCAAACTAGGCTCTTTTCTAGCTCAGTGGCACTTGAGCAGCCCTAATGATGCTGCACCCAGGCAGCCAGATGCTGGAGGAGGTAAGAGGTTTGGAAGGAGAGTAGATTGATGGTGAGAAGGGGACATTTTGGATGGGGGAACATAGGATGGATAAAGCCCGGGAGAGGCAGGATCAGCAGAGCAGGTATGATCCAGACAAAATTATCATAAATCATTATCTCCAGGACAAATAGGAGCTTGAGTTGGAGGCAATTTTCTTCTGGACTGTTGCTCAGGAAAAATGGTTGACATCCACACCTCCATTCACAACATCAATTTATACTTGGGGTTTTACAACTTATTAACAGTATTAGTATTAACAGGATTATTAGGCAATTTCTTCAGCATTTGTCCCATGTGGTGGTGGGATCTGGATTGTTCTGGATTGGAGTTATCCAAACCATGACTAATATGACATTGGGGAACCTGGCCAGCCTGCCAGCAGGATGTTGCCTTCCCACCAAAGAGGTACATATTATGTACTTGCATTTGCATGCTGATGGCTAGTTTGGGAGCTATCAACAGTATAATTAATGGCATCTAAAAACCAACCTTCCCATTAAAAGTTCAGAAGTACAAATATGTGTTTAAAATGTCATTTAGTTGCTCCTGAGTATAGCTATGGTGTTAGTAGACACTCTGAATAAATATTCATAGGGTTTTAAAAAAATATAATCTTTTTAAAAAAACAACTGAAAACAATTTTCTGAAGTAGAATTCCTCTAAGAATAAATAGGGCTGTGGTGGCACAAGTGGTTAAGATACTGCGCCTGTTGACCAGCAGGCCAGAGTTCAAGACCTGGGTGCCCACAAGACGAGCTGAGCTCCTGCCAACCTAGCAGTTCAAAAGCATGCAAATGCAAGTAGATAAATAGGTACCACCTTGGTGGGAAAGGTGACAGCGTTCTGTGCACCTCGGCTTTAAATAAACAATATTTGTTTCCTATCCCAAATAGAAAACAGAACCTGTGCAGTGTCAAACACAGGCCATTCATTCTCAAATAGTTTCTTCAAACATTAGTTTTTTGTTACTTTTATTTTGTTACTTGCAATCTAGTCTGATAACAGTTTCCTGTTGCTATTTACAGTCAGATATTGATAATGACCTGGTAGGAGATTCCTGTGATACCAACCAAGACAGGTAGAGTAAATCTTCATTTCTTCTACATAAGAGTCAGAAGGAGGACAGTGCCTGCTTGTTCTCATTTTGGAAGTACACACCATTAAAATGGGTGGAGGCCCAAATACAAATGAACGGAAGTCTTTTCTGGCCTCGGCTCATTCTCAAGGTGAAACTAAATCAGCAAAGAGTTTCTTTAGTTCCGTTTAGTTCAGCATAAATTTCATAAACTACATTTCACTTCAGATGAATGGAGTGAAATCTTCAGTGAGCAACCAGATGAATACTAGAAATGCAGAAATAGGAAAAAGAAGTTATAAGGGTTGGGGTCACCTCTGGGCTGGAAGAGGTAAAGCTGGTGACCATTATGGTTCTGTGAGGAGCAAGAAATGTGGCAGGTGTGCTGTGTGCAGTCAAAATGCATGAGATCTGGGTCAGCTAAATTAGTCAATAGATGAGACATGAAGACTTCATCTTTATTCAAGCTAAATTAAGTCAAGTTCCTTGATAAATTCTTGTGTAACTGTTTCTCATTGACTTCTCCCTTGGTTGTTCCTTTGTTGTAAAATGGTGGCTCTCAGGTCCGGAGTGAAAGTCCTCAGAGATTGCAATGACCTCCCGCTGGTATCTGATTATTGCCATATCTTCTGTCAGATTCATGGCTGCTTATCCCATCTTATAGAGATAAACATATTTGTCCTATGTGGATAGCACATGTACTATAATTATTCAAGGATTTTCTCCCATTGTTTTCCCAGTGATGGGGACGGGCACCAGGACAGCACAGACAACTGCCCCACAGTGATTAACAGCTCCCAGCTCGATACAGATAAGGATGGACTGGGGGATGAATGTGATGAAGATGATGATAATGATGGAATTCCAGACCTTGTTCCTCCTGGCCCAGATAACTGCCGGCTAGTCCCTAACCCAGGGCAGGAAGATGACAACAGTAAGTTTGACCTTTTCCCCCTTTCAACCACTCCTCCATATTTATGTCTTGGGTACAGTAACAATATGGTGCATCATGATGAACAAAGGAGACTATCTCATAGTAGGAAGTGAAAGTTTTTCCATTAGCCAGATTCAATGTCCAACCAGCCTTGCTCTCTGTGCAATGGGGGGCATAAGTCCTTGCCCTTCAAAAATGGGATTGCCCTCTAGCTTCATAATCATGAGGACGATCAGTCCATCCAAATCTCCCTTTTCTTGCCGTTTAAATACTATTTTAAATTTAAAATCATACAATGCAAATACAAAACTGCAGAATAGAGCATCTGGGAGGAATTTGCTGAGCATTGGCCCATGGTCTAATTTCTTAACTCAAAGCTAGGAAGCCCTAATTCCTTGAACCATGGTCATTCTTGGCCATGGTCAGGTGTATGAAATTTACCAGTGGACCCACAGATGCAAGGCTGAACAGGTGATCTTGCTAGGGCCTGTGATTCTCTATTGTCCGTTGAAGATGATGAGCAATGTGCAAAATAATTGGCAGAGATTGACTATGGCTGCAATCCAGAGTAACTATGGGACCTTTTACACCGACATAGTTATGGTGCCACTTATGGAAAACCTATAAGAAATGCATAAAGCAATCCAGAGTAAGTGCTTTTTATGTCTTCCCATAGTTACTCAGGATTGTAGGGTATGTGGCCAGTCTTGACCATGTGTCTATGGGTCCTTGAACATGATTAACTATGTGGTCATGTGGTGTGGATTCAGTAGGATTCAGCTGAACATACTTCATGTTAAACCGATCTAGGAATTTCTTAAGAGGAATGAGAAGAAAACAAGGGCTCTTCCAGGGTTCACAGCACCTGGTGCAGGAGGCCAGCGCAGCACCCCCTGTTGTGCATTTGCATGACTTTTGCACAGGGGCTTTGCACCTCTGAAGGCTCTGAGTGCATGCGCAGTGCACCTCTTGAGTCACTCAGGGCATCTGGCTTCAGAGGTGCACTGCACATGTGCAAAAGGTGCTCATGCACAGCTCAGAGCACTTCTCTGGAGGGAGTGGCACCGGCCTCTCACTGCCTGGAGTGCTCTTCTGGAACAGGTATATGTCCCTCTCTCTCCAGAACAACTCCTGGAAGAAAGGGAGAACAAAAGTTTGGATTCTCCAAACTTGTCAGAAAACTATTTCATACAGGATCAGGTACATTTAGCAATGTCTGCATAAAACTCCTGTAGACCTATGAAAGTTGCAGTTCATATTAGGGATTTTCAGTCACCAAATGGCCATCAGATGACACCCTACTTACGTTGTGCTTATGTGTCCAGGTGATGGAGTTGGTGATATCTGTGAGTCAGACTTTGATCAAGACACCGTGATTGATCGGATTGATGTTTGTCCTGAGAATGCAGAGATTACCCTTACAGATTTTAGGGCTTATCAGACTGTTGTCCTGGATCCTGAAGGCGATGCTCAGATTGATCCCAATTGGGTAGTCTTGAATCAGGTAAAACAGTCTAAACAGTCTAAAACAAACATTTTTTCTCAATTATGTATGTTTCCTAAATATTAATTGTACTTTACAGGGAATGGAAATTGTGCAGACTATGAATAGCGATCCTGGACTTGCTGTGGGTAGGTGCAAATATTTCTGCAATCACCCGTAAATCTTTGAATAGAAACATGTTTCTACTAGAGCACTGTGTCATAGGCCCAAAAGATTTCCAAATCCTACAAGCAGCATCTAGAGCAGGGCTGTCCAGCCTTTCAACTTGAGGGCTCCTGGACCTTTAACAAGTGTGCGGAGGAGGAAATTGCAGCAGGTGCAGCTATTCATCTCTTAGATAACAAGCCTCACCTGCAGAAATTCCCTCCTCCACACAACTGTTAAAGGTCCAGGAGCCCTGAAGTTGAAAGTTTGGAGACCCTTGGTTTAGAGGCTCTCAAGATAGTAGGGCTGAGGAATATGCCTACCAAGGTCTCAATGAATTGTTGCCTGTTAAGGGTAAATATACTAAGGCTAGAAGTGCCAAGATACGATTTGCCATAGGACAGCTTCATAAGGCACTCAGCATCTGGTAAGAAGCAGGGAAGGCTTCCTGTTGATCTGGATTGAGGCACTTGCTTTCCAAAGGAAGATCACATTTATTTACACCCCCTCCCATTTCCATTCCTCATTGGGGAGAATTAATGGATCCAGTGTGGAACTGATAATATATATATAAGAGAAAAGTCACTGACTGACTCACTCACTTACTGACTCATCAACGCCCTGCCAGCCCTATAAGCGTGAAATTTGGGGAGGGTGTTCCTTCCATGACCAAGGAGTGCACTAAGAACCAGTTTTCGGAAATTCCATCCGGAAGGGTGTGAAAAGGGGCGCAACGCATTTTCCTCCCCAAACTTTGCATTGGAGAATTGATGACTCATCAACATTCTGCCTCAACTGCTGGGCCTGAAGCATGGAATTCTGGGAGGGATCCTTCTGTCACCTGAACACCCACCAAGAACCCATGTGGAGGAATGTAACCCTTCAGGGGCTGAAAAGGGGGCAACGTGTTTTTGTCCTATACTTAACATGGGAAATTGAGTAACATCCAGCCAATTTGGTGCTCGGTGCCTGGTGCAGTGGGAATGTTGTTCGGAGGAAGAGGTTGCACTGGCAAGGATGCTGTACATGGGGGAAAGTTGCGCATGGGGGAAGTTGTGCCTGGGGGATGATGTGTGTGGGGGGATGATGCGCCGTGGGGGGATGGCATATGGGGAAATGTTACTCCTGCAACACGGGTACGCTTTTTGCTAGTATTGATATAAATATTTTAATAATAATATTATAATTGCATATTGCATAGGCTACACAGCTTTCAACGGGGTCGATTTTGAAGGCACGTTCCATGTAAACACAGCAACAGATGATGACTACGCTGGCTTCATTTTTGGTTATCAAGACAGCTCGAGCTTTTATGTGGTGATGTGGAAGCAGACAGAGCAGACCTACTGGCAAGCCACTCCATTTAGAGCTGTGGCAGAGCCTGGAATTCAGCTGAAGGTACTGGGGAGGGTCAGAGTGGCCTGAATGCTGTCATCTAGTTGAGTGCCAGGATGAAACTTTCCAACTCTTTGTGGTGTGGTTTCTGGCATTGTCAGCCTTCGTGGGCCACAGAGCTTATTTTCCCATAACATCATGGAAAGTACATTAGTGTTTCTGATTTTCTTTGAAATTAAGACAGAAATCTTATTAGTTAAAACATATGTTGTCTTGTTTACTTTTCTTTGGACTTGTATCTGCGTAGGCCGTTAAATCAAAGACTGGACCTGGAGAACACCTCAGGAATTCTCTCTGGCACACGGGGGACACCAATGACCAAGTCAGATTACTATGGAAAGACCCCAGAAATGTTGGTTGGAAGGACAAAGTTTCCTATCGCTGGTTTCTGCAACACAGACCTCAGGTTGGATACATCAGGTAGAGTGGTGGTGCAAAGAAGAAAAATCTTTTCTAATCTGTTCACGGTATGGCACTCTCAAGTTGATTATGTATGTGCACCTATACAGGGCATATAAGTGCTGTAAATACAAAGTATTTATAGTAGCAGATTTAATTGATTTAATCATCTTTCTTTTAAAAAGTTTTGCAGGGTGGTGGATATGCAACAGCCCTCCCTCCTCCACTAGCTTGTGAGATTTTAACAGACATTGCCAGCCTGCTGTTAAGACTGCTTTTGTAGTCTTAAGGCCTAGAAAGTTAACTTTATTAAAAGTGAAATTGCTAGAATGTTGAATAGTTTGTCCACTGCCAAGCACTGTGTTCCTGTGGCACAGTCTGGGAATTGTGGCATAAAATTAACATCTGATTTTTCTCCTATCTGCCTAGTGGAGTCTATTATAACTAGAGATGTTGTGGCATGTCCTAATGGAGTGTGCTCCTTATACCCCATCCTTTGTCAAAGAGCACAATCCTAACCATGTCTACTCAGATGTAAGCCCCATTGTGTCCAATGGGTCTTACTCCCAGGAAAGTGTCTTTAGGATTGCAGCCTAAGGCTAATCATACATCTAAAGTGGCTGCTTTGAGCACCCTTGCCCCTTTGCTGCCAAAAATATGCATGTGTGTATTATAGTCACAATCAAGGAGTATTATAAATCTGCCGTGACAATTTTGAACATTGTCAGAAATGATCACCAAACTTTCTTTTCAAACCATGGTGAGTTCAGAAATGCTCATCCACCACTTTATAACTGATATGGGTCTTTTCCATCAACTGCCATCAGAAAAACTAGTTAATGGAGATGGTGAACACATTCATCTGTGAGTTGTTAAGGTGTATTATGAACTAATTAATATTCAGATGAGAATCAACTCAATCTTCCTCTTTCCTCCTTTCCAGTCTTCCCCCCTCTCCATCTGTGCCCTTCTGGTAGGATCACACAAAGCTTATATTTTGAGATTATGCCCATTTTATAATAATGGTGAAGAAGCTGTAACCATGTGAGATTTGCATGATGTAGTGCAACCCAGGGTATGACCTGTAGTTCCAAATATGTGTTGTTAATTATAATGGGAGAAGTAGGGGGAAATTAATAGGTAATAGTTAATCTTTTCCTTCCATTGTCCGTTCTGCACTGCATAAGGACCCTTAGTGGCGTACACAAGATGAACTCTTGCCTGTTAAGACATCTGCAGCCAGTGTAAAACTTGAGATCATGAAAGTTTCCCCAAAACACACACTCTGAAACTGCAGTCTTGTACTTCTTGTCTTCCTAAGATATAGCTCCATATAACATAGTAGAAATTGCCCACTGTGTATTTACACAAAACTAGGCTACATAAATGTTTAACAGTGTTATTTGTTCCATTTTCAAAGGGCAAGATTTTATGAAGGTTCTGAACTGGTGGCAGATTCTGGAGTGACCATTGATACTACCATGCGCGGAGGAAGACTTGGCGTTTTCTGCTTCTCTCAGGAAAATATTATTTGGTCCAATCTGAAGTATCGCTGCAATGGTAACCTTTCTCTGCTATCATCCTCTTGCAATATCAAGTAAACAGTTGTTGAAGGAAGATTGCAGGATTGGCAGGTCATAGGGAAAGCGACTGTAGGGTGTCTAATATGACTCAACGTGGATCTGGGCTGATCAGATGCAAATTAAGCCGACCTTACTTTCTATGTGCATGTAATTTCCCAGTAGATACTTTGCAGACTTAAAAGTGTACACGTGGCAATCACACAGGTGTAATCTTTGCGTGATACAGAAGTAACACTGGCACTAAGTTCTCTCTTTTGCCAGTATTGCCATTATGATGGGTCGTGCATGGCCCTAATGTCAATCCTATGTGGAGAAAACTCTACGGAAGTCAGTGATATTTACTTTCAAGGAAAAATGCGTCAAGAGTGCAAAGACATATCAGATTGCATGAGAAGAAAATTCATCTGTAGAAAGATTCTTTTTAAAAAATCCTGTTCCAAATCTCAACTCTAAAAACAAATTCTCACCATTTCCATAGTAGTGACAGAGGCTAATCTTTTGTTTCTTTCTTTTAGATACTATCCCAGAGGACTTCCAAGAATTTCAGGCTCAGCAATATGGTGTTGGAGATATTTAAGAGCTACTCAAAATGAAAGTTGCTGGGCAAACAATAAAGCAAATAAATTCTTATGACTTTTTTGGTGCAAGTCCACACTACTTCTTATGTTTGGTGTAAAAGTGTCAGACTTTTATATATATATAAATTAAAATAAAAAAAGAAAATAGGCTGGGGATTTAGCTCTATTTTGAACTCCTCAGGTAAACAATCTTGCAATACTGGTGTGTATGCAGTTAAGACACATCCTAACATAGATTTGCCACTCCAAGGAGTACTAGGCCTGATAGTATTACTGGGTTCTCACTTGCAGTGGGCCCTTTCCTAACTTAGAGCAAAATCCAGAATAACTACAGGGAGTGTGTAAGAACAGTGTAAGAACAATTTACTCTGGATTGCAATATGAATTTCCCATAGGTTTTCACTAGGTGGTGCAGTAACTATGGGTGCATGTAATGTCTCTTATGTGCTCACATAGTTACTCTGGGTTTGGCTGATAGTGAGAAGTGGTGTCCAGTAGGTGGCAGCAGCCTACACTTCCCAGTTCAAGATGTCTCTAGGCAAGTGCAAGCATTATTACTTTCTATACAACTGAAGTTTATTTTTTTGTGTTGCTCCAGAACACAAAGTCAAGTTTGGATGACTGCCCCTATAGATAACCCTTCATAGTAGGTCATCTGATGTAGTTCAGACAAAGAGTGAGAAATAGACCTTTCCCCCTTAACTCTCATTCTAATCTTTTAATTACAATGGTTTTATCCCATCTTTCCTCCAAAGAGCTCACACTGGCAATTCTGTCCTCTCCTCATTATTATAATGAAAGGAAAGTCATAGTAAGTAGACATTAGAATCTGGTTCTCCTTCTTCAGCTTCAAAGTCCAAAGCTCTAGCGGCCTAATGGTTCTCAGCCTTTAGGAGCTGGTGGTCTATTGAAGCAAAAATTGGAATTATTGCGGACCACGTATAACTGTGGGTGGTTTGATTTCTGCAGTCTCTGGGGAGCTAGCTCCGGAATGCTTCTCCACCGACTATCACAAAGAGAACGGATAATGGACCACTCACAGCCATAGCTGACTTTTCAGCAGCTATAGCTGCAAGTGGACTGTTCTCTGCCCTCTCTGATGGACCATGGAAGATTGCTTGCTCAGCAACCACAGCAGGACACTGAGCATCAGTCTTGAAAGACTATCATGCTTGTATCATGCTTGACGCTGCATGTGAAGCACAAAGGCCTGGGTAGATTGTTATGGAGGATAGGCTGTTAACTGAGCAGCAAATCCCCACTCTCCATGCCCCTGAAATAGTCCAATGGAATGGCAGAGCCGATGCGATTGGTTCCAGCTTCATCGCAGAGCTGGGCTAAGGACAGGTGCTCACCCTGTCTTGTGGGGACCTGGGTCTAAAACCCTGGCCTACTGGTTAACAGGCAAGTGTCATAACCAGTTGCGCCACCCACAGCCTAGATATGAACAAAGGTGATTTTCCTAAGACGTCATGGACTATTTGTCATGAGGACCATGGGAACCAGTGCTCTAGCTATTACACCACACTAGACTTCAAGGCTAGTGAGCCAAACGTCTGTTTTTCTAAGCCATTTGGAATTTCCTTTAATCCTTCCAATAGAGGTAGCTATAGTAAAACCTTGGATTGAGATTGTTTTGCAAGACAAGCAAACATTTCTAATAGATTTTAACTTAAAATACAAGTGATGTCTTGATAAACAAGCAAAAAACAATCTCAGCTAGGATACAGCTGGTTTTGGCACTCTGGCCTCTCCCATAGGCCAGCCTATGCATGTCTACCCTGAAATAAGCTTTTTACATTCAGTGGGGTTCTCTCCTATGTAAAGGGGGCAATGGAATGGAGCCTGAGAGACCTAGCATTGCATATCTACTCTAAAATTACTTTTTATAATCAATGGGGCTCACTCCTATATAAGGGGGCAGATTGCAGCTTGAAAGACCTGAGAGACTAAGTGCAGGTTAATTTGTTTTATTTTTCTTTACCTTTTGTATTTTTGTATTTTCTTTATTATTTTGTTTTATATTACCATATTGTAATCATTTTTATATGAATATTTTTGGGCTGTAGAACAAATGGTTTGAGTTTCCATTTTTTCATATGGGAAAATTCACTCTGATATACAAGTGTTTTTTATTAAAGCATGCTGCTTCTGGAACAAATTATACTCATAAACCAAGATATCACAGTACATTGTACTTCTGATAAGTTTTTGGTGTACGTAAAGGGTACTATAACTAGTAATTTCAATGGCACCAATCAACAATTGTATCACACAAATTTATCTTCAGTTTTGTATTGATTAAACACACACTTACGGGGCAAGAGCCAGACGTATCCCTTTCTGAACATACGTGCATTTATCCCACCTTCTGGTATTCATTTGATGGCAGTTTTTACATCATTCAGAGGACAATCAAATCCAAGTTAGGCAAACATAACTCATCCTGACATAACTTCCCATGGTGGTGAGGTGAGACTGGCATATGCTTGTACCCCCCTCTCTGGGAGTGGGACAGAAGTGACTTACAACACTTTTGTGACACCCCCACATCAGCATAGAACATATGCTGGGGCTTATGCCGGCCTAACTGGAGATTAGGATTGCAGCATCAGTCCCACTCTGTTCTGGGTTTATGAGAATTCCTAGGAAAAAATATCTGCCTATACAAAATTGTAGATCAGAATGATCAAGAAGAGATATATAAGAGTGATTCCAGAAAAGCAGGATGTTGCTGTGCTGTTTGGATACCATGTTTATACAGGGGCTCTGCTTAACCTCTGCTTCAATATCAAAGGAAAGATTTTTAGAAACCCATGCTTATGTATGTTTTAACAAACATCGGGTTTCTCCAACATCTGTTTTACAATCTGTAGTATAAATATAACAAGGAGAAAATTCTACCTAGCCACTCTGAAATAAGCTGCGAGCAAATTCTAACTATGAGTAATTATAATTTGCAAGTTTCTTTTGGAAAATAAAAGATCATGAGCTTCAGACAATTACAGGATGAATCAGATTGATTCATCACTAACTCACATTTCCTTTATGTACTGCCCTGCTTTCCCCCACCCTGCCCCAAATCAAATAGTGTAACCCATACCCTGTAGATTTAAATTAAGCTCAATCATGGGCTCAGCAAAGCCAACCTTTCATCTAATTACTATTTCCAAAACTGAAAACTGCCTCACTAAATTGGTTTGTACTCCTATTTTTTTAATGCATGGCACTTCTGTTTTCACAAAGCGGGAGACAAGTTTGCTCATCTCCCCTTAGCCATATAGTCCTCCATACTGCACTGTGGTGATGTACAGTGGATACCAAACAATCCTATGTTGAAGAGGGGAGTAATTTTTTTGAAGTAAAATTACTCCTCACGGATTTTGAGAAACAGAATATACAACACTAACATTTGTAGTTTCAAACAAAGTTTATTGGTCAGTTAAACAATTACATCTATAATTCACACTGTATGCAATTATCTGTAGAATAAAAAAACAATAGCATGTTTAAAACACCATATGCACAACCCTCCCCCCAATAAAATCTTAAAACTGCTACAAGCATAAGACTCAACACATAAGTTTCAGCAACACTCTAAATAAAATCCCCGCACAAATGTGAAGGTTGAGGTTGTATCAAAAGACTTTAAAAAATTTAACATTTAAAAAATTCTTTATGAAGAATATCTTATTCTGTATTCAAATTTGAAAACTCACATAAAAATGACTGTAAATAAAAAAATTATAAAAGGAAGTATAACATGATATAGAGAAAATTTTAAAGTACTGCTGGTAGTATATCTGAAGGACTGCTTCTCATGAAAAGGCTGGCAGGCAGTTCTGTGCAAATGCCACTGAAATGAATGGGTATGGAATGGAAACTGCTTTTGCACAGTGGCCATCCATTTCAATAAAGCTGCTGCAGAAATGCTTCTCAGCTAATGACACAATGCTTGTAAACACCACCGAAACCCCAGTTAATAGTTTACTCTTTAGAACCAGATATGTGCAACATTACCAAGATCACCTTTCCAAAATATTCTCATTTTCTGCAGGAAATTCTTTGGCAAAAAAATGTGCAACATCAGTGCTGCTATAACCCAAATCCAATGCTGGAAAGATTTAAAATTTAACATATACAATGCAAGGTTCTACAAGCCTTGCTTAAAGGACTTAAAAATTTCAGTAGTTAGCTCGCACAAATTGGTTGAGTTGAAAAGCCAATTATATAGAATGGAAACACAGCAAGATGGGACTTCTTGATAATGCACTGTCACAGACATAGAACACAACATGATTAGCCACAATTACTAGTCAAGGCAGTTGGCTTAAGGCTTTAAAAAGCCATGTTTTCCAGCATAAATAATGAAGTGCACCAATGCTCATTAAATTAAAAATTATACCTCATTAGACTATAGGCTAATCTACATGCAAGATGCCTTAATTTTGTTTTTTCAGAATTCCATCCTTCAGATACAAAGTACAAAGACACATTACTACAGAAAGGAAGGGTTCTGTCAGTAGCTTATAATCTTTACATTTTAAGGTGTTCCCTGGGAAGCACTGACCCCCAGCATGCTACATGCCCCACATTGATATCTGCAGGTACAGGCATGTTGCAAGAGATCAGGTTGGGCACAGGTTGAGGAGCCCACCCTGCCAAGACATTTCTGCAATGCCAATAATAGTGGCAGAGGTGGTGCCAAGAATGTACCATGTGGCAGAAGGCAGCGAGCACCAGGCACACTCTAGTTCATCCAGGGTTTGCCCCAAGACCCCCAAGCAAACTGGTTCTGGCACTGTGCAATCATAATCAGCTGCTTTAAGGATGACTATTTTTCTTTCTGGGCATTTCTATGACTAGACTCTAGAAACGTCCTCCGGATATAATTCTAGCAAGAACTGGAGATGATAAAGGTCACTTTTAAACAGTAGCACCACTTCTTCCTGAGCTTATTCTAGCTCTCTTTTCAAGCACATGCAAAGGGCTTGAAAATTGCTTATGCAAATTGCCCAATAAGCCTTAAAGCTCTTCATTTGTGTACATCTCTCAAACTCTGAATTTTAGGGACAGGAAAACTTATTTTTCATTTCCAAAGCTATTTTATATAAAGATACTAAGCAGAGCTAGAATTTACCAAAAACACAGTAGATCCAACATCCAGAATTTAATTAAGGTAGCATCACATTAAGTGTCACTACTTTTGGTGTCTGAAAAGTAGGCTTCACTTATAGCCTGAAGTGGCTCCTTTTCCTGATACTGACACTTTCAGGCATCAGAATCACCCCCCTTAGAACACCCTCTTCCACAGTGAAAGAGCAGAGAGTTCAGCTCCCCTATATTCATGAGTGACTCCTAGCTCCATAAGCTCAAGAAGGTGCGCAAAAGTTACTATGGCAAAGCATAAATAAGAATAAATAACACGTAAGAGGAAGCAGGAAAGGAGATACCATTTATTGGTTCAACCTTTTACTACTGGAGAGAAATGTAAGAACTTTACCCTGCTTTGCATGGAAGCCTGCAGTCCACTGTTACCGACAGATGGCTGCCAACTCCAATTATCAAGAAAGAATGAAAGCAGCAGCTGCAACTAATACAGCGCAAAGGAATCAAAGCAGGTTAGCATCACATAGGCGGGCAAACACCATTATACTAATACACTTTTCTTTTAACTAAGCAACTTTAAATTTTCTTTGCTAGAACTTGGCAGCCCATTCTTAGCAGAATGTATTACTAAATGCCACTCATAGGCTAAAATTGTGGCATATGCTAATTTTTAAATTAAACTGAAGGTGTGTGCCTAGCAAGCAAGCCATGCACCAACGTCTGAAGTGAGTGTATCCAATAGATCAATGAATAAAATGGCTTAGTGCAATGTTTGGTTTCTATGATTATTCCTCCAATATGCAAGAGGAGCTCTTTAAAAATCAGCTCTGATCCTAGTGACGAAGAAACTCCAATTGGATTTTGGCAGACACCAAAAAGGTGTGGGCTCCCAAGTTTAATGCTGAATTAGGAGCTGAAAAGGCAAAATGTTAATTGCTCATGCAGTGTTCAAGACTCCAGATAATATAAATATTTGTTTTTCTAAAATCTCTGTCCACAGTTGCACTTCTCAAAGTGTACTTAGGAATGAAATGTGATATCTAAAAAGTGACGGAAACATCAAATCCTGCTAGAAGGAACTTTCAATATCTCTAAATACTCTTCAGGGTAAAGCTACCTTATACTTTATTTTGAGGTCCTCAATTTATTGGGTCACAGTTCAAGAAAGACTGCTGATTATATTCACTTATAGGAATCCCCTCAAATTTATTAGGAGAGCTCAGATTAAGAGTAGAACTTACATTTTGTTCATCCTTGGTTCTACTCAGAATATCTTATGATGCATCTACACCCAGAGTGGCCCCATAACAATTGTTCATTAATTGCACTGACATTTACAGTGTATCATCCTAGTCAATTATTTTGACTCCACATCATGTCACCCATTCATAAAGGTGCCTTTCATTAATACTACAAATAAATATTTCTATTAGAAGCCATTTTTCCACAATCCATATATGCAATAATTTACAATGAGCATCTCATACAGAAAATAAATCCACAACCCCTGACCGGGTGAAATGGTCAATGACACCACCTCAGTCAAATTTTTAACCAAGTTTTGTTATGTCATTCAAGTGTTTCACGTGTCAGCAAAATCATGCAGAGGTGGGTATGGAATCTGTGCCCTGATATGTCACCTTTTGTCTTATTCAAAAGCCATATAAGGAGGGCAGGAAAGGCTTTAACGTGTTTGTTTTATGGGAATAACACAACATGTTTTTCACAATAGACAGTCCATAATTTAAAATCTATTCTACTTATTCTAGGATGCTTAACACTATCCATCTATTCAAACTCCAGACTGCGATGCGGCTTTTGACTAGACATGTTCCTTCGGGTTTTTAAAAACCAGGCTCAAGTTATATTTCATATGAGAGACAGCGGTATCCTAACCAACAATGTTAGGACAGATAGGACATAGGCTTATTTTTTTCCTTTCCCTAAATTCACCAGGCTTGCAGCAGACATTTCACACTGAGAATTCTCTGGTTGGGCAACAAAAAGGAGCAAGGAGGGTCCACAAATACAGGAGAACACAGACCCAACAGGAAGCCATCTTAATCCAGAATGTGGACCAGGACGCAGCAAAGAATGTTTCGATTGCAGCACTTTCATAACTATTAAAAAATGTAAATAAGCAGAGGTTAATGGAACTACACAGGATGGTTAACTTTTTATCTCTGTCCCTTTTAAGAATAACTAACCATTAAATATACTAAACTTCTCAAAAGGGGAGGACAAACAAGGCGACACAATTTCAGAATAGTCTTGATGGATTGTGGACCAATGTTCATGATCAGTTTCCAAAAGTGGCCACTGAATTGCTAAGCACTATTTATACTAAGTACATATCTTTATTTCAGTTGATCTATAAATAAGAACAGCATCAATGCTTACTTCCCTCCATCCCTCCATTCACACCATAGTGTTAGATGTGTATTAATGGATTAATTCCCAATTAAGCATACATAGGATTGCAGTAATCTGGTGAGGCCTTAGCAATCAGATTTTGGATGTTAAAAATATCAAATTGATTCCTCTTTCTATATGCTTATTTATGCTTAGGTTTACTTTGCAGAAGTCATGCTGATTTGTTCTCAGGAAGGCTTGTTCTTCTGCATATAACTATTCTAGCTTTACTAACTTTTTCTAGTTTGGGCGGTTTGGCAGTGGAACAGATTGCCAAGGTAGGTGGTGGACTCTCCCTCACTAGGGATCTTTAAGCAGAGGCTCGACGAGCACCTGTCGGGGATGCTCTAGGGGGAATTCCTGCTGCGGGCAGGGGGTTGGACTAGATGACCTACTAGGTCCCTTCCAACTCTATGATTCTATGATTCTACTCATTCTTTCTAACAAGTAAGCCAATGAGGAATGTAGGCTGATAGATTTTATTTGTATTTTTCAGGTTCTCCTTCTCATTGTGAATTGTTCTTTTTAAAAAGTGGTGTTATATTGGTCATGCTAAGAGACGTATATCTCACTATCCAAAACAACAAAGAAGCCTTTACACACAGGGTTATATTGCATATTTCAAATGCTGAACATCTTATTTAATATGTCTTATAAGTCCTATAAGAGGTTTGATTTGTCTCACATTCCAGACAGAGGGCTGAGAAAACAGAGGTTTGTGCAAGGCCATCTGGCATGTTTATAGTTAAGATGGGACTTGACCAGGAACTGCTTGGTTTATAGCTCAGACTTTGCTACAAATAACATTTTTTTTCAAAAAACTGACTTACTGGAACCAGTGGGTAATGGTCATCATCACGTACAAAGAAGCCAGGAAGAACACAAAGTGAAAATAGGCATAGCTGTACACAGTGCCCTTTTTTTCATCATAAATTACTTTTTGGCCACCCCTTCCATCAACATGCGCATCAGCATCTGCTATATAAACCAAAAACAAAAATATTTATTTGAAACAACTGAATTAATTTTGACATCCCACTTTTCCATTTTTTTAACCCACGCCGAGAAATAATCGCATTATTGTCTCATTTTTCCTCCCACTGTAGACCCATCACACCACATTCCATCTCCTCAGGTGCTGCTTTTCAGGGACATTGGGCTGTTGTACAGCCTCCATTCTGCCTGAACATTTTTGGATACAACTCAGAAAAAAAACAAAGTGCGAGAAAATTAGAAGTGTTTGATGCTGGAATAGATTGCATCTTGCTTTAAAACACAGATATGAAATTTTAGCAACACGGTTGTATTCAAAAATAGATTTAAAAACAACCAAATGCATGGAAAGTGTGTTTATACTCTAGTATCTGGAGGTATGAAAAACGTTACTTAGAGAGTAGGAGTGGTGCTTTTGTTGCTTGAGAATCCACCAACCTGTCTATTGTCACTGATCTTGCCATCTACTGCAAGATCTACAAACACAACCTTTTCTGTGAACATTGTTCAGCAGTCCATGAATGAAAGCTGGGTGGAAAGCTTTGCAGTGCAGTTTTATGGAAGTTGGAGGTTCATGCCGTTGTGCCACATATACATGTGGCACTTGTGCATGGTCTGAACACAATCTTAGAAGAAGACTGGGATAATTCAAGACTTAAGGACAGCTGTAATATGATTTTTCATTACAACTGACAGCATTCTGTGGATGGGCACAAATCATCACCACAGAAATTGTCACCAAGTCCATACTATTATATTGATACACACCCATCCACCCACCTACCCACACACACCATGTGGCAGAAAAATAAAACAGATGCTATTTTCCATGCACAGAAATTGATTCTGTGATTTTAAAGCTGTGCCTGTAATTAACATCACTGTGGTTATACTTTTAAGTTGAATGTCTGCCTCTCTGGTACAGTGATATTCTTTCCCCATATACCACAGGAAAAAAATCTATAGGATAGAAAAGAACAAGATTCCAACATAAAGTTTTATAAAATACCCGTTCTTTCAAAGTGTATCATATTTGGCTTTAAGAATGTTTTTGCTATGTAAATCCCTTGATATAAAGCTATGTTTTCAGATTTCTGAAATAACTGCTCTTGGATTTACAGGGCAAGTTATTCTTTTTCCTGCTTTGGTCTTACTGGGGTTGGAGACAGGCATTCTTTTAAACTCAGAGGACTAACTTGGTTGCTTTTCAGCATATGAAGAAAACTGTCAGTCAGGATAAAAATAACTCCAGTATCCCTGCTTAAACTGTCACTTATCCATTAGATAAGGTATTCTGATGAACAGAGGATTCCTTCTCTGGATTCCTATCAGGATCCCTCTGATCTTACACCGTGTCCACTATAGGAAAAAGCAGGTGCTGGACAAGACACAAAAAATGCACCCCAATGCCAGAAGTGAGATTTAGCTTGTGTCCCAAAAAAATATAATTTCAGTTAATAAAGAAACATTAAAAACAAGTTTGTCACTTCAAAGAACTTATTTTCCAATTCTTACTTTTTACAAGTGATAAAAAATTGCCACAATAATTTTTTGCAATCTTCACAGTGATGAGTGCAGCATAAGCTTTCTTAAAAGTAAGAATTGGGATTCTAAAAAGATTACAAATAGGCATTATCTTAGCAGTGATTCACAGATACACATTGCCCATTTTGTTTTAAATAATGCATCCTATATGTAAGGTATGATTTCTCACCTTCTCCATCTGGAGTGCAGCAGAAGAAGCAGCGAGCTACCTATAAAACAGTGAAAAAAAGAAGTCTTCATTCATCAAGACAATTTTTTAAACAAAAACATTATTTTACAGTATACAGACTAGAAGCTCTCAATTTTTTAAACAGCCAAAAAGATAATCACCTGGCGGTTATGCAGCTAATGTTCAGCAAAATCATGTTAAAATGCTGCTGAATAAGCAATCATACAGGAAAACATGACATTTATTTTAAGAAAAGCTCACTGATTTTCACCCAGCTACAGTATAATGAAAAAGAATTAAAAAGCAATTAGAATGCTTCATGAAATTTTGCAAGGAAGATATTGTTCAATAATGGTGATGATATGATTGTTATACCAGTACTCTAGTTCTGTACTAAGCAATGCAATGAACAAATTTATTTTTCCTCCTCAAACAAGTAGTTTCAAATAATTTTAATAGTTTAACTTTTCAAACAGGTTACCAAGAAAATTACATTTCCCCTCTCTATACTTTTTGCTTTCACTTTTTTCCCTATCTGCAAATACTTGCAGTGTCTTCAAGCAAGTATATACAGTCTTCAGGCAAAAGCAGCAAAGACAAAATACAGTGGCGCCTTACGTAACAAATTTAATTCATTCTGGAGGCATGATCTTTACGTGAAACATTCTTTACGTGAAGCGGTTTTTCCCATAGGAAATAATGGAAACCCAGACGATTGGTTCCACAACCCCCAAAATAGTCATATAAAAATATTAACTGGAAGTAAAAATGATGACAGAACACTGGGATTGAATTCAAAACATGCATTCAATGTACATGATCTTATGAAGTCTACTTAGGCTGCAGTCCTAAAGACACTTTCCTGGAAGTAAGACCCATTTAACACAATGGGGCTTACTTCTGGGTAGACATGGTTAGGAGGCTGCAATCCAAGACACCTTCAAAGTGTCTCCCCACTGTCTCCTTCTCTCCATCCTGAGCCTCTCTCTCCCCTGCTCCCTTCTTGCTAGCCCTGACCTGCTTCCCTCTTCTCCACTGCTCTTCTCTCCCTTTGCCCAGCGGTCACCCGGCCACAGGAGGAACAGCATGGAAGTGTTGCTTTCACTATGGGCAGGTGCGCTAGGCAGCCCTGACACTTTTTAAACAGGCTGCCGGCCAGCGCATCTGCCCCAACTGCCAACGAATGTTTTCTTTACGTGAAGCATGTTCTTTATGTGAAGCAGAATCCTAGAGAAATTTTTGTTTGTTACGTGAAACATACTTTACGTGAGGCACTCTTTACGTGAGACGCCACTGTATATTCAAAATATATGCAACAACATTGTCCTGATTATCTGAACAGGACTGATAAGCGGTTGATTACTGAAAATGGCAATGAGAAAACGGATGGGGAAATAAAGCACAAAACTGCAACCTTAGAGCCCAGTTCAGAGGGCTCTGTGCCACACCAGCTAGGTGAAGGCCACAGTGGCAGCCAAGTGTTACAGACATGCCATAAGACAAGCCTGTGAGCTCCACTGCACAGCATTAGAAAACTCAGGCTACAATCCAGAGTAACTATGGGACCTTTTACACTGATGTCGTTACTGTGCCACTTATGGGAAATACATAGAGCAATCCAGAGTAAGTGCCTCTTATGTCTTCCCATGGTTACTCTGGATTGTAGGGTCAGAGGGAGAATGGTGGGAGATGGCATTCTGGGGTGGGGATGTGTGGGTAGGAGGCACATCGGGGAGAGGAAGAGAGCAGGAGCCTAGCAAAGCTGCCTAACAGATCTTGGCCATGGAGGCCGAAGTTCAACTGGGACGGCAAATCTACCTGCCAGGTTGACTTGGGCTCTGGAGTTAGCACTCATGCCCCTCACCCAAAACACAAACACTGGTTCTAGCCCTGGGTGCAGCACACATCACTGGCTATATCCGATAAAATGGAATGTCAGATAATTGAAGGTTGGATATTCAGGACTCAGTTGGAATATTATTAAAGCAAGCCACACAGTTTTGTGCATGATCTAGCTCAGTGATTTTCAACCAGTGTGCTGTGGCACACTGGTGTGCCACAGATAGTCCGCAGGTGTGCTATGGGAATTTGGGGATTGACATTCATTAATAGGAAAATTGGGGGATTTGAACAGTCTGGTGTGCCTTGTCAATGGTAAAAACAATTGATGGTGTGCCTTGACAATTTCAGTGCCTTGTTAAGTGTGCCATGAGATGAAAAAGGATGAAAATTGCTGGTGTAACTTAACTGTTTCTTTGCATTTTTAAATGTAGACAGTTACCCTGTTAATACAACAACATACATTCTTCTGGGGTTTTTTGGGTTGATTTTAAAGATACAATTATCAAGACACTCAGGTCTTGCAAATTCCTGAGAGATGCAATTAACAACATTGGCATGCATGCAACCAGCTTTCCCTAATGTACGTTATGGTCTTTAGTTGAGGAACCCTGTTCAACAGATGCAAATGGAGAATTATGTTTACATTTCTAATCAGGGGACAAAAGGCCCTCTGTCACAGGGAAGAATCAGAAACACAATTAGTTGCCCATAGCTAGCCTGCTCTTTATGTTTCAGTGCAATGCTTCTCGTAGTGCTCTTTAAGAGCAAATTATCTAAAACTAATTCTATTAGGGTATGCTTTAGCACTGAAGTTCACAGTTACCTCATGCAACTACAGGCAGACAGATTCCATCTGTCTAGTCTCTCTCTCTCTCGCTCTCTCAGTAAAAGAAATGTAAACACACTACAGATGCTTCTTAACTACTCTATGTGCAAGTGTCAGGCATGCTAAATCAAAACTCTAACACTACCAATTGCTGATGGTCCAAATGAAGCAGCAGGATCAAATTTGGCAACATAGCAATATTAAATGACCATCTAAAAATAGGCTAATTTGCATAAATTATAATTGCCGGTCAATAAATCCGGTTGGTCATCTAAGGGTTACGTGGCAAGTCAGGCTGTGTTTGTTCCAGTGAAATGCTGTCTATTAGGAGTATGTATTTGGCTGGTGCTGGCACTACAATGGTTGTCACCTGGACATATTTTCCAACTTAAACTGCTTTCAGAGAAGTTGCTAGTGTGACACATAGGCAGTAAACATCCACTAAAAATGTACCTGATGTTTTAATAATGCTCACAAGTAGGTTGGAAGTATTTAATACAGGTAGCTTTTAGTGGTGCTTCATTTATAAAGGAAGTGTTGCTAAAAAAATTCAATGATGTATAATATAATGCTGTATATATTGTAGTACATAATTACATAATCTGGAGAAGGAAAACTCCCACCTCAAACCTCCATTGCCATGTGGCTATACCGATCTATGGGAAAAGTTTCAGGAGTCAACTCGAGGCAAAATCCAGAGCCGGAGTCCTGGAAGCAGTTTGTGACTGTGCTACAATCCACTGGACTATTTTAGTGACATGGAGAGGGGGGACTTGTTGCTTGGGTAACAGTCTATCCTCCATATTAATCTTCCCAGGCCATCTGGAGAGGACACTCAGAGCATGATACCATAGTCTTTCTAGACTGAAGGATGCCAATGATGATGATAAATTATATAATATAAGTAAATTAGTTATGTTCCACGCCACTTTCAAAATTGACACAGGCTGCAATATTAAAGACACTTTCCTGGGAGTAAGACCCATTGAACACAATGAAGCTTATTTCTGAGTAGACATGGTTAGGATTGTGCCCATAATTTCAAAACTGGCCCTCTTCACCCCAGTAATGTCTGTTATAGTGGCTTCTGCTGGTGTTCTTTTGCATTTTAGATTGTGAGCCCTTTTGGGACAGGGACCCATTAGCTAATTTTTTTTATTTTCTTTGTAAACAGCTTTGTGGACTTTTTAGTTGAAAAGCAGTATATAAATATTGTACATAGAGATATAATACTATATTTTAAAGTCTGAAATAAATGGTATGAACATAAAAAAGCAGCCTGTGGGCTTTTGCTTGGTTTAGCGATTGGGGCAAGGGATACGCCCTGCATATAGTGTGGTTGTGTGGGGAGACAGAAGACCCTCACCCTTCTCCCCAGGCCCAGCCTGACCACAACATTCAGAAAGAGGATTCTTACCAGAGCAGCAGTTTTGTAGAAATTCACAATAACCATTATTATTGTGAACTGTCACAAAATAAAACAGGGGCTAGCTCTATTTAAGCTGCATTAGAAATATTTGAGACACTGGTTGGTTCAGATGTAATAGTTTCCCAGTTTCCCATTATGAGAATGAAACTCAGGCTGCAATCCTAAAGACATTTTCCTGGGAGTAAAACTCATTGAACACAATGGGACTTACTTTTGAGTGGACATGGTTAGGATTGTGCACGGTTAGGATATTGTTAGGAATATGAACTGTCAACTTGATATTGCATAAAAAGCCAACTACCTGCCATTTCTTTAAGGTAGTTGCTACAGAGAACTGAATCCTACAATGTCAACATTTGAATGAGATACAGTACTACTTGGATTGTCCTGAGTTTCTAGACAGCATATGATAAACTTGTACTTGGACAACTTAATTTAAATGGTAGTCAGAAAGTGTAAGCAATGTGTGTGTGTGCACACGAGGAGGAGGAGAATTACAATATGGAACACTTCACAAAGAGGCCATTCTTGGCTGAAGCCTACATAGTACAGTACAAAAGGAAATGTTTACTCACTTCAGTTTCTGGTGTTGCATATATGCCTCTCAGTGCTTCAGAACTTGCACGCGTTGTTGAGGTCAAGCTAGAAACAAACAGGAAAGAAGAAAAAATCAATGTGGAAAGACCATTTTTATGTCACTTTGTTCAAGACACACTTCTCAAACAACACTGAATCTTTTTGGAAGTTAACAGTCCAACTGAATATAGAGCTCATGGCTCAAATTAAAGTGTCTCAAGATGTCGCTTCTCTTGTGAGAAACAGATTCCTACTAAAACCAGAAACAGATTCTTGTTACAAGCAGAAACAGTCTATTTTAGAAACAGATTGCCAGACATAAGGGAAATCAATATTAAAAAACAAAGAAAGTCAGTTAGCATAGCAGAGGCAGAGTAATGTTTTTCCCCTCCAAATGCAAAGCTTCCACCAGTAATGTTTTATTAATCTTCTATAATAAGGTGGCAAGAGCGTAGAACATTAAGCATACTTCTCAAAATTGTCAAAGTGTCAAAATTGACACTTCTCAGCAAAATGGCACCTTCTCAGTGTGCCATGAGATGAAAAATTGCTGCTCAAGAGACTCATCCCACTTCCCTATGCTCTATCCAATCATCCTTATTTATTATTTATTTTATTTTAAAAATGTATATCCCGCCTTTCTTGGGCTATTTATAGCCCGACTCAAGGCGGCAGACATAAAACATAGTTAAAAACATAAATAGTTCAATACAATAACAATTAAAACATATAGGCTAAAAGAATATACATTGAAAACAATAAAACAACTCCTTTTATTGTATGCTCCTTGGTAGCAAAGAAGATACATGTCTGCCAAACCCATCACTACCCTCTATCAAAGTACATTTTAGGAGTTGATTGTGAGATTTTTTTGTTAGTTCTCAGCTAGTGCCAGACCTACTAATGCTGCCTGTGAAAATGGCCATTAGCTCCCTATGTTAAAACTTACCAAGAATATAAAATACAACAGAATAGGATGGTAGTTCCCAGACCAGTTACCAAGTTTTCATCTGTTTGCAGGCCTTGGCTGAACTCAGGCACACAGATGGTGATGTTATTCTGATTCTCATCTAGAACTTAAAAACCAATACACACTTAGCATGGTTCATTTTATATTTAAGTCATAGCTTCACATTCTGGTCCTAAAAATTATATTTTTAAATACTAAAACAGACCCTTATCTAAATAATGTATTTAGAGAGTACTGTTGGTTTTTTTTAACTGTTTGCTTTTTATAAGCATACATAGTGCTTGAATTCTGGGGGGAGAGGGAGACTTTAATGAAATCCACATGTCTCACAGTTTAAGTCCTACTAATTTCAGTTGAATCACACTCTGACAAATTATGGCTCACTTTGGTCCTTCCTAAAAACAGCAGCTATAAAAGAGATTATCAACATGGAAGGAGACCATCTTTCAGACCCTGCTCTCATTCTAACAGAGTGTATGCATGCAACCAATTCCCCCAACCCTACCCATGTCCACAAATTTACAAGTTTTGTGCAGTTATGTTCCATGTCAACATTCTTATATAAATGGAAAACATATGATATGTAAGATTTGTGTTCTGAAATGAATTCTGAAACACCCTGATCTGAATGCAAAAGAGAACTTCATAGGGCCTGCTACATCTTCAGATTTGGGACTCATGGATTTCATTAACTTCTGCCCTAAACCCAATATCAGCCCAATACGGACTCTCCAAAGGCAAAGGAGAGATTATGACTATGTGTTAATAAATATGTATTATTTAGGCTTTTGAAAGTGAAATTTATGTCTTTTTGATGGCTATTTTGCATTAGAAAGCTGAAAAAGATTGGGTTCCACTTTCAACAAGATTTCCATGTTTTCACTTTGGAAGGTAGCTCTGGTCGCTGACCTGTCCAATAAGTGGGGGATGCCTGTAATAATTTGGCAATCTGCCCATTATAGCCTCCAAGTCCTGGTACTCCCACTTAACTTTTCAAATCTCATTCTGGCTTTTCCCTTTCTACTTTACTCTCCTCCCAATGTTCTGTTCTCTTCCTCACACCTCAGTCTTATATGTTTTCCCCCGTTCTTCCTCTTTCATCCTCTATAGCTCTATACTGTATTTTTTCCTTTTCTATCTTTTCTGGGACACCTTCCATTACAGTTCCAGTACTCATTTCTTTAGCCTGGGCTTTCCTCCCTATTTATTTCTATAGTTCCCTGCATGTATGCTCTGACTCTCCCGCCCCCTCCCGGTAAACCAGTTGTCTATGTATTCCTGTTTGAATTCCTCAAAGACCAGCCCTTTGCGTTCTCTCTTTCCCTCCATCATTCTTGAACCATACTCTACAGACTTCCTTTGATTTTTCACCACATTGTTCACTGCTTATGCTTCTTTATTTTCTGCTCTTATTCTACTACCCTATTCTCCTTGGCTTACTGTTATCTCTCCTTCAATTCTTTGCAAACCCATGATATCTATCAGCCCACAGCTTGCTTTCTACAGGCCTGTTGAAGAAGTGCCTATGACCTGGGTTTTATGTATGCAAAAAAGCAGGACTTAGCCCTGGATGAACTCTCTCTCTCTCGATGGTGGAAGCCTCACAGAAGCTGCATCATAGACCAGAACTGGTCCACAATTTGAGAATCAACTTAGATCATAATTTAGCAACTGCCTCTAGGCACACAAAGTACTGTCTATGTCCAAATGAGGCATTCTCTTTTCATTTTTCTAGGAACAAGGAGCTGACACAAAAACATTCATCAAAAAACAAAATATTTCCAAGGTGATCCTATTATATTCGGGAAGGGAAAAGAAAGATATAAAGTCCCACTGGGTAGATGGAGGTAGCTGGCTACATCTCTGCATTGAGGAGTTAAGCCTCAATGTTCAGTACCCACTAAAAACAAAGCTAAGCAGAAAACAGGTAATGTAAGAAGCCATTTCAATGCACTAGAGAAACCCACTGAAATCAGGGAGGGCATGCTGTGATATGGAAGAAATTAGATAACTTATGTGGGAAGAAGCTTTATACAAACAGATGTCACCAAGCAACAAAATAACCTATTAATCTAAGGGGAGGGATTCAGGCAGCTTCCATCTCTCAGCAAGTATTTATGCATACCTGAAGAGATCTAAGTTAGACAAATGTTGATCCCATGATCTACTTTAATTTTTTTTTGTTTAATTATGGGCACAATCCTAACAGATTTAGGCCGGACTAACTTAGCTTGCATATCTTCCCTGGGTGGTGTGGGATGTTGGCGTACACCTGTGCACTTGCCTAACCCCAACGAGCGGGGCAGAAGTGCCTTAAGGCATTTTAAGGTTTGCACAGGACTTATGCCGGGGCTTATGCCAGCCTAGCTGGAGGTTAGGATTGCAGCCTATATAGCACAATAAATGTACCTGCAACCCCTGATTCCAAGTAACTTACTTGTTTCTGGTGGCTTGCTTGAGAGGGATGAAAAAGTGAGGTACATGACGTAGCAGCTTATAACACCTGACTGCAGCAACCCAGAATGTGGCTGACCTACAGTTGGAAAAAAAATTATTGAATTTCTGGAACATTTTTGTAGACTGACGCTTTCTTTAAATAAAAGAGAATGTTCATTTACTCTGCAACATTTTACAGGGATTAAGTTTCCATCTTTTCTATAGCTGGCAGTAACCCTTCCATTCATCTTCAATAAGTCAGATAATCAAGACAGAAAAAAATCTGGATAACCAAAAATCACTTCAAACTCAGATTAGCTTTTCTGTAAGGAATTGTTATGCAATATAAATGGGCACCAGGAGCACTGAACATAAATATCGGTTTGATACACTGTGATCAGTGTTATCAGTGTGATAACATCAATAAACTCTTATTCCCAAATCATGCCCAATTAGGTAACTTTATCAGTGAGTTCTTTTGCACAAGGAGTGCTCAGCAGTTGGGTCAGAGTCTGGGATAGACAAGTTCCAAAAACACACAAAATTGTACTGGTGAGTTTTATAGCCTGATTGTTCAATTACAACCAGGAAGATACTACTAGAAAGTGATCAATATGTCCAATACAAAAATAGACAGTATTTTTAAAAGTTGCTTACGCTCTTGGACACAGGGAGAGATGGCTACCATTGAAATAAGCAGGCACAGACCACCATTGACACCAAGCAGGATCTTGTTAAAAGTACAGCCATCAGCACGGGTGTAAAAGACAGCCATCACAATCAGAGCTCCAACAGCAACCGAGTACAACACAAGTGTCACAAGAGCTAAGGAGCCATACCAGAGTTGCTTGTGCTTTTTGCTAGATGTCCTGTTTGGGAAAGAAGAATCAAATTATGGTTGGAGAAAAATGAAAGCAAATGAATAACACTGATTGTGTTTAAATGCATTCTTCAGTTATCTTTTAGTTTATTCTCACTGTAAAGTCCACTAAAGTTATACTGCTTAAGGAAGTCTTCTAGGCAGTAATTAATTACTTGAATGAAAGGTAACTCTTTCATTAACTTTCTTCCTAAAGGAAGGATGCCCAAGGCAGCTAACAACATTTGAAATAACAGAATAAAACACAGTTAAAATGGATATGGTTCCTGCAAGGTCCCCAGCACCTTAAGCTTCCCAGCATCTAAGGAGGAGCATCAAATTTTGTTCCATGAGATCAAATATCAGCATGAAAAAGATCAAATCATAGGGCATGTATGGAGAGACAAGATCCTATTTCTTCTTTCTTAATAGAAAAAGCATCTAAAAGATCTAAAACAACCCTCAGCTGAGCATACAATCAAGACAGAACATAAAATGCTATTTGAATTTACAGATGATCTACCGCTGTACAGTATCACTGGAGACTTCAACTGGAAGTGATTGAAATTTATAAGCATAAAAACAACATTAACGAGAAAGGAAAAGCTGTTGCATTGAATAGCTGTTGGCACCAATTAGTTCAAAGAACATAATCTAGCAGAAAAGAACAACAGATAAACAAAGAGAAGAAACTTGACTGTAAATCAATGGACTCTCATACCCTACGGTCCAGAGTAACTACAGGAGCACATAAGAGACATTTATGTCAACGTATTTGCGGAACCACCTAGTGAAAACCTATGGGAAATTCATATTGCAATTCAGAGTACGTTGTTATTACGTCAGAGCAAGGACTCCCCGTAGTTACTCTAGATTGCTCCCCATAGTCTTTCTCATAGTGTTTCTCATATACTCCCTAAGTAAGTTTCTGCAGGGGAGGGGTGAGGGCAGTGATGAGGTGGTGCTTTCATTTTAAGTGATGCTGGCCTGCAGGAAATGTGATTGGACTCTGAGGCTTGGAATCTCCAAATGGAGCAAACAGGAAGTGCTTTACTTTTCAAAGATTCAAAGCCTTGGAGAGTCTTGTGCTGGGCTGCACAGGACTCCCTGCACCTCCTGAAACCAGCCACAACCATACATCAGTAAAAGGGAAAGCATTCCGCTTCCTGCCCCCTTAGCAGTGCGATTCTGGGGAACATATCTCTACCCTTCCCCTACCCCTAAAGGGACTGGGGGACCTTGCATGAATTGGGGGATTGTGACACCCCAGTTTGAGTATCTTTGCTCTATAAACAGATTTTTTAGTGAATAGCATTTGCCTCTCATCTGACTTTAATCAACTAATGCTTATTAGCTTAACAAGCAGCTGGGGCTATTTAAGACTGGTTTGTGCCCTTTAGTTTCTACTAGATATTCTGTTTTCCTGTGTTTATGTGTTTAGCTGTTTTGAACTTTTTTGCCTTTGAAATTGCCATCAAAATTGGTAGTAAAACATATTTTTATCATGTTTTTAAATGGCTAGAATATGTATTCCGGAAATCAGCATGCAGCAGATGTTCCAAAGTAAGATTTGAGAACTCCTTCTCAGAAGGATATACCAGGATGGGTAGTAATACTCACCAGCCTTTGGGAATAATGCAGGAAAATGTTTATATTTTTCCTACCAATCTAAGCATTTCTGACAAATATGAAACTAACGTGACCTACCAATGGCTTGGTGCATCATAAATAACACTTTGACAGTAATAAAAACTATAATAGCCAAATAAATTACTCAAGTCAGCAATAAAAGGAAGCATGGATGAAAAGGAAGCAATCGAAGACATGGAGACAATTCCTGCTGCAAAAGATTAAAAAACCAATTATATGTTTCCCCTAAGTAGAATACAACTAATAGCCAGTAAGTATGAAATACATACCAATTCTTGTTCCATTTGTGTGCAAATTCTACAAGCAGTATAAGCTGAATGAGAATGAAGAGGAACCCTCCTGCAGCACCAACATAGCGCCAAGCTACAGAAGAGGTGAAGAGTGTCAGAGTGGAGTAACAGAAATAATTTGCTTCACTATGGAGATCAGCAATCAAATTATGGTGAAGAATGACATGAAATTGGGAACATGAAAAGGGAACAAGCTTTTGCTCAAAATGCTCCAACACCATATTTAGCAAATTTGCATTGGTTCAAGATCTTTACGAATGATATATCAATTGCTGCCATGAACGGAAAGTTGTTTCTCTCTCAAGAATGGAAGGAGTGTTCCATTTGTATAGAAAGATCCTCCTGCTTTTACAGTGTCTCTTGGTATAAATGAATGGATCACTCCATCCATCCTGGGAAGAGCTTTTCTATTCATGAAACTCTGCTCTGGATATGGATTATGATAAATATTGCTAAGTGACAGCAATCAATACATTGTATTAAGAAATATGTATCCATTGTTGGATAAGCAATATTGGGCAGAACAGTGTCAGAATTCTGGAGATTAATACAGCCTAGCATTAAATAATTCAATTAGCCCTAAAAGAAGAATATTCTGATGAATTAAATTCATTCATCAAGATTTAAAAATATGAATTAAAAGCCAAAGACATCATAAATATTGCTTAAACACAACTGAATTGACAGCTTTACGCTGAGAACATTAAGGACCCCAATATAGAGCACAATCCTAACCATATCTACTCAAAAGTAAGCCCCGTTGTGCTCAATGGGTCTTACTCTCAGGAAAGTGTCTTTAGGATTGTAGCCTTAGAATATCACCAAATCTGGATACTTAGAAATTTTTTTTTAGATTTTATGCTTAGAACTGAAGCTTTGGATAGCAAAGCTCAGAAGGCCAAAAACATTTTTATGAAAACAACTCTCAACTGCACCTTGTGGTTTAAATTAGTTTGTCATCTCCAAATTTGAATTTATATACATTTACTGCTTCTCCCCCCAAAAGGAAGAATTCATGCTGGTGCTCACAATGTTATAAGGCACTTGAAAAATATCCACAATACATTGCTTTCACTTCATAAAACAGAAAACCCATTACCTAAATTTGCAGTACATTTGAGATAAATGTTCAGTCTGCAATCTATCAGTAATCAGCACTTTTCCCAATGCAAAGTGGTCATGAACTATCAGGACGACAATTTATGTCACCACATTTGAAAACTATTTGAAGCATGTGTCAATGAAATTATAGACACAAACAAAACTTTGGAGCAGCAGCAAAGACTGGCAATGGGGAAGTAGGTCAAGTCATGACCGAACACATCAGACAACAGAGAAATAGCCCAGTGTGATTAAGATTCATTACGGAGCTTGACAACTTGGGTCCTGCCAACACAACTGGCTTTCTCTCAACTCTCAGGTTGGTGAGCTGAATGAGTAGGGAGCAATATCAAATGTAAATTGAGAAAACTGGCTTTGTTTTAAAAGGGCTAAAAGGCCCACAAGCCTCAACAAACTTAGTATTTCTAATATGAGGGAAAGCCATCAATGTTATTTTACCTAAATATATTTCTGAATTTATAAACAAAAGCAACATAATATTAAGTGACTGTTGTAACCCATTCCTATTTAGTCAGCAAGGAAATTCAGGCCTAAAGGAAAATTGAAAGTGAGGAGGCTCTCAAGTTTTAAGCAAGTCATTCTTTTTAATTATTTAATTTTGGAGTAAAAACTGCAATTAAAAGCATTTGACATCTTGTAACTAGTGTTTTAAGATTCAGTGCAGAGTTCTTCCATGCTGAACAGTGGCACCTTATCTGAAGTTGGTGGTTATCATTGCTGGCTGCTGAGCCAACCAAGCTCTGAGAAGTAGCTCAGTTGAGAAGTGGGGAACACTGCTTGCCTCTGGAGGAATAAGGGCAGAGCCTGAGGGCAGAGCCTCTTTTGTGCACTACAGCAAGCGAGAGGCACAATTATTTTTCTCTGCCAGCACTAAATCTCATTAAGTGGACTGTTTTTCCACTAAAGGTTATGCTACAATAAATGTATTTGTTTCAGAGGTTTCACCTGCTGCTTTATTATTTTAGTGGCTGCAGACCAAACGGTTCTGAAAGTATACAAGCATTCCCATCCACATTACAAGATCTAGTGATTGCCACTTGCCACCCACAGGGGAGCATGGTCACTGATGGCTTTCAATTTCTGCTGGATGTTTGGGCTTTTCCTATCTCTATGAGAAGAGTGGAAAAGTGTCTTGTGCTTTTTCTGGTTAATTGCTATTGAACCTGCCTCACATGCTTGGAAACCATGCTCCCAGAACTGACGCCCACCACTCTCCAGTCCAAAGCAAAGATCTAAGTGCCTTGCAAGATGGATTGGGTGGCTGCTGGTGGGCTCCGCCAGAGAGAGGTCCCACAGAAAAAAATTGGAGCAACTTAGTTTTACAAAGTGGCTGCTGTCAGTGCCTCTTCCTTCTCTGAAGAACCTAGAAGTGATGACACAATATCACATGATGATGTAATATGACATTACTACCCTAGGTGCTAGGACTGTGAGTTACAGGACTGCTGCTTGCAGCTGCTCAAACAGTGTGTAAGATGAATAGCAAACAAATGCATCCTTGCTTAGCACTTATAAGTGAAAAACTGAACTCATTAGAAGAATGATGGTTAGTTTAAAATACAGTGGTACCTTGTAAGACAAGAAGAACACTTTGTAAGACAAACTAAAGTTTCTAAGAAATTCTGCTTTGCAAGTCAAATATTGCCTTCTAAGACAAATAGTTTCGGCAGAATTTGACAAATAGTTTTACAAGGAAAATTTGCTGTAAAATGAACAAATTGATGGATCTGCATTGTGAGAAACAGCAAAAGGTTCTGGAGGAGAATAAGGAGGAGAGTAAGGAGGAAGCCCTCACATCAAATGAGATGAAGGACTTTAGGAAATTGTGCTAACGTTAGAAAATGTGTAGAAAAGCACCACCCAAATAAGGCTGTAGCAGTGCGAGTGTTGAATGACAATGTAATGCCACATTTCTGTGAAATCCTCAAAAGGAGACAAAAGCAAGTGTCATTAGAAGGTTCCTTATTAAAATTGCTCAAAAAGACATTAGTAACTCTTTTAGTCATCCTTGGCCATAAAAGTTTTTCTTTTTGTTTTACTGTATAGTATATTATAGTCTTCTTTATTAATAATACAGTAATTGTGTTCTGTATTATATTACAGTGTTTGAATTCAATTACAGTGTTTTGTCATAATTTTTACATAAATATTTTTATATAAATATTTTTGGATTGTGGAACCAATCGTCTGAGTTTCCATTATTTCCTATGGGAAAATCCACTTTGTATAAAGAATGCTTTGTACGACAAACAAGCTTCTGGAACGAATTCTTCTTATAAAGCACCACTGCACTGCTTAATATGAAATATTTAAAAATGTATATTGTTACAATTCAGGAACCAATTTAGTTAATAAATGCATTTTTTCATCTTACTATTGCACTGTCCATCTCTAAGATTCTCTGATACTCTTGCTTTTATCTATAGAAGATACAGATATTATCATCTGCCAGCAAATATTTATCTTAATATAAACTGCTTTTCCAACAACTGCTGCAGTCACAAGTTCTTACAGCAATTAAATGGAAAATCTGCAAGAAATTTAATTTTATACTACTAATCAAATTGAAACCAAATTGCTGGGTTCTTGAACTGCAGTTGCTGCTCCCTTTTAATAGTATTAAATCAAATGCAGTTGTATTTCATGCTGTTTTCATTTAATCGCTTCACGTGGGAAACAGAACATACTAATTCCTGCAAGCCATGTAGCCTAGCTGAATTATACCAAGTAGTATTACACATTCCAGAATGATTCATTTCTCTTGCACTCATTAGATTTTTACTGCTTGAAAATATAAGGCTGAAAATAGAAAACACATTGTACAATCTTTTGTAGTTTCATAACAAGGTGTGCAAGGAAGAGCTTTACATTTCATGAATCACACAATAAACAAGCTTGTAGAAATTATGACACAGCTTATGAACAAAAGTACAGAGAGACTGTATTTCCACTGCAGAATTTCCAAGTTACTTTGCATGTGGTTTTATTAACTGGTAACAATGGATGAGATTTGTTTTGTTTGCTCCATCCCCATCTCTCATATTCTCCCTTCCCTGTCTTTCTACACTGGGAAGTGCTAGTTCAGGGGTGTCCAACACAAGGCCCTGGGGCCGCATGCTGCCCAGGACGAGGGTGGATGCGGCCTTCCTGCAAAGCTGGCCACCACCATTGGAAAAAACGGCTTTGTGGCAGCAGCCATTTTTAAATTTTGCGTGCTTCTCTGAGCACTGCCCTGGGCGGCCGCCACAAAGCTCATCTGGGCTGCCTGGCTCCTCCCCCATACCTCCCTCCTGGCACTCAGAGGGCTTCAGGCCCCTGCATTCCTTGCAGCACTCGCCCACCCACATCCCCCAAAAGCAGCCTCAGCCTCTATCCCAGCTGCTGCCTGTTGCCCTTGAGACTTTTGCCCGTTAAAGTCAATGAGGCTTACTCCCAAGTTGCAGTCTGAGAGCCCAATAATACATATAATGGGCTGTGATCCTCTCCAAGCTTAACCTTGGAGATATGCTGCAACCCTAACCATGTCTACTCACAAGTAAGGCCCATTGTACCCAGTGGGTCTTACTCCCAGGAAAGCGTGTTCCTGATTGCAGCATATCTCCAAGGTTAAGCTTGGAGAGGATCACAGCCCATCCTATGCTTCATGCCTTCTCAGACGTAAGCTCCACTAAAGTCAATGAGGCTTACTCCGAAGTTGCAGTCTGAGAGCCCAATCCTATGCATGGCCACTCAGCAGAAAACCCCGTGATAATCAATGAGACAGGACTCCAAGGTTTAGCTTGGAGAGGATCGCTGCCCATCCTAGGAATCATGCCTACTCAGAAGTAAGCCCCATTAAAATCAATGAGACTTACCCCAAGGTTTAAAAAATGTAGGACAAAATATAGGACATCCTACATTTTGTCAAAAAAATTGTTAGTGTTTATATGTGGCCCAAACCAACTCTTCTTCCAATGCGGCCCAGGGAAGCTAAAAGGTTGGACACCCCTGTGCTAGATAATAACTTCCTGTCCTGGTAATTCCATCCCTGTTGGTTTGTCCCCCACCCCCAAAAAAGAGGGAAAGTGTGCAAAACTTGTTGTTGTTTTTAAACCAACTACAATCAATTGTCATCACGAATTAGTGGAGTTGTGAAGGCGACCATCTGTAACAGATTGAAACTTATTTTATTATCCACTAAAAATTGAAATCTGAACATGATAAACCAAGGAGAAAAAAATTTGAAAAGAACTGTAAATTTGTACCATGAAGAAAAGTATTCTGGTCTGGAATGAAAAAGGCTCCTGAACACATGGCTGCCAAGATTAGGAGTTTTATGAACCAAAATCTGGGGAGGGAAAAACATACAGAGAATTGCATTTAGCTGTCAAATACTCAAATTTGGATTCCTTGTTAGATGAACTGTAATGACAGGAAATGCCTTTAGAAATTTTAACAGAAATTCATAGAGTTATCACTTGCTCTTCCCTCTCTCCTGCTAAAATCCACAGTACCAAAGAACTTGCACCAAACAAGGAGAAACAGACCACTTGCAAACAAGGGGCAAAAGAAAGGGTCGAAACAAATCATATATAACCTATGCATTGTGTACCTATTAGTTTTATTAAGTTCTCCCAAATCAGTAAGCAGGACCTAGAGCACCACTCTATTGTACTACAAAAGGGAGTGTGCCTTTCAGATACAGTTTTAAGAGACATACATATTGTCTTTTAAAACACAAATATGCTATGAACTAATGAAACAGATAGAAACCCAACAAATTAATTCATGCTAATGTAGAAAGAAGAAGAGTGGGTAAACATAGCATTGGACAGGAAGGTGACATTAGTGAATGTTGCCATTATTTGTTCAGTGCTTATGAAGATTAAAAATTCCCTTAAAGAATGGCAAAGTTCCAAAGAGCTTTTAGTCCCAAACAAGAAAAAGGGGGCACAAGATAAAGAAAAAAAAGTGCTACAATGAAGTATGGTACATTTTATTTTTCATTTATAGTGCGTTTTTTAAAAAAAGAACATTAGAAAAATACATCAGTTTGGCTTACCCATTATGCATGTATGCCCGACAGCTTTTGCTATTGTTAATTTTGATTGTGAGCAAGAAAAAGATGAAGAAGAAACAGGCCATTCCAAAACATACTCGATAAACTGCAGAGAAGCCCACAAGTTCTGGACATGTCTTGCCCACCTGAATATGCTCACACAGCGTTGTATAAAAGCTCATCTGAAACACGTAGAGGAATATATTAGATTTGCCTCATAATCAAAGACTGTCAGACTGAATTTGATCAGAACCAGAATCAATTTGTGCCAAGCTGATTTTTGGGAGCTGCTGCTGTGTCTGCGGCGTGTGTGTTGCCCTCAGGCCACCTCCACATGGCTGACATGGTGCTGCTTGTGTTGCTAATTTCTAGTGGGTAGGCAGGGAGGTGTCACACAGCATTGGTTGCTCACTGGCCCTGCACCTTTCTCTGTTCCCTGCTTAGTTCAAACTGGCAAAGCTTCTTTGACTACCAACACGGGAGCTGACTATGGTTGTGACCAGGGTGACCAGATTATTCCTGAACCCCAGGGCCAAAATTCCTGAATCCCAGGGCCAAAATTCCTGCCCCCGTAAAAAAAATTGCCAAAAAGTGTATTTTTTGTTTTTCGGTTTTTTGATCATAACTTTTGATAGGAAGGAGATATCTCAAAACTGATTTTTGCATTGGATTCTGCTCTTCAATACGATTCCAACAACATATGGCATGATGGGGTATTGTGCACTATCACAAAGTTTCAAATTGAAGCCAAAATGTAGGACACCCTGACAGGAGGCAAAAAATCCAGACAAATCCGGGTTTTTCTAGTCATATGGTCACCCTGGATGTGACTGATTCCTCATCACATCAGTCTGGCATCAGGACACTTTTCTATGGAAAATGGTCTGTGCAGCTGTTTCTGTGGATTTCAGAAGTGTTATTGGGAAGAATTGTTCCAGGATTGTTTTGTCAGAACAGGCAATGCCATTGGTTTTTTTACAGATATTTTTATTGATTTTATTAAAAAGAAAAAGCACAACAAAGATAAATTATATATATAAAAAGAAACAAAAATAATAGCATTAAAGGCAAGCACAGAATTCTAAACTTACTTTTCTTTAGTTTCAGAACAACCTAAAAATCTTTCTAATTTGGTCATTGGTGTGCCAGTGTTAGTGTGCTGTTGACAGTTTAACAGGAAGGATTTAGGATAGGATGGACTTTGCGCTCTCATCTGTGCACATCTGGCACAGTGTTCAAATAGGATTGGGTCAGAACTCTGTTAATGGCCAATGAAAAGGTTGCAAAGGATAGTTTTCAATATTTGTTCTCTGTAGAAAATTATGGAAATTTAATTTCTAGGGATCACTCTGTAGGCTGTGAAATGCGTGACTATTTGCTCTATGTATTGCAGATTTATGCATGAGTTTCTGTAGTGATATTTTGCCACATACGTTTTAAAACATAGAAACAAAAAAACTGTTCCAAATTTTTTAAAAAAGCATCTTCCCTCAAACTCCCAACAGCTTGAAATGCTTATTACTACTTACAAAAATAACATATCCACAAGATGGGAAAATTCCAGACCTCTCCTCACTTGCTAAATATTTGTTTTTGAGGCCAAGCTCCAGCTCACAGAAAAAGAACAGCCAGCTACACATTCTGGTCTTAGGCTCACCACACTAATGTGCAGTTGTGCTCAGAAAACCCATCTCATAAAGCTGTTACTGTGACTTGAGGGCTGTCCTTGGGATGTGTCTCTGGGAGGACTGATACCCCACATCACCCTACCAGGATATTCTATAAATAGATGCACTGTCAAATAAAACAAGCATTTACTATAAAAATCTCTCTAGCTCCTCACATCAGTGGACTAACTGAATTTTTATTACCACTAGGGATAGCATTAAAACACCTTTTTTGTCTATAAACAGAACCAGTGCTCAAAGACGGAATTTTTTTTCCAAAGTTAAACCCATTTTGCAAAGATCCTGAGAAAAAACAGGATGTACACATACACAGTATTTAAAATACTGTTTTAAACTGAGACTGGTTGTACACTGCATGATAAAAACAAAGGTTACTACTACAAGGTTCATACAATATTTTCCTTAGTTGAGGTCAGTAGAACCAGATGCAGGTCAAAGAACCCAAAGAACCATTAAAGTGGCTGTGTGAACCTACAGGTAACATTAATTTGTCTTTCAAGAGGGGTCATGGCAAACTCCTTTGAACCTGAGGGAGTTTCAAATGCTGTTTGATATAGGGAAGGAAGTCAAATTCAAATCTAGCATAAGCCCAATATGCAAACTAAGCAGAAATATGGATCTTGGCCTTTGAACATGAAATTAAAAAGGCAGACAGCAAACCTGAAAACTATGCATCACAATCAAAAGAATACTCTGGGCATTGACAATCTAGTCCCATTTCCTTGTGAGAACTTAAAATTAAGCAATAATGAGAAGTGCTTGGCAACTGAAGAACTATACAGATAGTTCGAAGTCTATCTGTATTTTCAGATTTCTCAGTCAACATTAGCAACCTATTGCTAATTTGGACCCTTGACTTACTTGAAGTTTATGTTCCAGAGTCAGTGCATAAAGCTGTGCATACATAAAAATGTCTGGAAATTCTCCTGCATCAAGAAAATACATACTGTTTATGTATTTAGGGCTGCAATCCTAAAGACACTTTCCTGGGAGTAAGAGAGACCCATTAAACACAATGGGGCTCACTTTTGAGTAGACAAAGTTAGGATTGTGCTCTGTATCTAATGTTGCCTTAGAGAGAGGCAACAGCAGCTTCTTTCTCCGATTTCAAATTCACTCTTATGCATACTCTTATGTACTAGCGAAAAGGATACCCACGTTGCGGGAGTAACATTTCCCCATATGCCATCCCCCCCAAGGTGCATCAACATGCGCAACTTCCCCCCATGCACAACTTGCCCCCGTGCGCATCATCCCCCCCCCGCGCATCATTTATTTATTTATTTAAGCAATTTGTATCCCGCCTTTCTTCCCCCACAAGGGGGAACTCAAGGCGGCCAAACAATAATTAAAAAACAATAAAACACCCCTAAAATTAGATACGGTAATAAATAGAGATTAAAACATCCCCCGTACGCATCATCCCCCTGTGCGCATCAGCCCCCCCATGTGCCTGAACTGCTCATATGCAACATCACCCATCTGCATCAGTTCCCCATGCGCAACTTCCCCCCAGGAGCAACTTTCCCCGAGGTGCAACAGCCCCCCAGGCGCAACATCCCCAGTGCACCAGGCACCGAGACCAAATTGGCTGGATGTTGGTCAGTCTCCCATGTTAAGTATAGGACAAAAACACGTTGCCCCCTTTTCAGCCCCTGAAGGGTTAATTTCTCCAGATGGTTCTTGGTGGGTGTTCAGGTGACAGAAGGAACTCCCAGAATTCCATGCTTCAGGCCCAGCAGTTGGGGCAGAATGTTGCTGAGTCAGCAATTCTCAATGCAAAGTCTAGGGAGGAAAACGCGTTGCGGCCCTTTTCACCCCCTTCCGGTTGGAATTTTGGAAATCCGATTCTTTGTGCACCCCTCCATCACGGAAGGAACACCCACCCCAAATTTCACGCTTCTAGGCCCAGAGGTTTTGGCAGGGCATTGGTGAGTGAGTGAGTGACTTTTCTCTTTTATATATACAGATTATTCAATAAGTGGAATAGCAAGTAGAATTGCCTGTAAGGTTTAAACAGCTTTTTTCCACCATGTGGACGGTGAAGTTCGTTCTCATATAAGTCAACTGTGCTAATAATTGGAGCAACTGTATATATGAGAATGTTAAATACTCCAAACTGTCTTTATAACATTTGAAACCATTTTAAAATAGTGCTGTATTTCAGCACCATAATAAAAAGTTAAACTCAATAACTTTAGCTTTTTATAAATTTAAAGACTAGATACAACTTAACTAGTCAGAAGATACTCTAAACTGGAGTGTTCCAACTCTACACCCCATGAGGCCTGTTTTGACAGTCCTCAAAGAGCCCCGTCACCCACCAACTCCTTCTGCTTCCGCAGCTTTTCAATCTCCCTGCTGCACCTACAACCAATGGTTCCTGGAACTACACAATGAGGATAGAGAGGTTCAACCTGTACAGGCAAAAGCTGCCTGTAGTCTACATACTATTTCAACCAACACACCTAAAAATAAGGGTGCTTCTGCAATCAAATCAGTCCAGTCTTATCCCAAATCTCATCCATAGAAAATAATCACAGCAATCTTTATAACTTCTACAATTAAAGGAAGTCAGATGCAAACAATTCTGCAACTTTTCAGAATTTTCTCTTTCAAGAACTAACTCAAATTCCATTTTAGGAATAGTTGTCATCTGTTCTGCAGTACAGCTTCAACTATTATCAAGTGCAATTGTGGGTCTCTCATATGACGTATGAGACTGCAGTTCTAACATTTTGTATGAACATTTTTGTCGAAACAATGAAGTAATCTTTCTATCAGTATGTGACCTCTAATGCTTGTATCGGAGCAGTCTGCAACTGGCAAGCAATCTAATAATGCATTCATTTTCTAACTGAATTAATGAGAACAGCTCCACCAACATCAGGAGTGGAAAAGAAGAAACAGGAGCCCAATCAAAATTCAGTTTATCTCTTGGACTCACTGTAGAAATGCAGTAATTCTTGCTACATTTTATTTATATATATAAAAGATAAAGGTCACTCACTGACTGACTCACTGACACATCACCGCCCTGCCAAAACCGGTGGGCCTAGAAGCGTGAAATTTGGGGTGGGTGTTCCTTCCGTGATGGAGGGGTGCACTAAGAACCGGTTTTCGGAAATTCCAACCGGAAGGGGGTGAAAAGGGGTGCAACGTGTTTTCCTCCCTATACTTTGCATTGAGAATTGCTAACTCAGCAACATTCTGCCCCAACTGCTGGGCCTGAAGCATGGAATTCTGGGAGTTCCTTCTGTCACCTGAACACCCACCAAGAACCATCTGGAGAAATTTAACCCTTCAGGGGCTGAAAAGGGGGCAACGTGTTTCTGTCCTATACTTAACATGGGACACTGACCAACATCCAGCCAATTTGGTGCTCAGACCCTGGTGCACTGGGGGATGTTGTTCGGAGGAAGAGGTTGCGCTGGCAAGGATGCTGCACATGAGGGGAAATTGCGCATGAGAGGAAATTGTGCATGGGGGAAGTTGAGCATGTAGGAAAGTTGAGCATGTAGGAAAGTTGCGCAGGGGGGAAGTTGCACATGGGAGGAAAATTGCACATGGGAGGAAAGTTGCACATGGGGGAAAGTTGTGCAAGGGAGGAAGTTGCGCATGGTTGCGCACGGGGGGAAAGTTGCGCACGGGGGGATGATGCACACGGGGGGATGATGCACACGGGGGGGATGATGCACACGGGGGGGATGATGCACACGGGGGGGATGATGCACACGGGGGGGGAGTTGCGCCCGGGGGGTTGATGCGCATGGGGGGTTGATGCGCATGGGGGGTTGATGTGCATGGGGGGAAGTTGCGCATGGGGTAACGTGCATGCTGGGTTGATGCGTACAGGTGAAGTTGCGCATGGGGGGTTGATGTGTATGGGGGAAGTTGTGCATGGGGGGTTGTTACGCCTGGGGGAAAGTTATCCATGGGGGGTTGATGCATATTGGGGGATGGCATATGGGGGAATTTTACTCCCGCAACGCGGGTACGCCTTTCGCTAGTTCAGCAATAAAATGAACTGAAGCTCTTGAATCTTCAGCAAGATGGAATTGCTAGAAGTTAAAATACAGTGGTGCCTTCACGTAACAAATGCCTCACGTAAAGTATGTTTCACATAACAATCAAAAATTTCTCTAGGATTCTGCTTCACGTAACAAACTGTGCTTCACGTAGCAAACAAACTCGTTGGCAATTGGGGCAGACACACTGGCCAGCAGCCCTTTTAAAAAGTGTCAGGGCTGCCTAGCGCACCTGCCCATAGCAAAAGCAACTCTTCCACGCTGTTCCTCCTATGGCTGGGCAGAGGGAGAGAAGAGCAGTGGAGAAGAGGGAAGCAGCTCAGGGCTAGCCAGAAGGGAGCAGGGAAGAGAGAGGCTCAGGATGAAGGAGAAAGTGGGGAGATCTTGGATTGCAGAAGAAAGTGTCTTTGATGGCAGCTTCATAACCATAACTACCCAGAAGTAAGCCCCATTGTGTTAAATGGGGCTTACTCCCAGGAAAGTGTCTTTGATTGCAGCCTCCTAACCATGTCTACTGAGAAGAAAGCCCCATTGTGTTAAATGGGGCTTACTCCCAGAAAAGTGTCTTTAGGACTGCAACCTATGAGCACAATCATAACCCTGTCTACTCAAAAGTAAGTCCCATTGTGTTCAATGGGTCTAACTCCCAAGAAAGTGTCTTTAGGATTGCAGCCTAAGTAGACTTCATAGGATTATGCACATTAAATGCATGTTTTGAATTCAATTCCAGTGTTTTGCCATCATTTTTACATCCAGTTAATATTTTTATATAAATATTTTGGGGGTTGTGGAACCAATTGTCTGAGTTTCCATTATTTCCTATGGGAAAATCCACTTCACGTAAAGAACATTTCATGTAACAAACATGCCTCCAGGACAAATTAAATTTGTTACGTGAGGCACCACTGTACTCAAAAGTCGGTAAGAGTTCCAACAAAGAACCCTCTTGCGACAAACAACTCATTTGAGTAGCTTGCATTCTTCATTCAAAGCTGCCAAATACTCATGTTGCAAACAGCAATCATCTTTGCCTTTCAAGCAAACAATTACCTTTTGTGTTGGCTCATCCTACTCCTCTGTTTTCATAGACAAACACAGAATGAAGCACTTGGCACTACTAAAAAACATCCTGTGTTTTAGCATTGACAGAAAACATTCTCATTTCAACGAATTTTTGATTACCATATCTGGGAAAATGTTTGGATTTTTTTTTTCTTGGACTGCTACAATATATTTTGTTGAGATTAAGTAGCTGGTTGCAAGCCATATTTGAAACCCAAGGGGAAAAGTGAGGTGTAATTTTTATGTCTGTGGATGTGTCTCTCAGGTAGTTTTTGAATTATTTTTAATCATTTATTTTAATGACTTGGTAACATTTTATACTTTTTTACAGAGTGCATGTTAGGCTCTTTGAATATTTTATACTGAAAGATGAAGTACAAAATAAATTGAAATTAAATCAATGAAACAAAAGTTGAGTTACTTACATGCTTTTCCATTTCTTCTTCAACTGTCTTTGACATCATGACACAACAGATGAGAGTCACCAATATGAAATATAGCGCGTACATAAAGCGGGTGCTGGTTGATTGCTTTATTTTAGGACAGCATTTGCAGCAGAGGGAACATGCAGCAGTACCACAGCAGCAGGCCAACTAGGAGAAATAAAAATAGTCAATGCAACCATATTTTCAAATTATAGTCTGCAGTAAATGCCACATGCCAGAGCAGCAGCTCAACCACATAAAGGACGCCTGCGTGTACAGAAAGATTTGGGCTTTTTGAAAAAGGAGCAAATCCCACTGAGCTGTGTGGCTTTCAAAACACTTCCCACCACCACCAAGTTCAAATGGTAGTTTACGGATAACAAGAAGCAGAAGTTTCTAGCACAGGAATTAATATGTTGCAATTAAACCACTAGGTCAGTGATTCCCAAACTGTGAGCTGTGGCTCTCTGGGGAGCCACAGAAACTGGCCAGTGGGGCCAATGACTTCTCAAGAAAACCCACTGCCCAATATAATGTATAAGTTTGTAGCCCTAATGGGGAGCTGTGGGAAAGGGCCCAGTAGGACTACTGAAAAAAAAAATGGAAAAAAGTTGAAAAGCTCAACCACTGGGTGATGGAGCTACTTGTACACAATCCTCTGGATTTTGGTCTTTTTGACACTTGCAGGAATAAACTATAACCAATTTAGGTCCCTGAACTAACTTAATCAGCTATCCACGTCCACTCATCTACACATGCCAGCACACAACGCTTCCATGGAAGATGAATAGCCAGGAATGTTTCTGTCTCCCCCCTTTACTTCAAAGTCTTTTACTTCAACCCTCCTCCATCTTTTCCTCTTCTGTTTGAAATGAATGGGCACTGCTTGTGCTCCTTTTTATCAGATGAGGGGTAGAACAGGGAGGTTGCATGCAGTGATCCAAGTTATCTGGTTGGCAAGGAAAAGTGATCTGAAATCACAACACCTTCTCTACACCCCTCCCCTCTTCTTTCTTCAGCAGAGCTAAGGGAAAAGGAGGCTGCAGTAAGTTTCACACTGCTTTCAGCAAGTTGAAAGAGGCTAAGAGTGCCAACTGGAGTTGTAAGTAGAACAGGTTGGTGGACAGATGAGTTGGAGGAGTGTTCATTCCCTAAACCTCTAATGTTACCATTCCACATGAATCTTTCATTTGGCCTCAGGGATGGGCCTGCCTGGGACTAAAACATGATTATATGGCCTCTCAACCACAAATGTTCTCACAAGTCCTAGAAGAATATAGTTGGTAGCAGGAAAGTAACATGCATGCTGTTGTAATATAAAAGTAACTACCAAGGCATGATTTTGTCTGGAAGTAGCTGCCAAGTTCTACAGAATCATGCGACAGGAAAAAACATAAGCAGGAAATATGGTTGATGAGGCATTTAAATAAGAACTGTATCACTCAATCGCATAAAGCAAAAGTGTCAAACCTAAGGCTTGCAGGACAGATATGGCCCCGTAAGCTCTTTATCTCTTGATCATCGAGGTTTCCCAGAGTGGTTCTTTTAATAGTGCTGCTTTTCCTGAGGCTAGGAAGGAGATCTCAGAAAGCAAGGAACAGTATGGGAGAAAGGACAGACCAAGAAGGGTGAGCAAGGGATATGCTGCTGAAGTAGTGGCACTTTTTAGTAGTGCAGACCACTACTCAACTGCTGGGTGAAGGTGCGGCAGATGCAGCTCTGCTGAAAGGGTGGCCTGCATGATAACTGGGCCTCCTATGCCTTGAAAATATGTGGCTAATAAGTTTCTAGTGAGAACAAAGTGTTCACTTCAAGCCATCATCTGCTTAATGACACTATTTTCTACTGTGGGTAGCGCAAGTGGTTAAGACACTGTACCTGTAAACCAGAAGATCAGAGTTCGAGACCCAAGTCCCCACAAGCTCCTGTCCTCTGCAATGTATTGGCTCTGCTGTTTCACTGGACTATTACAGTGGCGTAGAGAGGGGGGATTTGCTGCTTGGGTAACAGCCTATCCTCCATATCAATCTACCCAGGCCTTTGTGCAGTGTTGAGCATGATACCATAGTCTTTCAAGACTGAGGGATGCCAATTTTTTTCTGCTTAATGATGTCACTTCTGGCCCTGAGCAGCCACCGTGAATGCTATTCAGTCCACTATACAAAATGAGTTTGACGCTCCTGAATAGAGTCAATCTGAGGAGTAAGACACCTGTTCCTGAGAATTTCATAAGCAGAACACAATGGAGAGAGGGATTCTTCATTGGTCATGCCCAAGAACTGCAAATCAGAGCTAAACTGGAAACCACAAAGAGGTGCTCTGTAGAAGAGGATAACAGATGCAATAATTTTCAGCATTTTTGTGCAGAAGTTTTTACATTCCCTCACCTTCATCATGCCTTTTAATGTCACTTCCAGTTTTATGAAAAATTAAAGGACATGTTTTTTGGCCATTTTGAAGTTCACAGAATAGCTACAGGTAGACATGCATGGCCTTAACATGGCTCAGAAGAGCCTCCAGGGGCGAAGAGCACACTTCTGGAAAGTGTACAGGTGCTGAGCAGGGGCACTGCATCCACAAAGGAAAAATAAGTGAAACTGAGAAAATTAGATTTACAGATATGGGGGCCCTGTATATTAATTCTGAACAGACATTGTTCAGAAAAATGGTTACTGGTTCTCAAACAGTTCTGTGGCGTACTCTTAGGGGCACCACTTGGCCACTTTTCTCTAGCTTCCTGGGCCAAGACAGCATGAAAATTGTGTAAGATTTTGCCACCATGGCAGCAATAAGTTCTGGAAATGCTGCTATAAAGGAATCCCAATTTGTTTAGATAAAATATATTCCCAGTGTTTTGCTGATTGACAAATATACTAACAATGGCCATCTGTTGGTCACATGCTCAACAATGTCAGGCACTTCTGTGATTAATTTTACCTATCTTTTATCTATCTGTGAGTAATTGTTACTTTATAATCCTACAGAAGAGTCTCAAGAAAAAAAATGTACCTATATAAACTTTGTTGCTGATGTGAAAGCATACATCTGTTTTTATATATTTAAACACTGCAAAATAAATAAAATTATCAAATATATATGTTCAGTGTTTTTTAGATGTTTTTAAATCCTTGTATGACCTATGAGAAAAAAAGGACAGAAATTTATATATTTTATTATTTTATGTATTTTCTGTTTTACACAGAAAAACAATCACTTATACAATCAATTTACTTAATACCAATTAACTTGTGCCTTTATCTGACAATGTTGAAGGCCAAAGCTTACAACTCAGGCCATCCGTGTTTGAGAATAAAGCTTTCTCTCATTCTTTAATCAACAAAACGTTTACCAATTCCAATTACTCACTCACTGAAAACAAAAATCCAGAAGCTTGCCTGACGACACACAATCTTAAAATGGACAGCAACTGACTGAATGGCACCACTGAACCATTCATAATCACCACATACTGTTAAGCGTTGAAGATGAATGGAGTAGGAAAGAGCCAGACTTCTCCAAAACAAAACATGAGGCAATAGACTTGAGAAAGTTGGTTAAACAGTGCTGAATACCTCATTTCCAATGGATGAATAAATACTCCCATTCAAATTTTGTATTTTCCCTCATAATATATGTACCCATTGGGGCTGAAGATATTCAGCAACAATTTACCAATTTTTTCAAATCCTTTGCCTTATGGTGTTTGTTATATATGTAGTTATAATGTAGTTTTTTTAAAGGTAGTTTGTAGAACGTAGAAACATGATTGCCAAGATTGCATTGCTAGAGAGGGGCACAGAAACTTCCCTGCACTCACCCTAGCCTGCAGAGGGCTCCCAGGGTCAGGGGTCCAGCCTCACCCTCCATAGAGCCCCCTACACTGCAGAGAGTGACAGTTGTGACTGCGACCCACTTCCAGTTTGTTATCCTGAAACCAGAAATGGATTGCTATTGCAGTCTTCACTCCCTCCAAAACTTGGGGGGGGGGGGGGGGTGTGTCTCTGTGGAGGCTGGCACTGGGCTGTCTGCACAGCTGGAAGCCTGCTGCAGGTGAGTCTAGCGAAGCCCTGTACCCCTCAATAGCAATGAGATCCAGGCAACTGCATCACTGCCTTCCCCCCACCCCTTAAGAGGTGGGCACAGGGCTATTTGGCTAGGGTGTAGCAACTCCTCTGTTTGAGAACCACTGCTATAATTCCATCGTTGTTAGAGAAACTATTTGATTTTAAATGAGTCATCTAAACAAAAAAATACTGAAACTAAGTATTCACTTGAATAGACAGCTTATGAATGTTATGGGATACAAGTGGAGAATATGAATGAATTTCAGGATTGGAAAGGAAAATGTAAGAAACCCCCAGCCCTTTTACACAATTCTAAATGTTCAGTTACTACTAAAATGCCTTTTTGGTTTTCAGATTTGGATAAGAGCCCAAGTTCAAGTTCTTTTCTTGATCTGAAACAATGGAATATGTTCCTGGGACAGATTGCTCTGTCCTCCCTAAAAGATATCCCTAACGGGCAACAGAAATAAAACACACAAAATAAAAGCTTGTGAATCAAGTTTCAAGCTCTATTTAACAACCAAGACTTTATTCTTAATATAAATGAAATTATTTTAAAAATACATTTTCCTAATATTTGCTTTACATAGCTAAACTGCATTTAAACAATAAAAAGGACACTACAGTCGCCCTTCATCTAATGTGAGGATATGTCTCAAATTCAGATCATAAAGCTGTGTACTCACAAATTATCTTAAAAATCTCTTAAATAGGAAAGATATATATATATATATATATATATAATTATGAGAATCTCTTAAAAATCTCTTAAATAAGAAAGATATATATATATATATAATTATGAGAGGTTGGAATTGTGACAGACAGAGGAACAGTAGTTTCATTCTGTAATCTCACACTCACTCTTAGGCATATGCTTAGCACTAGTAAAGCCAACAGCTGTCAGTTGCAGAAGTACAATATAACAACATTCATCAGTTTAAAATTTTTTTCCCTTGAATACGTTGCTCTTCATTACAGTACTTTTTCCCTCTTCAGTGGCATCTCTTTAATCCACTTAGGGAAGAGTAAATAAGAGTGAACTATTTGGGGAAGATAAAGGGAAGACTGCATGACCCTTTCCCACCCGCCTCTTGCCTTCTTCAGCCTGGCATCTTCATTGGCCCAGAGGCAGCTGGAAATGGCAGGTGGAAAAGGCGGAGACTGCTTGACCCTTTTCCAACCACCTTTTGCTTCACCCCTTAGCCTGGAAGTTGAAAATGGCAGGTGGAAGAGACTGCTTGATCCTTGATGTCAGAGGTACTGATACACATACACACACACACACACACACACAGGTTAAGGCTTTTATATAGATAGAAAGTGAAATGATGGACTTCAGCTGTTTCTCTCTTAGCTTGTTTGCTGATTCAATGCAATTGTGCATAAGACTGTACTTGGACAGATGAATCCATCTTATATGATGCCAGACCACACACCTACACTACTCAGTATTGTCTAATACACAGAAAAGAAGCAGCACTCTATAGAGTTTTGGGTGTAGTCTTTTTCCTATCCTAAATGGAGATGCCAGAGATTGAATCAGGTGCCTTCCCACATGTGAAGCATCTGCTCTGCCCCTGAGCTATAGTTCAACACTGCTGCATGGAATATATTTAGTGCTGTAGTGAATTACCCACAATATATTGTATAATTCTGAGAATACGAGACTAGAATACGAAATCTATAGCTATAGACTAGAATCTATAGCTTTCCTTTAATTTTATTTGAAGAACTAGACTAGGATATCTCAAGACTGGCCTGTTCCACACGCCCTTGCGTCTGACTGGTTCCAAATTGAAGCCCTTTGGTCAAAGCTGGATGGCCTTTCTAGGCCTTCACAGGTCTCCAGAAGCAGTCAAAAAGTAGCTCTTCAATTTCGTAAAACATTTAATACACTAATGGACCAAATAGTAATTGTCAGTTAGACAGGTGCAGGAGCAACATCACCCCTGCTTTAAAAAAGTCAGTAATTTAGCTAGTCTTTCATGTTTTATCCATATAAAATTGCTGGTTACAAATTAGAAAAATGAGTAAAAGTAAAATGGAAAACTGTCAGCCATTCCACAGACCAGAGGAATGCTTATTGCCACAGCAACTTATTCAGGAAGGAATATGACAGCTTTTTCCAATAGCTGAAACTGCATCCTAAGATCTAGAAACAAAAACCAAAATAAAAATGTGATTTGTCTGCAAACAGAGAGGACTGTAAAATGTAAGCATTTTCACACCTGGCAAACAAGTCAGAAAGAAGAACAGTCTATTCTTAAGAACTCTGAGAAGTTTGCCTTCTACTTTCAATTACTTCTTTAAATAACTAGTTCAACTGGTTTTCAAATTAACTTGGATGTCATCAACTCATGTTTATGCTACAGAATGCATTATGCTTTCAGAGTTTAGTTTCTATGTTGTGCACATTACTTTTCTACTCAGCACACATTACTCTTGAAGTTCTTTCCCAGATTAATACTTCTGGCAGAGGATGGAATACAATATGAGACATTCTGCTGACATCAGCACAAAATGCTTTTTCCCAAGCTCACCACACCCACAATAATCCTTTTTCACTTCCTTCAATAATGAAGATAGCAGAAGAAATAGGAAGACTCTAGAGGGGAGGAGGATCAGTAGATGCAAAAAGTTTACATGTCACGATTTCTTAACGACATTAGAAATCATTAAAGCAATAATTCTCAAATGTTTTAGTACTGGAACCCAGTTTTTAGAAAGACAATCTGTCAGGACACACTAGAAGTGATGTCATTAAGCTGGAAGTGACATCATCAAGGAGGAAAATTTTTAACAATCCTAGGCTGCAGTCCAACCCATACATTCACTGTTAAAAACATAAACATATTAACCTGTTTACAGATCTATAACATTTCTCCAAATGCAGCCACATACCAAACCATCAAATCTAACATATTGATCATAAAGTATTGAAATGAATGGCTCACAATTTACTTAGTGAAATTGACTGAAGTGGGTCCTGAATCAGAGTTTGATAAACACTGCATTAGCAGCTACTAGGTTCAATCATAGGTTTATCAGCTTAGGCATGCCAGAAAAAAGAAAATTCCTCTGTGGAGGAAGGGTGGAATATCAAACCAAAATATGTAATTATCATTTTTAAAAATCCCTGCAGAAATTATACTATAAACAGAAACTTGAACAAACTACCAATAAATTGGCATGAAGATTTAAGTATATAATTGGGAAAATTGCTTTACAGTTAGGTAAATGATACAAAAAACAAAATCACAGATGAAGGATTTAACAGTTTCAGGGCCATAGCTAAGTACATCCATTTGAAGGATAAGAGGCCGAAAAAACCAGGACAGTCTGTGAAAAATGTTAGGAGGGGCAGGCTGCTGGCATTGTATGGCCAAGACCCATAATGCCCCCCACAGCTACGGCCCTGCTTCATTTCTAACTTGGTTAGAAAGTTATATATATAACAATAAAAACTTAAACACCCTAATCTTAAACATTTCCTTGGATGTAAGTCCCACTGACTTCAATTGTGCTGTTTATTGCTCAGTTTCTCAATGCAATTTTGTAAGTTCAGTGATTTCAGACACTGAGCAAGTTTTTTTTTACATGAGTGCTTGTTGCAGTGATGTGGTTTGGTGGAACCAGTCACTTCTGTCTACTTACTGAAAAGAAAATGAGGTGACTGGCTATGGTCAAATATGATATATTTTAATAATCAAATCTAGAGAAAATTAGAATGGCCTTTAGTCACTATGAGCACAATCCTAACCAAGTCTACTCAAAAGTAAGTCCCACTGTGTTCAATGGGTCTTACTCCCAAGAAAGTGTCTTTAGGATTGCAGCCTATGTAGAGCAGGGGCCTCCAAGGTTTTTGTCAGGAGGGCCACATCATCCCTCTGATACTGTGTCTGGGGCCAGAAAACTAATTTACATTTTAATTTTGAATACGTATAAATTTATATATAAGTATGTATTGAAGTGGATTACCAGGTTTTCCCAAAGGCTGGATAGAGGGGTCTTGCTGGGGGCCACATTGAGGTTCAACAAGGGCCACATTTGGCACCTGGACTGGGGTATGGAGACCCCTGATGTAGAGGAAGAAAAACAGTCACTTTGGTTATCACTGTAGTTGTCAAGATTCTGCTCCTCTATTAATATATGAACATTTTAACTGTACAATCTGATTATAGTTATGCTATATTTTGAAGGAGAGGGTTAATTCATGACTGTTCTTATGCAGAAAGCAGACCACCTTGCAGGTCAGGTGCCAAAATGCATAAACATAAAATTGTGTTTGAGGTTCCATTGTTTGATATGTATCTAGAATCTATATGAAAAGTCAATATGCCTCAATTCCAAGGGGAAAGGTCTTACTTAACTATCTCTTGTTGAACTTTGTTTCACTAGTCATTGAATGTACAATGGAGAAAACATTTCCAGTCTTGCCCTAGATATGAAATGTGACAATTATTCCTGAAGCAGATCATGCCAGTGCCGTTGCATCAATTTCACAGCCAAGTACCTAAAATACACAGCCAAGCCTTTTGTGAAAATTGAATGTGTCAGCAAGTAGCCACTGGCACCAACAGCAGCTTCCCTCTGGCAACAAGTATCAGATTTGGGGTGTCTGTGTATTACAAATACTTACAGTACCAATGGTGCAAGGAAAAATGTGAAACTGCATGACCCTTGTTAAGGGGTTTGGGTGTGGCTCACACCACTAATTAAAATCCAACACATACACCCCGGTATTTTTAAAGACATCTAGTTTGATGCTGAGAAAATCAACAATGCATATTTATGTTTGGTGAAAAGATATTAGGAGGTAGTGGTATTCACTCAGCACACTCATTAGATTTCTTCTTTCCCTGTTTAATACATAAGCTCCACTGCTTTTACCAACTAAGTAGTTCCCAAACTGTGAATCATGGGGAGCCATGTTAACCAGCCACGGGAGCTGCAGACTCTTTGCAAAAAAACATGCCACCCTATATAATGTATAGGATTAACACTAATGAGGAAAAGCCCAGTGGATCAAGGCTGTAAAGATTTAGAACCTTTACGTAAACCAGCCGTAAAGGTTTAGAACCTGGCCTTATAGATGATGGCAGCTACTAATTCTTGTGGACTTTAGGCTATATCCTAATCCTGCCCCTCCTGTCAACATCAGGCCAGCGCTGAGGTGAGAGCATGCCACATGGTGGGACAAGGAAAGGAGCATCTGGGACTTTATCCCAGATTTCCCTCTTCTTGTCCCGCCTGGTTTAGGGTGGGACATATTCCATGTATGAATATGTTATTTTTGCTCCTGTTGCTTGCTACATACTTTAAAATAGCATCTTGGCATCAAGGAAGAAATGCTTATTCTTCCACATATTTCAGCCAACATAACCGACAAACTTTTGTAAAAGAAAAACAGGAATGGTTAAAAAGTTAAGAACCAATTTCATTCTTTACAGTCTGCCAAGATAAGGCAACTCCATCTTCTGAAAAGATAAATCCTTAAACTGGTTATTTTTCTGGAACTTCTGGGGTTACACTGCAGTAATTCTTTAAACCTTCCTCTAGCGTGGGATGGAAAAATGTGGCTATTTAGGGAGAGCAAATATTTCTCACAAATTACAAGATTTGGAAAAACCCTTTTAAAAAAGAGCAGAAGTGACTGGAAAGCTGCTAGTTTGATAAGTTGCTGTTGCTGCTAGTTTGATAAGTCCCAAAGTCACAAGATACAGTACATGTTTCACATTGAGAATTCAAAGTTGCCTTTAAAATGTAAATGTATTACATTTTAGAAAAATGTATTAACACTTTCCAAACTAGTTGTTTTCATGTATGGAACATAGGGTGCAATCTTAAACATGTTTACTCAGAAGTAAGTCCCACTGCATTCAAAGGTACTTACTCACAGGAAGGTGAGCATAGGATTGGAGCAACAGAGAAAAATTTTCCCAACGCTAACCACCAGAACCAATTCTTTCTTTCAAATACCATTATGTTACAGTATTTTCTACCAATGTTAAATTTAATTATATTTTTATCATGAAGTTAGCTTCTAACTGCAGAGTACCAGTGCCTGAACAAGAATAAGAAACTGGCTAGTCTTAGTTTACATTAAAAAAATAAACATTAAGATGTTGTGCAAGTACTGCTAAATGTAATGTAAAGTATTCTAATAATTTTAATATTCTAATTCTATTCTCTAATAATTTCACCAACAACCTCTTTACAGCATCACTCTTAAAACAGTGTCAACATTTATTTTATTTATATTGCGTTCTGGGAAAAGACAAATAATAAGTTTTCCTCTGCAGCTGCTTGAGACAGAGGTCAACTCTTTAGTCTCAAGGGACAAGGAACAGAAAAACCATATGTAAAATTCTGTTTCCTGTGAAATGGAACAGATGTTTCTTACATAGGAAACAACAGTTCACTATTGTGCAGGACCAAGTTATAACAATTGATTTTTTTCCTAGTGAAAAAATATACAAACAAAAGGGGCAAAGAATCAGTACAATTAGTCCTAAATCGCTTTATGTCTTCTAAATAAAGTTTTTGCTGATTTTACTTGAATAAGTCAGGAAGTCACGTGCATTGGAAGTTGGAAGCTGACAACTAGGATGCCAGCACACAAGAGAATATCCAGATTCTTTAAAACTTGATAAACGAATTATGGAGTTTGCATGCAAGGACAGCACCAGCATTTCACTATGCAGCCATGCTGTGCTTCAAATATGAGACTGTGAGGCTCAGAAGAGTGTCTGGCAGCATATCAATATATTCCTTTAACAAGAGACTGTTCTCAAGAAAGCTGAATATCTATTCCTACAAGAATCACTGAGTGGATGAATACAATGTCTTATTTTCCTTTTAATGCACAATGGGTAGCTTATTTTTCCTCAAAACCCTGATGTTGCTAACAGATGATAAAGCTAACAACTCTGAAGGAAAGTAAAGTCACATAGTAGCTATCTCCACTTGGCAAATGTGTGTAACAGTTACTATCCTTTTTGTTGTATAGAAATTAATAATAGTGTTTGTGGAGAGGATTTTTCCAGTCCACATGGTAACCTATTGAACATGAATATTGTGGATTGGCTACATAAAAACAGTATGTTACCACAAGTAACTTAAGCAGTTTCCACATAGCAGCTGCTCCATGTGCAAAATATCCCTCCCCCAAAGTAACATTTCCATGACTAATTCAAAAAACACTTCAGAAATAACCAGAATACTTCCAGCAATGTCTCTGACATACGTTAACAACTGGTGGCTGAAACTCACAGGCTTCATTTTTACTTAGACATTGTTTGAAGACCCACAGCATAAAGAAAACAAAAATGGATAGATCTTTGAGGAACTAAAGATGGATATGACAATGATTTACCAGTAATTGGTATTTGGTAAATACCATCTTTTGGGAAATTAGGAAAGAAAAATGGAAAGAAGCATTAGAGCTAAAAGCTGCCAATGTAAACCTTCATTTACTCCAAAGTTGTCCCAAAGGAAACTTCTTAATCATTCTCAACATTGATCACTGATTCTCTTATCAGTCTCACAACATTTGCCCCAAATAGCATTCTAATATCCTGGGTTGCATAAATCAAGGATGATCAAACTGCTGCTCATGAAACATGTGTGGTTTCTGAACATATAGGGAGAGGTATGTGGAAATGCTTGTATTTTACTCAAAGTATGTCCATTGTGTTCAATAAGACTTAGTCCAATGGTTCTCAAACTCTCAGGAAGAGTTGAGCTGCTGTAAGCTAGAGTCATATGGTTTCTCTGGACAAGCCAAAGAGTGCTGCATCCTCGCAGTGGTGCAGGGAACCCTGCGCCAGTCTCTGCAGGAAAGCCCTGTGCCCCTCAGTAGTGATGCAGTCATCATGATCACATCATTGCCTTTCCTCCTCTGCTCCTTAAGGCCCAGGGCTTTCTGGCTGGGGCAGTGCAATGCTCCATAATCTAAGAACCATTGACTTACACGTACTTAGGTTATAATCCTATCTTTCTCACAGGAAACAAAACACTCTACAAATGTATGGCTTTCAGAAATAAGTTGGCAGGTCTCCTTTCTGCAGAGTGATAAGATGTCATAAATTTAAAGAAAAGACAAGACTGCCCAAAATGTAAGACACCCAAGAAAATTGTAGAACTTTGCATTTAATCTCTGGCTGCATTTTTGCTCACCAAATAAAGCAAAATAATTTTTCAATCCTAAACTTGAGAAAACTTTAAATAATAAGCTAAGGGAACAAGATCTGTATGTTACTTGCAACACTTATATGTGCGTGGAGAAGGGGGATGTTATGTGCAAAAATGAAGGTTCATTGAACCAAATGACACAGACGGTGAGGTTCAACTTGTATAGGAAATAATGGATGCATTCATGTAATATGCATACAAAAGTGAAGCAATGCTTACCTATTGTAGTCTCAGTAAATCTGAACAAACTAAGATTAACTGGCTTAATAGCCTCAACCTGTACTGCAATTTGAGAACAATACTATCATATGTTTGTTATGTTATGATGTCACAATGAGTGCAAATTGTTTTGTTAATTCACCCTTTTGAATGTATAGGAGTTACATCTTTTAAAGTCTGCCTCATGTGATCAAATTTTTAAGAAAATGATTCTACAGTATTTCCAATGAGACTTATATAGGCAAACTGTGGTCCTGAGCAAAAAAATTGGGGGGGGGGGGTCGCAAAAAGCTGGATGCAGTCATCTTGGAATCTGGCACTGGGCATCTTTAATGTAACCTCCAGCCATGATTTCACTTCTAGGGGTTTCTGGACAAATTGTCATTTTCAGAAGGGGGTCCTGGACTGAAATGCTCAAATATCATTGCTTATATCTATAAGATTCCGATTCCAGATTCTCCAACCTACAACCTGTTGGGTGCTTTGGTTCAACTGCCATGTGATCCCACTTTTATCAATGGAACATTCATATGTTTCAGGCTATCACAACAACTGAGTGTGAATCAGGCATACGAAGCAGTGAGCTACACCACCCAGCAGATGTAGCCATTCTAACAATACCAACAGAGTTTCTATGTAATGGTACAATCCAGCTAAACACCATTAAGTCCTACTATTTCAAAGACGCCAAGTTAAGCACATGCTTAAACCCTCTTCTACTGAAATCAATTGTACTTGAGTGACCAACTTTGAACTGTGTCTTGAAACAATATAGTTTAAGTGGAGAAAAATGCATGCCTCAAACCTTGCACATTGTCACCACAGCAACAGGAGATGTTCTCTCCCCATCCCACCCAATCCCTACTAAAGAAGCAGAATCACATTTCCCAAACAGGCTGAACAACAGCTGTGTTCATCAGATGCAGTAAGCAGTATGATTAAGTAGCTGAGTGGGCAGTGCAGCAACTCCCTCCATGTCTCTTAGTATTTTCTCCAACATATTATAAATAATTAACATTCATGTCTCCTAATGTATTGCTTATATTTCACACATATGTCTCTGTGCATTTCTCCCCAATTTATGGATAGAACTGAAACACTGATAAAATTTCTATACCCAGTTATGATAAATGAAAAACCAAGTGGAAACTATAAGGACAGTTTCAACACAGCCCTGGTTTTATTTAAACAACAGGAAAAAGGAATAATACAGCTGCACGGAGATGGATCTTTATCTGAAATGGCAGGAAATTCTATTTTCACAGATTTCCCATCTCTCAATTTTAAGAACAAAGTTTTCCCCCCTCAAGTTTAAGAAAGAAAAATCATAAAAGATTTTTTTTCTTTGAATCAAGAAAGTTAAATACTGTCTTCAGAATGCCTATTAAACATAATGTTATAGGGGTATGCTGTATATATATACACACTTATGTCAAAATCCTATGTATACTTTTCTGAGGCCAAGCCCCACATAGCACAATGGGGCTTACTAGAAGTGAGTGTGCACAGAATTGTGCTGAATAATGTCTATCTCTGCATTAAAAGAAACTGTTAACTTTCTTAGAGAGCTTTTGCACTCAACACAATATACCCATTTTACATTTTCCACTGTCATTTGTTGTAACTTCTACAGCAGCTGCAATATAGATTCCGTTTCAGAAGGGTTTCTCCTATCCACCCCATGTTAATGTTCACACAAAAAGAATAAAAGGGAGGATCAGAGAGGTTTTTTTTACTTCTTGTCATAAAAGACTATTCTGACATATCAACTAAAAAGAACAAGAACATTGTCCAGAGAATGAAATGCTTCTACTTCCTAATCAGCAACTTTCTTCGCAAGTGGATCATTTCATACAATAGAGGCTCCAAAGTATTTTTTCATAATTATAATTAACATTAATGTAGAAAATTGAACTTGACAGAGATTTAAATGTATTTACTGGAAAGAAGCTTTAAGTACTTTCCTTCTTCCTGGGAAGAATACTTGAAGATAAAGGTATGCCCTTCTAGTCCTGACTGACTCTACTGGTGGTACTTATTCCCTTTACAAGGCTGAAGAGCCAGCATTGTCCAAAAATGTTTCCTTTGTTGTGGCTGGCATGACAAAACGCCATAGGTGCACTGTCACAAAATGCTGTTACCTTTCCATCAATATGGTACCTATTTATCCACTTGCATTTACACGCTTTTTAAAACTTCTAGGTTGGCAGTATTCTTACTGAGTGGTAAGTTTGAATGGAATTGGACTTACTTCCAAACATACATCTAGAAACAAGCTATTTGATTATTAAGCATCTTCTAACAATTGATCTTTTTATACCCAAGAAAGTCTGGCTAGTGTTCACAATTCTCACCGCCACCATTTGATCTCACAAAGAATGAAAAGATGGTGAAGAAGATATTTAATAAGGCTGCAGTCCTAAAGACACTTTCCTGGGAGTAACCCTACAATCCAGAGTAACTACGGGAGCACGTAAGAGACATTACGTGCACCCGTAGTTATGGCACCACTTAGTGAAAAGCTATGGGAAATTCAGATTGCAATCCAGAGCAAATTGTTCTTACACCGGAGCAAGGACTCCCCGTAGTTACTCTGGATTGCACCCTAAGACTCATTGAACACAATGGGGCTTACTTTTGAGTGGACATGGTTAGGATTGTGCTCTAAAGCATATAACAGAGGCTTTATAACAGAGGCTACGATCATAACCTCCAATTAGGCTGTCATAAGCCCTGGAACAGTGCTGACCTGGGGGTGTTATAAAAGTGCTATAAGGCGATAGAAAAGTACTGTACTTCTGCCCCACTTCTAGAGGGGTTAGGCCAGTGCACAGGAATACTGACCTTCCCACATCAACACGGGAAGCTATACCAGGTGAGTTATGTGCCCTGAGTAAGGATTGATGCAAGATATGTGCCCTGAGTAAAGATCCCCTGTCCTTGTTCAGCACTAACTACAACACCACACTAGCTCTCTCTACAGTAAGTAACCATATACACAGATATTCCTGCCTGCTATCAAACACAGACACTCAGAACTATCTTGCCTAGTCTTCCTTCGATTATAAGGTACAGTAATAAATGTTTTTATTTGACATAGCACTTTCTGAATGAACTAAGGACTTCTCATATATTATTTTGATACAATCTTCACAATGTCCTGTAATGTAAACATTAGCTAACAGTACAAGGAGAGCTGAAGCCGATACATGCATTACTAAGGCCACTGGGTGAGTTCCTACCAGAGCCATGAGTCAGACAAGAGAAATCAGAATTATACTTACCGTGCTACATCACTAATTACACCAGAGGTGGCATTACAGTGTCTCCTCCTAAACATCCACCCACTAATAACAATGTGTCTTTTAGTGTAACAATGATTAAAGTAAACCAGTTTAACTCTAAACGAGAGAACACGGCACTTCACCATCCCCAACCTTGTTATACGTTGCTCTGACAACATTATTTATTTATATCCCGCCATCCTTTTATGTACCCAATGTGGCTTACAACATGATAAATATACAGAAAATTAATATTAAAAACAACATTACATCATCCTTCATATAGCATCCAGCACTTAAAAACACCATAACATATAAGTTTAAATAATATAACATGAAAACTGAAAACATAATGCTTTCATGTGGTTAATTCAAACTCTATACTAAGTTGCTTATTATTGAATTTAAAATTATTATAAGTATCCCCCACTTACTGGATAGGTTAGGGACCAGAGAACCATCCACCAAGTGAAAACCATTGAAAGGTGGAACCCAACCTTTTTCAGCTTGCAAATGCAAAATGGCTATCAAAAAAGGTATAAATACCACTTGTGTAAATAACACAAACTTGTTAACACTGCCAAAATATATAATGTGTGGGCAATAAATACGTACTGCATTTGAATGATGGTTATTTACTAAATAAAATCACAAGGAAATGCCAAAAACAGTTTGATCACCCATATGACATTCAAGTCAACATCAGGGAGACAATTTTAGCCTTTAAACCAGCAGAGATGTTGAAAGAGTGGAGCATGCATAGAATGAATGAGTTCTGGGTATGATTGAAAGGTGTTGAAAGAGTGAAACAGTCAGAAAACGAAATGTCAGAAAGCAGGGATGCCTATGTGTATAATTATGAATTGCAAGAAATCTACACGCTGCCTGCTTTCCAGGAAAAGGAGATTTTTTTTCCCAGGACAGAAGGCTGAAAAAGATGACATATACCAAGACATATAGGCTGCAATCCTAACCACGCATTCCTGGGAATACAGTGGGAGTTACATCTGAGTAGACATGGTTAGGTTTGCACTGATAGTCATCCTGATCCCCTGGCTGTGCCCTCCCCATTTTTTGCTGGCAGGAAGGAGCAGAAGCCATGGGGAGGGGGAGAAAGTCAGTGGTACCAGGGTGGCAGCTTGGGTGGTTCCAAGGATTTAGACCCGACCTCCTGAGTATCCTGTGAGGCTGACAACAGGGGAGACCCACCAGGCAGAGAGGGGGGAGCTCTTCTTCCTCCTGAGGGCAGGGGATGGGGTCTCTGGGACCAAGTGGGAAGGCTTCCCCTCTCCTCTCCCTTCCCCTCCCCAGGGAGCCCTCCTTACCTGGCCCACACAGCAGGGCGCAGACATGTTGGTCCTCCTTCTGGCGCACGCCTTGCCTCTCCAAGCAACCCAGCCGGGGTCCCTCCAGCAGCAGCAGGAGCACCTGCCTCCTCCTTACCCAGGCAGCCCAGCCCAGCAGTGGCCTCACCCCCGGGCGCCTGAGGCGCAGCTGGAGCGCCCTCCCAGCCCCCGGCCAGCCCTCCTCCTCCTCCTCTGCCCCTGTGCGCAAAGACGCGCCCTTTGGAGAGCTTTGGAGAGCCTGCTGTGCGTCTTTGCGCGCCCTGGACAGCTCTCCAGCCCCTCCAGCAGCAGCAGGGCCAGTCCACAGCCCAGACCGCGGAGGCTTCCGCTGTCGTCAGGCTCCTCAGCAGCCCAGCTGGAGCTTTCCGGGGCGGGGAGGCTGCGAAGGAGGGAGGGAAGGCAGGCAGGAGAGGCCAGGCTGGGCGCACCTGTCCTGCTTCTCACCAGCCCTCTCCAAAGGGAGGGAGCCACCTGGGTCTGCGCTTCTCCCCAGTTTGGGGAGGGCTGCAGGCACTGGGACTGGCTTCCTCCCACTGGTTGTGGTCCTGCAGGAGATGGCTTGGCTTAGGCATCAGGCCATCAGCACACGCCTAGGCATGTCTATCCAGACATGCAACTGAGCAGTAAATCCTTAGGTGTAAATCCCATTATGGGCCATGGAGCTTACTCTCAGGAAAGGGTGCAGAGGATTATAGTCTCAGAGCCCAAGCCTAGGCATGGCTACTCAGGAGTAAATCCTATTATGGTCATTGGAACTTACTCTCAGGAAAGGGATTGCAGCCTCAGAGCTCAATCCTAGGTATGTCTACTATTATGGTCAATGGAGCTTACTCCCAGGAAAGGATGGACAGTAGTGCAGCCTCAGAGCCCAAGCCTGAGGATGCCTACTCAGGAGTAAGTGCCTATATGGTCAATGGAGCTGAGTCTCAAAAAGGGGTGGAAAGCATTGCAGCCTCAGTGCCCAAGCCTAGGCTTGTCTACTCAGAAACCAGTCCCATTATAGTCAATGGAGCTTAGTCCCAGGAAAGGGTGGAGAATGTCTGTCCTATGTCTGTCTACTTGGAAATGAGGGGGCTAACTCCCAGGGAATTGTGTTTAGGATTGAGGCTTAAGAGAAGCACAACAAGAAGAGAGGTCATCCACTCCAGTAGCCCCTTGTCTGCTACAGGACATGTTGGACAGTGCCTGCCACCTTGATACCAGCTCCAAGGAAGGGCTGGAAGGACATACTTCTATGGTTTCATAGATCATCATGGGTGGTGGACACCATAGACGCACTTTCCTTGCATTCTTAATTCCAGCCATGGCAGTGTTTCTTAACCAGTAGTATGAGTAGCACTGGCTGCACACAAGGTGGTGTCCAGTGGTACTTATGGAACTTCCACATACCTTCCATACCTTACTGCAGTGAGTTCAGCAGTGCAATAAGTAACAGCTTTAATAAGGAAGCTGAGCTCCCTTACATTTCTCTCATATAAGGCAAACTATTACCTGAGGACTGCCGTGATCAAATATTTAGACTTAAAACTTAGAATCCATTGTGGAAAATGGAATAGAAACTAGTCAGATATTTAGATAGCATGGCAAGATTGGACAACTTCCAACCCAGATTTATTTAATTTTGTGCCTGATCCAGAGCAACTTCCCCATGGCTTTGATCTTTCTGAGGAGGAACTGGATAGCATTTAATGGGATTTGGACTAATAATGACAGGTGCCAGTACTAGAAATGCAAATAAAGGCTGGTTGATAATCCTGATTGTGACTGCACAAGGTTCTTCAAAGCTTTAAATACCGAAAAGGAATGTCTCTTTAGAACAGTGATTTTCAACCCTTTTCATCTCCTGGCACACTAACAAAGCACTGAAATTATAAATACACACATTGGTTGTTTTTACCACTGACAAGGCACACCAGCCTGTTCAAATCCCCTGATTTTCATATTAACAAATGACTTTCTCCAAACTCCCGCAGCACTCCTGAGGACTATCCATGGGTCACCAGTGTGGTTGAAAATCACTGTCTTAGAAGGTACTCAGGCTCCCTGCAGGAATTACACCAACTTGAGGATACTGCTATCCAGTCAGAGGCTAAATGATTTATTTATATGGCAATAAATCAAGACATCTAGGAATTGCTCATTTTATATGTGTGAACTTTATATGATGGTACTGGATTTTGCAGCAGTAGGAGGCTCAGGCAGCAGAACTCCACCCACATACTTTATACAACAGTCTGTAAAAGAAACGTTTTGCCACAGTAGTTCTTTCAACAGATTGTACTCCCTTCTCCAGCATCAGCTAATGCGGGGGGGAGGGGGGGGAGGGATCCAATTCATTCAGACAGAATACAAAGCATTTGTCCAATCAAATCTAAAGCACTGTACAGGTGTCCCTCCGTTCTGGGAACTCCTGTGGATAAAAATATCTGTAAATTAAAAAAACAACAACAGTGAAAGCCCACTTCCAGGTCTCCATTGCTCCTAATTGAATAAGGCTGTGCACCAGCAGCGGACTCCCTGCTGATACAAAGAAAAATTAAATAAAACTAATTAAAAAATTAATAAAAATTAAAAATAGTATAAAATTAAAAAGCAATTAAAAATAAAAATTGTTTTAAAACAACATTTTTTACTGTTGTAGAGAAGCAGACAACAATTAGAAATGCAAAGGACCCCCCACCTTTGCCTGACTCAGCTGATAAATGGAATGGTTGCTTGATTGCTTAACTGCCTCTCTACAACAGTATAAAAGCAGTTTTTAAAAATTATTTGCAGTGGTAATTTGTGTTGAATCAAATCCATGTATAAAAAAAATCTGTGTATAAACAATGTTGGACCTGATCAATTAACTGAGCAGTTAACACTAATTTTTTATTTTTTTTAAAAGCAATTATAAAAAATACATGGCTTCATAAACACTACACATTTTACATGTTTACATTTACAAATTCATTTTCATTCCATGTTCAGCTGGCATTTGAGTGTTCACATTATTTAGTCTTTTCAGATTTTTCAGCAGCAGAAATAATCAACAGTTTCTCCATTTCCACGATAGTCAAAATATCAATTTTTTGGGCAGTCCTAAAACAAAACACAGTAAAACAAAAAATATTGTAAAGCATGTGGATTTAGCAAATGACAGCTGAACTCAAGACAAAACCATAATAAAATTTTGAGAAAGTTAACAGAGAAAATTGCAACTAGTCTTTATAGATTTGTTTCTACATCAGTCATTCTCAATCTTCCTAACACCGGGACCCCTTTATAAGTTCCTCATGTTGTGGGGACTCCCAACCATAACATTATTTTCGTTGCTACTTTATAACTGTAATTTTGCTACTGTTATGAATTGTAATGTAAATATCCAGTATGCAGAATGTTTTTTCATTGTTACAAATGAAATGTGTGTTCTATGCACACAATGAACACAATGGGATTTATTTCAGAGTAGGCATGCATAGGATTGGGCCCTGAGGCTGTCAGTCAGCCCCAGTGCGCATGCAGCTACAGCCGGAGGTCTGGCAAGCCTGACCTGGCCCCCTGCACCAGGGGTCTTTAGGCGACCCCCAGGAAAACTCTAGGCGACCCCCATAGGGGTCCCGACCCCCACTTTGAGAAACGCTGTTCTACATGCAAGAGAAGCCAGAATTTCAAATTTATATCTAATCCACCGGGCCTAGAAGTGTGAAATTTGGGGAGGGTATTTCTTCCATGATAGATGCACCCACTAAGAACCAGTTTTCAGAAATTCCAATCAGAAGAGGGTGAAAAGGGGCGCAACACATTTTCCTCCCTATACTTTATATTGTAGAGTCCCTGACTGATCCCCAACTCCTGGACCGACAAACATGAAATTTGGGGAGGGTGTTCCTTCTATGACATCAACACCCACCAAGAACTGATGTTGAGAAATTTAACCCTTAAGGGGTTCAAAAGGGGTGCAATGTGTTTTTGTCTTATACTAAACACTGAAGACTGACTGATTAACATCCAGCTGATGCACTGGGAGGGAGGGTGCACATGGGGGGTGATGCACATGAGTGTTGCATATGGTGCACATGTGGGGACAGTGCACATGGGGGATGTTAGCTTGGGGAGATGTTGTAAGGGGGCTGTTGCACATAGGAGATGTTGCACATGGGGGGACAGTGCACATGGGGGATGTTGTATGGGGATATTGCGCATGGGAGATGATGCAAATGGGGGTGTTGCATATGGTGCACATGGGGGGACGGTGCACAGTGGGGGAAGGCGTACGGGTGGGAATTTTACTCTCGCAATGCAGATATGTTTTCGCTAGTATATTTATAAAATTGTAAAGTTACTGACCAACTGATTCACTGAATCATCAATGCCCAGCCATAACTGCCAGACCTAGAAGTGTGAAATTTGGGGAGGCTGTTCCTTCCACGCTCATAAACCGAAATGCTTGCATACTAACGCAAGCTTTCCCATTAGAAATAATGGGAACTCAGTTGGTTCAGTAAACCTCTGAAAGGTTGCTGAACCAATTGTCTGAGCTCCCTTGCTAACAAAACAAGTGGCAGTTTGCTGCTTGTTTTGGTGGCAACAGGGGATCTCTCCTTCCTTGCCGCCTTCAGTCACTGCGGGCAGTGGCTGAAGGCAGTGAGGAAGGCAATCTCTCCCCCTTGGGGTCACTGAAGAGGGAGATCGACTTCCCCAGCACAGGGTGCTGGCCCAGGTCCCTGGGCAACATAGGTACTTGGCAGGAGAGAAGGCGGCTAGGAGGAGGCTCAGGAGCAATGCTCTGCTGCTTGTGCTGGTGGTGAGGGAACCTGAATTGTGGCAACATCTTTCTCATAATGCAAGGCATTGCTCATAAACCAAGCAAAGATTTCCAGGAAATCTTTGTTAACCAAAATACTCGCAATCTGGGTCAGTCATAAACCCAGGTACTACTGTACTAGAAGTTCTACAAATAATTGTTATATTACCTTGTTCTTTCCCATCCGTTCTTTTCCTCTTCAAATTTGGAACTGGATTTTGTTGCTCTTTCAAGGCTTCTGCAGGACAGTTGGGTCTTGGCAACTGGCTTCCAGGTGTTGGTGCAGGTCGATTACTAAAATACTTGTGTTTCAATGCCTTAAAAAAAGAAAGAACAAGATACAGCCCTGAATGTAAAAACTGCTTCTTTACAAGGAATGCATCTAATCTTATTTAAATGTATCATTGCTTTTGAAAGTGTTGATTAGGATTATTGAAGGGCAGGGGAGAGGTGGAGGAGGAACAGAGGTAAGTGCGTGGAAGAAGTCAATTTATTCTCTCACTACCTGTTTGAAAAGCCACTTCCTTTTACATAAAGGAAGGTATATCACCAGCCATTTGCTGAATCTCACCCCTCCCTCCCCCTTGGAACACCTGATACAGTAATAGTGCATGCCTACTCGTTTTGGCATAAGTTGATTTGAGAAGCGATGTACATACTGCATGACAGTATGTAGTGGTAGCAGTTTCTGGACCAAATGGTAGAACTGAGAAGAGTGGTTGTGAAGGAAAGGCTTCCTTCTTATTGGGGTATGAGAAAAACTGGATAGAAATGAAGAACAAAAATGCAGCAGCAGAATCCCTGCCCTATTTCAAAGATCATAATAGTGAATATAGTGGATAATGAAATCTGCAGTCTTTACTCCCTTAAGAGGATTGCAGTTTCCAGAATGCCTTAAAAAGCAAACAATGTCACTTCTAGATTCCTATGTGAAATTGCAAGTGGCTTTTTTGCTATTACATGCCTTTTGAATCCTGTGGGGCAGCAGAGCGGCACTGCTCTGGTCCCCTTTGAAGAGCTAGGGTGGAGCCCACCATGGCTCAGTGCAGGACCAAATCAAGTCAGCACAATGTTCATCATTTGTGAAGCTGAATTATTTCAGATGAACACTTTGCCAGCACATGCTTTTGAAAGCAACCAGCTAAGTGGTAAAATTTACAGAGATCCAAGCAACGTATCCTCCTGCAGTACATATAACTCACAAAGTTAAATGTGTAAGGGGGTTTGTGCTAAACTGTAAGTGCCAACTGCATTGGATATTCAAATAAAAATCAAAGGTGAATAGAGGCAAGACTGCTACTTATATGTGGACCTGTGATAAGGTTTATGGGACAATAATTGAAAAGAGATTGAAGTAAGTTTACCTGAGTTGCTGTTAGTCTGGTAGATGGGTTAAATGTAAAAAGGCCTTGTAGCAGTTCTAGCAAATCATCCCCAGCAGCACTGAAGATGTGATGAAGCAGCATTCCAGGGAAACTTTTAAAAGTCACATAATCAGGAAGGTTGGTCATACCCTATGGGAAGGAAAACAAAGAACTAGTTAGGAGAGAGTCAGTTGCTATTTTACCTGCTGAATTTAAATCTCACTTTTTGTTAACAAAATGTAAAAAGATCAAGATAGTTTATAAGACATATATTGGAATGTCAGAAGTACAAAAAAATACAACAACCCAAAATCAGATAGCAGCAATCAAGGAAGAAAGCAAGAGTAAAATCATTACTCAATATTTAAAAAGTAGGTGTGTTAATAAGGACTTACACAATTCAAATGTATCTATAGGTAGGGTGAGCCTCCTTCCCCTTAATAAATGACTTACGAGACAAACATTCCATATCTTTAAAGGCACATTAATTCAAAATCTAGTCTTATCTGTTTAAAAACTTTTCTCATCGATTCCGGTTATAAGTTTGTTCACTTACAGGCCACTGTTCCTCTGTTGGGGTTCCCAGTGTTTCAAATATCTTTGTGAGCTGATCAAGATCAGAGTCACCTGGCAGAAATGGAACCTGTAGCAAAATGAAATCAATTCACAAAGCCATTGTATTTCAATTCATTGGATCATCAGTTCTCAAAGCCAAGTTTCAACTTCCATAAAACATAACTTTAGTTACTTCAACAAGCAAATATGATTTTTTGACAGCTTCTGCCTATGCCCAGTGTATAAAGGCCACTTTTTCATAAAGCACTGATTATAGAAGATTCTTGAATCAGACACGGTGTTATATGTTAAGACACCTAAAAGATCAACCATACATGTAAAACATGAGTAGGTTTACAGCTTCGGTTCTTACCCTTAGGAGCAATTCAGCCAAAATGCAGCCCACTGCCCACATATCGACACCTACACCATACATTCGAGCACCAAATAGCAGCTCTGGAGCGCGATACCACCTGGAAAGCAAATACAGTCACTCAGTACAGTATTGATGTTTGCTTATGATATAACTGCTTTGTACTAGGTCAATACTAGGTCAAGTTTTGGTTTGTAGCGGAAAGTGATTATCAGGATACAGAAATAATTAAAACACCTTATATTTGTTGAGCAAACCTACAACAAAAGCCAGGTCGAAGTGATCATGCCCAAACAGCCAAGAGCACATTCCACTTGTACTGAACTATGTTTCTCTCAAGTAGCAACATGCTCTGAACTCTTACACAATACATACTTCAAATTATAACAAAGACACTGTATAGCAGTGTAAAGACACTGTATGGCACAATATATACAAATTATAACAAAGACACTATATGGCATCTATTTGAACATGTTAATTTGTTATGGAGTATGACCTAGGTCATTGAGTATTTATTCAGTTCTTATCTCTGCTTATATCAGAACTTGGGCAGGTCCCCAAGATAACCATGCTGATAGAAAGTTATCTGTTTCTTACCTTGTTACTACTTGATGTGTGTAAACTCTGTTTGGACTTCCAAAAGACTTTGCCAAACCAAAATCGGCCAGCTTTAAAACTCCATTTTCATCTAGCAACAAGTTGTTGGGTTTAAGATCCTTGGGGGAACAGGAAAGAAAAGTCATCAAGGAGAGATAACATTTCACATTTTTAAAGGGAATGTCTTATGGGCGACTCTAAAAAGCATGCTCAACTTGGACTGCAATCCTAAGCGTGTCTACTCTGAAGTAAGTCCCATTATAGTAAAATGGGGCTTACTCCTAAGAAAGTGTGGCCAGGATTACAGCCTTAACAATGGAATTTAACATAAACACACATCAGATTGATATAAGACTGAGATAAGATTCCATACACAATGGAACTTAAAATAAATCCACGTAAGATTGATATACCAAGTAAACTACAATGACCAACGCAAAATTAAAGGAAAATTAAGACACCTCTTGTTTCATCTTGCTTTTGTTTAATGCTTTTCTTATTCTTTTCTCTTGACTGCTATTTACTGGAGTTTTTTAATAGTTTTTATAAATTTATAGAATTTTTAAAAACTGTATATTGGAGCTGCTTTAAAAAGACAGAAAAATGGACAAGTAAAACAAAAACTGGACAGCACCCTCCAACCTCCATACTTAAAAGCAGCAAACAGTTCTTCAGAAGCAGGTACTAAGACTTGGTCTGAAAACTTAGGGTAAGATGTATTACTCATGGGACCAGTAGAACATTTACATCATACACTGAGGGTGCAACCCTAACAAATTTAGACTGGCACAATTCACCATCTCCCCATTTGCTTAGTGGCATGGGGAGGCCAGCATATGGCTGTGCACTGGCATAACTCCCCCAGAACTGAAATACTTTTGTGATACCTCCAGGGCAGCCCGGATCTTGTGCCAGCCTAACCAGGGGTTAGGACTGTGCTATGAGTTTTTGTACCATACCAGACAGTCAAAAGCTGCTTAGGGATGTTACTGGAAACACGATCGCTAGCCAAGATGATATTATATGATTTAGGGAGTTCTTTAGGAGATTTACCGTACCTTTCAGAAGAATTACTGACTCAGCTCACTAGATGACAGTGAATTAACCAGTAACAAACATGTTGCACAGTTAAAATGATTTGTGCTTAATACATAAACTCTACACTGTACACCAACAAGTAAAATCTTTTAAAACATCCCTACCATAGTCTATTCTACATTTTCATATATTAAAATACATTTTCAGCACTATACTTCTGCTTCACAGACACTACAATAATACAGGAAGTTCCTCTGTATCTGCAAATTCACTTATCGGCAGATTGGGTTCACATCCTATGTACTTTCTCTGGAGGCAAGAAGAGTTTGAAAGACCAAAAAATGTCCCCCACTTTTTAGTAAACAACAGAAAATTTGGATGGTCCAGGGAAGCCCCTGTGAATTGGCAGACACATTCACAGGTATCAGTGATTTCACAGTGTAGGGGGTTCCAATGGTGGAACCCCTGCAGATAAGAGTGCATGCCTGTACATAAAAATATTTTAAGGATAACAACATTTAGATGGAGCAACATCACATTCATGTGAGGAATTCTCTGTTTTATTAGAGTCTGTTCATTTTGTATCAATACTTGCTTACCCTGTGAAGAATCCAGTGCTCGTGTAAATATTCTAAACCCTGAAGTGTCATTAGCATGTATGCTTTGATGTGAGCGGGTGTCAACACCAAACTAGTGTCCTTTATTATAACCTGATAAGACAATACAAACATATTTTACAGATTGCAAGAGTTTATTTCTTTAAACCAGGAAAGATCACACAAACATGTTTCCTCTAAACAAGCAGCTCCTTTCCCATAACCAACCACTGCAAGTTAGGAATGGAGGCAAGTAATTGATTCAAAATTGCTGCTACCTATTCGCATTCTCATGGGCTTCCTATTTGTATCTGGGCCCAGTTCAAAATGACCTCAGTCTTTTAAGTTGCAAATGTTCTGGAGTATTGAAGGACCACCTTGTTCGATACCTATCAGCCTAGTCTAAGAGATCTGCTAGTGTGGTCTTGATCTCTCACCCGCCACTGATAAGATACATCTGGCATCTCTCAGGAACAGAGTATTTTTGGTAGCTGCATCACAATTCTGCAATCCCCCCACAAGAAAAAGATCTGAAAAGGCCCCTGCTCTCAGATTCCAAAAAGAAATGAAAAGTTTTTACTAAGTCTTACTGCACATAATCAAATCAATTCTGTAATTATATTGTTCTTACTGTAATACTTTTTGTCATGGATGCGTTTGTATTTTAACTTATTTTCTTAAAGGCAGTTTTGTAATTGTAAATAAAATCAAAAAGCGACAAAAATGAATGGGATAAAACAGTACATTGAAGTTCCTTGCACAAGCTGCTACCTTTGATCCAAGTACCAGCCACTGGTTTTTGCAGTGACAGATTAGAATGGTAAAGCCCTCTGCACACTGAAAAGAGCTGTGGAATTGATTATTAAGAGACTATTGACATTCTCATTTTCAGTGGTGATCTCCATAAGAGAACAGGAACTGAACGTTTTACATATTTGAAAATTTATAGCAGTCTCAAACGCATAACCGTTTCATTATCTGTATTCATGTTTTAAAACTGGCAGAATCTTAAGCAATTATAATTATTTCCCCTTAAAATATTCAAATTATTGAAACTATTTCCCCTTAACTTCAGTTTGCTGCTCCTAAAAGCTCTTATTTTCTCTTGGAACCAAACAAAACCCATTGAAGATGCTGTCGTCCATCCATGCCTGAATGATGCCACAGAGGTCTTCAAAATATTGTCAAAGTCCTTTAAGTAGGAGACAGTGATCCGAAAGGACTCTGTCATGCCTTATTTGTTAAACGTTTATACAGCAACAGCTCCACCGTCCTTCCTTGAAAGCCTATCATTATTTGAAATAGTGCTGTAGCAGATAATTAAGGAAACTGTAACATCCATCAGAATTGACTGCTTTCATTGGCTATAAAAGCTATCAACAAGGATGAAAAGCACTTTATAAAAACAGTGTTATTGGAGATATTCCTGTACAGCTTTTCCACAGTGTTCAAGCAATATGCAAGAAAACATAAGCAAATTCAATAATAAAATGGACAAAACAAAATCTCACGTTAGCAAACACTACCCAGCTGGAAAACAATACTGAAAGAGTGCGCTTTAGTTATTGTGTCCTGCCTGTATCTGTCTCCTATGTGGAGCCTAGTGAAGGAAGACATTCAACAACATTGCACAAGCATCCTACAGCTGAAAGAACAGTGTAGTTATCCAGAAAGAGTGAGGGCTACCCTTTTTAACATCCTCCCCAGTTTCCTTTTTGCATCTGGATAGTAAGCACGTAGAGTATCTCTCTCCTCCTACCCAACTATGGAATTCATATAAAAAGAGGTATTCTCTTTTCCTATAACCACAAGCCTTAGAGACTTCTGGAAATTAATCTAATGGGTCAACCACCTATTCTAGCATATTAGCCAAGATTGCCCCTTGAGAAAATTGATCTCAAATTAGCAAGCAGTTCATGGTTTCAGCTTACCTCTAAATCTGTTTCCATAAAATCAAATACTAGACTAATATTGGATTTGTGTCCAAATGCATCAAGAAGCTGAAAGATAAAACAAACACTTTTTTTGAAAGAAGACAACTTAGATAAGATGCCTTTGGATGAGACACCTTAGCATTTTAAACTATTAACAACACATTATATGCATAACTTTATATAAGATAACAGAATCATCATCACTTCATACTTACCCCAATAATATTCTGATGGCTAAGCTCCTGTAATAGTTTTATTTCTCTGAGTGCTGTCCTGTTTATACCTGGATTGAAATAAAACAAGGAGAAAACAACAAAATGAATGTTTAAGAGCAAACTATCACAAAAAGTTTTTCTGAAAGTATATATAATTTTTTTTAATACAAAACAAAAACCCAAACCATATCTCAGTAAATACAGAAAGTTTTGTTGTACCTTAACTGACAACAAAGCCCTCTTAGATAAGACAGTACCAAGAGATCATCTGTACCATATTGGTTTTTACGCTGTACTCCCTACGAGTTTTACACAAAGAGTGTTATAGGTTCAAATTTTAGTCTTCCACCCCACTGGTTAGTAGGTTTCTCTTTCACAAATACTTTTTCAAGGGATTGACTGCTGTAGCCAAAGCAGTCAATATACTTTATCTACAATGAATCTATAAATATGAAAGAGAAAAGTCACTGACTGACTCACTCATCAATGCCCAGCCAAAACCACCGGGCCTAGAACCATGAAATTTGGGGAGGTGTTCCTTCCGTGACGGAGGGATGCAGTATGAACCAGTGTTTGGAAATTCCAACCGGAACGGGGTGAAAAGGGGCGCAACAAGTTTTTCTCCCTATACTTTGCATTGAGGAATCAGTGACTGAGGGATGCTCTGCCCCAACCCCTGGACCTAGAAGCATGAAATTCAGGGAGGGTGTTCCTTCTGTCACAAGAACACCCACCAAGAACAAATGTGGAGAAATTTAATTCTTAAGGGGCTGAAAAGAGGTGCAACGTGTTTTTGTCCTATACTTAACATGGAAGACTGACCAACATCCAGCCAATTTGATGCTCGGTGCCTGGTGCACTGAGGGGGATGTCGTTTGGAGGAAGAGGTTGCAGTGGGGAGGATGCTGCACATGGGGGGATGATGTGAATGGGGGGACTGATGCGCATGGGGGGACTGATGTGCATGGGGGATGAACATGGGGAATGTTGCGAATGGGGATTGTTGTGCATGGGGGATTTGCACGTAGGGGGTTGATGTGCATGGGGGGGATGATGCATATGGGGGGATGATGCATATGGGGGGATGATGCGTAGTGGGGGAATGGTGTACAGGGGAATTTTACTCCCGCAATGTGGGTATGCTTTTCGCTAGTATGTGAATATGAACATTAAGTGGCAGTACTGTAGGACCTCTGCATGAGACTTTGGCTGAAATCCTAAAGACACTTTCATGGGAGTAAGATCCATGGAACATGGGGCTTACTTCTGAGTAGACATGGTTAGGACTGTGCTCTTTGGAGAGTTGCTTCCAGCCAAAGAAAACAGTTCTGAGCTAGATGAACTATAACCACATACACTGGAGACTTCAAGAAGATCATTTGCTGGATACATTACCTATACTTGCATGGGTGACTTTTTCTGTGACCCTTGCTTGATATATTACAAGTCAATGCTAAACATTAGCCAAGAATGCCTCTTGAGAAAAATGCATTTCAAACTAGCAAGCAGTCAATATATAGCACCTTCATAAAGGTTCACTTTTTTGTGGTATAACCTTTTGCATCAAGAAACAACTTAAGATTTTTCAAATTCTTGTATATTTCTTATTATACCAAAGTTAGGGCTTAAACATAAGCTCCAAGCAAGAACAGACTCCCCGTTGTTTTGTCCTGAGGAAAGAAAACAGGCATGCTATAGCAATGGTACTCAAATTTAGGGAGAGATTCACTCTCCCTAAGACTTTGGGGAGAGGGGGAAGGAGCTGTGACAGTGATGTGAACCTTAATATATTGGGGGGATTTTCTGCCAGGTCATGTCAGAAAATTACCTCCTGTTCCCCTGCAGGGATGCTAACAGGAGACACAGTGAAAACATCAAATAATCACTATATATAAAACTGAAAAGTCACTGAGTGATTCACTCACTGACTCGTCAATGCCCCCACCAAAACCGCTAAATCTAGAAGCATGAAATTTGCGGTGGGTGTTCCCCCTGTGGCAGAGGCACCCAAGAAGAACCGGTTTTCATAAATTCCAACTGGAAGGGGGTGAAAAGGGGTGCAATGCAGTTTCCTCCCTATACTTTGCATTGAAGAAAAAGTGACTGAGGGATGCTCTACCCCAATCCCCAGAACTAGAAGCATGGATTTCTGGGAGGGAGTTCCTTCTGTCACATGAACACCCACCAAGAACTGATGTTGAGAAATTTAACTCTTAAGGGACTGGAAAGGGGTGCAACGTGTTTTTGTCCTATACTTAACACTGAGGACTAACTGATCAACATCCAGCCAATTTTGTGCCTGGTGCCTGATGCACTGGGAGGGAGAGTGTGCATGGGGGTTGATGTGCATGGGGGGAATTTGCGCATGGGAGGTTGAAGCACATGGGGGGACTTTGCGCATGGGGGAATGATACGCAATAGAGGGATGGCACACGGGGGTATTTTACTCCTGCAACATGGGTACATTTCGCTAGTAAATAAATAAAAACATAAAATTATGTATAGGATATAGGGATATTCTTTTCCCCTCATGCACAATATCATAACCAGGGGACACCTACTAAAATTGAGCTGTGGGAGAACAAAATATTTCATTACCCAGCATGAAATTAATCTGTGGAACTCCCTACCATAACAGATTTGGCCAGATTTAAGGAGTAACTGTTCATTTTAGCCATGTCAGGTTTCTTTTAAAAGCAGACAGATACAAGGTAATTACAACAGGATGCAGGTATCTTTTTGTTTTGCGTGCTTCCAAAGGCTTCTGGTGGGTCACAGGAAGCTGGACTAGATGGGCCTTTGGCTTGATAAAGCATGATTCTTTTTCTGTTCTTAAGGGCTATATTCCAACTTAAAGTTTCTGAGATTTAAAAAAATTTAAAACCCTACCATAAAGTGTATATTTTCATCTATGTTAACAAAGTAATAGGGACACAAGTAAGGATACCTTTAGTATGAGGAAAGGCTACAGCATTTTGGGCAATTCAGCCTAGAAAAGAGGTGTCTGAGCAGGACCTGACTGAGGCATACGAAATTATGCAAGGGATGGATAGAGAAATGCTCTTTTCATTTCACATAACACCAGAGCTTAGGGACTTAAATTGAATGTTGGGAGGGCTCAACAGATAAAATAAAATATTTCTTTATCCAGTGTGTTGAACTCCTTGCATAGGATGCGGTCATGGCTTTTGCATCAATGCCTTTAAGAAGGGATTGGACAAATTCCTAAAAGGGCCATCACAGATTACAGGTTATGATGGATGTGTGTGTGGTGTGTGTGTACATAGATGGATGGAGGCATCCTCAGAATGCCAGGAGCAGAAGGGTCACCAGGATGTAGGTATCAAATGTGCTCCCTGAAGCATCTGGTGGACCACTGTGTGATACAGGAAGCTAGACTAAATGGGTCTTTGGCCTGATCCTATGGAGGCTCTTCTTATGTTCTAATGACTACTTCAAAGAAGAAATTAAGCAAAATCATCATTGTATCTTCCACACAGAACTGAAAGGACAAACTAGCTTCTATTACACCACTGCTTTAGTTCTATAGTAACAGTACTATTCCAAGTTATCAAAATAGCATGCATTTCAGATACTTACCGTCTTTAGCTTCTGATCTATGTCCAAGTTTAATCTACAATAAAATATTGTTTATTGATATTACTGATCAAATTCATGTCAAAGACTACACAGATCTTCAAAAAATTTAGATTGAGTTGCAATAAGTCCGCAAACATATAAAAAGTAAATTCAATGAGATTTATTCTCTATCAAGTGTGTTTTGATGCATACAGCAGTGCATGATTACATGGATATACTAGACCTGAATCAATGCTACACATATTTACTGAAAACGTAATCCTAATCCCTGGTTAGTCTGGCTCAAATCCCATGCTGGCCTTGGGGTGATGCAGAAAATGCTGTAAGGCACTTCTGGGAGAGAAGGGGGCATTAAGACAGTGCACTGAAAAGTGCTGGCCTCCCCATGCCACCACAGGAAATGGGGAGATGGGTGAGTTATGCTGGCCTGAACTGGTTAGGATTCTGCCCTGAAATTTTATCCTGCCTTTTTCCTGGTTGGTAAAGAAACACAAAGCAGCTCTGGAGCATTTATATAATGTAGTAACTAAATACTCCGCAGAATAATTGAGCCTCAATTTTACACAGGGTCAGTAAGCTTTAGTATGTTTGCTGAGCTTGAGACCCTCTTGTTTCACTTGCCTGATTCAAAGGTTGCTCATTTATTGGCTTTGTTCTCTGCCTTTCTCTCCTGCTCTACTTATTGCACCATACTGAGATGCTACCTTTGTAATTCCAAGCTCCTTGGAGAGGAACTGAGTTACCACAATTCCAGTCAAACACCTGGCGACTGCGATATACAGCATAATAATAACAACATCCAAATTTATTCAAGTGAATATACTCACCTTTTTGATAGCAACTATTTGATTTGTATTCTTGTCTCTTGCTTTATAAACAGTAGCAAACTGAAAGGGAAAATATTGCATGTTAAAAGAGGTTTACCACCATAATTATTCATTTAGTTTTATTTATGAAAACGTACCTGGCCGTGATGCAGGAGTAAAATTCCCCCGTACGCCATCCCCCCAGTCAATCCCCCCCACACATCAACACCCCCATATGCACCACCCCATGCGCAACATCCCCGCATGCGCAACAACCCATGTGCATCAAACCCTCACGCCATCCCCCGTGTGCATCAATCCCCCACATGCATCAACTCCCCATGTGCACCACCCCCATGTGCAACATCCCCCATGTGCATCATCTCCCCATGTGCAACAGCCCCCCATGCGCAACTCCCCCATGTGCAGCGTCCTCTCCAGTGCAACCCCTCCCCTGAACAACATCCCCCCAGTGCACCAGACACCCAGCACAGGTCGGGGGTTTTGGCTGGGCGCTGACTGGGGTTTTGGCTGGACGTTGATGAGTCAGTGAGTGGCTTTTGAGAGTAGTATATCTAGACTGATCTCCGCCCAGGCCAGAGCCCACCCTGTGTCCAGTGTCAGGGAGTTCCACAGAGCAGAGGCCCTGCTGGTGAGGCCTGTCCATGCAGCCTCCTGCCCCTGCCAGGCCCCCCGTCTCTGTCCTCCGAGTGAGGGGGATGCCACTGAGGCCTGGAGGCTGCCCCTGTGGGGTGCTTCTCCTCCCTCCACATCCGGTGTCAGGGAGTTCCACAGGCCGAGCCTCCCCACCTGCCCTTCGCCGAGGAAGTCCAGCTTCTCGTAGCGCTTGGCTCGGGCACGAGCATCCATCCCGCGGGAGCGAGCGCGCGCGAGCCGAGCCACCGGGAGTCAATTTAAAGCGCCCCCCGAAAGAACTGCCTCTCGTCCCACTATCTGATTCCACTGCGCATGCGCAGCCCCGCCCCCAGCGTCGGCAAACGAGCGTTGCGCATGCGCATTCTTCCCCCAGCCAATGAAGCACGCGCTTCCGGCTTCTCCACCAGCCGTAGCAACGGTGTCTCTAGGAAGCGCGCGATGTCCCGCCCCTTCCCTGTGAAGCCACGCCCACCCACAGTTGCAGGCTCCGCCCCTTCCCTGGGGTGGTCACGTGACCTGGAATGCCTTCTCTGCTGACTCAGCAGAGGGAGAGAAAGAGTCTGTGGATGGCTCAGCAGAAAATTGCTCAGGCTCCGCTGCACCCATCCCATGCATGTCTACTCAGAACTAAGTCCCTTATACAAATGGAGCTTACTCCTAGGAAAGTGTAGAGGGGATTGCAGCCTTAGCCCCATCCTATGCATGTCTACTCACAAATAAGCCCCATTAGAGTCAATTAGGCTTACTCCCAGGAAAGTGTGGAGAGGATTGCAGCCTTAGCCCCATCCTATGCATGTCTACTCCCACGTAAGCCCCATTAGAGTCAATGGGGCTTACTTCCAGGAAAGTGTAGAGAGGATTGCAGCTTCAGAGCCAATCCTATGCATGTCTACTCACTAGTAAGTCCCATTAGAGTCACTGAGGCTGACTCCCAGGAAGCTGTGGAGAGGATTGCTGACTTACAGTGTAATCCTGTTCTTATCTACTTTGGTGAGAATACTCTGATACTCTTCAATGGTATTTACTAACACCCCAAACAGAGCCACACTCTCCTGAGATTAACCCCCATTGACTCTAATGAGACTTACTTTTCAGTAGACATGTATAGGATTGGGCTCTAAGGCCCCAAGCGTGTCCACACTTACCTGGGAGTAAGCACCATTGACCACAATGGAATGTACTTCCAAGTAAGCATGCGTATGATTAGGTTATTACAAGAAAGTGTGCCTAGGATTGCACCCACCCTCTTAAACCCATGTGATTGCTTTCTTGGTAGAATTGCAAAGCAAAGAATGGAATTAGCAACTCTTCATGTGTTTTTCCCTCCTTTAAAATTAGAAATGAGCACACAATACATTTGTACTATACCAGTAAAAGCCCACAGCTGCCACTTGCATCTGTACAATACAAAAGCTCGTCAATTAAAAAACCATTCTTTTCCAGCATCTCAACTACTGTACCCTTTTTGCCACCTCTTCCCAGATGGGGATCTCCTCAGATGCCCCCCACCTATTTTCAGCCTTTTCTCTTATCAGTTAGAATGTTGACAATTGCATCTATCTATCTATCTATCTATCTATCTATCTATCTATCTATCTATCTATCTATCTATCTATCTATCTATCTATCTATCTATCTATCTATCTATCTATCTATCTATCTATCTATCTATCTATCTATCTATCTATCTATCTATCTATCTATCTATCTATCTATCTATCTATCTATCTATCTATCTATCTATCTATCTATCTATCTATCTATCTATCTATCTATCTATCTATCTATCTATCTATCTATCTATCTATCTATCTATCTATCTATCTATCTATCTATCTATCTATCTATCTATCTATCTATCTATCTATCTATCTATCTATCTATCTATCTATCTATCTATCTATCTATCTATCTATCTATCTATCTATCTATCTATCTATCTATCTATCTATCTATCTATCTATCTATCTATCTATCTATCTATCTATCTATCTATCTATCTATCTATCTATCTATCTATCTATCTATCTATCTATCTATCTATCTATCTATCTATCTATCTATCTATCTATCTATCTATCCCGCTTTTCAACTAAAAAGTTCACAAAGTGGTTTACAAAGAAAATGAAAAATAATAGCTAATTAATAACTAATGGGTCCCTGTCCCAAAAGGGACCACAATCTAAAATGCAAAAAAGAACACCAGCAGAAGCCACTTGAGCAGACATTGGTGGGGTGTGTAGGGTCAATAGGGTCAATTACTCTCCTCCTGCTAAATAAAGGAGGAACACCCACTAGAAAGGGTGCCTCTTAGCCAGTTAGCAGGGATGGCTAAGTGGGTAATATGTCTGACTGACATGGAATGTTGGCAAGAAGATGTGGACATCCTTACACACAGGTTAAGGCTTTTATGTAGAAATATTTTTCTATTTTTTCAAAATACATCTGCTATGTACATACATAATATATAATACATAATATATCTGCTAATATATCTATATCATAATATATCTAAAATACATAATATATCTGCTATGCAGTAACCACTAGATTAAAAACCAGAAATTAGGGATCTCCCCATGTCATAAACAGATCAACTATAAATATTTACATACTGTAAAGCTGTGGTTCTTAAGTACAGTATTTCAACCTGGAACCCCCTTCTGAGAATGACAATCTGTATGGGACATCACTGAAATGTCAAAGCTCCTATCTACTCAGAAATCCCGTTGTGTTCAGTGAGACTTACGGTAATCCCAAGAAAGTGTGGATTTAAAGATGGTGGCAACCAATGCCAGAGTTCAAGATGGCAAAACCCAGCTTTTTGCAACCCCCTCTAATGAAGTCATGATTCCCCAAGGAAGTCCCAACCCCCACTTTGAGTTCCACTGTGATAAAGCTCCTGCATTCCCTTCTTCCCCCCCCCCCAATCCTATCTGAAAGTAACTTTATGATTAGCCAGAACCTGTCAAACACTTCCGTTAAATTGCAATGTGCAAATGCTATGCACATTTAATAGCAGGAGAAGACAACTAGATTCTGAAGTACTATCACCAATACTAATTGCTCTCCATAAATGTAAATTCAAGGAAAAATTATGGTAATCAAGAGATGTATTTGTCCAAGGCTTATATCTCTCCTCCCCCACCCCACCTGAAAATGTGCAATTTGGGTACGTACAGGTGGTGCAGAAAATTTGGGTGTTGGATGATGCAGAGAATTTGCATGTTTCCCCTATTCCGTCTCTGCCCTCCATGTGCCATCTTGAGTTTCATGTGCCATTTGAAGCACAAATAAATGTTTGTGAAGCACAAATGTTGTGAAGCATACACAAAACACCCAATTTTGCAATGTCTCAGGCTACTGTGTATGAATATGCCCATGTTATTATTGAGGGTAGGGAGAGAAAGACAGGACAGGGGAAAAAAAGCCACATGGATTCCCAGGCAACTACTTCTGTGCAGAGCAGGCAACTGAAATCAGAATACTATAGGTAACCAACATTTTGGCAGGTGGGCTACATCATTTCTCTAACACTGTTTCTAGGATTGGAAAAACAGTTTACATTTTAAATTAGAATAAATTTACATATAAGAGTATAATAGAGACAGATCTGTAGGATTACAAAGCATGTCTGAGGGCTGAATGAGGGGTATTGCCGCAGCTTATTGCAGCTTATTATATAATATATATATAATAAGCCGTATTATATAATAATGAGGCTTATAGCGAGGTGCATCTGGCCCCTGGGTCATGGTTTGGTCATCCCTGCTATAGGTGTTGCAACCTTCTGTTAAATCATTGACAAGTTTTGTTTCAATGCTAACCCACTTTTTATATAACAGTTGTCCTAAGAACAGCTACTACTCTGGACATAAATAACAAATTTTAATTTCTAATTGCTTTCTATTGATAGGCAGGGATACCTCCACAGAGAGTGAAATCATGAAGATTATTGATAGCTATTGATTATTGAAATCATGAAGATTATTGATAGCTAGAAGACTACTTGTTACCAGATATGGTTAGTTTTCCTTAATCAATAGCAGCAACAGCAAAGAGATACTAAAAACTATACTACGAAGGAGAATTGAAAAAAGAAAAGTTTTAATAGCATAATTATACAAAGTGAACAATTACTTGAACAGAATTGTCTTTTAACCTAGGACACTGCCACTTTCTGAAGTTTCAACCTCATCTCTTGTGAAAAGCCTTTAGTAAAGCTGTTTGCCTAGAGACGAGGAAGGCCTTTACTGTGAATAAAATAATTTATTGTTCAGCAGTAGTGACGTCTTCTATGTTATTCTGGACCACCTCGCTGTAAGAGAAAATATTATTTATTAAACATTTGACAGAACGTTTTAACCAATGTATACTTTTGCAATGCCACTCAGTGGACTTGCCACTATGTGGGATAAACACTAAAGAAGATTTTTGCAATGCCACTGATAGATCAGTTTCTCTTTGTGCTTTGTAAGCCTTGAATGCTGGTATACAGAACCACAGCAAGCAAACACCCAACCTTCAAGTTATCCTTTGGGTATTCTTGTGGTGTGGTATCCTGATTCTGGGCCTGACTATTCATGGTTCTGACTGTGTTGCCAAGTGCAGTATTCATTTGATTCCCCTAATTACAAGCTATCAATGTGCATGAAGAGTCAACTGAAAATCTGCATGGAATAGCACAGGAAGGTTATTCAGTAAAAGGACAAAGTGTAGGGAATGCTTATGAACTGCGGAAGCTTAAATTTAATGAGAAACCAGATGTTTAGAAATCACATGTTTACATGTACTAGAAGGATAAAATTCTGGAAGGGTTTACAAAGTAGAGGGAATAAATACCCTGCTAGAGTCAAATACTAAAAAAAAAAAGATTTCTCAGCTTTCTTTTAGTTTGTGTTTAATGACAATGCTTTAGTTGCAGCCTATTTTGCAGAACGTTAGATCAAAGGGCTTATTTTTAGAAATATCTACAGTGGCACCTCATGTAACAAATTTAATTCATTCTGGAGGCATGTTCTTTATGTGAAACATTCTTTACGTGAAGCAGATTTTGCCACAGGAAATAGTGGAAATTCAGACAATTGGTTCCACAACCCCAAAAATATTCATATAAAAATATTAACTGGATGTAAAAATGATGACAGAACACAGGGATTGAATTCAAAACATGCATTCAATGTGCATGATCTTATGAAGTCTACTTGGGCTGCAATCCTAAAGACACTTTCCTTGGAGTAAGCCCCATTTAACACAATGGGGCTTACTCCTGGGTAGACATGGTTAGGAGGCTGCAATCCAAGACTGCTTCAAAGTGTCTCCCCACTTTCTCCTTCTCTCCATCCTGAGCCTCTCTCTCCCCTGCTCCCTTCTGGCTAGCCCTGAGCTGCTTCCCTCTTCTCCACTGCTCTTCTCTCCCTCTGCCCAGCGGACACCCGGCCACAGGAGGAACAGCATGGAAGTGTTGCTTTTACTATGGGCAGGTGTGCTAGGCAGCCCTGACACTTTTTAAACAGGCTGCCGGCCAGTGCGTCTGCCCCAACTGCCAGCGAATGTGTTCTTTACGTGAAGCATTTTCTTTATGTGAAGCAGAATCCTAGAGAAATTTTTGTTTGTTACGTGAAACATACTTTATGTGAGGCATTCTTTACGTGAGGCGCCACTGTATATTGAATTTTCTTCCTCGTTTTAGAGTCTGACATTTGTGTTTCTTCTGCTGAAGTGTTTTAACTGTTTTAATCAGCTCTTCTAAATTGACAGTGATATTCTCTCTGCAATCCTACAGTTTAGGATTAGATGGACAATGCTGATACCTGCTATAGAATTAATTTGCAAAGATCTGGCTTTCTTCTTATGCAGCTTTGAATAAGGCTATACTCATGCCCACACAGGTGTATAAAGCAGCCTGTATAGATAGGATATCAAGCAGCCTGGGTTGATGCAGGTCCTTCCTCCTCCACCCTTGCTCAGGTGGCCTCACACACTCTACAGTCCAGGGTAACTATGGGATCACATAAGGGTCATTACATGTACCTGTAGTTACTGCACCACCTAGTGAAAACCTATGGGAAATTCATATTGCAATCCAGAGCAAACTGTTCTTACACTGGAGCAAGGACTCCCTGTAGTTACTCTGGCTTGTGCCTTAAAGCTCAGAAGGGACTGTGGGGTGGTTTCCCAATGATGGAGATCAGCAGCCTGGTCAAAGCAGTTGCTGTCCTGGAAGAGACAGTGAAGTGCTTTTCCAAGACTGCTACAATACCCAACTAGCCCCACTTTACAGCCCACTGGCAGGGGGTAGATTCCCATTAAAAAAGGCAGAGCTGAGGGACTGGGGCTGGAGGATAATAAGGAAACCCAGTAAAAAGATGCAAGGCACTGAGAGCCACTGAGCTCCTCAGATTCAACTCTCTTAGCTCCTCAGATTCAAAGATTTTTCCTCCCAAAAGAGAGTCACTTGGTATCTTAATTTTCATTCAGACGTGCCTACTTAGTTAACATTTATCATTTTGGATAGTTTCTTTTTAAATGACACTTGTTTTAGTTTGACTAATAGGCTACTGTTTTAATTTGTGGCAACTTGTTTTATCTACAGTAGCACTGTGCTGATATTTTTAATTTGTTACCTGATACTTTTATTTTGTGATGTTTTTAATTTTGCTTTATTTATTGCTAACGGCCATTTATGGGGAAAAGGAATCATACCAATGTTTTAATTTTTGTAAGATGTAAGAGACAGCAAGTGATGGAAAATGGCACAGAACTTACTTGGATGTAGTCCATCTCTTCAACTGATATTGGTTTCCTCCTATATTTCTGAGGTAATCTTTTCACAAGTTCTGAGGTGTCTGGTGTGCCTTGTATTCTACTAGATGAAATACCTGGATGGGATGGTGGCCCAACTCCTACAGAGAGTTGTGAGGCTGAAGGATGGAGTGGAGGCACTCTTGATTGTAGAGGGTCTTGCACTGAATGAACAAGAGAGACATTCAAAAATACAGATTATGCAAAAGTATTCTGGACATTGTGGACTATTCAAGTATTTAATGCTTGTCCAGGGCCAGAGTTATTTACCAAGGAAGCCACCTGGTGGAAAAAGACAGTCCTGAGAAAAAAAATCAAGTGAATGTAAGGCCTTAGAGATCCTACACATGCTACTGTCCATATATGGGTAAGGACCCAACCTAGAATATCAGCAGGAGCTCAAGGACCTACTCTTCTTTTCCTGATGCCTGACAGTGCTCAGAATGACAAGGTAAAAATGCAAAAATTTGATCAAGATTCCCAAAACATTTTCTGGAAAGCAACATAAAGTAACTTGCTAAAGATAACAATATCTTAAATACACTTAGGTTGGGGGGAAAAAGAAATATTAAGAGAAGTGATGGGATTCAAAGAAATTAACAACCGGTTCTATGCCCATCTGGCAGCCACTTTTAAATAGCTATTTTTAAACTTTATATGTCCTTTATGTCTCGTTAACAACTGGTTCTATAGAGTAGGTGCGAACCTGCTGAAGCCTACCACTGATTAAGAGGTATTTGTGACAAGACACAATGGATTATACTGCAAAAGGCTGGAGAGAGCATTTCCTAACTTTAGTTGTAAAGTTCTATTAGTCATGTCTTATACTAGATCGCTGGTTCAGATTACAGTATATTAAACAGAATGCGTAAGTAACATTCCTTAGTGGTTAAAATGCCAAGTACATTTCAATTTTAAGACATTATAGCTGAAATATATTAATTGATATCTTGACTTCCATCATTACTCATCTGACACATTCTACATAAATCGTGCTTATCAGAGATTACTTGAATGTGGGAGGAGTATACATGGTTTGTTGTGCTAATGTTTGTTTACTTTTGCACAGGAAAGGGAATTTCAGAATGCTATCTCCAAATGAACCAATTAATATTGACCCTAAGAACATTTATTAAGCATTTATACAGAATAGATTCATCTAAAAATGCACTTTATAAGAGAGAGGTACATACTTTTAGGCCTGGGTGTGGTTTTTCTGTCTGGAAACTTAATTAAGGGTGTGTGAGGCTTGACGACCTAGAGAAAAAAACAAAACAGGTAGGTGGAAAAGCATGGAAGATGTACCAGAAAGACAAGGAAATATTTTTAAAATTGTTTTTATGATCTGCTATTATGTTTATTATTTAGCAACGCAATCCAGACCCACATGGACCAACACTAGACCCTTGCAGAAGCCAAAAGGTGTTGCAAACGTGCCATAAATCATGTCCATGAGAGGAGGCTGGCACAAGGTTAGTTGGGGACTGGTAAGTTGCACTGGCAGAGGAGCAAGCAGGTGGCTGAGGAGCAGAAATGGGACCACCTGTGCTGGATCCAAGCCTTTTCCCATGGCATTGCATAGCAACTCCAGGCTGCTTTGATTTGTGCCACTGCTTTTGGTGCCACAGATCTGAGTAGACTCACTGGGGCTGCTATTGTATTATCTAGGGTAAGGAGAAACATTTTCCCTTGCCAAGGGGTAGTCTAGCAGCAGCCCCAAACTAGTACTGGATGCAGTGCAGGCATAATGGCCTGCCGTTAGGCACAAGTTAGGACTGCAATCGGCCCATTGCTTTTGTAATTTCATAAAAAGCTGGGTATGAATCTTATAAGTAAATACTATACTACAGGATCAACAGGAGACAATAGGATCATCTTGTTACAAAGGGCACAACTTGCCAGACAGTGCAAGTTTTGGGGATCACAGAGGCACATAACTTCTAGCAGAACTAGGCCAGTCCTTTTATGTAAAGGAAACGTGTAAAGTACCTAGACTTCTAACCACAATGGTTGACCAAGTGTGGCAATTAGTATAGTATTGCATTTCATTTGATCAGAAACTGCTGAGCATAAGCAGACGGTGCCAAACCTTTCAAAATATTAATGGAAATCTAAGTTTAGTACAGCTAAAAGATAACTAACTTGCCAAAGCAGCAACCTTTGTACATCATGTGTATAAGTCCCTGAAGACTAAACATGGTCTGGATGATATCCAGCAGTTCTTTTATGTTTTTTTAAAATCTACTGTAAATTTCATAAATGAATGAGTCTGCATAAGCATCCTCAACTATTTACAATAAATTTGCAGCCTGGGCCTTTATAACATGTACCTTTTCTCCTCCTTTCCTATAATCTCGGGTTTGCTTGTTGTGCAAATTTCTTGTACTGTATGTACAAGAAATGTTAGGAAACATCTGTATATGTTAGGAAACATTTCTTGTACATAGGAAAACAACAGGCAACGAAGGAACATTTGATTTATGTTCGTATATCTTTCTGCTTCTATCATGCGTTAGGCTACACTGATCCCCACTGCATTCCCACTTCCATGGCACATCTGTGTATGTTTGAAGGCAAACTTCTAAGAGAGTGTCTTAAATGTACAGATGAATTGCATATAACTGGACCTTGTTGATTGGATTCACGTAATACTTGTATCAAATTGAACTTCAGGTATTTGCATCCTTGTTTGTTTATTTATTTGTACAGATATCTGCACAGTAAAGCCTCAGGCAACAAATGTCTCTCTCTCATACACCCAGTTTGCAAAATCAACCACACATCTGTTCAATGAACAAGAATAGGGGATGGATTGCTATACAAGAAATCTTACCTCCCCTCACTTTGAGTGACACTAAGAGCACAATCCTAACCATGTCTACTCCAATGTAAGCCCCATTGTGTTCAATGGGTCTTACTCCCAGCCTTCGGCTGCAATCCTAAAGACACTTTCCTGGGAGTAAGGCCCATTGAACACAATGGGGCTTACACTGGAGTAGACATGGTTAGGATTGTGCTCCCAACTCAGTTAGTGCTGGGTTGGGAGGAGAGAAATGCCTTGAGAAACCCCAGAGAGAGGCAGGGAGGACCTGAGCTGAGCCTTTTACCGGTGCTGTGGTGTTCCTGGTCCCACTGTGTCTAATGGTCCTGCGAATGCCACCTGGAGTACCCAACAGACACACCAGCAGAATGATCCTGTCCTTGAGGAAGCCCAGACACTGGTTCTGGGTGGTGGCTGACACCAGTGGGAACTGGGCACTGCTGCACCGGGGAGAGAAGGTACTGCTGGGCACTACCATGCAGTGGGCACCAAGCACCACTGTGCAGGGCAACCTGTGGGCAGTGAGAGGGCAGCCTCCCCGCCCCTTCCCTTCAGGGGCTGCAGCCCCCCAGGCGACAGAGCCAGCTCCCTCTGCGGTGCCCTTGCGGCGCTTCTTTCTCCCCCAAGGGCACCGCCGGCTCCTGCTCTCCTCCCTCCGACCCCTCAGGCACCAAGGCCGGCCCTGGGAAGCCCAGGCCGCGACCCGCCCCGCCGCCCGCTCCGTGAAGGGCACCTGGCAGGGCTCACCTGAACGACCCTGCTGGCCGCCGCCATCTTGCTGCCCATCGCGACCCGCCTGCCCGGGTAAGGAGCAAGGGGCGTGGCCTCCTTAGACTCCGCCCTCAGGGCGTGACTTATGCTTGAGAGCAGCCCCCCTCTGTTGAATGAATGGACTGTCAGCCGCAGGAGGGGAGGGAGGGGAGAACAGACAATGGCAGTTCACCTACTGCTCTGTTCAGTTCATTCTATTCAGAACTCCGCCACACCTTCCAGCCTCCTTCCCTGGTCATACACCTGGCTTATCCCTGGCCACAATATTCTTCCATGGAAATGGATCTAATTTCCATTGAAAGGAGAACGTGGACAGAGAATGTGTAGGTATGTAGAGGGACACACAAAAAAGACTATTCAAAACCAAACTAAAAAGGAGGAAAGTTTAGAGCTTCCCTTTTCTACCTTACCTGGATCTAACCTGGAACCTTCAGCATGTAAAACAGGCAGGTACTCACAGAGACTGTCCTACATCCCCTCCCTCTGAATATATTCAGCACCATTTGCTGAATTTGAAACTCTTCCTGTAACAGGAAATGTAACACATTTGTTCTGTGTTAGCTTTCTTTTCCCTGGGTAAAGCTTGTAGATGGAACAGCTATGGCACATCCAGTTTGGCCACTGCAGAGACATGAAAAGTATAAATCTGACCAAGGTAACAGAATACACTGAAAACTATTTTTACCTTACTTATTTATACATCAATACCAAAATATAAAATTTTATTAAAATAGCTGCAGTTGTATTTAAGTGTTCATCCACACAGATTTTACATCAGTTAAAGAAAAGGTCCTTTCTCTTTTAAGAAACTGGCTCTGCTGTGACATTTTGTTTTAAATTATATTTACTGTCTTAAAAGCTTGTGGTTAGGGCTGAAATCCTATGTATGTTGATCTAAAACACTTGTTCCAACCTAAAGGTATGTTGACCCACATAAGTGGTCTGTGTAATTGAAGTGGTCTTCAACCATTTCCAGCATCCTGCCAAGCATTTCCCCATAAGTCACAAGAGAAAATGGACTGCCTGCAGCTGCAGTCGGCAAAAAAAACCACTGCAACCCAGTCTTCTCTAGTACATCTGTAATTATTACACATTTAATTGTATTTTTTTAGGTCTGGAGGAAGTTGCATATGGTCAGTGATGAGTAGAACACAAATAGGATTGGAGCAAAAAAAAAATCCTTTCAATGAGCTTTAAAACTACATTGAACTAGATCAGCTCTTCCTAACATTTTGCCTTTTATTATGAAGGCAGATCTCCAGGACTGTGAGGTGGTTCCCTTTAGGAGAGGTCAGATCCTTCCTTATAAAGGTTTCATTTACTCAAGTGCTTATGAAGAAGACAACAAAACGGTCAGCCACTCCCGGGACTAACTGTCAGTACCTTGGAATATACATCTTTACCAACAGGAACTTTGGCATAGGCTGCAATCTTAAAGACACTTTCCTGAGAGTAAGACCCTTTGAACACAATGGAGCTTACTTTTGAGTAGACCTGGTTAGGCTTTCACCCATATTTCCACAAAGAACGATCATTACTTATGGCCACAGAAATTGTTTTAATTCAATAAAGGCCAAAGATAGATGAACTGTACCATTATTGTATAGGATCAAACTGATGCTTGATTATTGTCACTAATGTTCTCATTATTGTAATTATACATTTATGTATACTTGTTTATAGCAGTATAGTGTGTTGATTTGTGAACTCCTCTTTTGAATTTTGATTATGAAGGGCTTTATCAAATGACTTGAGATGACAACTTAAAATAATGAAAACATGGAGAAAAAAATGTAGGAAAAAAGATATAAAAGCACTTCTAAAATACAGATGGTGAAGACTAAAATTATCTGCCAAAAGTTACTAAGATCCTAAGTCTGAGAAATTCAGGTTAAGATCTTGCTTCTACAAAAACCTGCTCCTATCTGAATGCATGCCATAGTCAAAAAGGAGGATGCACATACCCAGAGACTTTCTTATCCAGAAAGTCCTAATCAGCTCACTGATTGTTATCACCTGTTCCATCTAACTGCTGTCCCTCCCACATTTATACTGCCATTCAAGGAAACATTCATCCATTTTTTCCCTACCAATATTCACAGAAATGATGTGAACCGGTTGTATCTACCAAGAATAGGTGGTAGAGGACTATCTCATCAAACAGAAGAAACATGAATTTTTAATGATTATGTGAGCCAAAGTACAGAAAATCTATCTCAGGTGGTAAAAGCCGAAAATACAATACAAGAAAAATCAATTGGACAGCAGATTAAATGAGTAGAAAAACAAAACTCTGTATGGACAACACCTAAAAAACATAGAAGAAAAATGTGATAACTTGACTTATTGTCAAAGATGGGAAACATCAAGAAAGAAACTGAAGGTTTAATATTCGCTGTACAAGCATTACAATCTAACGTTAAAAAAGATACAAAAATCCACTAACAAACCAAAATGCTCACTTTGCAATGATAAAGATGAAACTGTGTAACATTTAATATGTGAATGTAACAAAAAGCACAAAGATTACAAGGCTTGAGGTGACAGAATTGCAAAACTAATCCAATGGTCTTTATGTAAAAATTACTACATACAGTGGCGCCTCACGTAAAGAACGCCTCACGTAACAAACAAAAATTTCTCTAGGATTCTGCTTCACATAAAGAAAGTGCTTCACGTAAAGAACACATTCGTTGGCAGTTGGGGCAGATGCGCTGGCCGGCAATCTGTTTAAAAAGCGTCAGGCCTGCCTAGCGCACCTGCCCATAGTGAAAGCAACACTTCCACACTGTTCCTTCTGTCACCGGATGTCTGCTGGGCAGAGAGAGAGAAGAGCAGTGGAGAAGAGGGAAGCAGCTCAGGGCCAGGCAGAAGGGAGCAGGGGAGGGAGAGGCTCAGAATGGAGAGAAGGAGAAAGTGAGAAGGAGACACTTTGAAGGTGTCTTGGATTGCAGCCTCTTAACTATGTCTAGCCAGAAGTAAGCCCCATTTTATTAAATGGGTCTTACTCTCAGGAAAGTGTCTTTAGGACTGCAGCCTAAGTAGACTTCATAAGATCATGCACATTGAATGCATGTTTTGAATTCAATCCCAGTGTTCTGTCATAATTTTTACATCCAGTTAATATTTTAATATGAATATTTTGGGGGTTGTGGAACCAATTGTCTGCGTCTCCATTATTTCCTATGGGAAAATTTGCTTCACGTAAAGAAAGTTTCACGTAAAGAAACTGCCTCTGGAATGAATTAATTCTGTTACATGAGGCGCCGCTGTATCTGTATCAGAAAAATCTTGGGAACAAAGTGGAGAAAGTTGTCGAAACGAGAAGGTCAAGATCTTGTGGACCTTTTGAATACAGCCCAACCAACATCTGGAATACAATACACCAGATATAACAGTTGTAGAAAATTGAAGTATACAATTCATAGATATTGCAGTACCAGGAGATGCCGGAGTTGAAGATAAAGAATTGCAAAAACTTAAAAAATATTGGGATCTTGCCATTGAAATCACATGATTATGGATGAAACATGTCACATGTCTCGCTGTCATCAGGGCACTTGGCACAATGTCCAAAAACTTCACAAAACACATCAAGAAACTGCCGCTTCCAGCAGTAACACCAACAGAATTGCAAATAACTGCACTACTTGGAACAACATACATTTTAAGAAGATACATGGTTGATACTTAGGAAAACGTGCTCCCTCCTAACTCTTTCAATTGGGTGTTCCTCTTTTATTTAGCAGGGGGAGAGTGGACCTACACACCCACAGCAATGTCTGTTCTAGTGGCTTCTGCTGGTGTTCTTTTGCATTTTAGATTGTGAGCTCTTTTGGGACAGGGATCCATTAGCTATTAATTAGCTATTTTTTCATTTTCTTTGTAAACCGCTTTGTGAACTTTTTAGTTAAAAGTGGTATATAAATACTGTAGATAGATAGTGACAGTATCCCTTGGTGCCAGTCAATGATTTAATTGTTGTGATAGTTAATGTACAAGTGACTGTGTTTCATGCCTTATGAATAAAATCATCTATAATAATGACACTGCAATACCCAGAAATTGTCTGCTTCAAGAGAAAGAACATGAGAAAATCTTGCAGTATAAGGATTTACAAATAGAAATTCAAAAAATTTGGGAAAAGAAGGCCACTGTGATTCCAAATAATATAATAGGCGGTCTTGGAGCAATTCCATCAAGCCTCCAGGAACATCTAAATGTAATAGGCCTTCAAAAGATAACTGCCCAGCAATGCTCCTGGGAACTTCACACATATTGAGTTGATTCCTAGTTGCTTGGATAGGAACCGAATTACAATAGAAACAATTCCAGTCAAACACCTGGAGACAGTGAATATTTAATAATAATAATTAGCAAACAATTAAATTCCTTATATAGAAGTATTTCGAAATACAAAACATAAATAATATTTTATTAACTATGAGTTTAAAAATCCAGTAGACAAAATGGCCATAATCTGAAAGTTAGCAAAACGCTAAATTGAATTTGAAGATATAACATAAAATAAGTGGTAGTGCAGAGCAACATATTATCTTCATCTCAATTCAAGAATTATTCACTTGAAAACTGAAAAGCAAGAGAAGGAATCTAGAATCGTAATACTCTCCCCTCTAACAGCTCCTTGTGGACATTTGTAAGTTCTTAAGATAATAAATTTAGTTTATCAAATTAATAACGATGTACTAGAGAAAGAACCTTCCTTATGAAATTTGCTAAGTATGCATGCACATCAGTATCATAACAGCAACCTCTGCCCAACTTTCAGGAAATGCCTCATGAGCTAAAATAGTCTGGTTAGACTATTTTTCCACCACTGAATTAGCACAATATACAAATGTAATATTAACATCTTGCTGCTTCATTAGAATTTCATCACATTTTTCTCCAACTCCAGAACAATTGCCTTCAGATCTGGATCCTTTGCCCAATTGACTCCACTTCCAGCGATGAGATTCTAAAACAGAGTGTAATTTTCAAAAGAGATTCACTCACAGATCCCACTAATGACACACTTGTAACATATGACTTGCAACATTAGACCAGGGCAGTGCAAGTCTAACCTGCATTGGAATAGCCAGCCAGGCATGACTTGTGATGCATCCAGCACAGGTTTTGGGCTGCTCCTGCAACCAGCCTGAGACAAGGGGAAACTTTTTCTCTTACCCCAGTGAGAGCCACTGCAGCCCCGGTGGAGCTACTCAACTCTGTGCCAACAGCAGTGCAAATCTGAGCAGCCTCAGCTATGGCCATATCCCAACTGCCACCCCTGAGTAGAGTTACGTGGGCTGCTCATATTTGTACCCATGGATTTGCAGATCCTAATAGACCTAAAAGGGCTGCCTGTGGTGCTGCTTGGGGTAAGGTGATTATGCTCCCCTTACTACAGGTTGCACATTGGGACACAATAAACATGTACTGAACACAATGCAGGCCAGTGAACCATCCTTTTCTAGCACAGGGTTGTGTCCTTAGTGTGGACCTTGAAGATGTTTTGATAGAAGATGTTATTACATTACAACCTACAAACTCGTTGTGTTGTATGTTTGAACATGCTTGTGTTCTGCACATGACAGGCATGTAGTCTTTGTTGATATTATAACTGAATAGATGTTGAATTAAACTCATTTCATACAGTACAGTGGTGCCTCACGTAACAAATTTAATTCCTTCCAGAGGGATGTTTGTTACATGAAATGTTCTTTATGTGAAGCGGATTTTCCCATAGGAAATAATGAAAACTCAAATGATTGGTTCCACAACCTAAAAAATATTCATATAAAAATATTAACTATGTAAAAATGAGGACAAAACACTGGAATTGTATTCAAAACACTGTAATATAACACAATTAACTGTAATAAAACACTGTTATTTACTGTATGTAAATAAAACAAACTCTGGACTCAGTGGGGCTTACTTAACACAATGCTTCTTTTAACACAATGGGGCTTACTTCTGAGAGAACATGCTTAGGATTGTGCTCTCAGAGTCAGGTCCTAATTTATGCCCTTTAGACTGGGGATCCCCTGCATGGAAGGGGGGTGATGCTCATGATTCTTTGAAGTCTACTTAGGCTGCAATCCTAAAGACACTTTCCTAGGAGTAGGATCCATTTAACACAATGGGGCTTACTTCTGAGTAGAAATGCCTTGTTCTGAGTTGAAATGCCTGGAAAAAGATTTCCATTGTCCTCCTTTCCCTTGTGCCTAGCCTAGGACATGCTTAGCTACAAGGGAAAGGAGGACAATGAAGAGATCTTCCCAGGACAGGTCCTCTTTATTAGCCTGGTGAGGACATGTCCTAGAAAGGATGGTGCTGGGATTCTCCAAGCCTGGTGGTGGTTCCCCCAAGAGGGGGCACAGGACAGAGCTGGGATTCCCATCACAGGGGGGATCCCCCAAGCCTGGTGGTGTAGCTAGAGGGGGCACAGGAGGGAACTGGGATTCCCATTCCAGGGGGATCCCCCAAGCCTGGTGATGTAGCTAGAGGGAGGAAGAAGGGAAAGAGAAGGGAAAGAGACTGCAGAGGGAAGCTGTGGAGGGCTCAGGTACCTCTCCAGGCATGTCAGCTGCCCCTCCATGCCTGTCCTGGCTTCCCCGGCCCTCCCCTGCCACCGGCAATCCCTGCAGCCTGATTTACTGAGGCTCTGGGGGCAAGGCCAACTAAGGAGCAACACTTTAAAATTTAAAGAGCTCCTTGCCAGCGTTCGTTACCCACAGCAGTTTTGTTACCCAAGGCAGGGGCACCACCTGAAACATACTTTACCCAAGGCATTTGTTACGCAAGGTACCACTGTATTTTTAATATTTTGGACAAATATTTGTAACAGTGGAAAAGATCATCATGGGTGCAACCTCTTTAAAAAAATATGTTGACAACCTCAGAATGCCAAATGCAGGGGAGGGCACCTGGTTGCAGATGTCTTGTTGTCTTGTGTGCTCCCTGAGGCAGATGATCAGATCTGACAGATCCACAAAGCTGGACTAGATAGGCCTTTGGCCTGATCCTTTGGGGCTGTTCTTATTAATGATATGCAGGACAGGCAGTCTTAGAAATTGGTACAACACTAGTACCAAGTTGTACAAGTTGGATAATTGATCCTTTTGTGAGTAAAAACTGCGAACACAACTACCACTAACTCTTAATATTCATTACACTTTTTAGGTGGCAAAATTTTTCATATATTTTCCATTTGTGTAGTCCTTGTGTCTACCCTATTAAAGTATTATCCCTATATTGCAGCTGGGAAGCTGAGGTTCATAAAGATAGCTTGCCTAAAGGTTATGGCCACAGCAAGATGCAAACTGGAAAAGTCCCTGTTTATAGCTCATTCTTAATAAACCAGACAACATCCACTCTCAATTCTTAAATATCAATAGACTATGAGATTCTCCAGGAAACAGTTTCTCACCAGGCAATGTTTTAATAAAACAGTTACCTTCTTTATATCCAAAACAAATAAACTTATTTTGATTAATATGGCACATTTGTTCATGATCAGTATACCTGGAAGATGTTTTGAATCAGTGTAGTCATCTGAACTTCCTCTTGGAGATTCTCACTAATTCTTTTCAACTTATCACTCACTTCCATATTTTCCAATTTCTCTTGTTGTTTTCTCTTTGTATCATTAATTTGTGCAAGCTTGCACTCTCCAGCTCGCTTTAATGCTATATAGCAAAGGAAAAAAATTATATGAAAAATACTAAATGCTAATTCTAAAAACCCAAAGCAAGAATAAATCTTGCATGACTGATTGCCTATCTTGAAACAAGATTTTTACAGCAATATCTCACAGTTCACACTTGCTGCACAATCCTATCCATAATCCTTGGAAGTAAGTCCCCCTAAGTTGTAACACTCCACTAAGTTTATGGCTACTTTCCCCCTCCCCTCTAAGTACACGTAGATAAAAATATTCCAGTAAATTTTGGATGGCTTGCTTTTAGATCAACATGCTAATTGCCAAAACACTGTTTCTAAAACACTTGGAATGATCTTCAGAAGTTGAGGTTTCTACAAAGAACAGCAGTGCTCATCATTTCACAAATCACCTGTTATAAGGTGAACTTTGGCCTACTTTTTAGGAGAATCTTCTCCCCGAACACCTTTCTGTAATACAGTGGTACTTTGGTTTTGATTATGATTATGAAACCTTTAATGGCATTGGTATGTCGCCTTGGTTTACAAGTATAATTTGTTCTGGAAGCATGCTTATAGTCCAAAATGGTTGTATATCAAAGGAAATTTTCCCATAATAATTCGTTCCACAACCCAACAATATAAATTACTACAATATTGTAATCTAATACAAAATAAAGAAAATACAAAATATAAAGAAAAATAAAACAAATTAATCTGCACTATCTGCACAATCCAGAGTAACTACAGGATTACGTCAACGTTAGAGACATTTACGTTGATGTAGTTGCGGTGCCACCTAGTGAAAACCTATGGGAAATCAATAGTACAATCCAGAGTAAATTTTTCCTGCGTAAACTTAAGAGCTTCCATAGTTACTCTGGATTGTGCTGTTAGTCTCTTAGGCTGCAATCCCCCCCTTACACTGATTATTACAGGGCTGATTTTAGAGTAGACATGCAAGGCTAGGTCTCTCAGGCTCCTTTCCATGTTCTCCTTAAACACGAGTGAGCCCCATTGATTATAATAGGTCTATTTCAGAGTAGACATGCATAGGCAAGTCTCTAGGAGAGGATGAGCAGGTGCTGTTGGAAGAGCACTGAAACTGGCTGTATTTTGGCCCGGACTTTTTTTGGGCTTGTTTTACAAGACATCGCTTGTAAAAAATTTTGTAATTTTGTAATCGCTTGTAATTTTTGCAAGTCAAAATTTATTAGCAATGTTTGCTTGTCTTGCAAAACACTCTCAATCCAAAGTACTTTCGAGCCAAGGATTTACTGTATTTAATTTTTTTACATGGAATGTTCTTCCTTAGAACATGTGATCAGGAATGTTTCTAACATACTAATTTCACACCTGGATATTGCTACTTATATGAAGCTACACATTAAAGTGATATCATTGTACTTTGAGAAAATACAATGTGTCTGAAATTTCACTCCTACATAAACTTACCTAATCTGCTCTGCTTGACTTCATTCAATTTTTCTTCCAACTCATGGGACTGCTGCATTAACCATAATTGGTAGATATTTATAAAAATGCATTGATCAATGCTGTCCTAATGTAATACAACTATGAAAGTTAACTAAGGCATGACAATTTTAATATCCTATTTACTTGAATCTAATGCTCACCTTTTTCAGTCAAATTTAGTCATCAAAATCAGGGTGTGCATTAAATTTGATAGCACATTAGATTTGAGTAAATATGATATTTCGATTATAAGTCTAGGTCAGTATTTAGTTTAACATTTACTATATTGTGATAAAAATGTAACATAAACCCACTGCTATATTTAGAAATGTGCAACTAGGTAAAACGCGTATCATAAATCCATTATCATATTATTATTGTCATATAACTGATTGTTATATGTAGTAAAATTAAATTTTGCACCTGCTTTGCTGCTGCACATTACAGTCACTATTGTAAACATTTTCTTTAATCTCAAGCGTTTTAAAATAAGGGTGCACATTAGATTTGATGGCGCATTAGGTACAGGTAATTGCATCTATGAATTTCATTTTTTATAATGGAGAATAAACGTTCACATTTCAATATAAAGGATAGCTACCTGCTGAGATATGAGTATTGCAGTATTAAGCAGCAAGATATGCATTATTTTATCCCGGATGAACCTAATGAGAAAAACACACAGAAATCAGCATGATTTCCCAATCTTTGGAGCTAAAACTAAAATGTTACTGATAAATCTACAGTGGGCCTGCCACATCTGTCAGCTCCGCAGCCATAGATTTGAACAACTATGATGACGAGTTATGCTTCAGAAGGTGTCCCACACATGACTGGAAGTTACTTCCTGTTATTTCCTGGAGGTGGTCTTTCTAAAGCATGGGAAACAACCCCACAGGTCTCTTAAACAGAAACAGATGTTGTAGACACAAATTGGAAGTTGTTTCCTGCCACATCCTGAAAGACTTCTGAGGTGATGGGGGAGACTAGTGGAATGGACATGACTTCTGGACAACCCAGTGCAACTGCAAGAAACTGTTGTGCTGAAATCCTACTCTCACTTGGGATCCCAATATCCATGGATTTTGGTAACTGTGGTGGTCCTGGAACCAATCCCCCGCAGATATTGAAAGCCCACTGTATTTAACAAAACCAACAGTCCTTTTTTCTGATCCTATCCCTAAGGTTTTCTCTTATGGTGGGTTGGATTATATTTATAGAAAATACACACATTTTGGACGTATAACAAGTTGCACAATAGGGAAAAATATGAATAATTCATTTAAAATTATTAGCATGAAAACTAAAATTACATGAAATGCTAAAATTATTAGCATGAAAATTATTAGCATGTAATTCAGTCAGTCAGTAAACCTTTATTAGGCATAGGTGAAAATGTATACCAGTAACCAATTATGTTATAGATAAAAGGAAAAGGCAGAAAAAATACCCAAAGGCAAGGGATTTTAGAAGTTAATATCTGCTAGAGCAATAGAACTTAGAAAGAATAATAATTCAAATAATGGCTGAAACAATGATAGATCAGATGATCAGAAACAATGATAGATCAGATAGATCAATGATAGAACAATTTACTCTCAGGAACTCTGCATGTAATTTAATGTCACTAGGCTCATTGAAATGTGTTGGTTGGATGTGATCCATGGGGAGTCAAAACATGAAAGCAGCATGGAGAAGGGGATGGATTAGCATTCTGCCCTCTAAATGCACCCTTCCACAAAGCAAGGACCAAGTTGTAATATAGACATCTGCCATCAACACATCAAATTATAGCCAAAGCTGCATAGTCAAACAATTCTGTTTGACTTTGAATGTGTCCCACAGTCTAACAACAAGAGTAATTTTGCAGAAAACCTAAATACATTTTACTAGCTAAATTAAAATTAAACTTATCCAGCCACCCAGCTTTTGAAAGTCTGATTTCCCACCTCTACAATTCAATTGTTTCTGAATAGCTGTGACTTAATTCCAGAGCCCCAAAGAAGCATCAATTGCTGTCCATTAATTGGCATTTATTGTAAATAAATACCTTTATTGGCGTTGTTCAAATAATATAACATTAGCTATAGATGTACAAATGTACATCTATTTGTACATCGGTTGCTGTCCCTTCAGCACGCAACTGCAAGTCTAACTGTGGAAAAAGTAAACCAGTTTCAGATTCCCTTACTTGGATTCGTGATCGTTGTCCTTCAGTCTAGTTGTGAGAGCATCTGCTACTTGGATTCTACACAGCATAGAAAAGTCACAAACAAGTTATCTTTCAAATTTGAAGAAACCCAGCATATGGGAAAGTGATGCAGAATAAAAACCTTGTTACCCATAAGGTCTCATCATTACAAAATCAATCTGTTATTATTGTCATATAAGAATATAATGTATGAGCAAGGATATGTTTTTTTCCTTAAGCCTCAGTATATAGGCCAAACTGAAGGCCTAATCAAGTGTACCTTTTCTGACCCTTACCCTTGCACTGTGTATTGTCGCCCCTAGCTATGGTAATCTGGTGTTACAAGGTAAGTCCCATGGTTTGCTAACAGCCAACAGTCAGTCAACACTCCAACAACAATCAAAATCTTCAGTATTTATATAAACCTTGCTAAAATATACCTTCTAAAGCTCATCCTCCTACAAAGGTTATCTGAAGTGACACTGTTTGATTTTAAATGTCTAGCCTTTGATTTTATGACCAAAGAGGCAGTGCTTAACTCCCCTTCCAAATATTGCATGCTGCTCTTTTGGTAACAACCTATAAATTGAGCATAGTTACAAACTGCCGCAAAGGTCCATACTCAGCTTGGTACAGTAAGGAAGGTGAGTAGAGTTTTGCTTTTGATGTTTGAGCTACAGAATTTTCCCCAAAAGTGTTATATTTGCTTCAGTGCAAATACAGACTTCATAATTTTATGAAGCTCATATAAAGCTAAAAGGAAAAGCAGTGACAGGACCTCCAGAATGGCATTCTTACAGGAATGGGAGGCTATTTTTAAATGTTACAGTGGTTCTTCTAGAGCCTGGTGGGCCCTGGGGAAAAGCGAAAAGCACTTGCAGGACTTCCCACAACTTGAAACTAGTGAGAGTTGCAGGCGTGACTAAACAGAAAGTCAGACTTCTAGTTTAGTTGTGTCTGCAACATTGACTAATTTAAAACACTGCCCTAGCCCCCCTCAACTTTACTTAAAGAGGAAAGTCTTCTCAAAGTTTGAGAAACACTGTTATAGACTTTGAGCACAATTCTAACCATATCTACTCAAAAATAAGCTCCATTGCTTTCAATGGGTCTTGCTCCTAGGAAAGTGTCTTTAGGATTGCAGCCATTGTCTGACATAAATTTTTTTTATTTTGTAGATTTTAACAAATGAAATATTATTTACCTTTCTAATGCCAATTTTTTGTTTTCATATGAGATCTTTATTTCCTCCATTTCTTTTTCCAAGTCTTCCATGGAACTAAGAACATAATTAAAATAGTATTTAACCAATATTAAGGTGCACAAGATTTTTGAGGTATTTTTCTGATACATTACTGGAAGCATAAACTCTATTCTTGCTCTGATATAAACCTATCCTTCCATACATTGTAGCAAATGAATACAGGATTAGAGATCTTTATGTTATATTAAAGATATGAAAACAATGAAACAAAGAAATCTATGTCTAACCAGCATTGTTTTCAAACACACGTCTTGAAAATAAGATCTAGGGCACAATCCAGAGTAACTACAGGGAGTCCTTGCTCCATTGTAAAAACAATTTACTCTGGATTGTAATATGAATTTCCCATATGTTATCACTAGGTGGAGCTGTAACTACAGGTGCACATAATGTCTTTTACATGCTCCCGTAGTTACTCTGGATTGTAGGGCTAGTTGAATATACACTGAAGTACTATAAGTAGGTTTAGAAAGAAAAAAACAGGTGTTCCCTGCTTTCTCATGGTTCATTTTCTGGTTCATTTTCTGGTGAAAAACCATTTTTCTGATGGTTTCTGCTCTTACACTTTTCAATTAAATCAAGAACTAATACATTCAACACATATTCTGCTCTTTCCACTGCTGATCTAAAGGCTCAAATTCCCCTTCCACATGTTGATTTGCATTTGACATAGTGATTCAGACTATTTTGGGATGTGTGTGAGACAGAGTGTATGCATACTAACTTTAGCTCCATATCCATTTACATTCCCCAAGGCATTATTGAGAGTTCACTTGCAGAAATTGTGTGACCACAGAAATTTGCAACATAAAAAAGGCATTCGCTACTAAAAAAAAGCATTGAAGAAACTCTTTTGTAAACTAAAAGACTAAAAGTTCCACTTTCAGCTGTTTCTCCTTTTTACCATAGCTCCAGTTCCTCAAGTGTCAAATGAGCAGGGTGTGCCTATACTTGCTACAAATTTAAATACAAAACAAAAAGTTTGCTACTTAAAAAAAATAAAAGAGGTAAATTTACTGTACTTTGATTTTTTAAAAAGAGGAACTACATAGCATGTGATTAACTTACAGTTGGTTCCGTAAAGGGAAATTAATTTTAATGCATAATAGATATTTAAGTAGCCCACAAATTAATGCTCCATTCCCCCCTCATGCAAGATATTGCAGCTAAACCCTTGTCATAAGGGTAGAAACAAAAGCCTCACCCCAATTCTCCTTTTGTATTTACACACTGAAAAACAAAAAAAACCTGGAGAAGATTCTAGTGTTTCAGTCGTTAATGCCATCAGCCACGTTGGGTCTCTGTACAGGGAGAAAAGGCTTGGGAATATAGGAAATAAGGTTATACAAACTTACATCTCAATTAATTTTTCATCTGGATCTGGAATGTTTTCTTCACCTACTAAACAAGGATACAAGTTAAAATAGTTGGGAAGAAACACACCATTCCCAACAAACACTCCTATTGAAAAAAGTCATGGACAGAGCTTTTAAAATTTAAATACATGTTTTTCATAGATAACATTATAAAGAAGTCTGAAGACTTAATGCTGAAGTTTAAGCAAATACTCAACAAGAGTATAAACTTACCTACAATACTATAAATTTAGATTGCATTTTTCCTTCAGCAACTTTGAACAAGAAAAAGTTGGCATCAAGCTTTTACAATGGTGCTCACCTACCTGCATTAATTGTTGTGTTATATTCCATCAGATGTTGTTTTATTTGCTCCCTTATCCTACAATAAGAAAAAAGAAAATACTCATAATAAAAGAAAGTGATGTCTCAGGTAACAAATTTAACTTGTTCAGGAAGAATGTTTGTTATGTGAAACATTCTTTATGTGAAGCAGATTTTCCCATAGGAAAGTATGGAAACTCAGACAATGTGTTCCAGAACCCAAAAAATATTCATACAAAAATATTAACTGGACGTAAAAATGATGATAAAACACGAATTGAATTCAAAACATGTATTCAGTGCGCATGATCCTATGAAGTCTACTTAGGCCGCAATCCTAAAGACATTTTCCTGGAAGTAAGCCCCATTTAACACAAGGAGGCTGCAATTCAAGACACCTTCAAAGTGTCTCCCCACTTTCTCCTTCTCTCCATCCTGAGCCTCTCTCTCCCCTGCTCCCTTTTGTCTAGCCCTGAGCTGCTTCCCTCTTCTCTCCCTCTGCCCAGCGGACACCTGGCCACAGGAGGAACAGCATGGAAGTGTTGCTTTTACTATGGGCAGGTGTGCTAGGCAGCCCTGACACTTTTTAAAAGGGCTGCCGGCCAGCGCATCTTCCCCAACTGCCAACGAGTGTGTTTGTTACGTGAAGCACAGTTTGTTACGTGAAGCAGAATCCTAGAGGAATTTTTGTTTGTTATTTGGATCATACTTTACGTGAGGTGCTTGAGGCGCCACTGTATTTAGATGGAGGCAATATTCCATCTAAATTCCCCTCCACCTCAAAGAAATGGTATTTTTAGACTGCATAAGTAGTAGTGAGACTTCTGTGGTTGCAAAAAAGAGCAGGTATATTTCCTGTTCATGCACTTTTTAAATATTCCAAGATCTGTTCCTGATTTTGTCACCACCAAAGGTGTTATCATTAGTTATTTGATTTTTCTCTTTAAACTCCTCTGTGGATTTTTTTTCTTGAAATACTATTTACTGTTATTAGTTGTTCTTTACCATCTTGACCTGCCAGTTGTGTTCTGTATTATATTACAGTGTTCTGAATTCAATTCAACTGTTTTTATCATCCTTTTTACATACAGTTAATATTTTTATATAAATATTTTTTTTTCCAGTTGTGGAACCAATCGTCTGAGTTCCCATTGTTTCCTATGGGAAAATCTGCTTTATAAGAAGAATGCTTTGTAAGACAAATATGCTTCTGGAAAGAATTAAATTTGACTTACAAGGCACCACTGTGTGTGCACGTGTTTGTTTGGGGCATCACTGAGCGGTTTGTCGTTAAGGGGCACTTGCATGACAGGGGAGTCGTTGGGCGGCAGGCGCGTACACGCTAACGGACGCGCGCGCTGACGGGTCGGACAACGGACGCGCGCGCTGAAGGCAACGCGGCGCGTCCGTTGCCCAACCCTTCAGCGCGCGCGTCCGTTAGCGTGCACGCGCCTGCCGCCCAACGACTCCCCTCGTACTGCACGTCAACGGCTGCCGTCTCACCCACCCCCAGCAAGGCACTGACCGAAGGACCGTGAGCAGGTCCGGCTTCACCTCCTCGTCGCCCGTCAGCCTCTCCGCGGAAAACGAGCCTCCCTCCGCCGCTTCCCCCGAAGAGCCCTTGGGAGCCGGCCCCGGAGAGCCCTCAGCCGCGCCTTCCTCACACCGCTCCATCGCTCGCGCCGCTAACGAATACCAACCGCCTCCCTCACGCGCCGCTTTCAAAAGGACCGCCGAGGTAGGCGCTCGATAGTTCCTGCCTCTCGGGGGGGAAATCTCGCGAGATCGGCGATCGATTGCTCCTGCCTCCGAGGAGCAGAGCGTCTTAAGGCTGCTGTCAATCAAGGAGTGGCTCCGCCTCCCTCGCTGTCAATCAAGCAGTGGCTCCGCCTCTCTTTAAAGGGGAAGGCCTCTATTTCAGCATAGCTGGTCCCTCTGCTTGGATTCCCACCCTCTCTATGTACTTTCTCATATCGTGACACCCAACCAGGCTTATGCAAAGAAAAACAGAAATAAATATTTTTATTTAATAACTAATAACTACTAATTATTATTATTATTACAGTTCTTAAATTAAAAATATTTGCTTTTCTTTACATAAATAATAAAAATTATTAATTTTAATAAAATAGATATAACATAAATAAAATAATTAAAATTACACTAATTTATTGAGGCTACAAGCCTAACAGCATTTTCCAGGGAGTAAGCCCCATTTAACTCAATGGGATTTACCTCTGAGTAGAAATGGATCAGATTGAACTATTAATATTTTAATAAGCAAAAAAGTTGCACAATACTTGGCTGGCTGATGAGGCAATAATATGAGATTTTCCTATCTTCATCTCAATTCTGTTTTCTTGAAATAAGCCTCACTATAGTGAATGGGACTTATGCCTAGGTCAAGGTGAGCATGTGTCCTCTTTTTTAGGACATGTCCTCCTTTTTTAGCCTTATTCCTGGATAAAAAAATTCATTGTCTTTTCCTTTTGATCAGGCAGCCTTACTGTATTATTTATAAGTTTTCAATTGAATAAATAATAGTGTTGAAATAAATCTGATGAAATCAATACAAGTATTTTTAGCTTTTATTGTTATGTCCTACATTTTTCGAGGGGGGTCTTTGTCATCTTGCGTTTATGACACAATAACCCTGTGCACAAGACTGGGCTCTGAAGCTGCAATTCTAGCCACTTACCTGGAACAGGTGATCAGATATCTGAAACACAAAAGAGCACTAGAACCCTCCCAAAAATGTAGGACACCCAAGAAAAATGTAGGACATGACAACCATAAAAGCTTAAAACACTCTTATATTGCTTACATATAGTTAATTTAAAAACTGTATTGCTTATTAAATTTAAAACTATTGCATATAATGTATAACATACAATTCCTTAATTACAAGAAAGTTACATGATGCCTGCTCAGAAGGAAAAGGACGACAATTTTTTTTCCTAGACACAAGGCTAAAAAAGAGGACATGTCCCGAATAAAGAGGACACTGGCAATGATTAAAGTCTTGCAGTTAGTTAAGGGCATGAATGGGCCAAAGCCAGAATTCCAAATTAACTACTGTATATATTTAATCAATTTCTGCCCAAAATTGCATATATGCAACAGGGATAAAATGTGTGCACCTCTGCAGGCAGGGCTGAAGTGGGTCACAGTCATTAATCATTGCTTCAAGTTAATCAAGATTCTTTGATGTTGGAACATTTGGGGAGAAAGGCAGAATGCAAATCTAATCTAACAAATCTATAGTGCTTTTATGATCTCCATAAGGGATGACTTCTTGTATGCAAGTATAAAACCCTCTCCTCCACCCAATCCCAACTTCCTGTACAACCAGTTGTTTCCCTGGAGCAAAGCCATTGCATAATGCAGGCAGCCAACTTTTTCTTTTATTTGGGTTTGGAGCCAAAATAGAACATGGCTAGTACATATCTAAGTACAGCAGGCCTCCGTCAGTCTTGGAAGACTATGGTATCGTGCTTGGCACTGCATACGCTGCATGTGAAGCACGAAAGCCTGGGTTGGATTGTTATGGAGGATAGGCTGTTTCCCAAGCAGCAAATCCCCCCTCTCCACGCCACTGAATTAGTCCAATGGAAAGGCAGAGCCGATACAATTGGATCCAGCTGCGTCGCAGAGCTGGGCTAAGGACAGGAGCTCACCCTGTCTTGTGAGGCCGACGTGGGTCTCGAACCCTGGTCTGCTGGTTAACAGGCACAGTGTCTTAGCCACTTGTGCCACCCACAGCATAAAGAGCGTCGTGAATAAAGAGCGTTTTGTATAAAGAGCAAAATTTTCCTCAGAAATTTTGACTTGCTTAAAGAGCACTGTCTTGAATAAAGAACACTACTGAGGAAGTTTGGAACAGACTTCCACGGCAAGGGAACTCACAGGCGGGACGAGAAGACTAGCTTGAGCTACAGTGGGGCCCTGGGCAAAGTTTGGAATAGGCTTCCATTGCCAGGGAATTCATGGGACATCCGGGGGGAGAAGCCTGATTCAGATCTATATGTGGGATCTGTGTGTGGCAGCGTGGAAGGTGTGTCTTATCAATGTTCTAGTGCTGCTCCCCGTCAGCAGCTTGGGAATGTTCAAGATGCACAAAAAGACAATAGATTCCACTGAGCCAATGGATAGCAGTGACTCCATTAGTGATTGTGAAACAGCACAACCCTAACCATGTCTACTCAGATGTAAGCCCCATTGTGTCCAATGGGTCTTACTCCCAGGAAAATGTCTTTAGGATTGCAGCCAAAGTCATCCCCTCTCTGTAACCCTCACACGAGCCATGAAGGTTTTCAAAGGTACAATACAGTTAAGTACGGTACAGTATTTTCTTTATTGCAGTGTTGTGTGTTACTGTCTATTACAGTGCTTTGTACAGTGTTATATTGCAGTGTTTTGTAATCACTTTTATAAACAGTTAATATTTTTATATGAATATTTTTTGGGTTGTGGAACCAACCATCTGAGTTTCCATTATTTCCTATGGGAAAATCTGCTTCACTTAAAGAGCATTTCACTTAAAGAGCATGCCTCCGAAACGAATTAAACTTGTTAAGTGAGGCACCACTGTATATGCATATGGTTAAAACACATCAAATGCTAGACCACAATTTTAGCATGCTAGCAGCTCAAGAAAAGGGTCTCAGTCCTTCTATAGTACTCAAAGGTAAAGAATGCAGCCCTAGAATAGAGATGTAGCCACTCAATGGACCTCAGTTAAGATCTCCTTAATTGTAGGTCCTTAGGAAAAGGAGATGGTTTTTTCTCATTGCCATAAGCAGAAAGCAAAATGAGAGCAGAAGAGTGCCTTCTTACCATTATCAAAAAGGTGGTCCAAAATGTGAAATGAAGCACGTACAGCTCTTTAAAAAAATAAAACGGTGCCTGGAACACTCCGTTGGTTGTCTTAAAGCAGTGGTTTTCAACTTTTTTGAAAAGGGATTTAAATTGTAAGAGATTTACAAAGAAAAGAGATTTAAATTGTAAAAGAAAAGAGATTTAAATTGTAAATCATCAGTTTTTTTTAAAGGCACATCAGGTGCAATGGTGGGCTCCAGCAGGTTCGCACCTACTCTATAGAACTGGTTTTTACCAGTGGTGGGCCCAGCCTGGCCCAAGAACTGGTTCTCCGGAAGTGGGCGGGGCCAGGGTCAGGGTCAGGGGCCGGGGAGGTTTTTAATTTAAAAATAAAAAATTTCTTACTTCCGAGTAGACCTGCATAGGATGGGGCTCTGAGGCTGCAGTCCTCTCCACACTTTCCTGGGAGTAAGTCCCATTGACTATACAGAGACTTACTTCTGAGCAGACCTGCATAGGATGGGGCTCTGAGACTGCAGTCCTCTCCACACTTTCCTGGGAGTAAGTGTCATTGACTATACTGGGACTTACTTCAGAGTAACCTGCACAGGATGGGGCTCTGGGACTGCAGTCCTCCACACTTTCCTGGGAGTGTCATTGACTATACTGGGACTTACTTCAGAGTAGACCTGCATAGGATGGGGCTCTCAGCCCCCCCTTGCTGGCAGGGAGAGGCTTGGAGAGCACGATCGGGCTGCGCTCCTCCTCCTCAGCACCCCCGCCAGCAGGGAGAGGCTTGGAGAGCGCGATCGGGCTGCGCTCCTCCTCCTCCTCAGCGCCCCCCCCCCCCCCGCAGGAGAGGAGAGCATGGTGGCGGCCGAACCGGTCCTCATTGTTCTGGGGACCTCCTTCTGCTGCCGGCTTGCCAACGGCAGGGGGATTGGAAGAACCCCCCCAGAACCGGAGCGAATAGGCTTGTGCCCACCTGTGGATAGGACATATAAAGTTTAAAAATAGCCATTTAAAAGTGGCTGCCAGATGGGCATAGAACCGGTTCTTTGAATCCCATTACTGATCAGGTGCCTTTGATAATCATCAGTTTTTTTAAAAAGGCACATCAGGGTGTTAGAGGGCTCACCTGCAACAGCCCTTCTAATAACCATCCCCCCAAACACAACCCTGCCACATTTGCAGATCATTCACAGAAGTGTTCTATGGCACACTAGTTGAAAACAGCTGTCTTAAATCCTCTGAACAAATGTAAAACTTTCTCATTAACGTTTTGGAAAATAATACATTCAACCTTCCTGCAAATTTGCAACTACTGTATATGAAGTATTTACAAGTATCCCCCACTTTCTGACGCTGTTTTCTGAGGGTTCTGCTCTTTCAACACCTTTCAATTACCGTATACCCAGAACTCATTCATTCAACCTATCTCTACTGGTCTAAAGGCTAAAATTGTCTTCCCTAATGTTGATTTGCATGGGGCACTGATCAAACTGGCATTTTTAAACCATCATTCAAATACAGTGGCGCTCCACGTAACAAATTTAATTTGTTCCAGAGGCATGTTTGTTATGTGAAGCGGATTTTCCCATAGGAAATAATGGAAACTCAGATAATTGGTTCCACAACCCAAAAATATTCATACAAAAATATTAACTGTATGTAAAAATGATGACAAATCACTGGAATTGAATTCAGAACACACATTTAATGTGCACGATCCTTTGAAGTATACTTAGGCTGTAATCCTAAAGACACTTTCCTGGGAGTAAGACCAATTGAACACAATGGGGCTTGCTTCAGAGTAGGCATGGTTAGGAATCAGCAATACTTTCCTGGGAGTAAGCCCAATTGGAGGGACTGGGGGGGGGTCTTCTGGGGGGCTGGGGGGAGAGATACAGGCAGCCCTACTCACTTTAAAAGCCTGGCTTGCTTTCGAACAGGAGGCTTCCTGCAGAGAGGGCTGGAGGGAAGAACATCCGTCCCCCCTCTCCAGCCTCTTTCAAAAGCTCTGCAGGAAGCCTTGTGCTGGAATGCAAGCCAGGCTTTAAAAGTGAATAGGGCTGCCTGTATCTCTCCCTGTCCCCAAACACCCCCCCCCACCCCCCAGAGGGACAGACCTGCTGTTGCCTGGCCCATTCAATTCAGGTAGCTGCCAGCCGGTGTTTGTTACCCGCAGCAGGTTTCTTATTCAAGGCAGAGGCACCACCTGGTGGTAGACTCATTACCTGGAACATACCTTACCCAGGGCATTCATTACCCCAGGTACCACTGTCCATGATACAGGAGTCCCTTTTTATTCACTAGGCTCTGATCCATAAACTCCCATGGATAAAGAATATCAATGTATAAAGAAAATAGAAAAATTAGATTTAAAGACCCATTTCCAGGTTTCTTGCTCCTAATGGAATAAGGCTTTACCTTAACACCTGCAGGGATTTGATTCTGAGACTCCCTGTGATACTAAAAGTAACACTGTGATACTAAAAGTGTTAAAATGGAAGCAGTGTAAAAAAATAAAAGTGCATCCCTTCCCAATAAAACAGCTTTTTATTACAGTTGTAGAAGCAGTCAGCAATTAGACATGCAAGGGACCCACTGCTTTTGCTGGCTCCGTTGAAGAATTAAATGATTGCACAACTGACTCTACAATAGTAGAAACTCAGTTTTAAAAACTGATTTGCAGCCAGTGCCCATTGTGTTGTCAAATCCATGTATAACAAGGTTGGACATTGCCCACATATGCCTTTATTTTACTGTAATTTGTTAGGTACTTTGGCTATGGTAATAAAGATGTATTATTTAGGCTTGTGCAAGTAATATTTGTGGTTTTTTTGGTGGCCATTTTGCACTTGCAAGCTGAAAAAGACAAGGTTCAACTTCTAAAGTTCTGTTTTGGATGGTGCTATGGTCCCTAAACTGTCCAATACGTAGGGGATGCCCATTAACTGAGAAGTGCCTCATATATGTAAACAGATTCTTTAGAATTAAACTACAGGCTAATTATTTGAGGCCTGGTCCCAGAAAAGGGGAAAAAAATCAGGGTGATTTCAGATGAGGGGGTCTTGCTTTTGAGCCAATACTGGCCACATGGGCAAAGGCAGGCAAGCATACCACTGGCATGGAAATCAGCAGTGTTGAACTGATTTCATATGGAGCAGATTTATAAAATAAAAAGAATTTGAGATTTTGTAAGTGCCCAAAATTTGTGAATTGTGCAGTTTCTTGGGACAGCAGAAGTGAGTGCATGAGAATCCTGCCCTTTCCTCTGGCCACTTGAGATTTGTTTAACCAGGGAGAGATCCAGTAAATGGGAATGCCCCTTTAGTGATTTTGCAGCTGATGTCATCATCTACATTGAATAGATTTTGTTGAAAAGCCACACATTTACCAATACAGCATCTCTCTGTAGTAGACACAATACATCAGGTCTAGTGAGTGGTATTTAAGACAAGGAATCAATTGCTCTTTGGAAGAGCTTATGCAGCTCATGGGAATGGAATTTACAGATAATTAAATTAATCTCCTTCTAAAGAAATCAGGGTCATCTTTGTATACTCAGCACCATAATGCAAAGTACATTTGCATGAGTTTAACCTATGGTAGTAAAGAGAATTAAAACCTTTGGTGGAAAGTTTACAACTTAAACTTGCAATATTTTTTCAACAAGCAAGGTACACCATCTTGATCACCACAATTCCTTTCTACACCAGTTTCCTTTCAATTAAGCTACAGCAAGCAGTGGAGAGATAAAAAGAAGTTTTATTAAAATTTTAATAATGTATATATATATACACACACACAAACACGGTGACACATGGTGTCAACTTTGTCTTGACAGTTTTAGAATTAAATTAGGAGTTATTTTGAAAATGGTTTTGCCAGATCCTGTATGATTGCAGAGTTCAGGGCTGGAAGAGTACTGATTTTACAGTTCTTGCTGCTGGCGTATTTGTTCTTGACAGTCTGTAACAGAGGAAAGTGGATTGTATTAGAAGTTGTATTAAAAGTCTGGCTTGAAAATAGGATGGTGGTTACTAGGCCATGCTGCTTTCCAACTCAAGCAACATGCAGGCATTGGAGATCTGATCTCTATAGTCATACCCTTCAGAACCAAATACTCTTCACAACCAAATTCTCCTAGAATACCAAGGAAAAAGTATTCTCCTACAACTCCTTACCACAAACGTAGTAACAGCAAGTGACTTTTTCAAATTCCTTTAACTCTCCTGCTATCTATACCAATGACAAGACACATATCTCTACACAATTGAGACCATGTTGCCATTATTATGACAAATGTGCTACACCGATGTTCATGTTTGCTTACCATGTGCTTCGTAAGGCCTCGGTTGACACACATCACATTCTTTGCCATATGCTGCATAATAGGAAGGAGGTCACTCTCAGCATAATACATGTAGTGTTGCAGTGTTGGTGTCTATGAGAAAAACAAGAGGCTATAGCTAGTGCATTTAACAAACTTGGTTCTTAGTAGTGCAAGTTCTTGCTACAAGCTCTCATTTCAGTCTTTGTAACATCTATAAAAATATTTTTGGATCAAGTTCTTCCATATTCAGAGAAGAGATAGGCCAGAAATGAGGCAGGCCGTCACGTTCAATTAAGTACATAAATATAATATTGGTGCATGAACTCTGCATCAGTGTATTTTTATTACAGCTCGGGGAAAGCAATTTCTATTAGAATGATACCCTGATGGTTACGTTTCCATCAACCTACAGACAGGGTCTTAACCCACCTCCATTACTTACCCACTCTCCCTCATCAAGCACTTTAGTAGATAGGCAAAAAGCAGCAGCTGCTATCTTAGAGGGTGGGTAGTGCACCATTTCATAATCGAGCAGTGAGAGTTCCATCAGATATTTTGCTAGAGTGTGCTGCTGTACATCTGCCTAGAATAAAGTTAGGTTACAGGTGGTTGTCATTTTAATCCTCAATTTTTTAAGTTGTAAAATCTATATCTCACCTACCTACCCACCTTTCTACCCACTAAGAGCACTCAAGGCAGCTTGAAACAGACTTTTCCCCCACTATATGCTGTATACCCAAAGTACAAAATTATGCAGGCAAGATGTTGCAGGCAAACAGAAGAGCTGAGCTTTTACAGCTTTGCTTTAAGGAAATAATCCTTACCATGCCTACACAAGAGTGAGCCCCATTTTGTTCAATGGAGCTTACTCCCAGGAAAATCTTTAGGCAGCCTAAGTCTCACAGCCAACTTTTAGTTTGAAGATTCATTTAGGATGGAGTTGTAAGTTGTTTCCTCTTCCCCTATTTGTGGCTCTGTCGCCACCCCAAGAGTTCTTATTAACTTACATTCCAAGCTGAACACTGGCTAGAATGGCATTTCAAGCAGTTAATCTTCGAAGCAGCTTTACCTCTCCAATTTTTGATGCTCTTCTTAAGAAGTGTAGTGGAAGAGGTCGGCCAAGGTTGAAGTCAAGAGATCTTAGTATCTTCATTTCCATTTGTCTGATCTGAAGATTGGTGTAAGTGTGGTCTGTCACAAAGGCAAAGTCTCCAATTTCTGGAGGATACATTTCTTCATATTTGCTGGCAATGAACATAGCAGTTACACCAACTAGCTGTAGCAGCCTCTTAGTGACCTTATTGTTCTGCAATATAATAAGCACAGCAATTAAGATCATTTGTAAAGACACTTTTCTAGATTATAGTTTTGTGAAGCCATCCTTATACATATGGTCAGACTGTGTGCTCCATTGGAGACCTTTAGGTGTAATTATTACCATGCTTCCTATAGTACTAGTTTGAGCAACAGCCATTTTGATTCTTGTTGAGCAGCCTTCCTCTTAGACTGCTATTAATGAACCAGCAAGGTCAAACTGATTCAAAGTTTGGAGGATCATGGAAGAAAAGCCACTTAGTGACCATAGAACTCCCTGCCCAGAGGTTAAGGTGGTCAATGCCAGATGCTAGGGAGTGGCAACAAATACTATCATGTAGGTTCCACTGGGAGAAGCCAGAAGCTGGACTTGATGTGCCCTTAAGCCAGGAACTTCCAACAAGTGTACCATAGCACACTGGTGTGCTATACATGGTCCTCAGGTGTGCCACAGGATTTTGGGGAGGGTCATTAGTAGGGAAATTGGGGGATCTGTGCCCCCTATCAGCAGCATAGTATGCCTTGCCAATGGTAAAAAACTTATAGTGTACCTTTTAAAATTTCAGCTCTTTAGCAATGTGCCATGAACTGTAAAAGGTTGAAATTCTTTGCCTTAGGCTCTTATGTTTATGAAGAAACCATGATAAGATAGTTAAGTACATCAAAGTCTCAGAACTGCAATAAGATGTCTACTGCTCTTTTAAGCTTTATACTGCTTTTGAGGGATTTTTGAAAATCTGTTTGTAGTTCTTATACAAATTTTTGGTTTAGAAGCTGCCAACTGTTGAATGCACATATGCATACAGCATTAGACCATTTTGTTATTTCCCAAACCAGGGCATGGCAAGTCACCTGATAAAGACAGGTGCTCTTACCTGCAAAAAGCGATCAATAATGGCTACAGTCATGTACATGGTCTCCTGCAGAAGCTTGAATTTCATCTGAACTTGCACAAGCCAGTCGATTAGGATTGCCCGCATGTTTCCAGTAATCTCCTGACCTGTCAAGTAATTGGGTTTCACTGACTGTTGTTCCTAAAAGGCAAAAGATACAGATCTTAGCATATTTTGTTGATCGTCATTGCTTATCAAAATCTAGAAATGAAGATCTACAAGTTTCAGAGTCCTGCACTGAAAGCTATTTTGCAATTTTTAAAGTTGCATCACAGGGTCAAACCCAAGAACTGGATTCTACATTTCTTCCTACATAGTCATTATGGCACATACAAAGAGTGCCCTCCCCCCACAACTTTGAGGCTATTGGGAGGAAGGGGGAAGATAGAGTAATGCCAGCATATCCTGCAAGGAAGTGTTAACCAAGGCCAGGAATCAGAGGTTGTTAACCAAGATCAGGAATTTACCTGGCAATTCAGTGGTCAACTTCATGTGACTCACTACCAGTTGTCTACAGTCCCCATGCAAATAGATAGAGACTTGTTTGGGCTGCTATATTCAGGGTGATTAAAAAATAACTCCCTATATTGTAATTTATAAGTATTTTAAAATAGGGAGTTATTTACAATCACCCTCTACTGTATGGAAGACATTTCAAGTGCACAGAGCTGGAACTATTGCTGCCCCCCCTCCTTCAGATTTTGTCTGCTGCATTTGCCAAGTGGTACACAGAAAGAATAAGGTTGGTCAAGACCTCATACTCTTTCCTGGTCCAAGCTAAAGAGGGCTAGATCTATACCACTCAAGAAAGGATTGTCCCAAAACTTGTCCTACATTTTGGAAGTTAAAAGCTGCATGCAAAGCACGAAAGCCTGGGTTGGATTGTTATGGAGGATATACTGTTACCCAAGCAGCAAATCCCTCTTCTCCACGCCACTGAATTAGTCCAATGGAAAGGCAGAGCCAATACGATTGGATCCAGCTGGCGTCGCAGAGCTGGGCTAAGGACAGGAGCTCACCCTGTCTTGTGGGGCCGACCCGGGTCTCGAACCCTGGCCTGCTGATTAACAGGCAGTGTCTTAGCCACTTGCACCACAGCTTAGTTAAAAAGGGCAAAACCCTTCTACTTGGAGGACAATAAGGAGGATCAGCATCCAGTGTGTTGCAACCGATTCTTAGCTACCCAGACCAACCTCAAGAACTTTCAGGTAGTTATAGATATCCTTAACGTATTCGCTGCAGAGGTTTGGATCAGAAGCATCATCTGTATCAACATCTTTCACTCCAAGCAGAACATCTGAGAAAGCCTGGCACAGTATTTCTTCAGCTGGTGCACAACCAGAAGTCTCCATTGGGCTTGGAGATGAAGCCTCCAACTGCAGAACAGAACTGGGTTATTTTCAGTGGAACCTACAATATCCAACATCAAGTTAACTGCAGACTCTGAATAAAAGTCAGCTTGATTTCATACCAGTTTATACTGGTACATCCAAATGTTGTTTAACTGTTCCAACTTAAATCCTATAGTATACTGCTTAGGGAACAAGGTTGAAGGACTCTAGTAGTCCAAGCAAGAGGTCATAGGACCAAGACCAATTCACTAATTGCAGCCTATACTTGGAGCTGTAAGCTCAATAGAATAGGTGGATGTTTAAACATTTCATCTTTAGTAAACTAGGTTTGAAACATCATATCCAGCAGTTTCCTTTAAGACTCAAGCTAGCCCCTATAGATATGGTTTTGCATTATGTTAACTTCTAATGGGGCTGAAGCAAATTCCTCTTTTGGCAATCCACTGCATCACATAGCATCCTTTAAGGAAGTTTCTGTGCAGAAATGCTGGTAATTTTGGTGGTCATGATAAGACGACTACAATACACTTTTCCTGATCTAGATAGAGTAAAGAATAATAAATAAATAATAAAGCAGCATCCGTTCTGTAAAGGCTTTAGTGTCTTTTAGGTTGGGAACCTAGAAGAGGAACTGTGGTAAATGTGAACCCCAAGATTCTTGGGACTTTTGCTATCCATTTATCTCAATGGTGGGCCAGCAGTTAAAATTCAAATAGAATAGCCTGCCCTAAAGAATACAAGTAATAACCCAATTTCCCTACCAGTTAATGTTAGTTCCTGAACTTACTATGCAAAACACCAAGACTCCTTAAAGCAAAAGAAGTGCAAGCTGTGCAATACCTTAACGGGTTCAAGGATTGGCTTTTCTTCTTTCACAGGCTCAACGGCCTTCTCTGCAGCCCGTGCAGCTTTCTTGGTGGCAATTTTCTCCACGACTGCAGGCTTCAATCCATCCTAAGTGGAGAAAAGAAAAGTCTATGCAACAGTCTGTAGGGTATCCCAGGGAGAGGTTTTGCTTGGAAGACATGAGAGGCCAAGAGAAGGATTACCTTTTTTGGGTCGCATGCCTTGTTGCCGATGTCTCCCAAGGCAGTCCTGGGCCTCAAGCCTGGCTTGGCAGCCACAGCCCCCCGTTTGCCTGCTGCCATTACAGGCTTGGTTTTGGTTTTGTTCTCCAGGTTGATCTTGGCGTTCTGCAAGGAAAGAGGAACACTCTTTAGTAGGACTTGCACCCCAAGTTACTCCAGGGTTAACAGCTGCCATCCATCTTAAGCATCATTCACCTCACTGATGATACTGAATTAAATTTCCATAACCTTTAGTGTATATTTTAGCAGTAGTTCCCAAAGTGGGGGGTCAGGACCCCTTTGGGAGCTACATTGGAACTAGCTGGGCACTGCTCTGGTGGAATGGGGCATTCAGGATGCAACCCATAATCTTTATAGGAACCACTTTAGCAGTGGTTCTCAAAGTGGCAGAGGGTCAGGACCCTGTTGGGGGTGGGTGGGTTGCAACTACCTGGGCACCACCATCTTGGAACGGGGCACTCAGGTTGCAATCCACTTTCCTGGGAGTAAGTCTTACTGAACTCAGTGAGAGTTACTTCCAAGTAGACAAGGACAAGCTGCACATCACAGCAGTGCCACTCCCATTGGATGTTAAAGTCTGGCTATCGTTAACACTATTGTTAAGCCTTAACTCACTTCTGGGTTGGTGGAGTCAGTTCTGAGGGGCTCTCCATAGATTATCAGTCTCAGAAGGGGAGCTGCCAAGAAATGCTGGAGAACCACCACTCTACAGAGTAGCACCATAGCCCTGTGCATGCTTACTCAGGAGTAAATCTACTCTTGCTTACTCAGGAGTAAATCTACTCTTGTACATCTACTCTTGCTTACTCAGGAGTAAATCTACTCTTGTACATCTACTCTTGCTTACTCAGGAGTAAATCTACTCTTGCTTACTCAGGAGTGAGTCTCCCACTCTCTCGCCCCTTCCTACTCCCATGCTATCTGGAGCACTGTGCACAGCCAGCAGGAGGAAGACCTCTCTGCCCTGGGCTCCCTCCGGAGCAGACCCCCGCCCTCTCCCCAGTGCAGGAGGGAGTCCGGGGGGCCTACCCTGGTGATGCGCAGAGCCATGGCTGAAGGAGCAGCCAGCGAGTCCTCCTCTCTTCGTCCTCCCGGAGCGAGCCCGCAAGCGACCGAGCTGTGCAGCTCCCAACCCCGAAATGCTCTGCCTGCCGCTGCAGAGTTTAAAACTCAGAGCGGCGGCGCTGATTGGCTGATTCGCTCCCTGCCGCCGCTCCCCATTGGCCAGGCCCACCTCCACTCTGAATGCGTTGCTACGGCCACCGCCGAGGTTCGAAAAGGGGGCGCGGCCAGGAGTCACGTGACGCCTGTTGTCTTTCAAGCGCCTCTGCAGGAACCACGTGGCTCACCCTGGCGGCAGCAGCAGCATTAGCAGCATTGCTCACTGGGGCTCTGGCATTGCTCTTCCCACCTTCTGTATTTTGAATTTCTTTTGTTTTTTAGCCTGTTGTGTATTTTTTGCATGTTGTGTATTTTGGGTTTTTTTTGGCCTGTTGTGTATTTTTTGCATGTTGTGTATTTCAGTCCTGGAAGGAGTGGAGTTCCTGAAGTTTCCAAGCATGTAAAAATATATGGAGATAAATATTTCAGGGCCTTTTCTTATTACTTACTAACCAGTAAATGTATTTTATCTCTGGATCTAAGTCTGGCAAACCTTCCTCGGTCCTGAGAGTGTTTTAAAAGTGGGTCCCGCTGCTAAAAAGTTTGGGAACCTTTGCTCTACTTTCTTCCTCTATGTTTGCCTTAAGAGAGATTTGTGTTCAGTGGGACTTAAACCCAGTGTATAGGATTTCAAGTCCAAATATCATCCAGTTATGGAATTTGCTATGCACAACACAAGGATCATCAAATGTTATACTATTTTGTATAAAACGTGCTCCCCATCCAAATAGATTCCCCCCAATGGAGGAAAACCTATGAAGACTGTTTTCATGATTTGCAGCATGTATGAAGTGCTCATAGGGCAATATCCCTATCCCTAACTATGGGGAGTCCTTGCTCCAGTGTAAGAACAACTTACTCTGGATTGCAATATGAATTTCCCATTGGTTTTCACTAGGTGGTGCAGTAACTACAGGTGCATGAAAAGTCTCTTACGTGCTCCCATAGTTACTCTGGATTTGGGGGGTAGATGGAATTTTCACTTACTCTCAACACAGGAATTTCACAGGAATTCATCCACACACTCAGCTGGGTCATGCAAGAACCAGCTTGATGATTCCCAGCTAAAGATAAACTACCTTCATTGAAAAGATCATGTGTAAACAAATCACCTAATATTAATTTAACTCAATCTTCATTACATAAACATTGAATTTAAACTCTATGTATATGGGCCCATTCACACTTGCAAGTTGTCAGTAAACACAAGAAAATGCACAGGAACACTGGACCTTTGGAAAATTATTTTCCATTACACTTAAACCAAGACTTAAGGTAATAATTTTTTAAAACACTTTAAAAATAAAAATATCAATTTTGCTATCTCCACTAACTGCATTTTTCAAAGCTAGTATGTAGTTTTGCTGATCATCAGCATTTTGATGTTCTGTGAAAACCAAGGCTGTCCTTATGTCTTGTCAAGTGGGAACTATTTACTAGACATACCCCCAAATCCAGAGTAAGTATGGGAGCACATAAAAGATGTTACATGCACCTGTAGTTGCACCACCTAGTAAAAAGGTGGGAAATTCATACTGGAATCCAGAGTAATTTGTTCTTCACCAGAGCAAGGACTCCCCATAGTTACTCTGGATTTTGGCCATAATTGACGAGTGTATCCTGTTACTCCCACTTTGAGTTCTAGCAGAGTTGCTCCAACTCTAAAAATGGGTGAGAGGAGAAATCTGGTATGCTGGTTCTTTACAGCAAACGTTTCAGAGATGAACACTACATTACGTGCCTAAACTACAATGGAAGCTAGAAAAATGTGTAGTATTTTATTAGAAGGTAATAAAATACTGTAGTTATTAGCAGAATTAGATGGCAATAAAACAGAATTAGATGTGTAACAGAATCTCTCTCACCTACATCCCTTTTATTTCAAACAAGACTGTTAAGATACTGTAGGAAAAATCTAGGGAACCTCAATGTAGAATGGCCTCTTCTATTAACCAAGTAAGTAGTTCTTAATACCGTCTGATGAAAATAGATTTTTATTTTAAGTACTTTTATCCCACTGTGTGCCTGCTTGCCACCACCCTTTCACAAAGTTGAAAGTCTGAAACTTGGAAATCTTGAGATACAAAAGTATCCCAACAAGCAGTGATGTGCCCAGTGTTCAACACAACAAAATTCTTTCTTGGAGACAACAGTGTGAACACTTTACATGATTTCTTAAGATTATGGGAATCAATTTGTAATTATTTTGGAAGAATTAATAACAGCCTATGGGAGTACTAAAATAATTTGTCACCACTGTAAGACATAAGAGTTTAAGTTGCAGCTTAAGCAATAATGTTACTAGAAATGCATAAAAATTATAAATGTTTATTTTACATAGTGGTTAAAATTAGTTTTTCAACTTTCCCACTAAAAAGGAACATAGGAGTGAAAGAACAAAAAATGTAATTTTATTGCTCCCTGACTTGTCATTAACAGAAGTACCAGTTTTTCCTTTTAAAAAGTCACTAACATTTTTGAAATGGTAGACTATTTTCCCTTGTTATTTAACAAAGCTGTGCTTAAAAACAAGAGTATATACAGAAACTGGGTATAAAATTGTACATATTTATTTGTATCTAATGAAATTTGAATAAAACTATTTGCTTCAGTTTAATGTGAAATCACATACACCCTAACAAAACCTCAAAATAATTTTGAAGAAACAGCTGTTCGAATTGACTTTCTGCTGCAACCTAAAAGTAGGTTAAAATTTTCTTTAGGTTTGAGGTGGAAAAGAGATGTCCCCCATCCCTTGGGGAAAGGGAGTGTGCACACAATACATTTGTGTCCATCCAAGTGTATGTAGCAAAATTTGTTTTAATATACACCAAATACAGTATCTTACATTGCCATTATTTCCACATATACAGTGCATGTTATATTAGTCCCATCACTTTTATAAACCTCTTGATTTGGTTTTAAAATGTATGCAGTGTTTTCTAAAAATCCAAATATATATAATACATTTGTCTCTGTACAGTTATGTGCAAATTTCCTCAACAAAATAATACAAATGGTGAACCCTGCAGATGTAGTATCGAAATCACATGATGTACGTGCCATCTTTGTAATATTTCAGAGACTCCATTTGTTTTGTCATAGCAAGGATATCCTGAAATCCTGTACTGAGACCGGACATATGCTGAAAATAGGCCTCTTTTTCCACCTGGACAGTCAAATTGTTAACACCAGCATCTTTAAGAATTGCAGAAACCTGAACAGAATAAAAATATTGACATTCAATCTTTGGCAAATGTTGAGGTGCTAAACAAGACAATTTTGCTGGAAATATGACAGGAAGTAAAATTTTGTAGTTGTAATTTTATCCATGAAGAGTTACATAATCAAAGAATGTGACTCATTCCACATGAGTCACATCAAACATCTTGCTAGGTACACAGAGATATGATAGCACATCACAAAGCTAAAAATGGCACAGTGGGAGACAAGGGATGAGACCTGGAAGATTCAGGTTCAAATCCCTTCTTGGCCATGAAGCTTCCAAGGGCCAGTCACTCACTCATAGTCTCACCCACCTTATAGGGTTGTTATGAATACAGCAAAATAGGATGAACTAAATCTTTGTAAGCCATGTTGGGCATTAGTGTTGACATGAGAAAAACAGGATATAAATCTCTTAAATAAATAATAAACTGCTGCCTTAGTTTCGGCCTTGCAAGAATTAATGAGCCAGCAAGGCTGCCAAAAGTAAAACCAAAGAGCATATGTGAAGTAGAGTTTAGCCAGTTGAGCTGACAAAATAGAAACAAAGGCAGGGAAGTGGCTATGAATGTGAAATGTAAAAGAAGGCAGAAGCTGGGCCAGTGAGTTTGGGGACTGTCATATATGCAATTAGTTGTTAGCTGAAGATTAATATGGTGTTGTACTGGTATTTAGAAACTGGCTGTTGAGAAGCTCAAAGCCATCTCCATCAAGACAAAGCAGAACAACGTTTCAAAATTACATTTTAATTTTTCCATTCTTTCTTGAGAACCAAGGCCAACTCAAACAAGAAGGCTTTACAGTATACTTTTGGAAAGTGCTTAGGCTCAAATGTTTTCAAGTCTATTGTGAGAATATTTTCTGCCTGAATCTGCTTGCAGGTAAGTAACAGGGCATCCTTGGTAAATCACAGGCCTTTGTGGCCACAGGAAAAGAAGTTGTCTCCAGAGTATTCTGGCCGTAAGCATACAACTGCTTTCCAAATAAAACACAGAATTTTGCAAACTTAAAGAACACATACATTTATAAATTGATTACAGTCAGCAGCATCCAGCATTTCTGATCACCAAGATGGCCTTCAGTTCACTGTGCCTAAACACCATCTTGCTTATGCTACTTTTTCCTTTGCACAGCTGTGACTCTACACAGACAAAATTCAGCAACATGGAGTGATTTTATGGAAACAGGTGCATAACGTATGAATATATTGTTACCTGCTGTATAATTCTCTGTTCCATCACTTCGGACATCACTTGTATATGTATAGTCCCTGCCACAACATTAGCAGAGTGACACCAAAAATGTGGATCTCTGTAGGAAATGACACCATCTATCTTCTGGATCTGTAAAAAAAATAATATAAATAGTACTTATTTTACAATACTATTTTATGCATCTTTGGACACTTATTTTTCACTAAATGACATTCAAAATTATTGATAAGAATCATTATGGCAGACATGCATAGGAGGGTATCCTTACTACATACTTGTTTAAAACTTGTCATATTTTGTAAACAATTCCCTCAGCATCTATGTGCGTTTGAGGAGATTCTCATACCGAAGAGAAAATTTATGAGAATCCATTAACTTTTATTGTTTCTGCAACTTTCTGCATTACCAGCATAACCCCAATTCCTTAAACTCAATTCTAAATTGTCACTGATTTTAAGTGAACAAAACCAAATGCATGTTTCATAAACCCTTATGAAAGATTGCAATTTACCAGAATTGTAGCAGGTGATAACAACTGTACTAAGATACCAAAAAGCAGAATTTATATGGCCTGTAGAATGTCTCTCCACATAACAAAATGAGAAGAAAAATACAATAGGTTGACAAATCCTAACCTTTTCTAAAGCCATGTTCAAATCTTTCTCCAGCTCTGGTGGCTGCCTCAATAAGAGCACCTGACAAGCATCTTTTATTAGTGGGATAACACTGAGAAAAATCAATGTTGCAATGAAGAGAGAGCAAAGGGGATCAGCTATTAGCCATCCAAACTGCTGAATGAATATTGTTGATATGATTACACCAACGCTACCAAGGGTGTCTGCCAAGACATGTAGAAACACTCCTGAAAAAAAGTTTCCATATAATTAATGTGATCACTGAACAATTAAGAATGTACAGTATGAACAATAAGCACACACTGCTCTTAGACCAAAAAAATTATCATACAAGTCTTTTGATGTCAAAGTCATTTTGGTTCTTTTAGTCAACCATTCTATTGAACTTTTAATACAATTTTAATACAGGTTGGTACTTTTCTTAATTCTATTTTGCCTCCACGTATATTGATGTGAAAAAAGAATTTGCTATCCTCCACTTACCTCTCATATTAGCATTCATGCCACTTCCCAAAGACCCATGTGAGTGTCCATGATTATGATTATGCCCATAATCACTGTGAGAATGGCCATGCCCGTGGCTGTGTCCATGTCCATGGTGGGAATGGCTGTGCTCATGAACATGACATCCTCCTCGAGAGGACCCATGTGAGTGGGCATGACTAAAGGCACAGATACCAACAAGGTTTACTATCAATCCTCCAACAGAGACAGGCTGCATGAGGGACAGAGAAATAATTAAACTATTTCCTAACTGCCTAAGAAAACATGTATAACAAGATAACGTTAACAATTAATACAGGTGGGACCTCACTATCTGTGAACAATCCATTCTTTAAGCCCCCCCACCACCGATACTGAAAACCATAGATAATAAAATCCACAATTTTGGCACCTTCAATCTAACTTCAGTATTTTAAATTAATCCTGGTTTCAAATTTGGTTAGCACTATTAACTGTGGTTAATGCTTAGCACGTGCATATGGTTGTTGCAGCTCATGAGCTTAATTAAAATTGGTGATAGATTTCACATGCAAACGGGGAGCTGATAAGAAGTGGGAACATTCAAATTCATGGTCCACTTTCTTCACCATGGTGAAAAAATTCCATGGTGAAGAAATCAGTAATGCTGTGTCTTACTCCATTATAAATGAACAGTTAAAATCTTGCAGAGTAATAACATTTCAGATTTTCAAAGAAAATCCTTAACAGTACATTAGATTCAGGATTACAAAAGACAAAGTGTGAAAAACTAGGCTTTGGTTGGGATTAATTTTGAGCCAAATATTTATTACTTCTCTTACCTATTGCAATCGCATACATGAAATGAACAGAACTTGCATGGCAACACCACCAGAAGTGCCTGGAGGATTCTCCTGAGACAAGTGCCATTCTTGTATCATTACAGGTAGTAGAAGTGGTATCTGTGGGTAATCAGTTCCTGGACTCCGTCACGGATACCAAAAAACCACATATTAAACCAAAGGCTTCTGGAAGGGCTGATTCAGTTTAGAAGAAAAACCTAAAGTAACAATAAGGGAAGCCCTCCCAGGCCTTTCAAAGGCCTTAAAATGTAATTTCTGGTTCTGATGCAAAACTAGACATGGCCTTAGGACTTCTGGAAGTGAGTGGAACACAGCTCCAATCATCTTCACAGGCTTCAAGATGGTCTGAATCTGGGTCAATGTGGGTCCACCGGACCCAGGTTGAGCCACATCTGCAGGTACAAAATTCACAGATGAGTAGGCTCAACTTGTATAGGTAAGAATTCTCAACAGCACTATAAGTTCTATACTTTTAACAGAAAATAAAGTGAAACTTACAGTCAACATATTTGTATCAATATCTGGAGGATCAACCAGTCTGGCCATGGACTCAATGAAGACAAAGAAAGCTATTACCATGAGAAAAAGGCCATTAATAAACCCAGAGAGAATTTCCACACGGCCAAATCTGCAATTGAATAAGTGAGGAATAAAATAAATATACTGAAATTATTGTTCATGTCCTGAATTATGCTAAAATTCCCAACTACCCTATCAGGGATTCAAATATTAGTTGACCAAGAAAAAGAAAGCATATAAGCATATTTATAAGGTTTATTACAGCTACAGTTGTGTAATTTCCTAAACTTTGAAACACAAAAATTGCATGTTAGTTGTTAGCAACTAACAACATGTGTGTTGGGCTAGAAGAGGAGCATAATACTAACATCTGCTTGTCTGAGATGGAAGCTTTTATTTTTCTAACTTTTTGATTAACCACTACATAAATTTCTTATAATCTGAATCTTTTAGATTTAATAGGATACAAACTAAAAAGACATAAAATTGCTTTCTCACTAGCCTCAAAACTACCTTATTTTGAGAGGTATTTGTCTAGACTAAATGGACATTCAATGTTTCCCTTCTTAAAGGTAAAGGTACTTCTGTCTGCATGAAGAACAGTCACATCTCTGTGATAAAGACAACTATGCTCTAGCCATCACTTTGCTATTTTCTGGCAATCAGACCCCTTTGTGTTTACTGTAGCGGACAGGTAATGTATATCTTGAAGCACCTATGCATCCATGGCAAAGAGCTGAGTCTGTGTATAACCCCCTTTTATATGGCCCATTGAGTACTGAGGAGCACTTGTCAAGTCTACAGTGTCATATGCCAGTGGAATGTTGTGTCCAAAAAGCTACAAGATTTTCTAAAGTGACAGTAACAGTGACAGTAATTGACAGCGTTCTTTCAATCAATTTTTCTAACATACATACCCATAGGAAAATATACGGGTTGCTTTCCATCTAGTCATTAGTGCTGCAAATAGACCCATTACTAAAGCTGAACAGTCAAAAAGCATGTGAAATCCATCTGAGATTAAACCAAGACTATTGGTCCACACACCATAAAACAGTTCCACAAAAGTAAACGCCTGAAACAAGCAAATAAAATCAGATTTGGTCCTTTATCATTAAACATAAAATTACTTGTTGTAAAAATATAATCAACAAACATTGACTCTTGCAAGTCTCCAAATTATTGAAGGGATTCATCCAAGGATACAAAAAACAACATTAACATACTATTCGGTATTCCAGCAGAAAATTACGTTATGACTATCCCTACAACCCAGAGTAACTACGGGAGCATGTAAGAGACATCACGTGTACCCATAGTTACTGTACCACCTAGTGAAAACCTATGGGAAATTCATATTGCAATCCAGAGCAAATTGTTCTTACACCAGAGCAAGGACTCTCTGAAGTTACTCTGGATTGCACCCTAAGTCATAATAAACGTCTGTTTTCTGAAACATTTTTTCTTGTGAGAGAGATCGTACAATGATTTAGCATTTCTATGTATTGAACAGTGTTAACAGGAGAGTATGAGAAAGTCTTTTGAGGATTTTTCTTCTTTTCCATCTTTTCCATGAACCCTTTCCTCCTATGGCAATTTCTTTTTGAAGTCAACATATTCCTGAGTTTGTGGGGAAAACCCCAGAAAAGGTACTCACTATTGTAAAGCAGGGGTTCTCAAAATATCCTGTCACGATGCCTTAGAGCAGGGGTACCCAACCTTTTAGCTTCCCTGAGCCACATTGGAAAAAGAAAAGTTGGTTTGGGCTGCACATAAACACTAACAACTTTTTTAAAAATGTAGGACAAAATGTAGAATGTGCTACATTTTGTCCTACATATTAAAACCTTGGAGTAAGTCTCAATGATTTTAATGGGCCTTACTTCTGAGTAGGCATGATGCATAGGATGAGCAGCGATACTCTCCAACCTAAACCTTGGAGTCTCATTTATTATCATGGGGTTTTCTGCTGAGTAGCCATGTATAGGATTGGGCTCTCAGACTGCAACTTGGGAGTAAGCCTCATTGACTTTAGTGGGGCTTACTTCTGAGTAGGTCTCAAGGGCAGCATGCAGCAGCTGGGATAGAGGCTGAGGCTGCTTTCAGGGGATTCGGGTGGGGATGCGCAAAGTCTGCAGGGGCCTGAAGCACTCTGAGTGCCAGGAGGCAGCCGCCCAGCGCAGTGCACAGAGAAGCATGCGAAATTTGAAAAAGGCTGCTGCAACAAAGCCGGTTTTTCCAATGGTGGTGGCCAGCTTTGCAGGAGGGCCACATCCATCATCGTCCTGGGCCACATGCGGCCCCGGGCCGCGTGTTGGACACCCCTGCCTTAGGGCATCACAGACCTGAAGACAGGCTGCAAGTCCCCTGGGATGACCCTGGTGGTCCCTCCTATCTGTTGGCCTAGGCACCATTTGGCTCTCGCAGTATCTCAGAGGTCTGGATGTTACCATCTTGGACCTCACAAGATTTTGCAAGTGAGTGAGGTGGAAAGAAGGGACTTCAGGAGTGTAAGGTAAATTTGGGAACTACTGATGTAAAGGAATAATCTTCTGGACTCCCATCCTTCCCTAACTTTGTATAGCAGAGTTCCCCATCATATCATAAATGACTTTTGAACTTCCCCTCAGATTCAAAACCAGCTTTCCAGCACTGGCAAGAAGGATGCTTTCAAAGAGAAAACCAGTCTAAAGAACATTGGATCTGCCAATCTAGTTTAAGACTTGCTTAAATCTTAGCAACTAGTTTTTGTATTGCTATTTACATTGTCATGCACTTCTTAGTGTTCATGATGTCCTGATTTTATATACATTGAGGGTAGAATTTTTTTTTAGGAAGCTTCTGTTAAGCTTGGAATTGCAGAGGGCCCACTTGAAATGAAGACAGCATTCCCAAACAAAGTTCAAGTATAAAGTATATTGTAAAGAAAGATTTGCAGCATCCGAACATAAAATATACAGCAAAGAAAATGCAGTTCTGAGAGGCAAAAGCTCCCGCATACCATCAAGTATAGCTCCCCAGATACACTGCACCATACAAACACTTAAATACACATCTTGGGTAGTTACTGACCAATTACATCCCATCTTTCATATCACTTATACCTGCTTCACTAGCTAATACAGCTCTACTCACAGGTGTGGCTAATTGGCTTGTTCAGCTCCAAATTTCTAGCAGGCATAACAGCTTCAAAGAAATAATGCACATGAAATGTCTGCCAAAGCATCCAAGAATTGAAAGTGAATTTCATCCTTAAAATTCAACCATGACTTTATAAACCATGACTTTATATAAGCATTTGACCCTTAACCTAAGTTTACTCTAAAATCAGCAATATATAATTTAATCCAAGTTTTTTAAAAAGCATGCTTACCAGATTTAGGCAAAGAAAATAGAAGATCTGCCTTGAGTCAGCTTCCTCAAGAATTTGTTTCAGTGATTCTTTAATAAATCGAGGTAAGGATTGAGAGCTGTGTTGCAAAGCATCACCCATAAAATTGTACAGTGGCATTCCCTCAGGAGAATAACCAATAAGAGTGCCTGTCTGTCCTCTTCGTGTTGGAGATGAGAGGATATTGGCAGCTAAAGAAATATTTTAAAATGTAAACAAATATTTTATCTTAATCTCAGAACACATAAACTCATGTACAAATTTAAAAGGTAACAAAGACATTTAAAACCGTTAATACCATCCTTAAATACTTTTTATATCATACCGCACCAGTTTAATTACAATGTGCATAAAAAGACAATTATTGTACTGCTTTTTGTACAGTTCAATGCCCTAGTATTTTGTGTGTTGAATGCAAGGCCCTAGTATTTTATGTGTTGAATGCTAAAGGTGCTGGTTAACTACCACCATGTGTATTACGCAACTATAATCATTCACACTTTTTGACAAAGGAGGACAACTGCCTTTGCTCTTATTGTTAATTCAAATGAATCCCATGATCTCAAACTGATTTTGACCCAGCCTCAGTGGAATGACATTTAATTAGGTGTAAGATTTCCAAAAAGGATGGCCCAGTGAGCTACACTGTAGCAGGCAGGGTGACTGGCTTTGGAAGCAGAGCCATACATTATTTTGTTTAATGCTCACAAGAAAATATAAGGCTTTTCCACATCTGGTGATGATTTTTCAAACAATTCAATAAGTGAAAAGACAGTACTGGTGATATCTATGTGTGCTGAATCTATTAAATGTAGTCCACTGACCAATTTAACATATTATATTATATTATCTGGCAACCAAAAACTATTTACTGTCCTGACTCTGCATTCACACAATATGCTATATTAAGGCCCAAAACCTACTGCACCACCTAGTGAAAACCTATGGTAAATTCATATTGGAATCCAGAGTAAGTTGTTCTTACACCGGAGCAAGGACTCCCCGTAGTTACTCTGGATTTTGCCCAAAGTATGCTGAATGTTTTTATATAAATGTATGATAAAAATTAGTAATCTGCCACTATGCTTCTAAAAAGAGGATTAAGACGTACACAAAATAAAGAAAACGGCACTGACTACCACTCCTCCAGAAATCACATGCTCTGTAGACTCCTGGTGTGCTGGCTTGCTCACAGCTCTAAGCTGGTCTGTTATTGGATGAGTCCAAAAGTTGCCAAACAGTAAAGCACTAATAAAAATGAGAAAGGATCCATAACGGGCACACTTGGAGACCTCCATCTTGATGGAACACACAGATTCTACATAGAAGTCCAAAACCACAACAAAAAAGGTAACTGCGATGAAGGGCAGGATGAGCGATGACCAGGACTCTACTCGACTCTGCAACCAAAAGATACAGCCATTTAACTAACAGAGGTAAAATAAACAGGTGTGTCTTAAGAACTCTATATAAGCATTGATTACGGACCTCAAGAGTCTGGCTTCAGTTAAGTGTAGTCTATTTTTTAAGACTAATATCCATATGATCCATCCATATGATCCATTTTAAATTACGGTATGTGTACATTTAACAAATGAGGCATAATTAATCACAGCATGCACCCTTGTTTAAGAATCTCAAGTAGTGCCATGCTGATTCATATTAAGATCAATCTAGTCCATCATTTTGGCCACAATCCCAGCAAACCCTTTTTCTGGGAATTGGGTTAGTGGTTTGCTAACAGACTACAATCTACCTTTGGTGCATTTCTGCTACACTTTAACATGGAGCAGAGTACATGGTTAAAAAACTTTAATTTTTATGTTTTACAGCAGTTTACCTATGTTTTCTGTTGCAATATCTAATTTTACTGCCCTGTGAAATTGTTATTGTACAAATGTAATAGACAATTTATACAATATATGCATTTTTATTAGGACACCTTGAAAAATTCTAGTTATACAGGGTGTCCCATAAGTTTCCATACAAAGGAAAACATTTTTTTATGAAAATCATTTTTATTCATATAATATGCTCTACATCACTACCACTGTTTTGAAAACACATTTCAATGCATGTCCTCGACTGCTGAAGAACATGTATAAGCACAGCTGGAGTTATGCTTGTAATGGAGTTGGTGATTCATTCCTTGAGAATGTGGGGTGATTTGTATTTTGTATCTTTTCCTGATACACCAGGGCCTTCAAATGCCCCCAAAGATAAAAATCAAGTGAGGTGAGATATACAGGCCTCTGTCAGTCTTGAAAGACTATGGTATTGTGCTCGGCGCTGCATACGCTGCATGCGAAGCACAAAAGCCTGGGTTAGATTGTTATGGAGGATAGGCTGTTACCCAAGCAGCAAATCCCCCCTCTCCACACCACTGAATTAGTCCAATGGAAAGGCAGAGCCAATACGATTGGATCCAGCTGGCGTCGCAGAGCTGGGCTAAGGACAGGAGCTCACCCTGTCTTGTGGGGCTGACCCAGGAATCGAACCCTGGCCTGCTGGTTAACAGGCACAGCGTCTTTACCGCCTGTGCCACCCACAGCCCTTGAGGTGAGATATGGGGATGTTAAAATGTTAAATAAAAATGGTTTCATTAAAAAAATGTTTATTTTTCCTATGTATGGAAACTTTTTCCTATGTATGGAAACTAATGGGACTCCTTGTATTGTACACAACATAGACACTAATAGCACAATCCTAACCATGTCTACTCAGATATAAGCCCCATTGTGTCCAATGGGTCTTACTCCCAGGAAAGTGTCTTTAGGATTGCAGCCTAAGTATAATTCAATTCTACAAGTAAGATGAAAGCAGATTGTGAGCCAAAATTCATGGAATTTTCTATGACTCGCAGATAAGTGGGTGTTAAACTTAGGATGCAAATTGCAATCCTAACCCCCATGTAACCATAAGCCCAGAGCGTAAGTCCTATGCTGGCCTGGGAGTGTGACAAAAGTGCTGTATAGTACTTCAGTGTCACAAGGTTTAGGCCAGTTTAAGATATGTGCTTGTCTCCCTACATCACCATGGGAATGCAGAGACCAGAATGTTGTGCCAGCCTAGGTTAGGATTGCACCTTTAGGGAGTGTCTGACTATAGTTTTGTCTGACTTTACTTGAGGCCAGATCCTGAAAAATAACCTACCACTTACCTTGAAACTGTACAGTCTATTAAAAATATAATAAGGTAACAAGGTAAATTTTTATTAATTAACTTACTTGGAAAAAAATTAATCAAATCCTTCTTTAAGGTGCCTATTGTGTTAAGTCAGAGGCTCTACGTATTATAAAAACTTACAATACATAACCAAGAGTGTGCAGTTCAATTTACAGCAGAAAAACAAGAAAAAGAAATGAGCAATTCAGCCACATATAATTACAACCGTATTTTACTCAGAAGTAGATTCACTGCTTTCCATGAGTGTTAATCTTAACAAAGGGTGCAGTGAATTGTAACTTGGGACTTTGTTTTATATGGAAATGAGGATTACATCCTGGTGTTTTAAAAACCATTTGCAAAAATTGAATGAGGGGACAGAAAGGTTGAGGTATCCAAAAGAGGAGGAGGACCACTTGATTCCAATGAAAGTTTTGAGACCAGGTTTGCTTTTCTCTGAATGGCTGAGAAGTTTAACTTTGAGCTTTGTGGGTGGCGCAAGTGGCTAAGACACTGTGCTTGTTAACCAGCAGGCCAAGGTTCGAGACCTGGGTCGGCCCCACAAGACAGGGTGAGCTCCTGTCCTTAGCCCAGCTCTGCGACGCCAGCTGGATCCAATTGTATAGGCTCTGCCTTTCCATTGGACTAATTCAGTGGCGTGGAGAGGGGGGATTTGCTGCTTGGGTAACAGCATATCCTCCATAACAATCCAACCCAGGCTTTCGTGCTTCGCATGCAGCATATGCAGCGCCAAGCACGATACCATAGTCTTTCAAGACTGACAGAGGCCTGCATTGTAGCCTTGTGCTTGAGACAAATAGCCCTGAAATTAACTCTGCATTGACCTTTAGCTGCCTGAACACACCTGGCCATGAATCACCTAGAGATAAGGGAAAGGGGTGATCTAACACTTGATTTATTAGCAGAAATTTCTCACCCAATAGTGGAATATCTTTAGAATATATTTAGTTTAATCTAGATATTTTACATTCAATCTGTAAATGAGGTTTTCAAACAGTTGTGTTTATTTCTCAACACTGATTATGCTAATTACCTCTGTTGTCAGAGACAAGACAACCACCCAGGGGCACAAAAGGAGGACAGAGACAAGATGAGACAGGGCTTGAAGGCGCTTGGCTCCACCTACATCTACAGAGAGCTTTCGGGAAGCGGTGTGAAAACCAACTTTAAAACACAGTGCTAAAACAAGCAAAATTACTCCACCCTGCAAAAGAGAAAAAACGTTTTACCAGTACTAAAAAAATTCAAATATTTCACAACTTTTTGAACAATATCTATGAGGCCAATGATTATTTTCCTGTTTTTTCCTACTGCTTTTAAATTGTCACAAAAGATATGTTGGATCAAAATTTTTCCTTATCTACATGTCAATTACTGACAGCTCTGGCAACTGCTACTAATGAAAGAATCTAGTGAAGTTCATAATATATGCCATACATTTCAGAAACAAATTAAACATATATTTAAAAAATCACTTACCTTGTGATCTGCGACTCCCAGGAAAGCAATGATTGTGTAAAGCATGTGGGTTAGAGCACTGTCATGGTGTCCTTCAGCTAACAAATTGGGTCAGGAAAATAGTGTAGTGAAATTCTTTCGCTGCCTCCTATCACAGTCAAGTAAGAAGAGCACTAAGAGCACAATCCTAACCATGTCAAAAGTAAGCCCCATTGTGTTCAATGGGTCTTACTCCTAGGAAAGTGTCTTTAGGATTGCAGCCTAAATCTCTTAATTCTGCTATAAACAAACAATATAGGAAAGAACAGCAGATTTATAGGCGGCAACCTAAGCAACCAAGCTTTGTGTGTGGCCAACACAAAAGTTAGGATTTCTCAAGTGGCTGCAGGAAGCAATGCGAGTTATAGCAACAGCAAGCCTTATCTACTTGTGAGGAAGGTGTCTTGGATGCACCACTTGCTGGCTACGAGTGCATCTAAGGAATAGATGGAATCTATTCTAAGGAATATTCCTAAGGAATCTAAGGAGAATTAGAAAGGCATGTGGGGCAAGGAACTGGCACAGCATTTAAAATCATTTAATGCATTGATCAGGATGGAGGAAGGACAAGCTGGTAGAGAGCCCCAGGGTACATTGTGTGGTTGGGAAATTGAGGCTCAGTGAAGCTATCTTGCAAAAAGGAGGAAAACAAGGGTGACTCAATCTTCTTCCTTTCAAGGAACTGAAGGGACTGTGGAGAGAAGGACTTTTCAAAGGACCATGAGCACACAGGATGAAAAATGCCCCATACTTTGCATTGCTGGACCATAGTGAAAAGGGAAACCTTCTGCCCAAAGACTGGAAGAAGGATGATAAAGGGACTAGAGACATGCAAGGAAGGAAACCCCTTCCCCCGTGCTACACTACAAAAAAGAAGCACTTGAAATGATTTTTTTCTGTCTTTATTTTTGGACAAAACTGTTGGTAATATTTTATCTTAGAAGGGAATTCTTATGGCAACATATATAATCTTCCGTTAGAAAGGTGCCCAATAGCTGGGCAAGAGGTACTCCTCACCCCAGAAAAATCTGTTATAGTGTCTTTTGCTGATATTTGTTTAAGATTGTGAGCCCTTTTGGGATAGGGACCCATTAGCCATTAAATTTTTCATTTTCTATGTAAACCGCTTTGTGAACATTTTAGTTGAAAAGTGGTATATTAATACTGTGATAGTGTGAATCAATTATATTCTAATAAACTTTATTTTAATGACTAAGTTCCATCAAGGAAAGAGAAAGTCAAACAAATTCTGTCTAGATCTGCAATTTCATATTGTCTTAGTTCCACTGTTCATAATGGGACTTACTTCTGAGCAGACATGCAGAGGCTAGCTCTATAGATATCCTTAAAATAAAACTGCTGGGCCTAGAAGCATGAAATATGGGGAGGGTGTTCCTATGGTGATGGAGGGATCCAATAAGAACCAGTTTTCGGAAATTCCAACCGGAAGGGGGTGAAAACATGTGCAACACGTCTTCCTCCCTATACAGTACTTTACATTGAAGAATCGGTGACTGATGGATGCTCTGCCCCAACCCCTGGACCTAGAAGCATGAAATTTGGGGACGGTGTTCTCAACACCCACCAAAAACTGATGTTGAGAAATTTAACTCTTAAGGGGCTGAAAGGGGGTGCAACATGTTTTTGTCCTATACCTAACATGCAAGACTGACCAACATCAAGTCAATACTGGAGGGGATGTTGTTTGGAGGGTAGGATTGCACTGGGGAGGATGCTGTGCATGGGGGGATGTTGGGCATGGGGTTTGATGAGCATGGGGGTTGATGAGCAGTGGGGGGATGGCGTACAGAGAATTTTACTCCTGCAACGCGGGTACATTTTTGCTAGTAACTTATAAAGTAGTTTTAGAGTGTTCAAAGCAGTTTCATATATATACACACTGTAATCCTGATTGTAAACCTATGTTGTGTTTTCTTATTGCAGATTATGGCCTGAAGCTAAAAAAAATGGTGGGATTTCTCTATATCTAGAGAATTCACACCCAAAGTGATGGTCCAAGACTGAATGCAAACACAAATATACTAAATAGAAACAAGATGTTTTACACTACAGAAAGAATCTAGGAGGAAACATCAAACTGCAAGCATATCTTCATTAACCGTCATTGAATACCTAGATTCAGCAGCTAGAACAAAGTCAATTTTTGGTCATATATCAGAAAGGATACGATGCTCTGCAATTTTAGCCATGAGGTCATCATTATCAAAAAGCAAGAGGCAGATCACAGCAATAATGAAAAAGGCCACACCTCTTGTCTGAAAAGCAAAAAAGATAAATCTGGAACTCAAATTCTGTATTGGAAAAGGCAGAAAAACAATAGCGATATGCCACCTACTGGTCTACTCTTAAACTTCTTTTAAACTAATATCTTTCAAAACAGACAACAGGGAGAAAGAATAGAGCAAGAAAAAATTACATCTGTTTTATCTCGATACTAGTCACCTTCAAAAGCTATGGTAAATTTACAGGTGAATTTCTTTTGTCTGAAAAGAAAGAGCTCCTGGATTATATCTGTCATAAATCCTCAAAATGATTTCTTCCACTAAAAATATATATTCCATATGAAAAAGCATTTATAAAGTTGGTGATCTCAAGAATTTTAAAGAAGTAGCATGGTCATTTATTTTATTCAAAACGCTTTTTATATATCTTCATAAAATACATGGATACCTTTGCTGGTCCTCCTCCAGAATTTGTGAACAGTACAGTAAGTAGTGAAATAACAACAATATCACTGTGCTCAAAAAGCAAAATAGTTCTGCAAAACAAAGATACAAATTATAATTTTAACATACCTAGTTACTGAAGGTAATAAATAGAAATAATTTGACTGGTCTGAACTAATAGTGCATAAAAACATTGGTGGTAACTGAAGAAGGTGCTTGTTAACTACAACCTCAATGCCAAGTGACTGAATCATTTAAACCAAACATTTCTTATGAAGATCTTAGTTTATTACATTGTCATGTGCTGATGCACAAGTCCAAGACATTCTTGATGTTGCAAAACAAAGGGTAGAAATACCGGTAAATGTTGGGTTGAAATGAATGAAGGATGAGCTTCATTTTTTAATATTACACTGAGACTTGTGTATAGTCATCCTCTTACCTGAACCTGTAAAATGCAGGTCCTGTACATGACTTTAATGACAAGTTGTAAAACAGCAGCAAGCTCTTAAAAATAGGAATTATGTATCTACCCATCCTGTCAATTAAACTATCAGCAGAAGACTGGCACATAGTGATGCATAGCCCTTTGTTTCAATGGCTTATAAACTCTATACAGCTACAGTATTTTATCCTGTTTCACAAGCAAGTATTCCAGATCTTTGCTGCAGCAGTATAATATTACTGGTAGCTCCTTCCATGAGTTAGGCTGCATGAATTAGATTGCAATCCTAAACACACTTTCCTGGAAGTAGGCCCCATTGAATACAATAGGACTTATTTCTTAGTGCTTAGGATTGCACTGTAAGAGTTATACTCATGGGAAAGGACCACCCACTTCTGTTCATGGAAGAGTCTTTCCAAGATGGCACACAACTGCACAAAAGATCTGGAAAGTACCCTTATAAGTGGTAACCTCATTTGTACACACAGTAGGAAAGTATAATTTCCTTACCTTAATGGTCCACACAAGGTGAGGCCAAAAAACCACAAGAGTGAAATTATGCAGCCAACAACAGCATGTTTAATTATTTTGATCCACTGTAAGTGAAAATATCATATTAAGATATTAGTTCCCAAATTTGAATTTATTTAGAATTTAAATATTTGATTAATTAAAATAATTTAAATATTTAAAACATTTTTAAAAGAAGAAAATGAAAAACAAATGCATCTTTTCTTATGGAAGTAAACTGGTATGGTGCTGCACTGTCCAAATAAAATCTGTAATGGCAATGGAACACGCCACGTCTATTGATTTTAATAATGTTTCATAGAAGCAGTAGATCTTACTACTATATTAGTCTTTTGGTCCCAAATATTATGATCTATAAATTGCTATACATTCCCTCCATTCCCCCTTTTCCTAATCCCAGAAATGATGACTGACACATTTATACTTAAACTTACAAACACTCTAGGCCAGGAAAAGCACAAAGCACTCCCACAAAAGTTATATGGGCACAACGTTAACTGGAAACTATGAGCTCTACTGAAATAAAGGAGAATTAGGCTGTTTAATTGAGTAACAAATTGAGTAATTGAGAGTAACTGGCCTAACCTCCAGTTTGGCTGGCTTAAACCTTAGCATAAGTCCTATAATGTCCTGGGGGTATCAAAAAAAAAGGGCCATTAAGCACTTCTGCCATGCTCTGGGAGCAGGAGGGGGGACTGGACTGAGACCTTAGTTACTTTGCACTGCCATTCTCAGAAAAGAAATTTTAGCTTTAAAGTGTAAGTTGGAGGGGGGGAAGCAAGATATGCACATAAGCATGATATTTACAACTGTGTTTAGTGGGATATTGGTTCTACTCACCTGATGTTTGGTTATAGCCTTTCCAGAAGAAAATGGCTTTTGAAACAAAATCATAAAAATTGCAGACCTATTCAAAGAGAAATTTATTTTGGCTCAAATAAAATTACAATATTAAAAAAATTAAATTGAATAGATCTCCTGTTTGGCCAATACTAGCTATGTGTTTTAACATAGATCACAGAATCTCCATATTTGGATTCCAATCCAACAAACAAGGCAAACATCAACCATTAGTTCTGAACACAATGAAGGCTAATCTATAAATCACCAAATTCTTAGGAAAATTGTTACTGATGTGAAACTAATGTGTGAACTAATGTGAAACAATGTTATAGTTGACCCTTTTATCTGTAAAATTCTACCCCTGCTAACTGGACAAGAGGCATTCCTTCAAATGGGTGTTCCTCTTTTATTTAGCAGGGGGAGAGTAACTGGCCACTCCTAGCAATGTCTGTTCCAGTGGCTTCTGCTGGTTTTCTTTTGCATTTTAGTTTGTGAGCTCTTTTTGGACAGGGACGCATTATCTGTTAATTTTTTCATTTCCTCTGTAAACCGCTTTGTGAACTTTTTTAGTTGAAAAGCAGTATATTAGTACTGTAGATAGACAGAATTCCATTCCAGATGTCCCACAGAAAATCTGCATATTTGGAGGGTAGAGCCAAAGAGCCTCTGGGGTTCAAAAGGGCCTCTGGACCCAACTAGTGTTCTGATTAAGGTTTGGGGGGGTTGCTGTTCTGCATAACAGACGAGGAAATCAGCAGATGAAGATTATATATGCCCTCTGTATACAAGAACTCCCCACACATAGCTGAATCTGCAGCCTAGACTCTCCAGGCTCCCATCACCTCCAGGGTTTAACTCAGCAGATGCCAAGGAAATCCTTCCTTGTCCTCTGTCAGGCTCAGACTGAGCTCAGCAATTCAAAACACATGACTTCCAGTTTCATGGAACAAACTCCAAAGGGATTCTCAGAGCCTCCCGAAGTTTAAAAAATCATTTCTGGTTTCTCTATGAAACTTGTCACATGTTTTAACCTACTGAGCTCAGTTTAACCCAGGCAGAGTTTGTGGATGAAGATCCACAACCTCTACTCAGCTAAGAGAATTCTCCAGAGGCCAGGGAAGCGGATACGGGATCCTTTAATGCAAGGCCTCTGCGCGTCTTCTGCTTTGTGTGCTCATGCTATTATGAACCATTAAATCACAGTGGGTGCTGCAAGTGCATGTATACCACCTCAAACTTATATGAAGGTTCAGGAAAATCTTCACTCAAGGTTTCCTATAAATTCCTGCATATGAGCACCTATTACACTGCCAAATCAACAACTATCCACTCAGTGCTAATGACATCAATCTACCTCTGCATGTGTGAACACTTAGATGCATGTTTAAAACATGACACAACTTCCCAGGAAATTCAAAGACAAAATGCGTTTGTTAGCAGAAGTTGGACCTGGGATAATATTTTTCCAAACACTAATTATGAATAGCATTTTATTCTAAAACCCCCTCCAGATACCAAATTCTTCAGATCAATAAATTCACAGGGGGCCTACACTGGCAAACTGAAAGTGCCTTTCAGAAGCATCCAGGAAGCCCTCCAGACCAAGGTGAACATCCACAGGCATTCAAATCTGAAGATGTTGAGCCACAGATAAGGAAGGCCTACTATACAAAGAATTCAAGCAACAGTTGATGGTCAGTAGCAGATGAACTGCAACTCTGGCCTGCTGTATCACATCAAAATGGTTCCATAGAGTTATAACCATATAATCCTTTTTCTTTATTACAAAAGCAAACTAACAAAAACTGTAATCTTCCACTTATCTGCAATAGTCAACGTCCCCCTAATTACCTTCATTACCTAATTATCTTCTTTCACATCTGATAGAGCAGGGTTCTTCTTATGTATGGTGACACCTTCCTGTCCCTTTCTTTGCAGACTAGAAGAGAAACAAGAGAAGCAGTCAGACAAAATGCTGGAGGAGAGAGATTAAGAGAACGCTAACAGGAAGCATCCTGCTTGTGTTCTGGCTGCCTTCCTCCTCTAGCATTCTGGCTGACAGCTTCTCATGTTCACCTTCCAACATTTTATAACAAGCTACAAAGGAAGAGCCAGGAGCACTTGGCGCCACAGTTTACATTTCCTTTTATCCATAGTTACAGTATCTGTGGCAGGAGGAGAACATTTTCTCCATGGATATGATGGGATATCTATAACTAATTACAATTAACTCCCAAAAAGTTTAGGAGAGGAAGAATACTGGGTAACATTCCTAAACAATGATCACAGCAAATGACACACGGAATCCAGAGGCACCTACAGCAGTTAATGGTTGAAAGGAAAATCGCCAGCTAAGGACTAAAGAAGAAAAAACAACTAAATTGCAAACTAAAGGGTTGAAAAATTCTGTACATCAGCAATTCTCAAACTTTTGGGAAAATATTTTTTTTTGGGGGGGGGGGGGGCGAGGGAATAGTATTTTATTTTGGAAGAGTTACTTCGTAAGTAAGTCTTTGGGAAGGAGGGGCAAGGGGCAGGTGAGGGGCAGACCTGCAACCCTAGGATTGCATTTGCTAAGGGACCAAGCAGTGCTTTTAACCTTCTTAAGGGTGTTTAAAGCTCCAGGGAATGCAGGAAGCACCACACAGCGCTCTGCAGGGCTCCCTGATGCTTAGACTCTTCAAAACCAGTGATCACAAAACAACTTTTTGAAACTGGAAGTGCTCTGTGGTAGCTTTTTCTGAATGAAAAAGAGCCTTAAGGAGGGCTGCATGGAGCACCTAGTTCCTCCTGGGCAACACTAACAAATTAAAAGCACTCCCTCCCCCTCCTCCCCCTTAGTGAAGCAATCCTGGGGATCCTGTCACTGTCTCTCTCCTTTCCACACCTCTTACAGGAGCAGGGGAACCATCATAACCCACTAGTTTGAGTATCACTGCTGTAGACTACTCAAGCAAGTCAACTCACCCAAGTTTTATGATGAAGATAAACTGTACAAGGTGGACAACTTTCAGGAGGTCGTAGGATTCAAACAATCCTAAAGCCTTTAAAAACTTCGTTAAACATAGTAACACAATGTACTTTGTCAGCCTAGGAAAAAAGAAAGTTAATATGAAATATTGGTACACTTTTAAATAAGGATACAAAATAACATAAAAGGGACATGTTACCAAAAAGGCTATCTTTCAGAGCACTGGTTCACTGAAATAAGCACATCTCCAATGTCCCAGGGCTATTAATCATTACATTTTCCTTCCTGGGATAAACAAATGGTCTCTCCTGTAAGACTGTATCTCATCTATAACACCAAATAGATGAAAAATGCTCCAAGTTGTCATCTATAACATCAAATACAGTGATGCTTCACGTAACAAATTTAATTCATTCTGGAGGCATTTTTGTTACGTGAAATGTTTTTTACATGAAGCAGATTTTCCCATAGGAAATAATGGAAACTCAGACAATTGGTTCCACAACCCCAAAAATATTCATATAAAATATTATATAAATTTAAAATATGTAATATTTTAATTAATATTTTAATAAATATATATTTTAATAAATATATATTAATAAATATAAAAATGTATGTAATATAAAAATATTACATCATATAAAAATAATGACAGAACACTGGGATTGAATTCAAAACATGCATTCAATGTGCATGATCTTATGAAGTCTACTTAGGCTGCAATCCTAAAGACACTTTCCTGGGAGTAAGACCCATTTAACACAATGGGGCTTACTTCTGGGTAGACATGGTTAGGAGGCTGCAATCCAAGACACCTTCATTCTCCCCACTTTCTCCTTCTCTCCATCCTGAGCTTCTCTCTCCCCTGCTCCCTTCTGGCTAGCCCTGAGCTGCTTCCCTCTTCTCCACTGCTCTTCTCTCCCTCTGCCCAGTGGACACCTCTGCCCAAAGGAGGAACAGCATGGAAGTGTTGCTTTCACTATGGGCAGGTGTGCTAGGCAGCCCTGATGCTTTTTAAACAGGCTGCCGGCCAGCACGTCTGCCCCAAATGCCAACGATTGTGTTCTTTACATGAAGCAGTTTGTTACGTGAAGCAGAATCCTAGAGAAATTTTTGTTTGTTACGTAAAATATACTTTATGTGAGGCATTCTTTACGTAAGGCGCCACTGTGGATGACAACTTGGAGCATTTTTCATTTAGCAAAACAGGAACTGTGATGTGTCAGTGCTAAGTGGTTTTGAATATTGCTGTTAACAAGAAACAAAAACAAGAAACATCCCAAGATGGGTTTTGATCAGCATTGATTGATCCATCCTTCCCACATGCACAGACCCACTCATTTCAGGACTTAACTTATTTAGGAAGGTCCCTGATCAAAATGGATTGACACTCACATACTAAATGAATGGCAAAACAATAAGTTGGCCTGATTTTAGACACTATCTATACAGAACAATGCAATTTCTGTACTCTGAAAAATCTGAAATTCTGTGGCATTGGAACAGTAACTACGAATGGCTACCAGTGAATGGGATGCAGAGCCACTCAGGATTGCTATTGCAAAGAAGGGTTTGTATACCAATTGTGTAAAAGGGAGAAATCTAACAGGTGCCATTTGCTATCAAGAGTAAAAAATAGGGGTGCCTGGCAGGTTGTCCTGCCGGCTGTAACTGGCTGCAGATTGCCTGCCACCTATACGCACCCACCACGACTATAGGGTGCTGCGCTCATCTCTGTTTCTATGGCCAAAGAGGCAGTGCCGTCCAAAGATGCCTCCGTGGTCACGTGTTTGGCATGACTACCAAAGCACATGGAATGCTGTTACCTTCCTGCTCAGGTGGTACCTATTTATCTACTTGCTTTTGCATATTTTTGAACTGCTAAGATGGCAGGAGGTGGGCAAGTAATGGGAGCTCACTCCAACTTGAAGTACTCAGGTCTCAAACTGCCAACCTACAGGCTGGCAAGCACAGTACTTTTAACCATTGAGCCACTGTACTGGGGGGAGAGAAGAAATTCCCTGAACTTCCAAACAAGTTTCCCCTCTTCTGTACAGCTAATAAAGCAATATGTTTCAGAAAATGCTGGCCATGTTAGGGCTCAATCCTATCCAATTTTCCAGTGCTTGTGCAGCTGTGCCAGCCAGGTGTCTGCTTCATCCCATGATGGAAGTCATGCGTGTTATGTGGGGACCCTCCACTCTGAAAGGGTGACTCTCCCTCACTGGGGATCTTCAAGCAGAGGCTCAACGAGCACCTGTTGGGGATGCTCTAAGGGGATTTCCTGCTGCAGGCAGAGGGTTGGACTAGATGACCTACTAGGTCCCTTCCAACTCTATAATTCTATGAAAGTGATGCCATGGAATGGAAGAGACATCACATGGGGAGTGACACCACACAGGAAGTGACACTACTGTGGTGCCAACACTCCGCTCTGTCTCCCATTGTGTTCAATGGGACTATGATGCCAACCCTTCTCCATGTCAACTTGGAAGTAAATCCCATTGGGTTCAATGGGAATGTGATACTAATGCTCCTCTGTGTCTACTTGAAAGCCCCATTGTGTTCAATGGGGCTGAAATGGCAACACTCCTCATGTCTACTCATAAGTAGTTCAACGGGACTGCGATGCCAACACTCCTGTGTCTACTTGGAAGTAAGCCCCTTTGTGTCCAATGGGACTGTGATGCCAACTCTCCTGTGTCTACTCAGAAGTCAGCCCCATTGTGTCCAAAGGGACTGTGATGCCAACACTCCTGTGTCTACTCAGAAGTCAGCCCCATTGTGTCCAAAGGGACTGTGATGCCAACACTCCTGTGTCTACTCAGAAGTCAGCCCCATTGTGTCCAATGGGACTGTGATGCCAACACTCCTGTGTCTACTCAGAAGTCAGCCCCATTGTGTTCAATGAGGTCTTACTCCCAGGGAAGTAGCTTGAGTATCCCATTCCAAGATGGTGGGATCCAAATGTGTCCCTCAAGGTGTCCCGACCCCCACTTTGGGAACCTGTGCCTGGCCGCCTGAGCGGAAGGGGGACAAAGCCTCCTCTCCCCCCCCCCCCCCCGGCGGCCAAAGAGCCCCCTCAGCCTCCCAGCGAGGGCGGTTACCGGGCGATGGGCACGTCCACCGGCCCCAGCCGCCCTCCTCCGGCCAGGGCCTCTCCGCTCCCGGCCCCGAACTTCTCCTCCATGGCCGGAGCTCCAGCCCGGCTCCCTCAGCCGCCGTCGCCTCCGCCAGGCCTCCGCATCCCCCGCGTTCCCAGGCACCGGCCCCGCACTCAGGCCGCCGAGGAAGCGGAAGGGGCGCGCCCCCGACAGGGACACGTACGCGCTCGCAGAAGGAAGAGCCCACTGAAGGGGGGAGAAGGAACAGTACCCCCCCCCCGCCCTCATGGACGCGCCCGGTTAGGAACAAGGACGCAGCGCCATCTCCCGGACGGAACAGGAACTGCACAAAGGAGAGGGACAGCCTCTCTCAGGAACCCAGCCCTGGGCATGTCTACTCAGAAGGACCCCCATTATACTCAGTGGGGCTTACTCTTGTGTAAACGTGGACAGGTTGGCAGCCTCACAGCCCAGCCCAAGGCATGTCTACTCAGGAGGACCCCCATTATACTCAATGGGGCTTACTCTTGTGTAGAGGTGGACAGGATGGCAGCCTCACAGCCCAGCCCAAGGCATGTCTACTCAGGAGGACCCCCATTATACTCAGTGGGGCTTACTCTTGTGTAAAGGTGGACAGGATGTCAGCCTCACAGCCCAGCCCAGGGCATGTCTACTCAGGAGGACCCCCCATTATACTCAGTGGCGCTTACTCCTGTGTAAACGTGGACAGGATGGCAGCCTCACAGCCCAGCCCTGGGCATGTCTACTCAGGAGGACCCCCCATTATACTCAATGGGGCTTACTCTTGTGTAAAGGTGGACAGGATGGCAGCCTCACAGCCCAGCCCTGGGCATGTCTACTCAGGAGGACCCCCCATTATACTCAATGGGGCTTACTCTTGTGTAAAGGTGGACAGGATGGCAGCCTCACAGCCCAGCCCTGGGCATGTCTACTCAGAAGGACCTCCCCATTATACTCAGTGGGGCTTACTCTTGTGTAAACGTGGACAAGATGGCAGCCTCACAGCCCAGCTCTGGGCATGTCTGCTCAGAACTAAACCTGATTTAAGTTTACTGGAAAGCAAGAGCCACTCCAATGAATTGCATCAGATGCCAGGCGTCTCCCAGTATAAGCCCAAGTCAGGGTATACACAGAAATGCAAGTCCTGCTGACTCTCCAGCCTCGTTTGAAGGCCTCGAGACTATGGAACGAGTGAAATTTCACACCTTGTAATCCCAGATCCTCCTGGAGGCTTCTTGGGTGAAATTACACCCCCTGGTCTGATAGGGCTCACTCTTGGGGTCATCTTGGCTCTGCAGGCTCTTGCCCCTTTGCCTGCCTGTCTCCTGCATGGCGGTGGCATGTTCCTTGGAAGGCCTGACCTGACCTGGTTTGGTAGGGTTGCCAACGTCTTGAAACCCCTTGAAAGGTGAGACGGCAATGACTCGCAGTCTCTGCCCCCATTAGTGCAGAAATATTCCACTAGTTATCTTCTGGGGCAAAGGGTGGGCATTTAATACCTATCGCCCACATCAGCTTCCGCCCCCTGTTGCAAAGCATGGCATGCTAATTGGGACTCTTCAGACGTGCTTATCTGCTGTCACTTAGTGCAGATTGATGACACCATGATGTCCTTTAAGTCACAGGGATAGGGAAGGACACTCAGGGTGACTATATAGAATGGGGACAGGTTGCTTCTACCTTTAACCATTGCATAGAAGAGGGAATTGGGGCCGGCCAATTATCTGCCTTAATTCCCTCTTCTGTGCAATGGTTAAAAGTAGAAGCACTCTGTCCTCCATTCTATATGGTCACCCTGAAGACACCTAAATCCTATATCTTTAAAGTAGGGTTGCTATAATTCTCCACAAAACCAGAACAGTATCCCCTGTCAAACTTGCCAGTATATGAATACAATCCCTCAAAACCAGGACTGTCCCAGTTTTCCAGGATATATGGCAACATTACTCTAAGGGAGCCAAGAACACGTGAAGGAATGGTTGCCACTTAATGTGCCGCACCAGGGGGCACAACACTATATTTTTCACGGCACCTCAATATAAGCTCTCCTTCCCCGTTGCTCCTGGAGCTGTTCCAGGAGGCAAGAACTAGGAGGCATGTTCCGTTCCAGGAGGCATGTTGCTCTTGCCACCTGGAATGGCACCTGGCTCCATTTATGAGAAGAAAGACAGTTTACACCAGATGTTCTCAAAGTGGGGGTCACGCTCCCCTTGGGGAGTCACAACTTCATTCCAGGGTAGGTCACAAAAAGCTGGGCACTGGGTCCTGCCATCTTGGAATGGGGCTGTCATGCTGCAATTCATACACTCCTGGGAGTAAGACACACAATAGGGCTCATTTCTGAGTAGACATGGAGGAGTTCTGGCATTGCAGTGATGCTTGCCTCATTAATTTTGCTAGGGGTAGTATTATAGTGGTAGTATATAGTAGTGGAAGTGGTAGTATAGTGGTAGAAAGGGGCTGTGGGTGGCGCAAGCAGTTAAGACGCTGTGCCTGTTAACCAGCAGGCCAGGGTTCGAGACCCGGGTCGGCCCCACAAGACAGGGTGAGCTCCTGTCCTTAGCCCAGCTCTGCGACACCAGCTGGATCCAATCGTATTGACTCTGCCTTTCCATTGGACTAATTCAGTAGTGTGGAGAGGGGGGATTTGCTGCTTGGGTAACAGCCTATCCTCCATAACAATCCAACCCAGGCTTTTGTGCTTTGCATGCAGCGTATGCAGCGCAGAGCATGATACCATAGTCTTTCAAGACTGACGGAGGCCTGCTTGGTAGTATTAACTGAACATTCTCTACTGAGTTTAATGCAACACAGGGGTTGATACCAGGGGTGGGCCCGGCCTGGCCCAAGAACCAGTTCTCCTGAAGTGGGCGGGCCAGGGGGTGGGGCCAGGGGCGGGAGTGGGGAGGTTTTCAATTTATAAATTAATTTTTTTTAAAGAATTACTTACTTTTGAGTAGACCTGCATAGGAAGGTGCTCTGAGGCTGCAGTCCTCTTCACACTTTCCTGGGAGTAAGTCCCATTAACTATACTGGGACTTACTTCCGAGTAGACCTGCACAGGAAGGGGCTCTGAGGGTGCAGTCCTCTTCACACTTTCCTGGGAGTAAGTCCCATTGACTATACTGGGACTTACTTCCAAGTAGACCTGCATAGGAAGGGGCTCTGAGGGTGCAGTCCTCTTCACAGTTCCCCGCCAGCAGGGAGAAGTGGGAGTTGGAGCGCAGCGGTGGTGGTGCCGCGTGGCTCCCAGTGCACCTCCCCGCCAGCAGGGAGAAGCGGGAGGTGCCGCACAGAGGAAAAATGGCGGCTGCCATGGTGGGCGGGCGGTAATGGCTCAGAACCGGTCCCCACGGTTCTGGTCCCAACACGCCCTACCAGCTCATTACCGGCGGCCAAATAACAAGATCTGGTTTGGGCGAGTAGGCCCGAACCGGTAAGTGTCCACCCCTGGTTGATACAGATTTGTTGAATAGGATTAGGCAGAGATCTGTGGAAAGGCCTTTTGAGTGCAATCCAGAGTAGTTACGTGACCTCTTACGTCAACGTAAGTGGCACTTACTCTGTATTGCTCTATGCATTTCCCATATGTGGCCCCATAACTACATCAACATAAGTTCAGTGATGGGATTCAAATAAATTAACAACCGGTTCTATGCCCATCTGGCAGTCACTTTTAAATGGCTATTTTTAAACTTTATATGTCATATCTCTTGTTAACAACCAATTCTATAGAGTAGGTGCAAACCTGCTGGAGCCCACCACTGTGTAAGTTGACCCATAACTACTCTGGATTGTAGCCTTTGTGTAGCTCTGCAGCTAGTATTTCCATAGACCAAGAACGATGTGGGAGAAAGTCTCTGGGCTGTGTGTAAAGGAACAGTGCACAGAATGCTTATTATGTCTGAATGTAATATAGAAATTGTTGAACAAGGAACAGCTAGTCCCAGATTTTTATGATGCTGGAATCGGTTCTCAGGTATCATATGTGCATGTGTTACAAAGCAGCTAGGGTCTAAATCTGCTTTGGTTTATGATAATTGGTAGTGTACACAAGCACTCTGTTGCTGCATAACTCTAAACATCTGGCTACCACATCTGTAGAGTCAGTGGCGCTTAGGGTAGAGCATATACAGCTATCATTGCAGCAACCCCACTCAGCTGAATGAAACTGGATCAAGGTGTTCCGCTGAACTCCATGTTACTCTATCTCAGGAGTGTCTAAACCCTGGCCAGGTGGCCAGATGCAGCTCGCAGCAAGTCTGAATGCAGCCTGTGGCAAAATCCCTCCACCTGGTCCACAGACAAGCCTTATAATGTATCTAATACACTCTTATATTTAAATTTATGTAAATTTATTCAAATTTTAAATGTAAATCATTTTTATGGCCTCCAGCACAGTGACAAAGATGACGTGACCCTCCAACCAAAAACAGCCTGTTGATTTTAATGTTCCTAATACTTGCTTTTTAATTTTATGGCTTGTGAAGTGGAAGAGAAAAGCCAAAACTTTACTATAATTTTACTATATCACAGCAGCCATTTAAAATCAGCCATCATGCTTATCACCCACAGTACCACACACTGGTTGTTTTTAAGTACAATTGGAGTGCAGGACTATAAAGCAGGACAAATGAGGGGGGATTAATATATTAATTAATTACAAGCATTAATATCTTTTAAACCAACTCTTTCAATGAAGCCTTCCTGATTAACCAAGTAAAACATTTACTCTGTGTGTGTGTGTGTGTGTGTGTGTATATATATATATATATATATATATATATATATATATATATATATATATATATATATAAATACAGTATAAAAACTGCAGATGGCAGGCATTGTCTTAGAAGAGAGACTGAAGGCATAATCTCAACCAATTTTCCAGCTCTGGGACAATGCAATTCCAAGGTAAGATAACAAACATTGCCTTATAATTTGAGGTGGAAAGGCCTCTGCGGAGGAGGCTTCTGTGGCTGCCCTCCAACTGTAGATGCTGGAAATGCCCCACTGGCACAGCTACTCCAGTGCTGGAAAATTGGTTAGGATTACACACTTACAGCCCAGTCCTATCCAACTTTCCCAAACTGACACAGCCATGCCAACAGGGTATGTACTACGTCCCCAGGGTGACCAGTTGGTCATAGCTGCAAGAGAGGACAAAATGTAGGACACCCAAAAAATTTAGGACATGACAAAAAAGATAAGAATACTCACGCATACATACTGCTTTCATGGGGTTAATTTAAACACACTACTTCTTATTAAATTTTAATCTATTGCATATAATTTATTACATAAAATGTATTAATTGGGCTGTGGGTGGCGCAAGTGGCTAAGACACCGTGCCTGTTAACAAGCAGGCCAGGGTTCAAGACCCGGGTCGGCCCCACAAGACAGGGTGAGCTCCTGTCCTTAGCCCAGCTCTGCGACGCCAGCTGGATCCAATCGTATTGGCTCTGCCTTTCCATTGGACTAATTCAGTGGCGTGGAGAGGGGGGATTTGCTGCTTGGGTACCAGCCTATCCTCCATAACAATCCAACCCAGGCTTTCGTGCTTCGCATGCAGCGTATGCAGCGCCAAGCACGATACCATAGTCTTCCAAGACTGACGGAGGCCTGTATTAATTACAAAGGCTACAAGTTCCCTGCTAACAGGAAAGGAGGCTAATGAAGATTTTTTTTCCAGGACACAAAGTTTAAAAAGAGGACATGTCCTGGAAAAAGAGGACATATGGTCACCCTGGCCAAAGAGGAAGTGACATAATTAAGAAGAAAATGATGTCATTCAGCAGATGATGGGCAGAAATAAGGACTTGTTTGCACATAGAAACCCATTAGCTGTTAATGACAGATGAGAAAATGTGCAAATCTTGTTCATATTTTCAAGACACTACAGAGCCCAATTATCATGCTGAGAAAACCCTATATTTGGGGCTGTATAAATTGGGCCTTTTGTTTGACACTGCGCTAGATCCATTTAAACTAAGAAGTTCTGTCCATGCATATTGAAACTGGAAAGCCACTGTGCCTTGCCTCCCAGCAGAGATCCTAAGATTACACTCACCCACATTACCCTTGCTGGGAGAACAATGGCTTGGCACCCTGCCTCTTGAACCACTGATCCAAAAAATTTGCTTGTTGGGATGGAGGAGAGCTTGTGCCACGCAGTGCCCGGTGCCTGCCGTTCCCATAACTGGCCAATCTCAAACTAGGAGAACTATAGTTGCTAGGGCTTTGATTTTTTCCAGTGACTCAGAGCACGGAGTTTAGCTCCTTTGAACTGTTCAGTTGATAATATATCACTCAGGGTTTCAAAGAAAAGTTCAGAGAGAGAGAGAGAGAGAGAGAGAGAGAGAGAGAATTTCTGCCTGTATTTGCTGACTTTGGGCGCAATCCTGAGTAACTACGGGGAGTCCTTGCTCCGGTATAAGAACAATTTGCTCTGGATTGCAATATGAATTTCCCATAGGTTTTCACTGGGTGGTGCAGTAACTACGGGTGCACATAAAGTCTCTTACGTGCTCCCGTAGTTACTCTGGATTGTAAGGTTAGTCTTTTTTAAAAATTCCCTCAAGGCCTTCAAACCACCTTGGGTATCCTTCTTTTAAGAAGAAAGATTAAATAAATAAATAAATAAATAAATAAATAAATAAATAAATAAATGCCAGATGGTGGACCACTTTCGACAGTATCACACTGTTGTCTTGTGATTCAGATGCCTTCCATTCATGGAAACCTAACCCTGGCTTGAAAGAAATTTACAAACCAGTAGCCTGTGAGGTTTTGCTTTAGAGTTTCATTTTGCCAGCTGCAAAATCTGCACTGCCGGCGCCTGAGTTCTTGGTGAGATTTTTGACCTTATCCTTCCCCAAATACTGATCTTAACCGCTTGATGTTATTTTTATAGTGCATATTTTATATCCAGAAGGGGGAGATGTTGCCAAACGGCAGAATGAATATTCAGAGTTCTGCAAACCTGACCCCAAGAATTAACCTTACCTGAAGTATGGAAGCACAAGATTGACGGCTTACAGAACTTTGCCAACCACCTCTTTTATAAGCATTCTTGCCAATATAATGTACTAATAATCTAGTAAATACATACTAAAAGCTTTCACAGCTGCAACTTCAGAGGAGATGTTTATGGCCTTGATCCACAGACAGTTGTATTCACACTTTGTTGCATGCAACACAGAGTGCACACAACATAACTGCACAATCCTGCACATATTGACTTGGAAGTAAGCCCCGCTATGTTCCATGTTTACTCCAGGAAGGTGTGGATTGTAATACAGCCTCTCAGCACAAGTCTATCCACGTTTACTTGGAAGTCTCATATTGTTCAGTGGAACTTAAAGTCTCAGGTAAGTAGAGTTACAGGCTAACTGCGCAAACCCACCCACCACAGAATCCCCATTTGATGATGGGGGGGGGGGGGAAGGAGTTGGACAGGCAGCAGGATGTAATAATATTTCCCACCCCAAATTTATGGGTCTCCTTCTCGTATGCCAGCCATTTTGCTGGCATAAATCTTAAGTAGGGTTGCAAATGTCCCCAAAAACATGGACAGTCCTGATTTTGGGGGGATCGTGTTAACATACTGGCAAATGGGACAGAGAGTCCTGTCCCGATTTTGTGGAAGAGGATTATGGCAACCCTAGTCTTAGGAGAGAAAAGGAGCAAAGTGACCTGGGAAAGAGAAAATAGGACCCTGTTGCCAAATACACTAACTTTTGCTGGGATTCACCCCCTCCCCTTCTGACCCTTTCTCTCCTCATCCACAACATTACTCTTCCACTAACTTACCAGTAGTGGCAGAGGCTTTGGAAGCTGCTGCTGTATATACCATGTAGTGAACTATTTGTGGCAGCAGCCCAGTTGATGGCCCAACTTTCATGCCAGGGCCTTGTGCCTAAGTGTGGTGTTCCAGGGGCTAAGTGTGGTGCTCTCAAGAGAAGCTTGGGAGACCTATATCTATCTGCTTCACAAGACAGTTGAGGGAGATGCATCCCAGTCTACCCAGTGCAGTGCTAATTTGGATTGGCACATCTGATGCACATTGCAATGCAGTTACAAATTCAGTATTACATAGCATGCAAATGGTTTCTACCTTGAAAGAAGGGATCAGCTTCATCATCCCAATTGCTGGATGTGGAAAACCAGCTAGTGAATGCACTGTCAAAGTGCACATTTGTCTCTTGATTTATCAGTGGTATTTATTCATTGAAATTCAGATTTCCTGTGCTGATTCTGGGGTACTCTGAGCAGGCATGAGCATTCCTAAGCATGTTTTCATGAATATGAATTAGTATGTCTGGTAGAACTCTTAGGATCCCATAAACAACCTGAGAGGAGGAAGTGAAGTGTGTTGTGATTTAATTTGTGTGGTCACCCAGAAAGACAAAGAGAGCATGGGTTATAGATTCTGGAAGAGAAATTGGATTGATCTGAGGTGGACTGCAATAGAACATAAGGGACTGAACTGGTAGCCAGCTGTTACAGATGTGCTTAGAAGACAAATGTAAGTGATGTCATTTGCAGGAGCACATGCTATTTAACTTTAGCCAAAAAATCTCTCTTTTTTAGACACAGTGCAAATAGATTACAAGTTTACCATAAGGTATTTCTCATCAAAAGGAACAATAAATCCAGGTTGTGCCTCTGAAACTTCTTGTTGCTTATGGAAGTGGGCTGCAAGCATGTAACATTGGTCTAAAAAGTGGGATTAGTATTTCCACAGAGGACCTGTGATCCAGGGTGCAATCCTAACCGTGCCTACTCAAACATAAGCCTCACTGTGTTCAATAGGTCTTTCTCCCAGGAAAGTGTCTTTAGGATTGCAGTGCCAGTGTGACTGGGGCCTATATCCTAAAGTGAAATTAAGCCCCTTGCTGCAGAGCAGTTAAGATGACTTTACATGAGATAATACTAGAGGGTGACGTAACTGTGTGGACCTGTAATTGCTATGGATTTTGCCCTGAGCGAGCCAAAGAAAAGGACCTTCAGAAGGATCGTAATCCTAGAGTAATTAAGGCACTATCCACAGCCACACTTGGGCAGCCCAGAGGTGTAGCAAAATTGCTTAAGGAACTTTCATGCTACCTCAAGAGGCCACATTGCACTGGAAGAAAGGTGAATTTGTATCTCTTTGGGTGGCACAGATCTGAGTAGCCTTGCTTTGGACTGACCTGAAGTCAGCCCCAATCCTGCACTGGATATTGGGCAAGCCAGTGCAGGTTAGGATTGGGCTGTCTGTGCAATAGAAAAGTGAACAGCAACCCTTTTCACAAGGCATGTGGGGTGAAGTCTAAGCTTTTTGAAAGGCAGCAGCAGGTGGAGATGGTGATGGTGATAAAGATGAAGGGAACGCAGCCTATGCTGGAAGTGAGTGCTGTGGAGACAAGTTGAAGCCCAAAGGTGAGGAGATCCTGCAGATTTCTCCATTCCATATGTGTCTGCAGAATAAAACACGCAGGAGGAAGATTAGAGGGTGCGTCTGGGCCAGAAGGTATACAATCACCACCTGGAGACATGAGAAACTTCTTCTGGTTTTGGTTATCCTTGGAAAGCCTTGGTGAGCAGATCAATTCTATGCAGTTGGTACTCCCCGGAGCAGCAAATCAGATGCCTGCAAGCCATGGAGGTAAAAAATTTTCTGCGATGGTTTGAGATCTTGCCCAGTGTAAATGACTGAGATTCTAGAGCAGTGATTTTTCAACCTTTTTCATCTCATTGCACTTAACAAGACACTGAAATTTTCAAGGCACACCATCAATTGTTTTTACCATTGACAAGGCACACCAGACTGTCCAAATCCCCCAATTTTCCTGTTAATGAATATCAGTTCCCAAATTCCCATGGTACACCTGAGGACTATCCGTGTCACACCAGTGTGCCATGGCACACTGGTTGAAAATCATTGGTCAAGAGAGAAAGAGGGAATTCAGCCTGCAGGCTTGAGGAGATGACCTGAACTGGTCCTGTGCAAGAAGCCCTCAGAGAAAGACTTGTGGAAGCTCCAAGATTTGCAGAGTGTCTCCAGGGAATAGGATGCAGGGTGCAACCAAAAAAGAGGACTAGGACTTCCCCCCAAATGTAGGACACCCAAGTAAAATGTAGGCTGACAAAATAAAAGCTAAACACGCTCATATATTTTGCTTTCATGTGGTTAATTTAAGCACTATTATTCCTTATTATTAATTGATATTAATTGATATTTGATTATTAATGATACAGGCCCCCCCCTGAAGGTAAAATACCATGTATAGCTTTCATGTGGTTAATTAAAACACTATATTAAAGGTAAAGGTGTCCCCACAGGTTGTACTGCTAGTTGTGACTGACTGTAGGGTATGGTGCTTATCCCTATTTCTAGGCTGAATGGCCATTGATGTCCTAAGACATCTCCATGGTCATCTGGCCAGCATGACTGTATGCCAACATGCAAAGAATGCTGTTAACTTCCCACCACGGTGGTACCTATTAGCAGAAACTGGGCTAAGGATAGTACCTATTAGCAGAAACTGGGCTAAGTACTCCAACCCTTCTTGGAGTACTTGGGTCTCGAACCACTGACCTGCCCATCTTCAGATTATCAGGCAGAGTGCATTTAACCACTAAGCCACTGCAGCCCTTACTAATAGCCTTTAATAACACTATGTTAGTTATTATTAAATTTAAAGCAGTTAATGTATTATTTATTACATGTAATTTATTAATTCTACATGCTGCCTGGTAACATAGAAAAAGAGAACATTTTTCTCTGCCTGTTCACAAAAAAAGAGAACAAGTTTTTTTAACAAGGCTAAAAAGAAGACATATCTTGGAAAAAGAGGGTACAGAGGTATCTTTCATAACAAGCGCCTCACATAACAAGTGTTTCACATAACAAGTATAAATTTCCAAGAAATCTTGCTTCACACAACAAGTTCCACTTCACTTAACAAGCAAGCATGCTATGGGCACGCGTGCTATGCAGCCCTGACACTCTGCATGGAGGCTCTTTAAAAGGGCTGCCAGCCAGCGTTGCTGCCTCTAACTGCCCCCAAATTGGGAGCAGTTGCCTGGGGGTGCCAGAGGCAGCTGCCTCTAACTGCCCCCAAATTCCCCCACTGGCCACCTTGAACCTCCAGCAGCAGCCCAGGTAAGCCTCCCAGGAAAGTGATTGCAGCCTGGGTAGACCATGTCTACCCAGAAATAAGCCCCATTGTGTTAAATGGGGCTTACTCCCAGGAAAGTGTCTTTAGGATTGCAGCCTAAGTAGACCTCATAGGATCATGCACAATGAATGCATGTTTTAAATTCAATTACAGTGTTTTGTCATCATTTTTACATCTGGTTAGTATTTTTATATGAATATTTTTTGGGTTGTGGAACCCATCATCTGAGTTTCCATGATTTCCTATGGGAAAATCCACTTCACTTAAAGAGCGTTTCACTTAAAGAGAATGCCTCCGGAACGAATTAAGCTCTTTATGTGAGGCACCAATGTACATGGAAAAAGACACTGGGAAAAAAGAGGTGTGATTTGGGAAAAAAGGGAATTGTGATTGTTATATGAACTTTTTGTTGAAAAGTGGTATGTAAATACTGTTGATTGTTGATTGATTGTTGATTTGCCTGAATTTGTCTGGCTGGCAAAAGGTGGACATTGTTTGTCTATGATGCAGCCTGAATGTGTAAAGCCTCACCTTAACCACATTAGTTCAACTCATTAGTTTAGGAGTTGCCCAAAACTGGGGGAAAGGCTGGGAACATTCTGTGTGAACCACAAAAGGACAAGAGCCAAGAAACCTGAAGGACGGTGATGCTTATCTGCAAATTTGCCTTAGTGTTGTTACAGTAATGCCCTGAAGAAGGGAGAATGAACAGTTATCCTGGATAATAAGAGGGCTTGATGTGGGTAATTGGAAGATAACTTTGGAATCTGTGTCTAATTCATCTTGCTTGCTGTTTTTTTGGGGGGTCTTTTTGTTAACTGTTGTTTCTCCTGCAGGCTCAGTTAAAAGTGACATGGAGAGCAGACCTTTTCTGAGCAGATATTTTGTGTGAAAAAGTAGGAAGACCACAAGATTAGTTCCTTGCAAACAAGGTATAATTCAAAAGGGGAAGCAATGGCTGAAATAGCACTTGGGGCTCAATCCTAATCAACTTAGGTCAGCAAAACTCGTTCCCTAATCAATTTAGGTCAGTACAACTCATTCCCCCTGTTCCTGTTGTGGTGTGGGGAGACCAGTGCATGTTCCAGGAGTGGTGCACAGGGGTCTTACTGCACTTTTGCAACACCCCCAGGCCAGTATAGGACTTGTGTTACCCTTTAGGATTGCGCTGTTGAAGGGACATTACAGTACTGTCTTTGTAGTCCTTAAAAGCTTGAGTAAATTGTAAATTGTAAATTGTAAATTGTCCCACAAATACTTTCCTTCAGCATTTTGTTTTGAGATTAAGGCTGCAATCCTAATCCCCTGCTAGGCTGGCACAAGTCCCATGTTGGCCTGGGAGTGTTGCAAAAGCGCTGGAAGTCATTTCTATGCCTCTCCTGGGGAGGTTTAGGCCAGCGTGCAGAGATGTGCCGGCCTCTCCACACCATCACGGAAACAGGAAGGATGGATGAGTTGCACTGGCCAAAATTGGTTAGGACTGCATCCTAAATATGCACCCCACCTTTATGGCCCTGTGTTTATCCGACAACAGCAACCGGAAGGCCAGATAAGGAAAAGACAGCTGACTAACAAAATGAGTGGACATGTGGAAGGTGGGTGTTTGTCTGCCTGCTCTCTCCCCCGCCACTTTTTAGTCTGAGAGGCCAGAACATATGCAAAGGCTTTGCTTTGTATTTTTGGTCTGCTCATTCTGCTGCTCCTGTCACAATTTGCATGTGGGGTTTCCAAGTACAAAAATACGACCGAGTGGAGTAAACTATTGCAGGGAAAGCACGCAGACGGCCTGCATTCCAGGGTCCTGGGTTCAGTCCTTAATACCTCCATTGAGTAACAGGATCTCCAACAAGATGCGGAGAATTCCAGGCCTGGCATATGCTGTGAGGAACTACTCCCTCCCCACGCAAGCTAAAATAAAATAACGCCCACCCCATCCTCAGTAGCCGTGGAAAAGAAGGGGTCTTAATAGACACATGTGTGTCTTGAGTTATCTGTTGAAAAATAGAGTCACCTGTTATCTGAACAGAGTTACCTGTTGCAGAACAAAAAAAAATTAAAAAGATCAATGCCTGGACTGTGTGGGGCAACCTAGCTGTGTTTGCTTACTGGGAGGCAGCAGTGCAGTGTGTGTGTACATGCAAGTACGTGTGAGCGTGAGGTGAGGGCGGTTCGGCAGTGGAACAGATTGCCGAGGGAGGTGATGGATTCTCCCTCACTGGGGATCTTCAAGCAGAGGCTCGATGAGCACCTGTCGGGGATGCTCTAGGAGGATTTCCTGCTGCAGGCAGGGGATGGACTAGATGACCTACTAGGTCCCTTCCAGCTCTAGGATTCTATGATTCTATGATTCTAAGTGTGGTGCAGTGTCGGTGCATGCGCATCAGGGTGACCATATGACCAGAAAAACCTGGATTTGTCCGGATTTTTAGCCTCATGTTTGGGTGTCCTACATTTTGGCTTAATTGTCCTACATTTTGGCTTCATTTTGAAACTTCGCAATAGTGCACAGTACACCATCATGCCATATGTCGTTGGATTTGTATTGAAGAGCAGAATCCAATGCAAAACTCAGTTTTGAAATATCTCCTTCCTATCAAAAGTTATGGACAAAAAACCCCAAAAACAAAAAACAAAAAATACACTTTGGGCAATTTTTTTAAAGCAGGTAGGAATTTTGGCCTGGGATTTGGAATTTTGGGCCAGGGATTCAGGAATTTTGGGCCTGGGGTTCAGGAATAATCTGGTCACCCTGATGCGCATGCATGTATACATGCGGTGGGAGAAGTCCAGCCTGCAGAGTTCCCAGTAAATAGAGCAGCAACCTCATGCTGTTGTTGTTGTTATCTATAGGCATCAGAAGAAAGGACAGAGTTATTTGAGAGAGAAGAAGCCCTTTAGATCAGGGGAGTCCAACCTTTTAGCTTCCCTGGGCTGCATTGGAAGAAGACGAGATGGTTTGGGCCACACATAAGACACTCAGCACAATCCAGAGCAACTAATCTGTCCACATAAGAGCCCTTAGGTTGCCCTATCTAACACTAGGTTGGAGCAATTGCAAGATGCTTCACCCCAGTTACTCTGGAAGAGGCTTAAGGCAGAGCAAGGCAACATAGGGTGCCCTAAGAGAGGTGGAGCTGCTCTGCCCTAACTGCTCTGCCCCAAGCAGTTCAGGAGAGGCATGTTGAGGGCATGCTTAGCACTGCCTAGGGCAGAGCAGTTACTCTGTATCCAGAGCCTTTTTCCAAGGCAGAAATGCCCTCTTCCAGCCCTCAGAGTTATACCACCTCAGGAGCAGGTATAGTAATGAGTAGACCCATAAGGATCCATGATAAGGCCTGAGTAAGAATGGCAGTGCTGACCAAAAATCTGAGTTCTTGGCCAGCCTAGCTGCAACCCCTGCCTCTCAACCTCAGGATATGGAACAAACTACGGCTGCCCACAAACCTCAGGATACTGCAGGCCACTCCAAGAAGCCCCTTCTATTCACTGTAGATTGTACTGGCATCTCATCAGGGACTCCTTATAAGGCAGGCACCCAGTGGCATCACCAGACAGGTGTGGCTGGTGTGAGCCGCATTGGGTGATGTGCTCCGTATGGAGTGATGCACCAGAGGAGTTTGACAGTCCTTTGGCAGGCCCCAGGAGTCAGTGAGCCCATTCAGGCCTGCTCCAAGGCGGAGCAGCAGCAGAGGCTGCCATTCGTCCTAGGAGCTGGTCTGAACGGCCAGCTGATGTGCACTGCGCAGAAACACACTGAGCATCCCGAACAGCTTTAGAGTGGAGGAAGTCCACGCCTCTGCACGGCCATTTGGCCTCACTCAGGAGATGGAGCGGCAGCCGAATGGCTTCAGAAAGAGTACTGCACAGGCACCAACTCTGACGCCTGCACAGTCTCCTCTGAAGCCAAAAGGCTTCAGAAAAGTACTGCGCAAGTGTCAGAGATGGTGCCTGCGCAGTACTCTTTCTGAAGCCAGTTGGCTTCAGAAACAACTGCGCAGGCACCAACTTTGGCAACTGCGCAGTCCAGGTAGGCGGTGCACGCATCCCGGGGTGACGCACGGACTTCTGCACCGGGTGCTGCACAGAGTTGTGTCACCACTGTAGGCACCACAGCTGTTCCTTGTTCAGTGTGATCTGAGGGGTGTTTCCTCAGGAGCAAGTCCTTCCCATGTGTCAGTTACTTAGCATACTCTGGAGCAATTAGGGCAGCCCAGGCTTTCCGACTCTCTGGATACAGCATAACTTTCTGTTCTGGATACAGAATAGTTAGGAGAGAGCAGTTAGGTCAGAGCAGGCTGAACTTGCTCTGGATTGTGCCCACTAACAACTTTTAAAAAAAATGTAGGACAAAATGTAGGATGTCCTATATTGTGTCCTACATTTTTAAACCTTGGAGTAAGTCTCATTGATTTTAATGGGGCTTACTTCTGAGTAGGCATGATGCATAGAATGGGCAGCGATCCTCTCCAAGCTAAACCTTGGAGTAAGTCTCATTGATTATCATGGGGTTTTCTGCTGAGTAGCCATGCATTGGATTGGGCTCTCAGACTGCAACTTGGGGGTAAGGAGGAGCTCTAAGGAGCATGATGCAAAGGATGGGCTTAACCTTGGAGATATGCTGTAACCCTGAACACACTTTCCTGGGAGTAAGATCCACTAGGTACAGTGTGCCTTACTTCTGAGTAGACATGGTTAGAGTTGCAGCTTATCTTCACGGTTAAGCTTGGAGAGGATCACAGCCCATCCTATGCATCACTGGGCTCTCAGACAGCAATGTTGAAGTAAGCCTCATTGACTTTATCGGGGCTTACTTCTGAGTAGGTTTCAAGGGCAGCAGGCAGCAGCTGGGATAGAGGCTGAGGCTGCTTTTGGGGGATGCAGGTGGGCGAGTGCTGCAAGGTCTGCAGGGGCCTGAAGTGCTCTGAGTGCCAAGAGGCAGGTAGGGGAGGAGGCAGGCAGCCCAGACCAGCTTTGTGGTGGCCGCCCAGGGCAGTGAGCAGAGAAGCACACGAAATTTGAAAATGGCTGCTGCCACAAAGCCGGTTTTTCCAAAGGAGGTGGCCAACTTTGCAGGAGGGCCGCATCCACCCTTGTCCTGGGCCGTATGCGGCCCCCGGGCCGCGTGTTGGACACCCCTGCTTTAGATAAGGACATAAGAAGAACCCTGCCACATCAGGCTCAACCCATCTAGTCCAGCTTGCTGTAATTTTTTGTAAACTGCTTTGTGAACGTTTTAGTTGAAAAGCGGTATATAAATACTGTAGATCAGGGGTGTCCAACCTTTTAGCTTCCCTGGGCCGCATTGGAAGAAGACAAGTTGGTTTGGGCCGCACATAAACACTAACAACTTTTTAAAAAAATGTAGGACAAAATGTAGGATGTCCTATATTTTGTCCTACATTTTACAACCTTGGAATAAGTCTCATTGATTTTAATGGGGCTTACTTCTGAGTAGGCATGATGCATAGGATGGGCAGTGTTCCTCTCCAAGCTAAAACTTGGAGTAAGTCTCATTGATTATCATGTGGTTTTCTGCTGAGTAGCCATGCATAGGATTGGGCTCTCAGACTGCAACTTGGGAGTAAGCCTCATTGACTTTAGTGGGGCTTATTTCTGAGGAAGCATGATGCATAGGATGGGCTGTGATCCTCTCCTTGGAGATATGCTGCAACCTTGGAGATATGCTGCAATCATGAACACACTTTCCTGGGAGTAAGACCCACTGGGTACAATGGGCCTTCTGGGTAGACATGGTTAGGGTTGCAGCATATCTCCAAGGTTAAGCTTGGAGAGGATCACAGCACATCCTATGCATCAATGGGTTTTCAGAACGCAACCTGGGAGTAAGCCTCATTTACTTTATCGGGGCTTTTTTCTGAGTAGAAATAAGGGCAGCAGGCAGCAGCTGGGATAGAGGCTAAGCATGCTTTTGGGGGATGCGGGTGCTGCAAGGTCTGCAGGGGCCTGAAGTGCTCTGAGTGCCAAGAGGCAGGTAGGGGAGGAGGCAGGCAGCCCAGACCAGCTTTGTGGCGGCTGCCCAGGGCAGTGCGCAGAGAAGCATGTGAAATTTGAAAACCAAAGCTGGTTTTTCCAATGGTGGCCAGCTTTGCAGGAGGGCCGCATCCACCCTCGTCCAGGGCCGTATGCGGCCCCCGGGCCTCGTGTTGGACACCCCTTCTGTAGATAGATATATCACAGTGGCCTGCTACCTCAGGGAGCATACAAAGCAACAAGAAACCTACATCCGTTGCCTCCATTGCTCTGTATCTGACATTTAGGGATAGTCTACTTTTAGAACCAGGAGGTTGTGCATAATATTTTCATCATGTTTTGAATTTTTTCCTCAACAAGAGTGCAATCCTAAGGATGTCTACTCAAAAGTCCCATTGTGTTCAATAGTACTTATTTCCAGGAAAGAGTGATTAGGATTGCAGCCTAAATCTGTCAAAATCAGGTCTAGATTGCCGATCCAGATTATTTTAAAGGAATCTAGACTGATGCTTTCACCAAATCTTGTGGTAAGGAGTTCCAATCACATGAATGATGGGATGGTTGAGAGTGGTGGATTTGGAAGATAGAAGGTAGATAGAAGGTCATAGGCAAGGAGAGTATTAGAGCTGAGAGGTTGGGAAAGTAAAGCCATATACCGGTAAGTCTTTAAGGACAAGGGCAGGTGTGGACCTGGAAAGAGCCAGCAATTTGATTTAAAAAGGGTCAGTGTAATATGATCATTTCACTGAGCAGCAGAATGCTAGATGGAGATGAGACAAACCAAAAGACCAGTTAGAAGAGGCTATTCTGTTTCTTGGGAACACTGTTAACTCAAATACCCATCTTCTGATAAATAGTAAGGTTTGTCCCTTTTCATGCTTATTTTTGATCAAGAAGCAGAATTGTGCCTCTTGCATATAAGAATGGTCTTGTGTCGGCCTGTCTTGCCCAGAATTATCTGTATAACAGCAGCTCTTTCCCAATATGGAGAAGGCTGTCATTCTTGAACCAGCCCCATACCATTTAAGCCCACACCTATTTAACAGGGCCTGAACACTTTGACCCCCTCTTTACTCATGGGTGAGGCTACTTAATTGAGTGATTTACATATATGTTTCCAAACCACTCACTGCAGATCCAACATTAGTGGTTCTAAAGTGGGGGTCAGGACCTCGGTGGGGGGTTGCGAAAAGCTGAGTCATCTTGGATTGGGGCATTCAGGCTGCTTTCCTGGGAGTAAATCTCATTGAACACAATGGGACTTTTAAGTAGACATGGAGTAGCTCTGGCATCACAGTGATGGCACTTCTTGCTCTAGTCATGGCATCACTTCTGGGGGATCCCAGATAGATTGTCATTCTCAAAAGGGGGTGCAAGGCTGAAATGCACGGGAGCCTCTGTACTATGTTAACAGTGCAATATGATGCATGTCCACTTGAAAGCAAATTTATCTGAGTTTAGTGGAACTTGTAAGAATCAGATTGTAGCCTTAGCTATAAAACAGTAGTACTTGGGCATTTCAGCCCATGACCCCCTTTCAAACTTAAAAATCGGTCTGGGACTTCTTATCAAATTTACAGGGATATGACATCACTGTGATGCCAGAACTACTCCATGACTACTCAGAAGTAAGTCCCATTGTGGTCAGTTAGACTTACTCACAGGAAGCCCAATGCCAGATTCCAAGATGTTAGATCCCACCCCCCTGCCTTGAGGTTGTGACTCCTCAAGGGGTTCCTGACCACCACTTTGAATACCACTGCTATGAAGAATACATGTGTTAGCAGGGTGCATTAAAGGTCAGTTTGGGCAAACTGCCAGCCACAATTAAGCAAATTTGTATGGGTGCAAGATGAGGGGACCAAGATGGGCATCATAGAGGGCTAGCTCAGGAGTGTCCAAACTTTTTGGCAGGAGGGCCACATTATCTCTCTGAAACTGTGATGGGGACTGGAAAATTAATTTACATTTCAAATTTGAATAAATTTACATATAAGAATATACTGGAGAGGATTACAAGGCTTGCCCAATGGCTGGATAGAGGGGTCTTTCCGCTGGCCACATCTGGCTCCCTAGGCCGGGGTTTGGACACCCTTGGGCTAGCTCAATAGAAGAAGTGTCCTCAAACTGACCCTCTGTTTCCTAAGTTCTTTTAACTGGAGATGTGCATGTATTGGTGGGGGTAAGGATGACTTTTTAAAAACTTTTTTGTTGTGGTAGGTTAGAAATCATGTGTGCTAGATTCATGCAATTTTATGTTAAGCAGTGGGATTCTGTGAAAGATAGAACACCTGCTAAAATAAGTGTGTTGCTACCCACTCAAATGTGTTAATATAGGAACCACTGCAGTAGTGGCTAAACTTGCCTGTTGTTTCTCTTTCCACCTCACCATAATTAGTCCTTAGATGAGTGCCTTGCTATATAGCTACTGTTTTTTTAAAATTCTCAGAAATACCACAGTCTAACGTCTACACGTCAGAAACATTTCTGCGTGCGGTATATTGTAAAAACAAGACAGTACATGGCCAGCAAGATAGTTCCCCAGATAATTACCTAAATGCACTTAATCTTAGCATTCCTTTGAACCAGTTCTTAGCCGTTTTATGCTAGTGCACAGGATATTTATCATAACTGCACCAAATTATCTCACTATGCCATGACGTGCAACATTGGGGGAAAAAAATCTCACTTTGAAGTGGACTGTTTTGTTTGCTGAATCTGGAAGATTTTTTTTTAACAGAGATCCTCAAAACAGTCCAGAAGCAATGATTTCAAATGCATCAGGTATACTTTTCAGTAAAAAGTTGATTTTTGAAAAGATTGTGACTAGCAACACATTAATCATGCAGGTCACTCTAGTATTTTAAAGGTGCTGTTTAGACTTAGTGCAATTCTGTGTATGCCTATTCCTGATCACCATGGAGTTCTTCGGAACTTACTTTTGGGTAAGTACAGGTGTAGCCTAATTATATGCAAATTATATGCAATTTTGTCTCAAAGTGACTGAGGTTGGCTGTTTAAATTGAAAAATAAGCTTCTATCCTTAGAGCACATAATTGCTTAAACCTTTAAGCAGTGGTGTTCAAAGTGGGGGTCAAGACCAGTGGTGGGATTCAAATAAATTAACAACAGGTTCTATATCCTAATAACCTAAATTAACACAGGTTCTATGTCCTAATAACCTAAATTAAAATAGAACAACAGTTCTATGTCCCGTTAGTAACCAGTTCTCAAAATCAGGCGCTCATTAGCAAAGGGTTCTATAGAACCTGTGAGAACCCTCTGAAGCCCACCACTGCCTTCTTACCATGGTAACTAATTGTCTTTGTATAAGTTTAAAATACTTAATCACACAGTTTCAGGGAATCATATGTCACGAATGGGGAGGTTCAACCTGTGTGTATATGATGGCAGCTATGTGGCACAATCCTAGGGTGTTTATGGCTGGTGGAGCAAGTGCTCTACCCACGCAGACTGTCACAAGCACGCCATAAAGCAGGGGTGTCGAACACGCGGCCCGGGGGCCGCATACGGCCAGGACGAGGGTGGATGAGGCCCTCCTGCAAAGTTGGCCACCTCCATTGGAAAAACCGGCTTTGTGGCAGCAGCCATTTTCAAATTTCGTGTGCTTCTCTGCACACTGCCCTGGGCGGCCACCACAAAGCTGGTCTGGGCTGCCTGACTCCTTCCCCTTCCTGCCTCCTGGCACTCAGAGTGCTCCAGGCCCCTGCAGGCCCTGCAGCGCTCACCCACCCGCATCCCCCAAAAGCAGCTTCAGCCTCTATCCCAGCTGCTGCCTGCTGCCTTTGAGACCTACTCAGAAGTAAGCCCCGATAAAGTCAATGAGGCTTACTCCAACGTTGCAGTCTGAGAGTCCAATGATGCATAGGATGGGCTGTGATCCTCTCCAAGCTTAACCTTGGAGATAATCTGCAACCCTAACCATGTCTACTCAGAAGTAAGGCACATTGTACCTAGTGGATCTTACTCCCAGGAAAGTGTGTTCAGGATTGCAGCATATCTCCAAGGATAAGCTTGGAAAGGATCTCAGCCCATCCTATGCATCACGCCTCCTCTGAAGGAGGAGGACTAAAGTCAATGAGGCTTACTCCCAAACTGCAGTCTGAGAGCCCAATCCTATGCATGGCTACTCAGCAGAAAACCCCATAATCAATGAAACTTACTCTGAGGTTTAGCTTGGAGAGGATCGCTGCCCATCCTATGCATCATGCCTACTCAGAAGTAAGCCCCATTAAAATCAATGAGACTTACTCCAAGGTTTAAAAATGTAGGACACAATATAGGACATCCTACATTTTGTCCTACATTTTTTAAAAAAGTTGTTAGTGTCTATGTGCGCCCCAAACCAACTTGTCTTCTTCCAATGCGGCCCAGGGAAGCTAAAAGGTTGGACACCCCTGCCATAAAGCATGTTGTGACAGCGTTGGAGTTAGTAGCACCAGCAGGAAGCCCTGTGCCATGTTACTGGTGCCAGAGCAGATAAGCACATGGTGAGCAATGAAGGGGTAGGTGAGTCCAGTGCTTTAGAGGAAACCAGAAGTGATGTTCTGGTGACCAAAGAAAACATTCCAAGGGTGGGGAAGCCTTCGGAAGGCTTTTTTAAGGACCCAAAATGTCTCCTTGAAACTTGAAGTGATTTTTTCAGCCCCTGAGGCCTTTATTATGGTCTGAGAGAGGCAATGTGGTGCTTCCCTAACCCTCAAAACACCTGTGAGCAAGAGGTCCTGGGTGGCATGGGTGTGCAGTACTCTTCCAGCCTCGCACCTGAGGCTTTTGATCCCCTTGCTAACATATGCCATTGGATAATTGGGCAGATCAGGTCAAAGGAGGAGGTGGGATTGACCACACTGGCATGCACAATATCCTATCCCCACTGTGGGCCAGATCCATTGGGATATGTACCATTTAGTCTTACTGGAACTGTTCTTGCTCTGGGGAGACCTCTGGATTACAGAATTCCCCATGTGCGATACAGCAGTGGTCCTCAATGTTCTGAGGACCAGGGTCCAGGACTGTGGGAAAAATTTCCCATAGACTGGTGGGCTACATGTGCCATGTTGCAGCCAGAACTGCACATGCTCACCCAAGTGGCTAGGTCGTGCATGCCCAGTTCACTCCTGGGCCGGGGTGAGCTGGGCACACGCAGTCCAGCGACTGGGCCTCACATACCCAGTTCACCCCAGAGCTGGACACAGCAGCTCTGCCTCCGGTCTGGGATCTGGTTCCAGTGCAGCCCTGCCTCCAAGGTGTTGTGGACCAACACTGGGCTGCAGACCAGGGGTTGAGAACCCCTGTGACAAAGCACTGGTCTTGCTGCACCAGCACAGGGGAATTTCAGTAGGATTGGGCTGCCTGCTACTAACCTAGCCAAGCTTAAGGGCCAATTAGATGCACATAGTGAGGCCATGAAGTCCTGTGTTGAGCTTTAAGAGGTGCTTGAAGTTGTTCTTTGAAGCAAGTATTCTTTCAGGTAGGAAAACTTGTGGCACCTTTCATGTGGTGACATATTTAAACCAATGCTGTGTGAAGTTTGAGGTAGTATGGTTCCCTTATGAACATGTTTGAAACTAACCCAAGTTTTGTTGAACTTAAGCTGATCATGGATAATAAGAATAACCAATTTTTATATACTGTAACTACTCAAGAGGCCTCATTGACATGTCACATTATCTTATCAGCAAAAGAAAAACTATAGGCTTTTTCAGAGTGGGCATGTATTATGGCACCATTGTTTTGATGAAAATTTGATGAAAATTGATGAAGTAAAACACCTTACATGAAGGTGTGAACCACAAATGATTTTTCTCACTTCTGCTGCATTGAAAACAACAGACAGTTGATGCCTGTCCTGATAAGTTTTCAAGCAAGGCTGGCCAGATTTGACTCACCATTCAGGCTGCAATCCTAATCCCCAAGTTAGGCCGGCATACAGGTTTTAATTGTATTTTACTATCTGGTTTTTTAAAAAGTTTTTTGTCTAGTTTTTAATTGTATTTTATTCTCTGTTGTGTTAAATTTAGTTAGCTGACTTTAGTGTCATTTTAGAAAAAAGTCAGAATATAAGTATCCGGAGGGCTATGGAAAAGTAGCACGCCTCCTGCCATACTGTAGCTGGAGGCAGACTATGTTTTGTGGCCCACCTGGTAGAATAAAGTCAGTCAGTGAGTCAGTCCTGGCACAAGTTCTGTGCTAGCCTGGGGATGTCGCAAAAGTGCCATAAGGCATTTCTGTGCACTTCTGGTTGGGAGTGGTGGTTAGGCGAGGGCACTGACGTTCACTGGGCCTTTCCATACCACCATGGGAACAGGGAGCAGAGGGGTTGTGCTAGCCTAAATAAGTTAGGATTGCGACCTCAGGGTGCCAGCACAACTCACCCCTCTTTCCATTTCACAATGGCGTGGGGATGCTGGCACATGGGCCTAACTCCCCATGAGTGATGCAGAACTATTTTATGGAACTTTTGCAACACCCTAGGCAAGCATGGAACTTTTGCCAGGTCTTGTGGTTGCCTAAGCAGGGGTTAGGATTGCATTTTGAGTCTGCATGGCTTGGGAAGCAAAAATCGATCACCAAATTTGCTTCCCACCTGTCCAGTTTGACCTGCGGAGGTTTCTGGCTCAGGGACACCCAAAGTTTAGGCAGGCAGTTCTGCTATCTCCTGCTTGACTGGGCAGGAGGCTTTGCCTTTCAAGCCAAACTTAAGCTTATTTATTACACGTGTAGAATTCAAGGCATCATACATGTGCTTGTTCCTTCCTAGGTTGCTCCCCTCCAATCATTCCCAGGACTACAAGTTGCTGCACTGTGTTCTCTCAGCCCAGCCATAGGGATCTTGTTGAAACTTGTTGACTATCTGGTCCAGTTGATTAGCTCTCTGGTATGAAGACCGCTGCCAGGGAGCTACGTGCAGTCTCTTGTTTGAGTGCATCACTCCTGAACCAGGTGAGCTGGGTCTGGGCCATGATTGTAGCCCACAAAGTGGTGACATTTCAATTTTTCTCTAAGTAACCTTAGAAAGAAATCTGCAAGTATGTTATTGAAGCTGTAAACGCCTATCCGCTTATTTTCCTCCATTTGGAAAGCTGTTTGGGTGAAATAGTGCCCATGTGAACATTTCAAAAACGTCCCACCTCCAAGGAAATGGCACTTACTTTGGCTCCCCACATGAACATGAGGTGTTGAAAATTGTTGCGTGGGGACCACTATCTCAAAAGCAGATGTTTGAATCATGCCTGTGTGGTTTCAAAGCTTTCAACACTGTGGGCTGATCTGACATCAAAATAACCTTAGTCTTATTATGTGTGGATTTTGTCACATCGGAGGCATAAAGGAAAAATGATCAAGAGAGTGATGTGTAAGTGGCTGTGCGGCAGAGATAAGGGAGATTTCCAGTATATATGCTGTACAATCTCATTTATCAACATGCTTGGGGGACTTTTGAAAAGTTTGGATAATGGGGAAATTTGTATAAACAGGAATTCTTAATTAGGATTACATTGACACAGGGCTAGATACAGAGGACACAGGGAGCAAGTTTGTATAATTAGAAATTTCAGATCATAGCAATTTGCAAAACTTGGGTATTTAACTGTATATATTGTTTAAACTATTAGGTTCCAAGGCTGCACAATATTTGTTATGGAGTAAGCCCTGTTGAATTGAGTGGAAACCAGTTCCAAGGAAATATATATAAGATTGTGGGTTGTTAGGGCTATTATTTGTATTAAGGGCGCAATCCAGAGTAACTCCGGGGAGTCCTTGCTCCAAAGTAAGAACAATTTACTCTGGATTGCAGTATGTATTTTCCATAGGTTTTCACTACGTAGTGTGTAATTATGTCAACCTAACTTGAAAGCTGTCAACCTAACTTGAAAGAGACCACTCTTACACACTCCTGTAGTTACTCTGGATTGTAGGGTAAGTTAGTAAATGCTAACTTATGAAAAAAGGGAACATTTTTTCTACTGCTTATGAAAACGAGAACATTTTGTTACTGTGGGTTTCTAGACGGGCTGTGAGTGTGATTGCTGTGAATTTTTTTTAAAAAATATTAGCTTTATTGTATTTATATATTTTGAAGTTTTATTGACAGTTTTATATTATTTGTCTGAATCAGTTGCTTTTCAAGGTCCCTGGAAAGGTGGAGAAAGACCTTTTTTGGTGAGTTCCCCCTTGCCTTCCTCTGTGTTGTTCTTGTGCCTCTTTCTTTTGCCTCTACAGCTGCTGTGGTCTGCAGGGCTGCCTCTTTCCTGCCCCATCAGAAGCTCAGGGTCTTTTAACAGATGCATACTAGACAACAGCAGGTGTAGTTTTCCTCTTGTAATGCTATTTTTTATATACAGTGGCGTCTCACGTAACAAATTTAATTCGTTCCAGAGGCATTCTTAATTTGTTCAGAGGCGTTCCAGAAACATTCTTTACGTGAAGCGGATTTTCCCATAGGAAATAATGGAAACGCAGATGATTGGTTCCACAACCCATAAAATATTCATATAAAAATATTAACTGTATATAAAAATGATGACAAAACACTGGAATTGAATAAAAAAACATGCATTCAATGTACATGATCCTATGAAGTCTACTTAGGACACAATCCAGAGCAAATTCAGCCTGCTCTGACCTAACTGTACTCTCCTAAGTATTCTGTATCCAGAGCAGAAAGTTATGCTGAATCCAGAGAGTCAGGAAGCCTGGGCTGCCCTAACTGCTCCAGAGCATGCTAAGTAATTGCCACAAGGGGAAGACTTGCTCCTGAGGAGACACCCCTCAGATCACACTGAACAAGGAACAGCTGTGGTGCCTACAGTGGTGACATGACTCTGCACATCACCTGGTGCGGAAGTCTGTGCGTCATCCCTGGGATGCGCGCTCCCCCTACCTGGACTGCGCAGTCACCAAAGTTGGCGCCTGCGCAGTTGTTTCTGAAGCCAACTGGCTTCAGAAAGAGTACTGCGCAGGCACCATCTCTGACACCTGCGCAGTACTTTTCTGAAGACTTTTGGCTTCGGGGGAGACTGTGCAGGCGTCAGAGTTGGTGCCTGTGCAGTACTCTTTCTGAAGCCATTCGTCTGCCGCTCCGCCTCCTGAGTGAGGCCGAATGGCTGTGCAGAGGCGTGGACTTTCTCTGCTCTAAGGAAGTCTCCTCTGAAGCTGTTCGGCATGCTCAGTGTGTTTCTGCGCAGTGCACCTCAGATGGCCGTTCAGACCAGCTCCTCAGACAAGTGGCAGCTTCTGGCTGCTGCTCCGCCTTGGAGCAGGCCTGAATGGGGGTGCTGACGCCCGGGGCCTGCCAAAGGACAGTCAAACTCCTCCGGCACATCACCCCATACGGAGCGCATCACCCAATGCAGCCCACACCAGCCGCACCAGTCTGGTGACGCCACTGGGTGCCTGACTTATAAGGAATCCCTGATGAGATGCCAGTACATTCTACAGTGAATACAAGGGGCTTCTTGGAGTGGCCTGCTGTATCCTGAGGTTTGTGGGCAGCCGTAGTTTGTTCCATATCTTGAGGTTGAGAGGCAGGGGTTGCAGCTAGGATGGCCAAGAACTCAGATTTTTGGTCAACACTGCCATTCTTACTCGGGCCTTATCATGGACCCCTATGGGTCTACTCATTACGATACCTGCTCCTGAGGTGGTATAACTCTGAGGGCTGGAAGAGGGCATTTCTGCCTTGGAAACAGGCTCTGGATTCAGAGTAACTGCTCTGCCCTAGGCAATGCTAAACATGCCCTCAACTTATCTCTCCTGAGCTGCTTAGGCTGCCCCAGTTAGGGCAGAGCAGGTCCACCTCTCTTAGGGCACCCTATCTTGCCTTGCTCTGCCCTAAGCCTCTTTCAGAGTAACTGGGCTGGAGCATCTTGCAGTTGCTCCAACCTAGTGTTAGATAGGGCAACCTAAGGGCTCTTATGCGGACAGATTAGTTGCTCTGGATTGTCCTGTTAGACTGCAATCCTAAAGACACTTTCCTGGGAGTAAGCCCCAATTAATACAATGGTGCTTACTTCGAGGTAGACATGTTTAGGAGGCTGCAATCCAAGACACTGTCAAAGCTCCCCACTTTCTCCCCCTCTTCACCCTGAGCCTCTCTCTCCCCTGCTCCCTTCTGGCTAGCCCTGAGCTGCTTCCCTCTTCTTTCTTTCTTTCTTTCTTTCTTTCTTTCTTTCTTTCTTTCTTTCTTTCTTTCTTTCTTTCTTTCTTTCTTTCTTTCTTTCTTTCTTTCTTTCTTTCTTTCTTTCTTCCTTCCTTCCTTCCTTCCTTCCTTCCTTCCTTCCTTCCTTCCTCCCTCCCTCCCTCCCTTCCTCCCTTCCTCCCTCCCTCCCTCCCTCCATAGTATTTATATACCGCTTTTCAACTGAAAAGTTCACAAAGCGGTTTACAAGAAAATGAAAAAAATTAATAGCTAATTAAGAGCTAATGGGTGCCTGTCCCAAAAGGGCTCACAATCTAAAATGCAAAAAGAACACCAGCAGAAGCCACTAGAACAGACATTGCTGGGGTGTGCAGGGCCAGTTACTCTTCTCCACTGCTGTTCTCTCCCTCTGCCTAGTGGATGCCCGGCTACAGGAAGAACAGTGTGGAAGCAGAACATAGCTTTTGCTATGGGCAGGCGCACTAGGCAGCCCTGATGCTTTTTAAAAGGGCTGCCAGCCTGCGCGTCTGCCAGCGAGTGTGTTTGTTACATGAAGCACCCCTAGTTATGTGAAGCAGAATCCTAGAGAAATTTTTGTTTGTTACGTGGAACATACTTTACGTGACGTGTTTGTTATGTGAAGGCACCACTGTACTTTTAAGCAACAACAAGCCTCAGTGGATGCTTTTTTATGGCTATTACATAGTTAGAAATCCATGTTCTAAGCACAATAAGTCCTATGGGTTTAAATGTAGATTCAGACAAATATAATAGTTGATAGATGTAGTTTTAATTATGCTACCAACTGATTCAAAGAGAAACCACAGCATCATAAACAAACAAGTTTCTTCAATGGCTTATCTTATTCACTACTCCAGAACTCTCACTTTTCACAAGAGTAGTGATTAATTCTGGTCAAAGAAAACAAACCATAATTTAGGCTCAAAGTGGCAAGCGAAGCAATGGGGAAGATTCCACTGATTTATCATCATTGCTCCCTCCACCATCCCTCTACTACTCCTTAGCCCAACTGTGTACTTGTTAACGGAAGCACAGTTTGTTAAGCGAAGCAGAATCCTAGAGAAATTTTTATGTGGAATATACTTTATGTTAAATATACTTTACTTTTTACATGGAATATACTTTATGTGAGGCACTTGTTATGTGAGGGGCCACTGTAATTGCATCCACATACACGGTGCATTACAAGGGATGAAAAAAACAGCTCCCGCCTTGAGGGGCTTGCAATCTAGATACATGCTAGGAAGACACTAGGAAGACAGAAGAATGAATGGGTAGGAAAGTGGGATAACAGTACCCTCCCTGTTGGTATTCTGGTAAAGGCCACGACTAGGAACCTTTTTGTATATTCTACTTTTTCTTGCTGGTCTTCTTTGGGTTTATTGTTTCACTAGTGGAATGAATCCGCTATAGCAGAAGTAAAATTTCCACAGGCACCAGTAGCATCCATACTTACCAAGCATCTCTACTAAGCACCATTAGACGGCACCAGGCACCACCATACAGCAGGCCCCCGTGGTCACCACTGGGCACCAGAGGGCAGGGAGCATCAACAGGCAGTAACATGCACCACTAGACACCACCGAACACCATTATCACTGGTCACTTTCTGGCAGTGGGCACCAGTGGGCAACACTGGGGATCAGTGGACAGAAAGCACCAGTGGGTAGCAGGCACCATGCATCCCTACAGGCACTGCTGGGGACTGGGCACTACTTGCTCAGTGGGCATCAAGAGGCACCACTGGGCACCAGTGGGCAGCAAACACCAGTGGGCACTAGTGGGCATCCCTAAGGGCACCAGGCACCACTGCACAGCAGGCAGAGGGCATAACTGGGCACCGCTAGGCACTGGGTGTCTCTACTGGGCACCAACGTGCACCTCTACCCAGCATCAGGCATGACAGGGCAGCAAGCACCACTGGGCACCTCCAGGAACTAGACATGGAGCACCAGACACTGGGATCACCAGACACTGTGCGTCCTTACCAGGCACCCCTACCAAGTTCTAGGCACCACTGGGCAGCGGGCACCATGGGCACCACCAGGCATGGGGCACCAGATTCCAGGTGCTGGGCATCACCCTACTGTAAAATCCTACCAAGCACTTGGCACCACCTGGCACCTGGCATGGGGCACCATGCATCACTGAACACCGTTCACTCCTATTTGGCATCAGGCACCACTGGGCACCAGTTGCCACCAGTGGCAGAGGGTAGCAGACAACACCAGGCACTACGGGGCATCCTTACTGGGTACCCATGGGCACCAGGTACCAGCAAGCAATACCAGGCACCACCAGGTACCCAATCAGTTCCTAGTAGGTGCTCACATCACAGAAGGAATATGCTCTCCAAATTTCATGCTTCTAGGTCCAGCAGTTGGGGCTGGGTGTTGATCAGTCACTGTTCAATATTAACTCCGATTCAACATTTAAACAGTACAGACTATGGCTGCAATTCTATCTGCATTGCAGTTACTCCTGAAGAAGCCCATTTTCTATAACATGATTTAATTCTGAGATGATATGCCTAGGCTTGGACTGTAAGATGGTTTGGCAAGCTATTGGCTGAGCCTAACATGTGTCAGTAACAGACTCACCTTTGGGCAAAGCACAGAACAGCACAGGAGATTTAATCCCATTGACTGCTAGAGGTGGCATAGGTTTTGCTTTCTAAACACATATGGCATTGGACTGAGCCGGGCTTTATTGATAGTGTCATCTTTCAGGGACTCTCCCATAAAAATCCCTAACCGCTACTGAAAGACTCCATCCCATACGCTCATCTGTTTTGACAATGTATTTGAGTCTCATTTTGTATTTACACAATTTAGAGCTTCATTGTGTTATTGAAATGAGACCTGCAGGGTGCAGGATGGGGTATATGATCTAGTAAAACAAAGTGCATCATGCTTGAAGTCACATTTCTTTACTGTAAACATACAATTTTTTGCTCATGCTACTACAGGAAAAGGACTCTGTTAAATCTGTAACTTACTGGTAGATAGGAGAGCCAGTCTGTTCTTGAGAAAGCAGTGGTGAGATCAGATTGGCAGTAATTGATTTGTTATATTGTTGGAATGGGACTTAATTTTCAAGGCAGCCCTGATCTGCCTGCCCTGAGTTTTTGTAAAACTGCATTTTAAAGAAATAATGGTATCATTTTGCCAAATATTCCTTGTTTTCCTGAAGTATTCCTAATTCGGTATTTTGAAGAAGAAGAAGAAAAATTACCTTTATTACCTTTCCTACTTGGTGCTGTAAGCTCTGACAGTTCTAGTCACTTGCTTGCAAACTGCAAGAATATAAGAAGCACTTTTGTAAACAAAATTTGTTGAAAAGTGGTTTATAAATACTGTTGATTTGTTGATTGATTAATCTGGGTGATACCAAGGGACCAACTAGTCCAACGTATCTTACAGTGGCCCGTCAGACTCCTCAGGGATCAGTAAAGACATCAGTCTCCTGTTGCTTCTTCCTTGCACCTGGCATTCAGCAGAGGTTGTGTCTAAAATGCAGAGGTTGCATATAGTCATCATGGTTTCTAACTCTTGATGGACTTTTCCTCCATAAATCCTTCCAAATCCCCTTTTAAAGGTATTATGGGCCAGACACTATCACCACATCCCATGGCAAGGAGTTCCACAGATTAATTATGTGCAAGGTAGAGAAAGATTTTTTTTAACTCTGCTGCCACTCATTTTAAGGGGATGGACCCTGGTTCTGGTGATGCGAAGCAGGTTGTTGTGTTGTGCAAGAGGGAAAGGAATGCCCCACTATCCAAGAATCAAATTCACCTTACACAAGGTGGCCACCTTACACAAGGTGACCATATAGAATGGAGGACAGAGTGCCTATACCTTTAACCATTGCATAGAAGAGGGAATTGCAGCAGGTGCTGCTTTTTAAATCCTTCAGTGTTGAGCTAAACCTGCCTCAATTCCCAGTTCGGTTAAAGGTACAGGCACTCAGTCCTCCATTCTATATGGTCACCCTGACCTTACAGGGCTGATTGGTGTGTGCACACTTGCTTTCTAAAAACAAATGGTATTGGGCTGAGCACCAGTGGTGGGCAGCAGCAGGTTCGCACCTACGCTATAGAACCGGTTCTTAACAAGAGATAGTACATATAAAGTTTAAAAATAGCCATTTAAAAGTGGCTGCCAAATGGACAGAGAACCAGTTCTTAATTTCTTTGAAGCCCATCACTGCTGAGCACCATGCTTTACACAAAGCACCATGCTTCTGTCGACATGTGGGGATCATGCTCTTTGTCTTCCAGCATTTTTCCTTAAATTTTACTTAAATTGCCTGTATACGTAAAATTAAGATCTTGGGATCATTAGAAAGGCAGTTTACTTTCATCTCAGGGATCCACTATATATTAGTGCCAATTATATTTTTGATGCTCTTAAGTTTCATTAGAAAACAAACAATAACACTGATGGGAAAATCTTCCTAATTTTCTGTTAATAGAGTTTAAATAGGAATGTGCTTTGCAACGGTAATGCTGCAGATTTCAATTATAGATGGCAATTGTATTTTGTGTTTTAAGTTTTTCTGTGCTGGCTAGAATGAATCACAAGGTAGAAATAACACAATACATGACACAATATATTTTTAACATAAACAGCAGTAAAAAAGGGAGCCCCTTAGGAATAATGACTAATGTTGATCTTTCAGCTTTTTCTCGGTTCCATTTCTGGGTTCTGAAGGTAGCATTTTAATTCTGGCATTTAACTCTGGAACTCCATGGAAAACCTATGCATTCATTATGAAACAGTCGTATGTTTGAGAGTCGTGGCAGCCCCGTAGCAATGCCCATTTACCGTGAAATATTATTGAGCTTGCCACTGACTCAAGCCTAGGTGAAGCGAGCTACCCAAGTGGGTCACAAGATGACCCACCACCTTGGTATCTAGCACTGGGCTGTCCTGGGAGTAAGAACAACAAACTTGGCTCTCAAGTGAAATCCTATTCTTAAACTCCATAACGTTTTGTTGTGACTTTGTACCTGATCCTATTATGCTCATCACACGTCTTCAATATCTAGTAGCATTCTGCCAATGCGAGGACCGCTGACATCCCTCCCCTGCTCCTTGTTAGGTCCATTTTGTAATGACTTCTTTCAAAATCTCATATTTAACATTCCCATAGCAAAATAATCAACATGTACAAATTATAAACAGATCAATACACACTATCAAAGATGGTCATTAGGAAGATGAGACCCCTTTAACTTGTAAGCAATTATTTTATGGTATTTTTGATTAATGATTTCATTTTAGCTGTTTCAGTGTTCTGCAGTCTTCATTTGTTAGCGATAATTATGGGACACCCTGCCTTGCCTGAATCAGACTAATTCTGACCAACAATATGAATTAAAATCAATGGAAATGTCATTAGCATCCCACTTCCATGAAACAAAATACAGCCATTCCTCATGCATTCAGTTTATTAAAATTTACTAAAGTGTGAAATATGTATGACATGTAATGATGTTTTAATCTTTCACCAAGGTAACAATTGAAAGCCAATTGATTCCATTCAGTAATTATAAAATCAAAATGATGGAAGATTGTAATCAGGACGGATTGAGGCCCATACTTTGTCACTCCTCCTTGCAAAATAACATAGTTATTTGCATCTCAACTTTTATTTTTTTTACAAATAAAAAAAAATAAAATTCCAAACTGCGCCAGATCATGGACAGACAATAGCCTATGGAAGACAAAAACAAAACACTCAGGTGGGTCTGACAACCATAACCCACTGGAATGGGTGGAGAATGCATTACAGTTGGGAGATAGCGGACACACCAGTGTTCCCAGTCAGGTGGGGAAATGCAATCCTGGCTGGGGCATAAAAGTATTTCCAGAGACCAGCCCGGTGACCTCTGCCTCTGCCTCTGCCTCTGCCGACTTGGAGGGAAGGCTTCCCCACCTAGGGCATAGCACAGCTACCTCCAGCTGTTAATCCCATTATAATAAATAGAGCTATTGCTAGGTTACTGTGGATAGAATTGCAGGTGAGAATCCTGTATCTCAATGCATGTCTACTGAGAGCATGGATTTTCAACCTTTTTCAGTGCAGGATGCATTGAAAATGCACAAAGCCATCCTAGTCATTCTTATTGGAGAGTAAGCCTCATTGACTATAATGGGACTTATTTCTGAGTAGACAGGCACAGGATTGGGCTCCGGGGCTGCAATTATGTTCACACTTTCCTGGGAGTAAGCTTCAATAACTACAGTGGGATTTACTACTGAGTAGACAGGGATATGATTGGTTTCTGAGGCTGCAATCTTCCAACAGAGCCCTCCTGCTGTGATGAAGGGAAGAGTTCTCTTGTGCACCAGTCAGTCAGCTGTCAAGGACCACCAGTGGTCCCCGGACTGGGGGTTGAGAAACCCTGATCTACATCAGTGTTTCTCAAGAGTTGTCCCCTACTGTATCACTTTACATAGTCCACCTCCTTGAAGTACCACTAGAAATAACTGGCAATAATGTCATAGATACTTCTAAATTGGAAGGCCAGACACATGACAAACTGATAAGAAGTTCATGGTGGACAAGAAGGCTTTTTGGAGTATGCCAGAAGCACACACTGGAGGACTGCCAGCCAAAACAAACCTTTTATTGCTATTTGTCTCATTGCCAGATGGTGAGTGTCTGGGGTTGTTGTGCGTACCTCCAGACACCACCTCAAGTACCTACCTCTGGTTTAGAAACACTTTCAAGATGTAACTCCTGCCTCTGACCCACTGCCCTATATTGACCTTTCATTCATTGTAGATTTCACGTTTTCACTGTTAGGTCTCTGCATATATACAGTATATTCCATTTAAACTTCTGATTGAAAAAAATGAAAAGCAAATTTATCCTTACCCTCTGGAATTACTTTTAATGCAAAATTGATTTGTGCAGTTGATGTTATTGCCTCTGCCAATTTAATTGATTTGATTTTATCAAGGAGCTAAAATAGGTAATAGTTAGAAAATGCCCGAGGAGAACAAAGAGAATGAATGAAAGAAGAAACTGGAGTGAAGAAGTGCATTCTCCAGCCAACCACCCTGCATGATGATAGAAGAACACAAAGAAGTCCTTGCCATTGGAATTCCTGTCCCATTTGATTACTTCTCGGGATATTTGTCTTTCACTTTGACTTTGATTTCACATCTGACGCTCCCCCCCCCACTTATTTATTAGTAACATTATGTGTAAATTGCCAACTTTACTGTCTGTCCTGTTATCTTCATGTGCTTCTGTAAAAAACTTAAGATGTCGAGAAGAAAAATGATGTTAAAAAATGATGGGAGTACATAAGAACTGGATTGACAAAATGTAATAAATCATCCTGGGGAGTGGAGCCAGGCTGCATGTGTAATGAAATGCTTTCACAGAACATTTATGTCACATCTGCCAATGTCCTGTATCGTAGCACGTTTCTATATGAAAAATAGATGTGGAATTAGACTTTGCATTCAGGAAATGCTTATTTAAAAAGATTAAGTCCTCTTGACTGCAGCGAAGTGTTCTCCAGAAATCCCTCCCCTTCCCCAGGGCACAAATGACATGACCTCAGTGATGCCCTCTGAAGAATTTTAATCCAAATCACATGTCTGCAGTCATCCTATAAAGAATATCTGATTTTGTCTAAACAACACACCTCATGTCTGAGTGTGACCATTCTGGGAATCAAGTGCTGGAGGATATTTTTCAAACTTAGCAACTTGGATTTCCTCATATACAAGGGTTATTCCTAGGGTTTTCTTATTAAATTTCAATATGGCATACCTCCACTTCTGGAATTCCTCTATTTTGGACCCAAGAAAGGCAAAGGACCCAATTCAAGGTGCTCACTGCTTCTGGTGACAAGTGCTGCACTCCCCCACCCTTCAAGACCCTAGGAAACATGTCCCTGTAATACACTGCAGAAAGGGAGCACATTGTCCCAGTCACTCTCCCCCATAGCAGTGACACCCCCATTTGGCCTGGCACCTAGGGACCCCCAACCATCTACTTTGTCCACTACTATCCATCTCTTCCTCAGATTAATTTGCCTTATTCCAAGTACAGGATTCTACTCCGTGGGTGACCAAGGTGACCAGATGGCCAGACCTCAAAAGGAGGATAAGGTCTTGGATTCCTCTCAGCCTGGCCTTTCCAGTGGACAATGGCACGTTTGCCTACACACAAGTAAAGCCATAATATTGGGCACTTTCACTTTCCCTTAGAGTTAATTGCATATTTTTAGTTTTAGTTTTTTGGCCAAAACTTTTGATAGGAAGGAGATATTTCAAACTGATTTTTGCGTTGGATTCTGCTCTTCAATACGAATCCAACGACATATGACATGATGGGGTACTGCACACCAATGCAAAGTTCCAAAATGAAGCCAGTACTGAGGATAATGAAGCCCTTTTGGAGGACACCCAGACAGGAGGCTAAAAAAGAGGACAAATTTGGAAATTTCCGGTCGTATGGCCACCCTGTCCCAGAATGATTGTCACTGTTTAGTCATTAAGTCATGTCCAACTCTGTGACCCCACATGCCATGGGGTGAAATGCAGGCATTATCTTTAAGTACTAATACTTTCTTTCAAAGCTTGAGTGCATACAACTTTGTGATGTGTTGTAGTTTGCATGCATACATCTATGAACCTCAACTACCCATCTTGAAGTTGTGAAGGTCTCCCACAACTTTGTCTGGATTTGTCACCAAAATCTCCATTCTCCACCTTAAAAAGTGTGTGTAAAACCTTTTGTCATTCTCTGCTGTGCGTAAATGACTGAATGATAATGGGTTTTGGGGGGCTATTTATCAGTCCCAGGTATTAACCAAGGATTTTTAGGTTCTTAGACCTCTATGGGGGATGCATGTGTTTAAATACCGACCACTCATTCTGCAAGATTTATGAAGGTGACAGTGAACAGTGATGTGAGAGGGAAAAGCACATTAAAAAAATTTGCATCTAAAAATAGGGTCTTTTCAAAACTTCTCTGCTGTACTCAGGAACTAGCATTGGTTGCCAAAGAGAAATCACAGTTTGTTTGACTTCTTTCTTTGTTAATCAAATATCATGCAGATAAGGTCTCTCATAATGTAATCACCTTTCTCTCTTACCAGAAGTTTCCTATATTTGCACAGTAATATGAATATTTCTGGGACATAAGCAACATTTGTTGTCATAGCTATTATAAGCAGCTTCCCATCTTTCACAGGCTGGTACAGAACGTTAGAGTTTGTTTGACTCTCAAGGCAAGAGTGATTTAAGAGGTCAGATTGTGGGAAGGCAATGATGGAAAGTATGGTAAGCTTGATAAAGTGGTTAATGTTCGAGCAACCTTTTTTCTGTTGTATACGTGGGGTTGTCTTAACAGTGTGACTTCCATGACAAATGGACGTTGCTATTCCATTCAGCTGAGGTTTTTAGTTGTTTTTAAAGCTTTTAATTTGTCCTTTCAATACATCAGTTTTCTTCTTTATAATGTCACTATACTGGGGGCAATGTCAGCTTCTTGGCTTTTCCACATGATCACTTTTTTGTGCAATAAATATACAATTGTTTCTCATTTTGTAATGCACATTTTCCCCAATTGCACATTTGTTGCAGTTTGAGTACCAAGAACAGGGCCAGTACCAGGTTGAACTGGACCCCAGAGCAAGGCCAGGCCTTGTCCCCTCCGTGGCATGCACCCCATAGCTTATCAGGAGGACAGTGGCGGCAGTAGAAGCTTACAAATTGCAGCAATGATACAGGGGAAGAGAGAAAACCGGGTGTAAGTAAGACTGCATTACACTTGACTCCTTCTCTTGCTCTCCCCATCAATCAATCAATCAATCAATCAATGTGCCTTTTCTGGGAGAGGCTTCCATTAGTTGATGGGGGTTGCTTAGTGGTATAGGTACAACTTGACTTGTGGCACCACTGCCACTACAAATGTAGGCACCCCAGGGGTTATGGGCAGTGGTGGCCTTCAGGGGGTTCTCACAGGTTCTATAAGAGTGCCTGGTTCTGAGAACTGGTTACTAATGGGACATAGAACCTGTTGTTAATTTATTTGAATCCCACCACTGATTGTGGGCTCTTGCATGGGTGCAGTTCAGTTTTGGCCTTCATCACATTGCTAACCTGGTCCACCAATGACACCTTCATGCTGTGACACACATTTTGTTACTAGGAAAATGATATGGTAAATTTGTGGCTCTTGTGAGTGCTCTGTGGGATGGGGCTTGTAAGGCATTACATATCCCACAGCTGGGATCCAGGTGGCTGAGAGGTGCTTGCTTTCTGGTCTGGATGCTGTCCTGTTGACCACTCTCACTTTGTATCCTAGGAGTGGAGACTGGGAGTCTTGTCCAGTGGCTTCAATTTGCCACATGTGGAGCCCTGTGTAAGGTCAGGACAGGACATTGCAGACCAGACTGCATGATTGGAATAACAGATACCTTTGTCCTGTATGTGTTTTGTCAATTAAACAGCAGTTGCAGTGGGAAAGGAGGACATCTACTGAGACTGTAGCAAGGGAAGATCAGATATTTAACCAACAATTTAATATGTCAGGTGAAAGACCAGATATTTAACCCTTTCCCACTATGCTGTGTCTTGATGGAAATCAAACTGACTGCTGCTTGCAATCTTGGGATATGTACTGACTAGCCATTAATTATTATTATTTTTTGTAAACCACTTTGTGAACTTTTTAGTTGAAAAGCGGTATATAAATACTGTAGATAGAAAGATATGGTGCTTATGTTAAGCAGTCCAAACAGCAGCAATAAAACACTGCACTGAATTGAAATGCCTAAGTCAGGGGTGTTCAAACTGCAGGCCTGGGCCAGGTGTGGCTCACAATGAGCATGAATGTGGCCCAGGGCAAGACCCTTCACCTGGCCCTCAAGCAAGCCCTATAATCCTCTGAATCTGTCTCTAATACTCTCTTATATGTAAATTTATGTTAATTTTTCAATTCCACATGGTTCTGACTTTCTGTGATATACCCTAGAACAGTGATTTTCAACCTTTTTCATCGCAAAGCACACTGAAATTGTCAAGGCACACTGTGGTGAGATTGCCTGGGAGGATTACGAGAAATATAACATGGAACCAATGGGCACGTATATGGGAGAAAGCCTATATGTGTGCAGATGTCCCAGATACCCTCCCTTGGACTTAGAGCTCTTCCCAGACTCTGTGGAAGTATGGTCCGTAAAGGACTTGGTAGAACTGCGCAGTGGAGGACGGGGAGGTGGCAGGAGAAGGAGGGGGATCACGGTGGGTCCTTCTCCTCGCTGGCATGCGAAGGGAGGGGTTAGGATTCTCCCGCACTCAACTCCAGGCTATTGAGGGAGGGCAGATGAGGCATTAAATTTGAGTGAAGAAGAGGCGCCAGGGGAGCAGTTAGAGACTCTGCCCTGGAAGGAGGTGGATGCAGGTCAGGGAGCTGCAGAGGAAAGCGAGGTCCTGAGGCTGGAGGGGCTGCTGGCTGCAGAAGATCCTGAAACAGACAAAGAAGGCTGTTAGAGACTTGTTAATCCCCACCCGGGGAGAGAGAGGAAAGAGGAAGGAAAGAGACTTGATTTACCTGTTGGACTTACCTTTGGATAACCTAGTTCTGCTTATTGGGTTGAAGGAGCCTGAGTGCTCTAGTTGGAGTTGGATACCTGTAACCAAGAAGTACCTTAAGTAACCATTACGCTTTTGTACCTCAACATGCAGTAAAGTAATCTTGTGTTCCGTACTCACCTGTGCGTGCCTTGAGATCAGCATGATGCGAAGCAGGGATGATGATGATGACACTGAGATTTCCTTCCCTAACGGGATCCCCAGTGTAGAGAGGAGACTAAGGGTCCCAGAGAGGACGGGTAACGTGACACCATCAATTGTTTTTACCGTTGACAAGGCACACCAGACTGTTCAAATCCCCCAATTTTCCTATTAATGAACGTCAGTCTCCAAAATCCCACGGCACACCTGAGGACTATCCATGGCGCATCAGTGTGCCATGGCACAGTGGTTGAAAATCACTGCCCTAGAGCAATGGTACTTGGGCATTTCAGCCTGGGACCCCCTTTCAAACTTAAAAAATCTGTCTGGGACCCCTTGTCAAAGTTGCCAGGATGTGACTGTGATGCCAGACCTCGTCCATGTCTATTCAGAAATAAGTCCTATTGTGTTCAATGAGCCTTACTCTCAGGAAAGCCCAGTGCCAGATTTCAAGATGGCAGACCCCACTCTCTTGTGACTCCCCAAGGGGGTCCAGACCCACTGCCCTAGAGAATGCAAGAAGACAAGACAGTTTTTGCTGGATCATGCCAAACGCTTGTCATTACCAGCATCCTATTTCTCCCAATGGCCAATTAAGATGAATCTGGGAAGATACAAGCAGGACATGATGACAATCATTCTCCCCTGCTGTCCTCTCCCTGCAGCATCTCGTTCAAAGTGTCCTGTTAACAGCAAACACTTTCTATTAGCACCATATTGTTTTTGTGCTGTTATGACTAGTAAGAGATGTTTTTTAAATGTTGTGCATTATTGTGATCAAGCAAATTTTAATGAAATGTCATATTGCGTGAGACAGATTCATTTCTATAAGTGTGGCATACACAAAGGTGGTATTAAACAAATTTGAACTGTAATTGACTGTAATCTATAGCAAATGCTGAGGTGACAAATTGCACATTAGTCTCAAAGAACTCTGCCATGCTGCCAGACTAATTTGGCAGTCATTTTTGTTATTTCAAATTATTTAAGGATGCCAAGATGGCATTACTCAAATACTGTTTCACTCATAATGCTATGGCACAAAATTCATTGAAAATCCCTGGACGGAACATGTCTCTCAATTAATTCTATAAAATAAAAATTACTAACTGGGCTAGTATTCTGCAACTCCCTAGTGCAGTGATTCTCAACTTTTTTTTTAGCTCACAGCATACTGAGAAGGTGCTAAACTTGTTAAGACATACCTGTCACAATTCTAACCATGTCTACTCAAAAGTGAGCTCCAATGTGTTCCGTGAGACTAAGGCTGCAATCCAGAGTAACTATGGGAGCACGTAAGAGACATTACATATACCCGTAGTTACTGCACCACCTAGTGAAAACCTATGGGAAATTCATATTGCAATCCAGAGTAAAGTGTTCTTACTCCAGAGCAAGGACTCCTCCAGTTACTCTGGATTGTGCCCTTACTCTCAGGAAAGTGTCTTTAGGATTGCAGCCACCATCAGTTTCCATTCCCTTGCACCTAAATTCTCTCTTGTGAGTAACCCTGATGGTTTCTTTGCCTGGTGATGTGCTCTCCTCAGTTTCTCCTACTCTCCGATGTTCTAGCTCAGCACACTGTTCCTCTCTGCTTTTTTTCTTCCTATCTGACTCTTTCTTTCCCAATCCAGGGAATCGAAAAAGGAAAAAGTAGAGGAGGCAGTTTGACCAGGCTGATATGGGAACCTTCCACAAATATCCTGCCTGAAGTGACTGCTTCCGTTGGATGGGTGAACTGCTTCATAGATGGACTGATTCTGGCTCCACCTAATCTTGAAACAGGACAGATGTCCTAAAAAAAGAAATTATGTCCTGGAAAAAGAGGACTAATGGTCACCTGGTCCAGTGGAACTCAATGCAGGACAGCTTCCCTATTAAAGTGAACTTCTTGGCATTAGCTACTGGAGTATTATGATCTTGAGTGTTTGAAGCCTGTTCTAATCTAATTCTTTGAGCTTCTATGAGACTTCTCCGTTTATACAGGCCTAACTTTGTTACGCACGGATTTTTTTATACACAGATTTGACTCAACACAAATGGCCCCTGCAAATCACAGTTATAAAAACTACTTTTCAATTATTGTAAAGAGGCAGTCATGCAAGAAGTCATTCCGTTCTTCAGCCAAACCAGGCAAAGGGAGGAGGTTCTTTGCATTTCTAATTGCTGACTGCTTCTTTACAACAGGAGGAAAAGCTGTTTTTAAATAATTGTAAAGGGACACACTTTTTGTTTTTTTACACTTTTCTTTTAATAAGTAGGGAGTCCTTGAAACCTGTGGATATCAAGGATATCGCAACCTTATGTTGTTAGGAGCAATGGAAAAGCAAGAAACCTAGAATTAGGTCTTTAAATCTATTTTTCCACAGTTTTTTAATCCACAGATTTTTTTATCCATTGGTCTTTCCAGAAAGCAACCCTAGTGGATAATGAGGGACGCCGATGAGGTGTGACAATAAAGAAACGAGACTTTTCTCAAAATAGTTTTATTAAAAAATCTACAGAGAAATTATGCATTGTCCCTTCATAGTAATCCCCCCAGAGTTAATGTACTTCTGCATTCGCTTCTACCACTCACAGAAGGACCCTGCGAAGTCTTCCTCCTTAAGGCCCCTTAGCTCCCTCATCACCTTCTACACCTTCATCACCTTCTACAGAGGTGAAATGGGTTCCTTTGAGCACAGTCTTCAGCCTGGGGAAGAGCCAAAAGACGCACTGCGCAAGGTCTGGGGAATAAGGAGGGTGGTCGAGAATTGCGATCTGTTTTTTGCCCAAGAACTGCCTCACACTGAGATTGGTGTGTGCAGGCATGTTGTTGTGCTGAAACAGGCTCTCTTGCCACAGAGCCTGCCTGCTGTGCGGCCCGCGGTCATGGAGGTGATTGAGGACCTGCTGGTAAAAGTGCTGGTTGACTGTCTGACCCTGAGGTGTGAACTCATGATGGACCACTCCCTTCTGGTCGAAGAGTGCAATCAGCATGACTTTGATCTTTGATTTGGACATGTGAGCCTTCTTGGGTCTGGGTGAAGTTGGGGTCTTCCACTGCAGGCTCTGTCACTTGGTTTCTGGGTTGTACTGGAAGACCCAGGTCTTATCTCCTGTGATGACCCGGCCAAGGAACTCCAGATTGTCCCCAATCTTCTCCAGCAAGTCTCGACAAACATTGACCCATTGCTCCTATGATCATCTGATAAAAGTTTGTGCACCATCTTGGCGCACACCTTCTGCATTCCCAGCTCTTGCACCAAGATGGTCCTCACTGACTCCCAATTTAGACTGAGCTCCTCTGCTATCATCTGCACTGTCAATCTGTGATCACTCCACACTAACTGTTTCACTTTGTCAGTGTTCTCAGCTGCCTTCGTTGAGGAAGGCCATCCTGACAGGGACATTCTCCACCTCCTCACAGCCACACATGAAGCATTTGTGCCACTCAAAGACTTGCAGCTGCGACATCGCATCTTCTCCATAAGCCTCTTGGAGATGTTTGAGACACTTGGTTGGGCCGTTCCCCAACTTAACCAGAAATTTCAAATTGATTCTCTGCTCCATGTTTGTGACACCTGCAGTTGCGTGATAAGACATAACAGCAGTGAGATACACGACACAAGCACAGAGTGAGCAAGGTAAACAATATTATAGCAGAATAGTGGTGAGTTGTTGCGTAACACAGTGACATAAGTGGTTTGCCAATTGGCACTGAGGCATGAGTGTGGCCATATATTTCCGAATTTCCTACATTCTTCTTTCTTACAACATTTTAATAATTCAGATTGGCAGGACTGTCATTTGGATATAGTATATCTGTACCCTGATTATAAATACTATATGTACAGAGGCTTTCAGAGCCTTGAAAAGCAGATGCAAAGTCAAATACGCTTGCTAGGATTAAGTATGTAGCCCCCAAATCCAGAGTAACTATGGGAGCATGTAAGAGACTTTACGGGTACCTGTAGTTACAGCACCACCTAGTGAAAACCTATGGGAAATTCATATCGGAATCTAGAGTAAGTTGTTTTTACACCGGAGCAAGGACTCCCCGTAGTTACTCTGGATTTTGCCCTAGGTGTATTTACAATGGCATCTACAACTACCAAAAAGGCTTGACCCCACGGATGCCAGGCAGCTGCAGTGCTGTTTAGCATTTTATAGCAGACTGTGCCTGATGTCTTGTTCTCTTGTTAACCTGTGAACTTTGGGAAGGGGGGGGGTCAAAGGGTTAATCTTGTAGGATGAATCAGGCCAGTGGCTTTCACAAAAAGGCTTATTGTAATGCTGCAGAAACAATAATAAGAGGGCATTCTGTGACAAGGTTTCCACATCTTTTTAAATGCTTGTAGTTCTGCTTTTGTTAGATTTGAAAGAAATGAGAACAAAGAGGGTTGCTTGTTTTGGGACTTGTAGCTGTATCAACTTATTTTTATCAGTTTTAGTATCAATTTGAGTTAATATCAGTATCAGTTTTAGTATCAACAAAAAAACAACAACCGTAATTTGTTCCCTATTGATTACTTGCAACAGAAGTAAACAATATTGTTTCCCTAAGAAGTGGAATATGGGTTTAATGAAAACTTAAAGTCTATATTCCAGCTTTCTCTAGAGCAGTGGACTTCAAGGTGGGGGGTCGGGACCCCTTAGGGGTTGCAACCTTGAGACAGGGGGTTGCGAGAGGGTGGGATACACCATCTTGGAATCTGGCACTGGGCTTTCCTGTGAGTAAGTCACATTGAACACAATGAGACTTACTTCTGAGAAGACATGGAATAACGTCCCACTAAGTTTGACAGGAGGTCCTGGATGGACTTTTAAATTAGAAATGGGGTCCCAGGCTGAAATGCCTGAATACCACTGCTCTAGAGCTGCTATCTTTCATCCGGCAGGACTTCAGTGCCTTTAATAGCAGCATGGTCAGCAGAAATTCAGTGGGTATTGGTAATGCCAGGGAAAGCTATCCTTCTTGAGTTTTGTTAAAGCACAGGAGCCATGCAGATAAAAAGGTATGTCCATTTTTTGGATATCCAAACCCAAGGTCTGTTCCATTTGAAAGCCCCATATCTTGGAGGTTTAAAGGGTAACCTGACCTTACACTGGATTGTCAGGGCATCTGTAGGAGTTTCCATGTTTCAGGATCTTCCCTGCTTTGTACCACTCTCTTCAAGTTCTATCTCCCAGTGATTTATCTTTTGTTGTGGGGTGCTTATACCATTCGTAGCCATTGTAGCTTGGCAGAACTGAACTTCAGGCACCCTTTGTTGGCTATTTCAGAAGGATTCACATCAACACAGACCCCTCATGGCTTGTAACCTGTGATGGTCCTTTCCTCTAGGAATTTGTCCAATCCCTTCTTAAAGGAATTGAGACTTTCACTGGAAAACTCTGAGTTTCTAAAACCAATTAGTGGATTTCCAACATGAAACCTTTCTTTGCAGAAAAAGAGATTCCAATATGAGGAATCAGTGATTCCCTCTGTGTATATTTTCCAATTTATACTTGCTTGTCAGGACTGGAAACTAAGAGACATGAGAGAGTCAAGGCGTTTGTTAACAAAGCACTCTCCTCATCCAATTTAACATAATGCAATCATTTTCTAAATCAAACTGATGGAGCTGATTCTCAAGGCTTACGCAAAACCGTATATTTGGAATTGTATTCACTGCCTTGATTGCATTAGAAGCATGCTTGGACGTCTCATTCATTGCAGATGTTCATCATGTATTTGAAAAAAAAGGATCCAGTATCTTTTCAAGTGGAGTACTTTTTCAAAGTAGAATAACTCTTGGATGGAGCTGAATACTTGAGAATATGGAGCAAACACATTAATAGCAAGCAAATCAATAACAAGTTGATTGCATAGCCTCTCTTTGACTTTCTGGTTTGTTGTGATAAATTCCATATTCATGAAAATCAGCAGGCAAAACCTTGTTGCCCTACCTTGAAGTATCTTTTGATAGTATTCATAACGATGAACCAGAAACCTGGAACAGTGGTAGGAAATGGAACAGAGAACAGACATGAAAAATATTCACTTCATGGAAATTATGTTCTTGTTTATTTGAAGTAGGGAAAGTTTCGCCATTAAAAAATGAACATGTTTTTAGAACATGAACATAGAAGATGCTTAATAGGTTTATGACATCTTGTCTTTCTATATGTTGCTAATTACATATCAATGGTAAGGCAGGTGGAAAGTTTCCCTTTAAGACTGCGTCCATCTTCGTGCTGCTGTTTTCATTGGAATTACCCATTATGGAGGACATAGGGATGCCTGTAGGACTGTTGCTCTCTCAAGCCAGGTTCTCCCCTATTACATTTTGGAACATTTATCATGGTGTTATCATATTATGTGATTTTCCCAACCCCTTTCCACATCACTACCTGATGCTGATGAAGAAATATTCTGTGTAATTGTGTCATTATATGAATTCAGTTTTCTTACACCACGTAGGTGAGGCCATTTTTTGATGAAATCATATGTGCTGCTTTTACTTTGTGCAGTCCTCATAGAGCGAAGAGCAGTGCACAGGATGTGCTTGTAAGTATTGAAGATGGGTGAAATTTCCTGGATTATATCTGCTCAATTTGATATTTTTGGACACTGGGTTGGATTGCATTAGCACCCCAGCTGACTATTTCCAGTGGCAATGTTTCTGCTATACATCAGTTTGTGAAGGACATGGTAAAGAAAGTATATCTTTAAGGAGATATTCATTTTCCAGAAGAAAATATTGTCCCCTCGATCTATTACCTTAATGAGGTCCATCTCAGTTGTTTCTGGGATACATCTCAGAAAAAAATGGAAACTGCTTGTATAAACACACCTAAGAGCTTCTGGCATTGCCCCCACCTCCAGCTTTGTTGGTTTGGAGGCTGCTCTTCACCTTATTTTTTCTGAAACTGCAACAGCGTGACATGCAATGGAAAGATGCCTAAAGTGCAATGCAGAGATGGCTGATTGACATTTGAACGTTGGTAGAATCTGAGCATCAAACTCAGATTTGGGGCTTGTTCCAAAATTATTTATTTCCTACAAATATACATTAGTGATGGAGAATGATGGCATTAGTACATGATGACATTAGTACATGAAAGCATGTACACAGTTTGTTCTGTAATACATGGGTGGCACTTCAGTTTTGCCATGTGTTCCTTTAACTGCAGCCTCCCGTCTTGTATTTATGTACCAAAATAAATATACTGTATATTAGATTTGTTTAGATTTTTATTGGCTAAGTATGAACGCCATACTGGAATTTGGCTTCAGAATGGCTACATACATACTAGCATCGACTCACAAACAACAAACAATTAATACAGAAGAACATATAACAACTTACAAATCAAATTAGAATACTACCTCGATATTTCCCAGTAGTCACCTCAGCATAAATATGAGTTCAGCACTTTAATGGCACAAGGAAATAATCTGTCATTGTGCCTAGCCCTACAATCCAGAGTAACTACGGGAGCACGTAAGAGACATTACATGCACCCGTAGTTACTGCACCTCCTAGGGAAAACCTATGGGAAATTCATATTGCAATCCAGAGCAAATTTTTCTTACACCAGAGCAAGGACTCCCCGTAGTTACTCTGGATTGCGCCCTAGATATCTTAGTGTATGGAGTCCTATATCTGCGTCCAGAAGGAAGAAGATCAAACAAGTTGTGTCCAGGGTGTAGAGGGTATGCAGCAATACTCTCTGCTCTCTTCTTGACCTGAGTGGTATATATAAATAGATATATGTATGCATCATTTCCTATGCAGGCAGATTAAGGTGCTGGCCCTCAGATGGTTCGTTTATTGGCATTAGCTGTGTGATTTACTGCTGTGTCAGGACCACTGTTTTTCATATTTCCACATTTGGATTAAACACCCTATGAGTATCTCTGGAAATGTTCTTAAAATTGTAGGATTCTCAGCTTCGGATAACTTTCCTTAAGAAAGTGATCATTGGCAGTGGTTTTTCTGATATATAAGACACAGTTAGTGACTCCCCAGGGTCAATCTTTGGCAGCAGACTTCTTTCTGACACCTTGCAAGAACACTACACCAGAGTTGACTAAGAGCACAATCCTAACCATGTCTACTCAAAAGTAAACCCCCTTGTGTTCAATGGGTCTTACTCCCAGGAAAGTGTCTTTTGGATTGCAGCTATACACAGTATATATGATTCTATATATAGTACATAATAGCTGTTCCTATCAAGCTGTAGGTAGCAGAAATTTGGAACAGTATTGTCCACATGACAGCCATGCAAGGTCCCTGATGGAACCTTAGACCTTATAATTGGAGCTGATAAAGAATGATCCTGTATGGAATCATGTGTTCTTCCATTGAAATATAGCCTGTCCCTTATCATACACCCCAACCATACAGAGACAAAAGGTGCAATCCTCAGAAATGTAGGCTGGGTTCTCACCTGGCTTAGCTTTCCATGGTGGTGTGGGGAGGTCAGCGTATGCCTGTGCACTGGTCTATCACCCCCAGGAGTGGGGCAAAACTGCCTTATGGCATTTTTGTGACACCCCCAGGTTGGCACAGGACTCATGCTGAGGCTTAGGGCTGCTTAAGCAGAGGTTAAGATTGCAGCCAAAGAGCATTTTGAACAGAGCATTTCATATTCTTGGCACACACTGCAAAATTAATAGGGAGAAAGAAAAAAAGGATTTGCAACGAAATGAATGCTGAGAAAGTAATGCTCAGTGGCACGATGTGAGTTGCAAAGAAAATCTGAGTTAAAGCTTAAAATTTGCACGCTAAGAGGGCATCACTTCAGCTCATATCCCATGAAAACAGACTGAGCTGGCAGTGAAATATAACTGCGGGAGATGATAACTGCTGCTAAGGGTGCCTTAAAGGTCTCTTCTGGAGGTGCCATTGACTGCTCACATGTGCAATTTTACCTACAGGCTAATATCTTTTCTTTAGTATTGATTATATGAAGAAAGAGATGAAAAATAGAAAGCCGGTGTTGCAGAGAATACATCGGCTTATTAATGCCTCCTTTACAAATTGGTGAGCTGAAAATGGAAGAGAATGATGAAAAGCAAGCCTCAGCTGCTGAGGAAAAAACAGCTTTCTCTAGCTTTTTCTCAGCAAGAGTAGGTGTCAAAAGCCCTTTCCCTCTGGAATTACCTGAATTCACGTATTCCTGAATCACATTTATGTTCATATGTGAGTTTTTAACAAGCAAATGACATCCTACTGATATTTTCACTTACCCTACAATCCAGAGTAGCTACAGGAGCACATAAGAGACTTTATGTGTACCCACAGTTACTGCACCACCGCATGAAAATCTATGGGAAATTCATATTGCAATCCAGAGCAAATTGTACTTACACCGGATAAAGGACTCCCCGTAGTTACTCAGGATTGTGCCCTCTGTAACTCACAGGGCTGCGGGTGGCGCAAGCGGTTAAGGCGCTGTGCCTGTTAACCAGCAGGCCAGGGTTCGAGACCCGGGTCGGCCCCACAAGACAGGGTGAGCTCTTAGTCCAGCTCTGCGACGCCAGCTGGATCCAATCGTATTGGCTCTGCCTTTCCATTGGACTAATTCAGTGGCATGGAGAGGGGGGATTTGCTGCTTGGGTAACAGCCTATCCTCCATAACAATCCAACCCAGGCTTTCGTCTTCGCATGCAGCGTATGCAGTGCAGAACACGATACCATAGTCTTTCAAGACTGACGGAGGCCTGCTTTTTTTTTTTAACCCACAGTCCAGAATGGAGTGAAACACACAGCGTTATTAAAATCGATGGTTTTAAACCCTGCATTTCACTGTGGGCATTGCCAAAGCATAAAACCTATATAATGTATATTTATCAGGATTTCCAAATCTTTAATAGCTGATGTGATGTTGGGAGTTCAAAGACTCTCATGTCATATGTAGTCTGGCACTTAGGCACGCTTATTTCTGATAGAGAGCCACTTCATGCTTACCACCTCCTTTCCCTTTGCTCTCATCAGATATACATCACTGAAAGTGGTGGCATATATCCAAGGAGACCCAGAGGCTACCCATATTTGCTTCCTGTTTGCATTCCATTTGCTAGGTGCAGTGTGCACCTTTTTGGCATGGCAACTTTAGCACTGTGGGAAGGGGCTAGAATTGGGCCCTCTCATTGAGTGTAGCACTATTACACTGCAATCCTATATACGCTTATCAATTAGAGGCAGCACCCGATCCTGAATCATTAGTGCTTCTTGACGCTGGAGCTGAGTGTTGCAAACTTGCCATAAGTAACATCTGTGACACTCAGTTTGCACTGAATACTGCAGTACGTGCTCAGTTTGCACTGAGCCAGCACCAGTGGCATAGCTAGGTCATTTGGCACCTGGGGCGCACAAATTTTTTTACACCCCAATATGTCAAATTATTTATTTAATTATCAGTATTAATTAGATGTCAATTAATATTTTGATCTTTCAAAAATCACCTTACCAATTAGGTCTCTGTTTTATTCCTTCTTTGGGAAGGGCTGAGATTGCCTTCTGGAGCACTTGTTGAGCTCCACTTTCACTGGACTGGGACCATTCTGGAGGCCTTGCATTCCTCTGTGTATGTGCCTGACCTAAACATGAGCTAAGGCATGTTTAGCAAACTGATGTGTAGCTCTGTTCTGCTTTCCATAGGGCTCAATGAAATTATCATTATTTCTTCTGGGTTTACTTGTGGGGAGCTGTTGGTCCCCTGGCTCTGACATGAGGTTTCTGAACTCTGCACTGGGTAAATAGCCAGCATATTGAGTTGGCCCACTGTGGTGCTTATGTGAACCAGATTGTGCTCTGAAGGGAAATATATGAAGGGTTCAAAATTATTTTTCCTCTGCCATGGCTAAAAGAAGGTGGGAGGCAGCATTCTGAGCACAAACACAATAAATTAAGGATCCACTTGACAGGGCTACAAGAAACTTGGCATCCATCATTCTTGAAAGGCTGTGGTATCTTGCTCAGTGCTGCATGCAAAGCACAAAGTCCGGGTAGATTGATATGGAGGATAGGCTGTTCCCCAAGCAGCAAATGCTGCCTCTCCACACCACTGAAATAGTCCAATGGAACGGCAGAGCCGATACAATTGATTCCAGCTGCGTCGCAGAGCTGGGCTAAGGACAGGAGCTCATCCTGTCTTGTGGGGACCCAGGTCTTGAAACCTGGACTGCTGATTAACAAGTATAGTGTCTTAATCACTTGCACGACCTACAGCTGCTAATAAATTGGGACCTGTTAAACTCCCCATCCTGCTGGATTACCCAGAGGAATAATTACCCAGAGGATCTGAATACATGCAGACCCTCATGCATTTACCATGCTGAAGCTAAGCTGGTTTAGTTTAGTGCATGGCTCAAAGACTGCCTGGGAATTCTGTATATGCAGCCTGAAGGACAGGAAAGCTGTATTCAGATGGCCATTGAAAAAAAATGTCATTTCTTCAGTCCAGCTATCTTGATGTTGTAAGGATAAAACATGTTACACTGCAAAGCACGTTGTTAGTGAAAAAGTGCTGAAGAAAAGGCTGTTTGATGGCAATAAAAACAAGACAGAAGGAAGTATTCCTTACTCTATGAATCTGCCCCACTTCTGATTCAACTTATTAAGTGTCACATGCTTTTCGAAATACCTCTGACTTACTTTTTATGGCCAGTCATCTGCAAGTAATAAAATGACTGCCTAATGGTATCTCCTGTTTTGCAATTATACAAATTGGCATACTGGGGGAATAAAGGGCCATAAACCAAGGCGTCTTCCTTCCTTGTCTGGAATGAACACATGTACAGTACGTTTTGTGCACCATGGCAGTACAGAAATGCATGATGTAGCCCATCGACTGTTATGAAATGCACTTCTTACACCAGAAATTTTCCTCTAAATGCTTTGCTTCAACATAAGTGTGTGAAGGGCAGAGCTGCTCTTTGGATAAGTAGACTGGGTTGGCTGCCATGTTTTCATGACCTATATATGGCTAAAATAGAGGAGCCCCTCACTGGTTCAGTTGCCCCAAGCTCACATCTGTCTAGGCCTGCTCTTCTGAATAGTACAGACAAATCACATGGAAATGCAACGTTTTCCAGTGTATATTTAAGGTAGCAAGAAAATGTTCCGTATATTTCCTGTATAAATCTAGTACAAAACTTCAAAACCTGGCCTGTTGGCCTTTTAGGGACTGGAATTTCAATTTAGGTATGTCTTCTTTTCTTAAAATGTGATACTTAAGAGCAGTGATGGGCTTCAAAGAAATTAAGAACCGGTTCTCTGTCCATCTGGCAGCCACTTTTAAATGGCTATTTTTAAACTTTATATGTACTATCTCTTGTTAAGAACCGGTTCTATAGCGTAGGTGCGAACCTGCTGCTGCCCACCACTGCTTATGAGACATAAAAGCTAAAAACTATTTTTAATATATATTAATCAAGTTTACAATGACTGGCTTGCCAATTTGTGTAGAGATAGTGGTAAAATATATCTACATGCCCACCTGGTGTACATGCGATCTGTACGTAGCAAAGAGGAATTGGATCTGGGCCACAACCAGATGTCTGTGTGGGTGTATGGTGGGTCTAATCCTTTCCCTAGCACTGTCTTCATTATATGATACCTGTACGTTTTTCCTTGTAGGGTAAAGGGTAGGTTGGGAGAGGAATTTTGGTTGGCAAGGTGCTGTGGTGGGGCAGAGATTAACTTTCCTTCAGTGCCAAAGACAGATCTGATTCAAGTAGTTGTGGGTGCTATCAATATATACTTTTTTAAAAAAATGGGAAAACCTGACCATGGGTTTAATGCATTACAGCTGGATTGGCCCTCAGCAAAGAGACACTGAGCATTAATGAATGTATTTGTTCAGAAGGACATTAAAGCAGCAAGAAAACTTGCACTAATTTGAGCCAATTCAGGATTCTGCTTTTGGCCTTTTAATTATGATCTCCAAAAATTCCCTTTATTTTTAACTTCCGTACATTGCTACGCAATCTGGTCTCAAAGTCTAATTGCTGAAAGACGGCTGAATTTTATGTGTTTTCTTTAGTGGACTCTATAAATGTTTACTGTTCATGAAATTCATTTCTGGGCAGTGCTCCAACCCATATCCCCCTTAATATTTCAGATTCTACAAAACTTTAAGGGTTTTGATGTTTTGGTATTATTTCTGGATAATGATGAGCAATGTTATCTTTTTATGCTTACCTCATGGATTCAAGTGACAGTGAGAAAAAGTATGGAGGTGTGACCTGCCATCTCTACCAAGGCACTGTAGGGAAAAAAGGGCATAACTTGCTTCTTGTGCAGTTTCATTACACCCAGACGCACATGTTTTCTGCTTTTTTCTTAAAAAGGAATAAAAATCATATTTTCTTAAGTTTCTGAAAGAACAGGGCCAAGACAGGTTTTAGGAAACCTGATGAGTCAATGAGCGGACAAACTATTGACCAACATCCTCAAAATCATAACATGAAGCTAGTGTTCCAGGTCTATCTATCTATCTATCTATCTATCTATCTATCTATCTATCTATCTATCTATCTATCTGTCTGTCTGTCTGTCTGTCTGTCTGTTACCAGCCAGCCAGCCTGGTTGATTGATTGATTGTGCCCTTTTGGGACAGACACCCATTAGCCATTAATTTTTTTTTCATTTTCTTTGTAAACCCCTTTGTGAACTTATTAGTTGAAAAGCCAGCCAGCCAGAAAGCTGGAATTTCTGCTCTCTTGGCTTTAAGGAAACTGCCATGGGCAATATGAAGCACATGCTCCTTCATTATGGCTACAGAGAATATAATGGTGGAGTTAGGATTGGGCCTTAAGACAAACATGCAATTTATACTTGACATCACAAGTAGTTTGATCCTTTTTACAGCCCATTCCTATAATGTTCTGATGGTGGAGCATGCTTTATGGCTGTGGCAAATGGTCTGCCAGCAGTGAGGCCTTTGTGGGAGATAGAGCACTTATTTAGGTAGGTTGGCAGGGGAGGTGAAATGAGCTGAGTGAAAGATGTGGGCATGATGGGGTGAGAGGGGAGTGGTACCCCATGTGAATAACTTGAACCTGATGCTATCCCCTCTGATAGCATGCCCCCTTTCCTTTACTTGGACTTGCACAGGGGAACTGGCACAGACCCATTGTAAGTTGATGGGCTTCTGGTGAGGTAAGAGAACTTTTCTCAAGTCTCAAGATCTGTCTCCCTCTGCAGGATGCAACCCATGCCATTTTGGAATGGTTGTACCAAAGGCATTCCAATGCCTTTTGGAATGTGTTCATGGAGGGGGAAAGGATAGGTTTGGGCTGTTAGAGCACAATACTAACCATGTCTACCAAAAAGTAAGCCCCATTGTGTTCATTCTGTCTTACTCCCAAGAAAGTGTCTTTATGATTGCATCATTAGTTTCCCATAGCAATATATGTACTATATCTTCATCTGTTATGTTCCAGATGCAAGTTTCATCCCCTAAGATATCCAGGAATTTAAATTTTAAAAAAATTGTAATTGTAAACTATTTGCAAAGAGTCTAGTGGCTGTTCAGAGCCCAAATACTAGTGAAAGCAGATGTAAATTCAGCAGTTAAGAATGGATTTAATCCATGCTCTCATGGTACATACAAATGTTCATTCCCAATTTCACTTTAATATATTTTGTTTATACCATGAGTGCTTATTGCCACCATAATTTACAGATTACAGACACACAGAAATCTAACCATCAGGTGGCCACTGGGAGTCTTTTATGACTCAGTGCTGCCTTTTTCTTTGCTTAACCATGCATTTTTTTTTTATAAAGTTCACACAAGTGATGTAATAAAACCATTAGCATGTTTGAAGTCATAGGCAGGGTGTGTCTGGGAAAATCTATATGAGCCTCTTATAAAAACAGCAGCTGTTTAATGTGTGTAATTTTCCATCATATAACACATGAACTACATCATATTTTCTTAAGTTTCTGAAAGAACAGGGCAAAGACAGTTTTCCTAAAAGTTTTTAGGAAACCTGATGAGTCAATGAGTGGACAAACTATTGACCAACACCCTCAAAATCATAACCTGAAGCTAGTGGTCCAGGATCGATCGATCTATCTGTCTGTCTCGCTTTTCAACTAATAAGATCACAACGCGATTTACAAAGAAAATTAAAAAAATCATTGGCTAATGAGTTCCTGTCCCAAAAGGGCTCACAATCTAAAAATGAAATCACGTTGAATTCAAAGACCCTCAACTTTCCAGCAACGGTTAACAACCCAATTCTATCACTTTCCCCCATTCTGTCAGTGTGTGCTGCATCTTGCTGGGCAGCAGTGCCAGAGATTCCCCCTGTGTAAGATCCAAGGCCTGGAAGGAACTAAAACTGTGCCAGCACAGTTGCTGGCACAAGTCTACTAAGAGGGGTAAGGTCCAGGGAAGTGGTATAGATTTAGTGGATGCTGTCATTGATAAACGTTTTCCCTCCCCAGACCTGATCTGTCCCCATTGCCTTCCCTGCCCCCGTTGCCACCCCTTCCTACTCACCCCTTCCCTTGCTCTGCCCTTCCCCTGCCCTATTTCCCCTTTCACCAAACTTGGTGGGCTTTCCTGATTCACCACTATGGCTGCAATCCTAAAGACACTTTCCTGGGAGTAAGACCTATTGAACACAATGGGGCTTACTTTTCAGTAGACATGGTTAGGATTGTACCCTTCGTCTGGGGCTGTTCCAGCCTTTCTGCTGGCTTTCAAGCAGGTCATAGTTTGTCCTTGGCCAGATAGGTTTTGATGATGGCTGTGAGGCCATATCTGCTCTTAGTTCCATCAGTGGTTAAGCCCATTAGTTCCACCAGAGGTTAAGTGCAATCAGGCTGTAATCAGGCTGTCCTTTCTTTCATCTTAGTCTTTGATCCACTTCTTTGGCTATCTGAAACTCAGAATTGGAAGTTCAGGTATGTTTCAGAAAACAGTATCTAAACTGGTACTGTTTTAAGGACTGACCTACTGTAGTATAGAATATCAGCTTAAAGAGTAGATGGTGTTAATGGTTATATTACTCAGCAACTTCTAATGATATTGTTTTTTTACGATGTAAAATGAGGCATCCTGAAGGTGCTAGTTTATTGGTTAACACAGGAGGCATGAGTGGAATGGCTTTGTTTGGATCTAAGCCATTATGTATCTATGGTAAACAGGCTATTCCATGTTCAGTGATGGTGTTTTTAAGATGCTATAAGTTTTTAATGAGCATTATGACCCTAAACATTGCCCCTGTGAAAAAATGACATTTGCTTTTCAATAAATGTGAAGATAGTAGAGCAATGTGCACGTACTTTAAGGATGTCAAGAGTATGCTTTCATTTGAGTCAAGCAGGGATGGATTGGGGGCAGGGGTGGGCCCAGCCAACCCCAAGATCCGATTCGCCGGAAGTCGGGGGGCAGGCCAGGGTCAGGGGGCAGGGTGAGGGCGGGGTGAGGGACGGGCACCAACCCCCACCGCACTGCACATGCGCCAGGCTTGGCACATGCGCAGTGCGTCTCCTGAAGCCGAGCTCAAACCAGCTCAGCTGGATGCACATGCACTGAGTCTCCTGGGGCCGAGCTCCAGGAGACTCAGTGTGCACACGTCCAGCTGGACGCACATGCACTGCATCTCCTGAAGCCGAGCTTCAGGAGACTTGTGCGGTCGCTAGCGAACTGGACCCTGTGGCTCTGGCAGCCGCGGCTCTGACCGGCTCGCTAGCGTCCGCCCAGGGGGAAGATCCGGTTCGGGGAAGTAGGCCCGAACCGGCATCTGCCCACCTGTGATTGGGGGGATGGTTGTGTGCCCCCAAATTGTCATGCCAGTGGGAAAAGTACTCATTGGGATGGGGAGAAGCTCAAGTGTATTCTGGAGCCCAGATCTAACTGGCAAATCTGGCTTGTCATAGGATACATCTGGCCCCCAGGCTTGGGTTTGGAGACCCCTGATCTATATCATCCACAGTGACTGACGTTGTCCTCCCAGCAAAATCAGGGATTGGACCTGGGAGTTTCAGGATGCAAAATATGTGGTCTCAGGTAGCAAGATTTAGGCTGCAATCCTAAACTCCACATAAGCCCCGGCATAAATCCTGTGCTGATTTGGGAGTGTCACAAAAGTGTCATAGGGAACTTCTGCCCCACTCCAGAGGTTGAGCGGTTAGGCCATTGCACATGCATACACTGACATCTTCACACTACCATGGGAAGATATGCCAAGTGAATTATGCCGGCCTAAATTGGTTCGGATTTCCCTCTTAGAGTAAGATTCCTGCCTGAGATTTTGCAGAATGTATGATTGCCCTTGCTGATAATATTAGGTTGACTGGATCAATGATTTGGCTCACTATATGCTAATTAAATATATCTGTAAGTTTTTTCTCTATCCCAGCTGCTATACTCTCACTGATGATAATTTTTTTTTTCATTCACAAGCAAGGATACGTAACAACTCTTCCTGGGAGGACCAAAGACAGAAGCAGTGTGATCACCCAGAAGGTCAAGGGAGTCTAAAGTTACAATCCAGAGTAACTACGGAGAGTCCTTGCTCCGGTGTAAGAACAATTTACTCTGGATTGCAATATGAATTACCCATAGGTTTTCACTAGGTGGTGCAGTAACTACAGGTGCACATAATGTCTGTTACAAGCTCCTGTAGTTACTCTGGATTTTAGGGACAGGCTGCAATCCTAAAACCACTTTCCTGGGAGTATGACCCATTGAACACAATAGGGCTTACTTTTGAGTAGACATGATTATATGACCTACCAGGTCCCTTCCAACTCTATGATTCTATGATTGTGCTCATGGTTATGATATGCCACTTCCAGAATTCAGAATGCATACAGTTAAGTACACTGAATGATGCCCTCTCAAGATACCTCCGTGGTCCTTACATATACCATATTTACTCTACTCTAATGCTCTCCGTTTTCAGCCAAATTTGGGCTGAACATTAGATTCAGTGGCACGTTAGATTTGAATAAATGCAGTATTTTGATTATAAGTATAGGTCAGTATTTAGTTTAACAGTTTATTATAATAAAAAATGTAACAGAAACCCACTGTTGTATAAAATTGTACAATTAGGTAAAAATCATAATTTAAACCCATTGTCATATAACTCATTGTAGTATGCAGTAAAATTAAATTTTGCACCTGCTCTGCAGCTTCGCATTATAATCACTAGTAAACATTTTTTAAATTTCAAGCCTTTTAAAATCAGGGTGAGTATTAGATTTGATGGCGCATTCGATTTGAGTAAATATGCTGTGATCAACAACTTGTGTGATGTATCCAGTTTTTACGGCAGGAGAGCTGTGAGTTTGACAGACTGAATTTTTTGAACTCCAAAAATAATGCTAGTGTGTGCTTTACCCATCTTTACAATTTCTGATGTTTTGAAGGAATATGTGCTAAGTGAGTGAGTCAGGACCAGAATGTTGATGTACTTTGGACACTGCCCTTTTCTTAGTGGTGAATTAATAGCTTTGAAGAGTTGCACATTGTGCATTGGCTGTGTTTTTATTTGTCCTGCGACAACCTTGCAAAAGCAACACATACCCTTGTGAGCAGCACTAGGTTTGATTAATCGTCTCATTCATCACAAGGTTTTTGATAGGGTTGTCCTGTTGCTGGCAGCTTTTTCAGAATACGGTGGCACAATTCCTCATTGATTTGTGCTATCATGATCATATTATGCTTGCCCAGCATTCTTCAGAAAGGTGACGTATAAAGTGGTGGGTCAACATTAAATTGGCACTCTTGGATGTTAAAACCTTGAATTGTGTTGACCCTGGCAACATTCAGTGCTTGCTCATTTAGCCTCAAGCTAACAAAATCTATATTCACATGGCACCAGCTATTGAAATGATCTTTCCACACAGCAAACTCTGTGTGCAGAACTTGTATTCTGGTGATAGTTCTTTATTCTTGAGTTCTTTATTCTCATAGTTCTTTATTCTCTGTGCCTTCCTGCCCACGTTGCTACTAGTGTGTAGTTAGGTGTAATCCAGTGCGCACTTAGCACCAGACTAAGTGCTAAATGATGTCCCAGAAGTGATGTCATTTTTGGAAGCAACATCATATTCAAGTGAAAAATGGGGCTGTGACATAGCTAAGGCATCTTCTACCTAGTGTCAAATAGTGTCAACCCTCCATGACAAAATCAAATTTTTCTTAAATAAATCAGGGTGACCGTATAGAATGGAGGACAAAGTGCCTCTGCCTTTAAGCATTGCATAGAAGAGGGAATTTAGGCATGTTTAGTTCAACATAGAAGGGTTTAAAAAGCAACATCTGCCTAAATTCCCTCTTCTATGCAATGCTTAAAGGCAGAAGCACTGTGTCTTCCATTCTATATGGTCACCCTGAAATAAAAAGTTTCTATTTAATTGACCGTACGTTTTGATAGAATACATATATGTCAGTGCAGTTTGTTTCACTGCATCCAGCATTAAATTACCTTTAGAATCATATATAACATTTGTACATACCAAGATATTAACAAAATCTTGGAAGTTGAACTTCTAATTTAGTTGTGAATTGAACAGTCACAATTTCCAAGCCTCAGGGATCCCTGCAAGCATTCCACAGGGTTACCTCAGGCTCCCCAGATCCCCCCAGACCCTGGCAGGACCTCTAAGTAGCAAAATAGTCCCCCCACTTCCTCACAAGGGCACAATCCTGGGGATCGGGTCACTGTGTTAACCCTTCCCTGCAAAGACTTAGTGAGAGAGCAAAGTTCCCTCAAAGTTTGAAAATCACTGGCTTAGAGTGAAGACAGGAAACATTGCCTTCATATTAATGGCTTCAGCATGATGATGCATCATCCCAGTGTCATTCTAAAGCAAACTGCTGTGAGTTCAGTGCTTCCAGCTTTCATTGGGCAATCTTTGGAGAAAGATGAAAAAGGCAGCGGTCAGGAGTGCATAGTGTACTGCATCTCTGGCTCCAGATGAATCTCTCCGGATTCCTGAAGTGACCTTTCATTTCCCCACACAACAAACGGAATGGCAAAATGCCTTGGATTTTGACTCAGCCTTATTATAGAAAACATTTCTTACAGTTTACATGTATGGCCATTTCTGGGGTGTCCTGCATTTACCAGCAGAGTGTTAGGCTGGAGGAAGGGGCAAGCGATGAGATAGCACACTGCACCCTTTGTCTGCCTGTTACCACCTCTGGCTGTTTGATTGCTCACTTCGTGGGCTTCACCCTGCCTTTACCCCATACTTTTCATATGCACTTTCCTAGTGAAGACACAAGAGGATGGGGCACAGCTTCCCTACTCATCTTCTCCAATGGGGGCATGAGAGGAAGTAGCCACATCTGCCATCTCCATCACCTTTGGACAGGGTGACCTTATGATAGGAAATTTCCAAATTTGTCCTCTTTTTTAGCCTTCTGTCTATGTGTCCTCCAAAAGGCCTTCACTGTCCTCCATTTTGGCTTCATTTTGGAACTTTGCAATGGTGTGCAGTACTCTATCGTGTCATATGTTGTTGGATTCATACTGAAGAGCAGAATCTAATGCAAAAATTGGTTTTGAAATATCTCCTTCCTATCAAAAGTTTTGGCCAAAAAAACTAAAACAAAAAATATGCATTGAGCTCTATAGGAAAGTGTAAGTGCCCAATATCATGGCTTTACTCATGAGTCGGCAAATGAGTAGGCAAATGTGCTGAGTAGGCAAATGTGCTGTTGTCTGCCCAAAAGGCAAGGCTGAGAGGAATCCAAGACCTTGTCCTCCTTTTGAGGTTTTAGCATCTGGTCACCCTGGCATTGGATCTTCACTACTTACACGGCTTCCTTTAAATGGAATACAGAATTTCCAACTGCAGGATCCTTCCTGTCTGGCTAGCTTAAGGACAGAGGAGGTAAAGTGAGGTGAGGCAGCCATGTGTGGGTGAATGCATGGACACTGGTTTTGGGTGGCAAATTGTACCTGGTCTGCTTTGAGTGTTGGTTTGTTTTCAGCCAAGTTAGGCTACAATCCCATACATGCTTACATGGGAGGAAGTCCCGTTGAGCTCACTGGGGCTTCTGAGTATACATACATATTCTTCTGCAATTACTAAGAGAGTTTGGAGGCTGTTCTTATAAGAAAGGTTAGTGAAAACAATTTAACATGAATAAAAGTAGTCATATTTGATTGTGGCAAATGTAATTCTAGTATTTTCCTGATGATTAAGGCAAATAATTTCAGGGAGGGCTGAGAAGAAGTCCAACTGGATTTGGCCCTTACTTGGCAGGAGGAACAAAATGAGATAATATCCCAGTGACATGAATTTGATCTGTCCTGTCCGTGACCTTAACAGTACTTCCTTATTTCTTCCTTAACAGTACTTCCTTATTTCTGCTTTCTTTGTAGTTTGCCTTACTTAAAACTTAGCTGTTAAATTGTTTTATTTGTGAAAAGAAAATCAAGATTGCTATGGATTTGATTGAATATATCCCAAAGATGCTTCACTGCCCTAATGTAGGATTCTTCTAATATAAGCAGTTGAGTTATATAAAATTTTGATATGTCTCAAATAAACAGCCACACCCACAAAAGCATGAAAAGCACTTTTTTCTTGTACGCATTTGATTTCCTAGACTTTTCGTGTAAAGAACACTTATTTCCAGTAAAAAGATGCCCTCTCTATGCATGCAACCATGCACGCACGGACTCACTCATTCACTCACTCACCTAAGGTGCAATCCTAAGCAACATCTGGCATCAGAGCAATGCAAGTCCGACATAAGGGAACAAATATCACCTAACCTTGAGGAGGCCTCTGTGATTGTCCCCCAACTGCAGGAGGCAGCACATGCTCCTCTGGCACATCATGGGACTGTGGGCAGGAGGGGAGAAGGAGGTTGGGCTCTGATCCAGCAGTTATACCAAATCCAAGACTCAGTCATCTTCTGTCTACTCAGGTCTGCACCACTTGCAGAAGTGGCTCAGATTTGAGTAGACCCTTTGGAGCTGCTCTTGCTTACCCAAAGGAAGGGGAAAACTTTCCCCTTACCCTGCAGTAGTGCAATAGCAGCCCCAATGGTGCATTGGGTGCTGCATAGGCAAGGATGCCCTACAGTCCAGAGTAACTATGGGAAGATGTTAGAGACACTTACTCTGGATTGCTCTATGCATTTCCCATAGGTTTCCCATAGGTGGCACCGTAACCACTTGGGTGTAAAGGTCCTGTAGTTACTCTGGATTGTAGCCTAAATTAGGCTGCAATCCTAACCACACTTTCCTAGGAGTAAGTCCTATTGAAAACAATGGGACTTACTTCTATGTAGACATGTTTAGAATTGCATTGCTAGTCTGCCTGCTCCAGTACAAAATTGGATTGTGCTGCCCCTCACTCATTCATTGATATTTTTTAATGAATGTGTTTTTAATTGATTGTATGAAGAATGTATTGACAAAATATCACTCTGTCAACTACAAAAAACTGCTCTTCTAGGCTCTGCACATATTATACGCCGCTACATCACACAGTCCTAGACACTTGGGAAGGGTCCGACTGGTGATGTGACAGAAACCAGCGTGAAGTTGTTCACTGTGTATTACTGTTTGATTTTGAATATAATAATAATAATAATAATAATAATAATAATAATAATAATAATAATAATAATAATAATATTCCCCAATGGTCTCTAGACATTTTATGATCCAGCTGTGTGGCAATGAATCAAAGGCTTTTCTATAGTCAATCCAAGCCATTTGCAGATTGGTTTTCCGGCTTCTACAATTCTCCAGTATCATTTTATCAATCAGGAGCTGGTCTTTTGTGCCTCTGCTTCTCCGTTTATTGCCTTTCTGCTCCACTGGTAAGATGTTATTTATTTCCAAGAAATCCCGAATCCTGTCAGCTATGATCCCTGTCACCAGCTTGAACATGGTGGGTAGACACATTATTGGCCTGAAGTTTCCTGGTGCTATCCTTTTTGCTGGATCCTTCTGTATTAGTAGAGTCTTTCCAGTTGTTAACCACTGGCTGATGTTACCTGTTTGTAGCATTTCATTAAATTGTTCAGCCATTTTTCCATGCAGGCTAGTCAGGTATTTGAGCCAGAACCCATGTAGCTGATCATTACCAGGTGAAGTCCAGTTTTTAACTCTTTTCACTCTCTGTCTGATCATTTCAGTTGTTATTTCCATCTGTTCCATTTTGTTCTTGGAGAAATGTCACATCTATTGTACATGGATGATTTGAAGCTCTACGGAAAGTCAGAAGCAGAAATCCAGTCACTCACCAATACAGTCTGAGTCTTTAGTACCGACATCAACATGGAGTTTGGCCTGGACAAATGTGCCACAGTGGCACTAAAGGGAAGATCACGGAAAGTGATGGCATTGAAATGCTGAATGGTCAAACCATTAAATGCCACCAGCCTGAAGCCTACAAATACCAGGGCATACTGCAGCTGGACAATATCAAGCATGGGCATGTGAAAACTGTGGTCAGCAAAGAATACATACAAATGGTTAGAAAAATTTTGAAGAGCAAATTGAATGGCGGCAACATTATAAAGGCTGTAAATACCTGGGCCATACCTGTAGTTAGGTACACTGCTGGCATTGTGAACTGGACACAAAAGGAACTGGATGACTTGGACAGGAAAACAAAGAAATTAATGACCATTCACTATGCTTTACATCCACGTAGTGATGTTGACAGGCTGTACCTGGCTAGAAGATCAGGGGGCAGAGGACTTTTGCAAGTGAAGCAATTCACTTGCAGTTGGTGGAAGAAGAAAAACATGCCCTAGCAGATTATGTGCTGTAGAGCCAAGAATCTGCTTTGATTGAAGTCAGCAAGAGAAAGTTGTTGAAAGTGCAGCAGACCAACTATGAATATCGCAATAGTGCAATTCAGGCTTGGACTGCCAGTTGGCAGAATAAAGTATTGCATGGCCAATTCCTTGCCAAGATCGAAGGAAAAGTTGATCTGGCTAAGACCTGGTTGTGGCTCATGAGTAGAACACTGAAGAAGGAGACAGAAGGCCTGATACTTGCTGCCCAAGAATAGGCAATCAGGACAAATGCCATCAAGGTCAGAAATGAAAAATCAGCCCATGACCCAAAATGCCGGCTCTGCAAAGAAGTGGATGAAACCACCGACCACATTCTAAGTGGCTGCAAGAAGATCGCACAGACTGACTACAAACTGAGGCACAACTCTGTTGCCCAGATGATCCACTGGAATCTATGCCAAAAGTATCATCTGCCAGTGGCAAAAAACTGGTGGGACCACAAGCCTGAAAAAGTGGCTGCAAATGAGCAGGTCAAGCTTCTGTGGGACTTCAGGATACAGACGGACAAGGTCTTGGAACACAATACTCCAGATATCACCATCATAGAAAGCAGTAAGGTGTGGCTTGTTGACATTGCCATACCAGGTGGCAGCAGAATTGAGGAGAAACAACTGGAAAAGATCTCCCATTACCAAGACCTAAGAATTGAATTACAGCGTATCTGGTGTAAGCCAGTGCAGGTGGTTCCAGTGGTAATTGGCACACTGGGTGCAGTGCCCAAAGACCTTGGCAGGCACCTGAAAACTATTGGCATTAACAAAATATCACTCTGCCAACTGCAGAAAGCCGCTCTCCTGGGATCAGCACGAATTATATGCCGCTACATCACACAGTCCTAGACTCTTGGGAAGGGTCCGACTGGTGGAGTGAATGAAACCAGCACGAAATTGTTCGCTGTGTATTTATGGATAATAATAATAATAATAATAATAATAATAATAATAATAATAATAATAATAATAATAATAATAATAATAATAGGAAATGAATCACAATCAAGCCAATTCCAGTCAAACACCTTTCAACTGTGAAATAGTACATCAATCATCATCATCATCATCATCATCATTCACTCACATTGTACCATGTTTGTACTATAATACCTGCAAATTCTCACAGCCATCAAAAGTCACTGTTAGACCTTGGACCTATCACTAACCATTTAATTTACCTCACATATTGTTGTGAAGCTATAAAGCTTTGGGGCAGGGGAAAATGTTGTACATGTCTCTGATCACCTTGGAAGAAGGGCAAAATAGTAGTAGTGTATAGTGAATAGTAATAGTGACCCCTGAGGCCACCATGAGGCAGATCAACAATTATGTACATTGGCTTAGTCAGGGGCTCTATAAACCCACAGGGGGCTGTGGGTGGCGCAAGTGGTTGTTATGCTTGTTACATATACTATGCTTGTTAACCAGCAGGCCAGGGTTTGAGACCCGGGTCGGCCCCACAAGACAGGGTGAGCTCCTGTCCTTAGCCCAGCTCTGTGACGCCAGCTGAATCCAATCGTATTGGCTCTGCCTTTCCATTGGACTAATTCAGTGGCGTGGAGAGGGGGGATTTGCTGCTTGGGTAACAATCCAAGTAACAATTTCCTCCATAACAATCCAGCCCAGGCTTTCATGCTTCGCATGCAGCGTATGCAGCGCCGAGCATGATACCATAGTCTTTCAAGACTGACGGTGGCCTGCTTTTTTTTTATAAACCCTCAACTTTTCCTACTCACCCGGAACTGGAAAAAGTGTCAGACTGAGGCTTCAAGAACTTTCTGGGAAATCCGGCATGTGTCTGGCTCAGTGGAAAGCCGTGTGAGCTTGCGTTTTTAAAAAAAACATGAGAAGCACGTCTCTGCTGATTACTTTGTTTACTTATAAAATACCCATTCGTGCACATCCGAGAATCTTCTTTGTATGCAAATCTTTTAAAAAAATATTTTGGGTAGTGTGTTCGATATGGATTCTAGACTGACCTAGAATGGACATGGACTCACCTCTAATTTCCACAAAAGACAGAAGGCCCTCCAGGGTAATGTTGACACCAACATCAGAGCTAAATAGGTGGCAGTTCACCCATTTCCCCATTGCTTTCTGCACCGTGATCCTATGGGTATACAGTTTATTGCTTAGTGCCACGCCAAGTCTATTAACCCATTCATGAGTCCCTTATGGCTGAAGAACAACAAAGAAGGATGGCAAACCTGAAATATATTTAAATGGATAACCAAACTGGCTCAGGGGAGATGGGCAGAAGCAAAGGCCAGAAATAAAATGATTTTACGCTTGTCTTCTCACCTTTGTATAATGTTTTCCAAGACTGCTACTGCAGAATATAGGATCCCCTTAAGTATTAAGAGATCCTCAAAATATGATTTCCACCCCCCAAGAGGGAAAAGTCTTTGAAAAAAACATGTACAACTTGTGATCTTCAACTGTTGCAAATTAGTTGGAAAGGAGGAGTAAGGATTTGAAATGTCCAAATATAGTTCCTCATCTGTTTTCATTCACCATATGGTCCCACATGTAGGGTGATAAAAATAATGAAACTATATAGGCTGCAATAAAGAAGTAAGGCACATTGAACACAATGGGGCTTACTTTTGAGTAGTCATGGTAAGGATTGTAACAACTGTGCTCCAACATATTCAAACTAACATACCATCACACATTAGAATCATAGAATCCTAGAGTTGGAAGGTACCTAGTAGGTCATCGAGTCCAACTCCCTGCCAGTAGCAGGAAATCCTCCTAGAGCAACTCCAACAGGTTCTCGTCAAGCCTCTGCTTGAAGATCCCCAGTGAGGGAGAGTCCACCACCTCCCATGGCAATCTGTTCCACTGATGAACTGTCATCATCATTAGGACTTTTTTCCGGATATTCAACTGGAATCTCTTTTCTTGCAGTTTGTACCCATTGGTTCTAGTTCTGCTTTTAGAGGCAGCTAAGAACAAATGAGTCCCTTCCTCCATATGACAGCCCTTAAGGTATCTGAAGAGGGCAATCAGGTCTCCTCTCAGCCTTCTCTTCTACAGGCTGAACATCCCACATTCCCCCAACCTTTCCTTGTAGGGCAGTGTTTCTCAAAGTGGGGGTCGGGACCCCTATGGGGGTTGCCTAGAGGTTTCCTGGGGGTCGCCTAAAGACCCCTGGTTCAAGGGGCCAGGTCAGGCTTGCCAGACCTCCGGCTGTAGCTGCCCGCGCACTGGGGCTGACTGACAGCCTCAGGGCCCAATCCTATGCATGCCTAGTCTCAAATAAATCCCCTTATTAGTCGGGGGGGGGGGCCTTTACTCCCATGTAAATGTGGATAGGATTGCAGCCTCGGGGCCAAATCCTATGCATGCCTACTCTGAAATAAATCCCATTGTGTTCAGTATGTGCATAAAACACACATTTCATTTGTAACAATGAAAATGCATCCTGCTTAACGGATATTTACATTACGATTCATAACAGTAGCAAAGTTACAGTTATAAAGTAGCAAAGAAAATAATTTTATGGTTGGGGGTCCCCACAACATGAGGAACTTATAAAGGGGTCATGGCATTAGGAAGATTGAGAACCACTATTGTAGGGCTTCCTTTCCATCCCACTCATGATTCTTATTGCTCTCCTCTGGACTTGCTCTAGCTTGGCTGCATCTTTCTTAAAGTGCAGTGGCCAGAATTAGATTCAGATAGCAAAAATGCCTCAGTACTAATCAATAATATTCATAGTCTGGAGCCATGTAGAAGAAGTAGGTTTTATACAAATCTTTTTAGAATTCTAGATTGGCTGAGATAGGCATGTTTACAGGGTAGAGATATATGTACCTGATCTTGTTAGAATTGTATATGTACCTGATCTTGGCACCCAGGGCTTCATGTTGGCTTTTAGATTACTGCATTGCATCAAAACTGAAGAAAGAAAAGGACATTTTTCCATGTCTGCCTTTATTTTGTACCTGTCTTTCCTGACCAAAGCCATCCAGAAAGTGTCTTACAAATTTATCCTATTATTCAAGTATATAAAACAGTAAATATCTATATCACTAAAAATTCATAAACAATAAAAGTTAACTGTAATTTAGCTGATGAACACGAACCTAAGTACCAAATGGAACAAAAAAAAATGGTTTGTCTTCTGTTTGAAAAAAGAGAAAGGGAGAACCAGATGAGTTTCTCTAGAAAAGGAATTTCACTGATGTGGAACCACCATTGAAACGGCCCTGTCCCTAGTGCACACCAACTGTATCTCTCCTAGTGGCAGGACCTCCAAAATTGATCTCAGGGTCTTGATACCAGGTTCATATGGGAATATTAACAGCTCCAGCTTGTCAGTTGTTTCCTTGCATTCCCAAGAACATGGTCTGTGGTCGGACCTACACATTTAGGAGAACGAGGTGGTAGTATGGATTATAACACTTCGGATTTCAGGTGCAAAGATCACATTCTTCTTGCTCCCCTATGTAAAAAGGTGTTCAAAAATTTGACTCCCATCTGTAGGGGTGCTATTCATTTTACCTTCATTTGAAGTCATTTGCATGGGTAGACCCTGCCTACCAGGCACATGATTATACAATGCATGGTCTGCAGTCTAGCCCTGCTACAGTTTCCAAAGTGGGTATAATAATTTCTGTTTCATAATAAAACTCCATGAAGGATTCCTTGGACATATTCCATTTCTTGGCTCCCTGCAGTTAATGAAATGCAGTAGTCTAGTGAAAGAACCACGTTTTGCCATCGAAAACAAAAAAGATGTCTCATTTACATGTGTGCCAATACCATTAATGTAAATTGGTTATTAGCAATTTATGCTGAAAAGCAGTAAAACAAAACATCAAGGTGGTTTTATTAACTGTAGTTCTGCCCTCTGAAACCCATGCTAGGAGGCACACTTGGTAATCAGTGCCTCCCCCCCTCTACCCATTCAACAGAATGACATTTATGCTCCACCACATTAACATATTTATAAACAAATTACCGCTGTTTTTTTCTGCAATTTGCATTTTATAACACATCGGCACTTGGAACTAATAGGACAGCCATGTGCAATGCTTTTGTAATTCAATTGGAATGCTGCATGGTAATCTTTCTCCAGTCATTCTCAGGTCTATAGAGGAAGGGGTAATTAAGGAAAAATTGCTTTTACAGACCATTATAATACAGAACATAGGAACAAGTGCTGCTGGATCAGGCCAAAGGCCCAGCTAGCCCAGTATCCATTTTCCCAAAGTGGCCCAGCAGCTGCCTCTGGGAAGCCCACAGTAATAAGAATAGGAATAGCAAGAATTAAATGTGCTTCTACCATTGCTTTTCAGAATTGAATTGAGAATTGTGTGCATGAAGCATGGTGTTTAGAAAGAGTATGGGAAGAGCTGACACAGTTCTGCACCTCACGGGTCAACTCATCTGTGTTTTTGAGTGATCCCTATAGGATAGGTACGTCCTCTTAGAGCTGCTTAACATTATCAGTGTTAATAAACTGATAATGTGGCTCCACATTTCACACAAATTACTGAAATATACGGTTCAGAAGCTGACAGTCCAATCCTAAGGTTTTACCGCTGGCACACCACTGGTGCTGAGTGTCACAAAAGTGCCATAAAGGACCTTTGCGGTTTCCAGTGCTGGTCCAGCACCAGCAAATTGTCAGTAACGGCTGGTGCTGTGCTAGTGCCAACACTGGTGCTCTGCCATTCGGCAGTTGCCCAAATCACTGGGCAGCAGACATGTGAATGGGGCAGGGAGGAAGCATTCTGGGCATAGGGGGAAGTGGGGAGAGGATGAAGAAGAGGCGTGATGGGAGGACGGAATGGGACAGGAGGGAGGTGGGAGAGGTGGAGCTCAACCCCCAGATACAGAGTCTCCATGTAGAGACATTCAGAGCTACATGGAGGCTCTTGATTTTACAACAACCGAAGGGTTGCTGCAGAATCGAGGAGCACCATTGTGGAGCTATTTCCCTTACTTAGTGGAAGGAGATGAGGAGCTGCAGGAGATAGCTTGCAGCCAGTGGCGACACTAGGGGGGTGCACTTGCACCAGGCTACAAGCTTTAGGGGGGCTACAAACTTAGCTTGACACTAATTATTTAAATTGTGAAAAATGGGGTATGTATTAATAATAATACCGTCATGTTATATATTATTGGAAAGGTAATTTTATGCAGAATGCAATGAAACAAACTGCATTGAAATATCTACATACTATGAAACGTTATGGCCAATTAACCAGAAAATTAAAACACAAAAGCCTATGGAGCAAAAGTGGATTTTCTTAACTCAAACTTCCCCATTTTTCTGATGGCTCTGAGAGCCAATGAGATGTAATTTTGATACTGTAAGGAACTAATAATGTGTTAATATGAATCAGTTCTCAGTACGTATATCATATACAATACATATATCATAGTACATATATCATAATACTATATTATGTTACATGCTTACTGTGTACACAAGCACTTCTAAGTGGTGCTCCTTTTATATTTAGCAGGGAAAGACTAACCATGCCTTTTTTACCCGAGCACAGATTCCCTAACCAATAAGGGATGCAATTTTCACTGATTTTGTTGTTGTGGGGCGGGGGGGGGGGGGGGGAGATGAAAATTTCTTCAACTCCAGATAGTAAATAGGTAACAAACAGTATCTCCAGTGTGTTGCTGTGGCCACCAGGGATGGTTCTGATGGCAAACGGGAGGGCTACTTGTAAGGGGCGTTGAACCCCTTTAAGTACTTAATGCTGCCCCATGTAGCTATGCCACTGGCCTGGCTCACAACTTATCTGTGTAGCGATTCACTTGAGTGCTTGCCTGAGTTCAGGCTCCCCTTGTGACCCATCCTAGTCCCACCTCTGGCAAAAATGTTGCCCATGGGGACTCAGACCATTTTCATAGAAGAGTCCAGCTGGATGCTCCCAATGCTTGGGAACGTCACTGGCCTGATTGCAGCCATCTTGTAATATGGCACTGGGCACCCATAATGTCACAGCCATGACATCACTTCCGGAGGGACCTGGATAGATTGTCATTCTCAGAAGAGGGTCCTGGGCTGATGTGCTCAAGAACCACTGGGCTAGAATATCAGTCTTGGCAGCCTCCCCAGCTTCCAGGGGAGGCTGTGTACCTTCTGGAGCAAATACGCCCTTGATCAGTGCCTAACCTGGCCAAACCTGGGCACTGCCTAAGCCAGTGGTTCTCAATCTTCCTAACGCCATGACCACTTTATAAGTTCCTCATGTTGTGGGGACCCCCAACCATAAAATTATTTTCATTACTACTGTATAACTATAATTTTGCTACTGTTATGAATCGTAATGTAAATATCCGATATGCAGGATGTATTTTCATTGTTACAAATGAAATGTGTGTTCTGTGCACACATTGAACACAATGGGATTTATTTCTGAGTAGGCATGCATAGGATTGGGCCCTGAAGCTGCAATCCTATCCACATTTACGTGGGAGTAAAGGCCCCCCTGACTATAATGGGATTTATTTCAGAGTAGGCATGCATAGGATTGGGCCCTGAGGCTGTCAGTCAGCCCTGGTGTGCGCGCAGCTACAGCCGGAGGTCAGGCAAGCCTGAACTGGCCCCCTGCACCAGGGTTCTTTAGGTGACCCCCAGGAAACTTCTAGGTGACCCCCAAAGGGGTCCCGACCCCAACTTTGAGAAACGCTGGACATCATTATACCAGCTTCTTTGGGGAACTTCATCTGAACGCAGGCTGGCACTAGAGCTTGCTTTTGTATGTTCATTGTATGTTAACTGCAGCTTTATACTGTAGCATGTCCATGAGATGATTTGAGGTTCTCAATGATTTCAACTTATAACAGGGAAATACGAGGTAGTTCAGGAGTTGAATGAATTATCTGGTTCTCTTTAAGATCTAAAGTTACACCCTTTCTTTTTAGTGGGCACAGAGGGAAATCAAACTCTTTTTTATAAATTAAAAGACTTTTTCCATTTTTATATTTTAATATCCCCAGCAGCAGTTGTGAATAAGAAGACCATTTATCCCATTTCTAATTTTTATGTAAGAGTCTACCAAACAATAGAAATTACTCCATTTAATGAAAGTCACATACTAGTCTGGAATTTCAATCTCCAGTTTTGGTGTTAAAAGCTAGTATTTATATTATTCATTACAATGTTCGCTAACCCACTTACGTCTGATTTTATTAGAGTCATACTAATTATATTTGCAGCAAAATAGCTACTTTGCAAGAAAGGTTGATACCAAATGGTGTACTTATATGGATGTTTCAAAAATACTTCTGTCTGCCCTAGTAGTAGTAGTAGTAGTAGTAGTAGTAGTAGTAGTAGTAGTAGTAGTAGTAGAAGAAGAAGAAGAAGAAACAAAAACAGCAGCAATTATTTAATCCTTAATCTTTCCATTGCAAGGTATGTCAATTTATTAGACAATTGGCATATTTTTTTCTGTGCAAAGTACTTATGTAGAAGATGAAAGTTAAATAACCCAAAGAACTAAAAAGGATGCATCACCTGGTAGTAGTTGATTAAATGAAAGATGGTTTCTGAGGAATAAGAAAACTACAAGTGGGACAATGGTAATCTTTTTTGGGTATCCAATGGTTTGACTTAACACTGATGCTGACACGCACCTGAAACCCTTAGATGACCCACTGGATCCATTGACTGGCAATTATAATTTATGCAAATTAGGCTATTTTTCTTTTTTACTTCTTGACAACCCACTTCCTTGCCAGCTCCACAAGTCATTCTGATACAGACCTGCCATTTCCCACCATTAGTCAAATCTTTTTTAATTACCCCCAAAGGTCGTGGCAAGTACCTCCAGGGGTACACATACCACTGTTTAAGCAAATTTCAGGATTCCTCCCAAAGAGAAACATCCAAAAATTTTCAAGGGAAGCCAAATGAGTGCAAACCAAACAACATTTCCCAAGGGGCATCTACTCTTACTTAAGGGGTATCTTCTTCGGCGTTTTTAAAATGTACACACTCTGTGCTGCCCACGTAGCATTCACACTCCCATTAAGGGCCCACATCACAGAACTGTGGCTTCCATGTGGCTGTGCCATTCTATGAGGTCAACTGGTCCCTTGTCTTTTGGGCATAACTTCTTTCTTGAGACTTGTTGCTGGCAGGAGTGCCTTGTTTCTACCCTACAAACCAACAGGAGTTGTAATTTTGTTGGTTGTAATTGTGATGGGTTGATCATGCAAAACAAGTTAATAATTGATTTTCCGCCTTCCAGACTTGTTTTTTTTAGGACCAGCAATACATATATAAAAAGTGATAACATCTGTTTTTTTAAACCTTTTGCAATAAATAAGTATAGTTGCTTTTCCATCTCATGTCCAAAACAAGTTAGAAACCATAGGTCAGGGGAATGGTGATTTGTTTTCTATTTTTAAAGAGCGTTAAAAAAATAAAGGGGAAAGATGTCAAGGGGGATTGTACAGCATTCAAAATCATCCACCGTAACTTTAATCCACTATTGTTTTGTTCAACTTTCAAAGTTCATTCAAAGGTTATGTAACTACCAAGAGGTAGTCTGGGTCTGTGCCACAATAGTTCTTCAAGGGATTTGTTAAGTCATGGATGCTGCTGCAAGTCAAACATTAGCTAACAGTGTTCACCAAGTGCTCAGTACAAATCGCCATTATAAACAGAAGAAGGAGCCATGGGTAGGTGTGCAACAAAGAACGTCATGCCACTGGCAAGCTGTTCATGTGTGCACACTATTTCATTGCCACGTTGCTTCACCTTAGGACTCTGACCATGTGCTTTTGACTTGCAATGAAAAATAGACATGCACAACCTTCACTCATGGCTCCTACACATTATACAGGAAAGGACAAAGCTATGCAAATAACCAGGGATTTCAGCATTTTCTGCATTTCGGGGGGCAATGTTTCCTTTTGAATGTACTTGAACCGAATTGTTCTTTGTGAACTGTGAGTATAGCTGAGTAGTACTGTCAGAAACTCATAGAAATATGGAGTTGGAACTCCTCTGTGGAGAACCTAGTAGTGACATCATCACATCATGATGTCACACGATATCATGATGTCACTGCCCTGGGTGCTGAGACAATGTGTTATGCCTCTGGGTGCCTCTACACATCCTGCATACAGAGATCCATGGCTCAATCCTTGTCAGTTTCAAGCTGCTCAGTAAAGACTTCACTTTCTAAGAGGGGAACATGGTTCAGATGTATTTGATCATGCAAGACATAGAAAGAATTGATAGAGAGAACCTGTTCTCTCTCACACACAATACCAGAATAAGGGGGTCTTCATTAAATTGACTGGTGGGAGATTTAGGACAGATAAAAGGAGGTACGATTTCACATAGCATATAGCCTGTGGGATTTGTTGCCACAAGATCTTGTGATGACCATTGTGGTGATCATTAGTGATGACCACTTATTTGGCATGGGATTCATGGTTGACAGAATGGCTACTTGCATCAGTGGCTATTTGTTATGAGCAATGTCATATGAGCAATTGTATATGTCAGCAATGTCAATGTCAGCAAGCGTCTGAAGAGGGTGATGGTGGGAAAGAAGTACAGTAGGCCTTATCTTCTGCTTGTGTGGGCTTCTTGGCCACTCCAGGAAACAGCATGCTGGGCTAGATGGGCCTTTGGTATGAACCAGCAAGATTCCTGGAGTGCCACCAGGAAAGCTAATATAGATTATAAATTGATATGAAATAGTCTGATATGATAAATCTATATCAATGATAAATCTATATAAATAGATTATAGATTTATAAATTTATAGATAAATGTCTGACAATAGAAGGCAGCTTCATATGTGCAGAGTTAACTGGATTGAAATCTAAGATACAGTCACAAGAGTCTCAAGAGAACGACAAGGGGACAAGTTTTGTCCCCTCTTCCAGAACTATAACTGTAATTGTAGCCTGCTTATTTTGTCCAATGCAAGTGTATACCAGTGATTTCCCAATCATGAAATATATACTGTAGGCCCAACTATGCAAGATTTCTGGTAAGGAAACCTGACCCTTGTCCAAAGACTGTGGAAAAGGCCCCATCACAAGGGTCAGACTGTGGTGGATGGCCCTCTGACACAGGATAGCCCAGACTAAACGTGGGTAAGACTTCAGATTCTCCCTGAAATATATGGGTCCTGAACAATGATTCAGCATAATGGTAATAATTTATCAGGCACTGAGAAGTACCTATCAAATATCATTCACTTAATCTTTACTGGTCACCTTGGTTTTCAGATGACCCACAGTAAATTATAAGTTGTTGAGGGTCATGATGATTCACATATAGTAGTGCCAGAGTAATGAATCAGTGCTTGACATTTGTTACGATGTGTAATTTCTTTAATGCCAGAATTCTTCCACTGAGGCTGTAGCTTAATGGTAGGGAATGTGCTTTGCACACCAAAAGTCCCTGGGTTCAGTTTCCAGGTATGGCTGGGACAGTGTAATTAAAATTACTCAGTTATAGAAATGTGCAGTTGTGTTATTTCCTATGTAATTCTATGGGGAAGGCAATGTGTCAAAGCTTTCCCAAATCATCACAGCATTGTAGGCAAAGGAGCAAACAAACCATGGGTCAGATGTTTCCTTAACCTTCTGGGACTGTACTCAGCAGGATTCTATGTGTGATCTGGTGGTATGGCAGTGGGAAGGGGAGTTAGGATTGGGCTCTTTATGTATAGAAAATTGAAAAGTCACTGATTCGCTCACTGACTCATCAACACCCTGCCAAAACTGAAGTGTGAAATTTGGCGAGGATGTTCCTTCCATGACAGTGGCACCCACTAAGAACCGGTTTTCAGAAATTCCAACCGAAAGGGGGTGAAAAGGGACACAACGTGTTTTCCTCCCTATACTTTACATTGAAGAATTTCCTGACTGATCAAGGCCCTGCCCCAATCCCTGGACCGAGAAGCGTGAAATTTGGGGAGGGTGTTCCTTCTGTGACATCAACAACCACTAAGAACCGACGTGGAAAAATTTATCCCTTAAGGGGTGCAAAGTGTTTTTGTCCTATACTTAACACTGAAGATTGATCAACATCCAGCCAATTTGGTGTGTGGGGCCTGATGCACTGGGAGGGAGGGTGCAGTGGAGGAGATGGTGCACATGGGGGGTGTTGCACATGGGGATGGTGTGCATGGGGGATGGTGCTCATGGTGGGTTGATGAGGATGGTGGTGTTGATGTGCATGGGGAATATTGGGCATGGGGGTTTGGTGTGCAAGGAAGGGTTGATGTGCATGGACAATGTCACACATGGAGGAATGTTGCACATGGGAGTGTTGTGCATGTGGGTCTTGGTGTGCATGGGGAGTTGGTGCGCATGGGGCTAGTGCGCATGGGGGGATGGTGCGCATGGAGGGATGGTGCACTTGGGGGGTTGATGAACTTGAGGGCTTGGTGCACTTGGGGGGTTGGTGTGCATGGAGAATGTCGGACATGGGGGAATGAAACACATGGGGAGTTGATTCTCATGGAGGTGTTTCGCATGGGAGTGTTTCGCATGGGGGTGTTGTGCATGGGGGGTTGGTGTGCATGGAGGATGGTACGCAAGGGGAGATGGGGTGCATGGGGTTGGTGTTGCGCAAATGGGGGGATAGGACACAGACTAGATGGGGTATGGGGGGATTTTACTCCCGTGATGTGGGTACGTTTTCGCAAGTGAATAAGACCTTGTGCAATCAATAATGTTTCATTATCCCCCAAATCCAGAGTAAATACGGGCGCACGTAAGATACTTTACATGCACCTGTAGTTACTGCATCACCTAGTGAAAACCCATGGGAAATTCATATTGGAATCCAGAGTAAGTTGTTCTTACACTGGAGCAAGGACTCCCCGTCGTTACTCTGGATTTTGCCCTCTGTCATTCATTTTCTCCATAAGACAGTGAGAAGTGGGTCACTTATTTTCCCCATGATACAGACAGAGATCTGGTCCTTGCTCAAAGCCAAGCACATGAACACACTTGCAGGCTTCCAAATTCATCTCTTTTGATATTGGCTGTAGTGTTCTGTCAGTAGTAGAGCTGAAACAAAAGTGCCTGTATTACAGCATTAAATGTTGTATTTGATACATTCCGTTCATATAACCTCTGACCAGGAGGCATGAACCTCTGACTTCAGAAATGGTTTATGATTAGGGAAATGGTAAGGTCAAAGTTAAAATGGATTCTTCCTGGTGGAGATGAAAATGGGGTCATTTAAAGGAGGCTAAGAGGATATTATCGCTGCTTTAATTCAAACCCAAATCTGTCCCACATGGGCATGCCTTCACAGCGAGTAGTGCAGCCTTTAATGACTCGGTGTAATCCTAGCTCATCCTTATCAATGAACCATCTGTTCCCCAATGGAAATGTTCCAGTGCAAGTGACATCAGGCCACAGTGCTGATATTCCGTTTGGACATGGAACCCATCTTTGCCCACAGCTAATTATCACTGGGTTAAAAATTAATAAACAATCCAATTGGTACATTGTGTTCATTAAAGAGCCTCAGTTTTTCTGAGAAGAAAGTGTGCCTTTCTCCAAAAGGAATTCCACACCCTGGGTAAAAAAACAGATACCAAAAGATGGCAGTCCAGACAAGGTGAAGCACCAAAGTCTGCAGAGCAAGTGCTCTGAAAGGTTGCGCTGTCAAAGGGAACCAAGATTGAGGCTGTAGTTTGACATGGTCAGCTCAGCCTGAAATGTTCTTGGATCACCTCGGATCATTTAGCATCACGCAGCCTTGGATCACCTACTCTGAGTAGACTGAGCTTCAGTACACTTTCCTGGCCATTATCTGCGTGATGCTACAGAGCAGCAAGAATAGAGTTGATGGGAAGATGTCCCAACTATGTTTTGCTCTTCCCAGTGAGATTGGCTCAGTGGCGCTGAGAACTTTTCAGTCAGTCAATTTGCTCAGGAATTTTCATTTTGTGCTTTTTCCACGTGGCCGTTATCATTCTCTGTCACTCATTTTTTTTACATGCATAGAATTACTGTTTTATTAACGAAAATTTTCTGGTTTGCTAGTAGTGTCTGTATTATTGCTTCTTGTAAACCTCAGCTGGGGGATAAGTGACCCACCTCTTAGTTGCCCTTCTGGAGAAACACACATTGACATTTGGCAAATAAATCCTATTCAAAGGATAATTAAGACAGAGGTTCTTCAGCGGGGGACTGTGATTACAGTGTAGGCCCACAACCAACTTGGAAGAAAGTCACAAAGCTTTTAGGAACTAACAATCTTGGGAATCTCCAGGAAAGGCTGGGGAGACTCTTGCCAAAAATCATGGAAAGTTGCTTTCAGTTTAGTGCTAGCAATACTGATCCAGATGGGCCAGCTGTCTCACAACAAGCACAATCCTAACCATGTCCACTAGAAGTAAGCCCCATTGTATTCAGTGGGACTTCCTGGAAAATGTCTTTAGGATCGTGGCCAACATGTTTCCTACGCATGCCTACTCAGAGGTCCCTCTTAACAGTCACTGGGATGGGTATAATAGGAATCCACTCAGGTGATATAAGTTTCTTAGACTGAACAACAAGCTCAGTGGTCATAAAAGTGGTCTTATAAGAATTTGTATCTGAATTGAGACTGGGGGGGGGGAGAGTAGACCTCTAACTTGCACTTTTTATAAAAGCCCTCCTATCCAGCCTGACCCTCTTACCAATGTTTATCACATTGTTTTTGGCTTCCCAATCCATGAGTAACTGGAAATGACATCATCACCAGTTATTTCTAATGGCACTTTGAATAGGTAGGCGATGCAAATATTGAGAAACACTGGCCTAGATGGTCCTCTGAATTCTCATTAGCCACCCTTCCTTTAAGTGATTCAATTAAGTGGTAATTTTAAAAAAAATAAGCACTGCCATTTTGTATTGGTAATGAATCTGGCTTCACTTAGGAACACAGTGAGGCATAATACCCCATGCATGAATTATAATATGATCTGAGCCATTATAAAAATGATGGACAGCAAGTCTCTTAATTGTTCCCAGTAGGCGGAACATGATACCAATCCAAGCCCTTGGGTGCAATGTTTAGAAACATGAACTTTCAGCTGAGTTGACTGTCTACTGTGCTTTGCAAATGAATCCACTCCTTGAAAAAAGAATGCTTTGACACAAGTTTTCTAACCAGTTTCTAGGTTCCAGTTTCCACAAGTTTTCTTACCAGTTTCATGTGCCAAAACAAAAACTTGGTAAAGGTTAAAAAGAAGGAAATTAGAGTGATGCCATTCAAACTTGCTCCTCAAACAACTCCTTCTTTCAGTGGAAATGGTGTTTTTGATTATTTTTATCTGAAGAAATGTGTGAACATAACATTTTTTAAACCTAGTTTGATCTGTGGATCATAGATCCACTTGTCCCAATTACAGGATCAGCATCAAGTTATAAGAGTGGCAGCACTAAAGAGCGTCCATTGCTGCCCACTCCCTTTGTAATCCTCCCTTTTGCATCCTGGCTAACTGGATGGCGTGGGCAGCAGCAGATGTTCCTCTTAGAAGTAAAGACAACTGTATACTTTCTATTTTCTGGAGTTGGGACACAGGAAATTTAAAATCTGACTACTGGTCACATTTTGCATTCTCAGCCCCCTTCACTGGTTGGGTTGTGAGCCTGGGAATTCCTTTCTCACACCCCTGAATTATTTTCTGCCCTCTACATCTACACCACCAGCACAGGATGTGCACTCAGTAAAGAGGCTGGGGACTCTACATAAGTGAGTGACGGAGCCAAAGGAACGGTGGAGAAACAAGTGGCTCTCCCATTCATTGCTCTCCCATCCACCCCCTTTCTGCCTTCTAAGAATCTGGAGAAACTTTTTTCAAACCCTTGGAGGACAAGAGGGGAGAAACTATGTACACCACCAAAAACTCCTAGGAGCAAGGAGGCTGTAAAGTGTGTGAAAAATAAATAATAAATATCTCAACTATCTTTCCCTCAGGCATATGGTACTTGGATACATAAAAGTATTGGTGTACCAAGACACATTTATGCACTCACTCACACTCACACTCACACTCACACTCACTCTCTCTCTCTCTCTCTCACACACACACACAAACACACACAGAGAGAGAGATATTGACATTAGAAAGAAAAACTCAATCTAATTATTAAATCAGTACATCCGAGTTAGCCATCTCTGATGAGCTAGTTTCTTGCATGCAGTGTGTTTTTAAGTTTCCGAAATGAGGCACCTTCACTTGGAGATGCTACTGGTGCAGTCCAGAATGGTATGATAATGATCCCAGTCTGCACAATGCATGCAACAAGTTTCATGCTAGCACCAGTTGGATGTGGATTTATGGAGAAGTATGTTCTGTATTGTTCCCTTAACTTTATTGTTATGAGGTCACACTTCAAAGGAGGTCACACACAAAGGGAAAGTGTCTGAATTTTGCATTGTTTTTCTAATTAAAATTTCTGTCAATAAATTTAAGATTGTTTAATTGACCCCAAAAGTTCACAGGATTTGGAGAAGCCTGAAGTGTGTATTCTGTTTTTCACAAGCTTTGTTGAAATTGTTTGTGAATTTTCCAGTGCTATAATGTGAAGTTTACACCTATATTAGCTTGAATGTAGCTTTGATTTGAAATGGGTTCTCCTCTTGTTGTGTCCCATATTAGCACAATTTATAAGGATCTAGTGAGATGTGAACATAATTGCCAATGTGTCATGCTTGGGGCTTAGATTTGTGGGAAGGAAGTGTTCCGTGGTGAAGATGCTCTTGTGGGTGGTTAAGAAATGGAAGGTGAGGCTTGGACTGGGCAGTGATGCTGGATCCCAGCTTCCTTCCCCAGGCAGTGTGAAGAAGCCTCAATAAGCTCTTCTCAGAGTTGTGCCACCGAAATTGGAAGCACAGCTGAATAGCTCCTTTTGGGATCTTTCCCCTTACCCTGCAGTAGTGTTGCTGTAGTCCTGAATCTGTGCTGGATATGGGGCAGATCCACAGGCTTGCTTGTTCCAATGCTACTTAGGATTGTGCTGTAAATGTTATTAAAAATAAAGTTCATATTCTGGAGGCCAACTTCCAATCCAGTGCACTACTCAGAATCAAATCCCATTATATTCAACGGGGCATACCCAGGTAAATGTGCATTGGATTGCAGCTTTAGATGGACTCCTGGCCTTAGTATAAGGTAGCCTTGGATCTTTCCCGAGTATGTTTCTTTGAATTTTTGCAATATTAATACCTGTCAGCATGTCAGGCCTGCTTTCTGAGGCTGTCTGCCTCGTCCTGCTGTGACCCTTTCTGAAGTCAAACCACTTCGGGTCCCACCTGGCCTGTTGGCCAGTTCCCTGCCTGCTTGCCCTTTGCTGTCCCCCTTATCCAGTTACGCCATATCTGACCTGATTTGCCCCGACACTATTACTCTCTACTCTGAATGTGCCTCTCAAGTGAGAGAGACAAAGTGCTGCTTATGGATAGAACAAAGTCAATCATTTTTTGCCCCTGTGGGGGGAATAATGTGAACTGGGTGGTTCATGGGTAGCCTTTGTGGTGTGCAGAAACATTTCCCCTTACCTGAGGTCAGAGCAGCTCAGATAAAGGCCTGCCGTGATGACAGAAACGGCAACTCGCCTTCAGTGACTTTGGATTATTCCAGCCACTATCTATCTATCGATTGCCAGCTGCCAGAAACGTTAATCTGATCAGATGTAGCACAACTGGTTTCTGTCCTTGGCGCCTGACTCAGATTTCAGAGCAGGGAGAAGCAGTATGACATCATCCTCGCTTGCGTCTGTGTCGGGCAGCTAATGAAATTACACAATGGGTTTTGAAGACCATTAGAGTCAATGTTGCTCCTGATTATTATTAAGAGCACTTTCAAATTTACTGCACCACAGGGCAGTCGTGAAAGCATCATTTTTCAAAGGTGTGTGTTGGATTGGATTGGAGTGAAGAGGCTGGGTGGAGGGAGGGAGAGGATGCTACACCAGGCAGAAGCTACTTTGAAATGCATTGCATGCAAGTGGATGTGGATCACCCCCCATCTGTTGTAGATGGGTGATAATTGACCTTGATGACAACCTTGGGAGAAAAGCTTTCAAATCATAAATGGGGCTTCTGTCTGAGACAGCAAACAGTTGTGTGTGTATATGGGGGCGGGGGTTCCTGAGGCAACACACTTTGATGTTGTGGCAGCCTTACTATGAGTGTTGGTCGGTTGTCCCCAGCATATTTGCAGTCGTATTTAAAGGCAGAAAAATAGGCTGTAGTTACCATGACGGAGAATGAGATAGATCTTTTTACAGGACCAGGCTCAGGAGTACATTATAAAAAGCTGCCGCTCATTGCTCTTTGTCAGGGAAGGAAACATCATGTTAAGCTCAGTGTCGACAGTGACAAAGAAGATGCATTATCCAGAGGGTCTGCTGCTAACTTGTTCATTTTATTTGCTCACAATTCGGGCACAATCCAGAAGTGCACTTGAATTACCCAATCTACCACTAGGCTGACCCAACTGCAAGATGGCCACCCTAGTTATTCTGGAAAAGGCTTGGGGCAGCCTAAGGCAACATAGGCTGCCCCAAGACAGGTGGACCTAACTGGGGTCCACTAGGCAGTTCAGGAGAGGCATGCTGAGGGCATGTTTAGCATTGCCTAGGGCAGAACAGTTATGGCACTCTGTATCCAGAGCCTGTTTCCAGGGCAGAAATGCCCTCTTCCAACTCCTCAAAGTTATACCACCTCAGGAGCAGGTACAGTAATGAGTAGACTCATAGGGGTCCATGATAAGGCAGAGTAAGAATGGCAGTGTTGACCAAAAATCTGAGTTCATGGCCAGACTAGCTGCAACCCCTACCTCTCAATCTCAGGATATGGCACAACTATGGCAGCCCACTAATCTATGGATACAGCAGGCCACGCCAACAAGCCCCTTGCATCCATCCTTCGCTAGAGGTATTGCTATAATGGAGTCTCAAGCTGCAGCTGCTACTGGTTGTCAGGAACTTCTGGGCTTCCTAATAAGGCAGGCAACACAGCTATTCTTGTTCAGTGTGATCTGGGAGGTCTCCATAGAAGCAAGCCCTCCCCAGGTGTCACTTACTTGGTACCTACTTAGCATGCTGACTCTCTCGATCCAGCATAACTTTCTGCTCTGGATTAAAAATAATTGGGGCAGCCCAGCTCACTGCCCTTATTTATTTATTTAATTTATATCCCGCCTTTCCTCCCCTGCAAGAGGGAGCTCAAGGCGGCTAACATCAGGAAAACAATAAAATACCATTAAAATAGATCATAAATACAGATTAAAACACAAACCCTCTCAGCCCGTGAAAACACATTTGTGTACGGATAGATAAAAATTCATATAAAATGCTAGGAACAAAATTTCCATTCACTTTAAAGTTCCTGGTATTAAAAAGGCCCATGTGCTTCCTCAGAAGAGCCAGCAGATGGCAGGATTGCCTTGGCTATTTTGTGAACACAGTTTGAATGGCTCAAATAGGCTCTCTCTGTAAAAATAATTCATGTAGTCACCTTCAAATGAACCTCCTGCAATTTATCTGGCTCCAGCAAGTCTGAGGATTTTTCCCAAATAAGGCAATGTCCTCTGGATGAACCATGAGGCAGCAGATTGCAGCTATTGAGCTCCAAGGCCCTAGAATCTGGCTGAGAACATCCATACACAAATGTGTAGAAGCCGAACCAAGGGCAATAGAGCAATTGGCTGGGGCAACTGAAGTCCTGGGCAATTGCTGGACAGCTCCCTGCTGTCTCTGCATGGATTTATTTTTTAATGTTCAGTGTTATATTAGCCGAATGATAAAATACAATTTATCATTGCTCTTGAATTACCATTGCAAATGAATTATCATTGCACTTGAATTACTTGAATAACTTGGGTTAAAATACAATTAAAATACAATTAGATTGAATAAAAAACTGAGAACAATTAAAACATGCAGACTAAAAACATTTGTTAAAAACAATAAAAACAATAAAACAAGAGCCCCCCCAACCTCTGCTCCTAAAAAGCTTTTTTAAAATAAAAGGTTTTAAGACTCCACCTGAAGCTCTGTGTTGAGGGAGCTTTCCTCAGTTCTAAGGGGAGGGAGTTTCAAAGCCGGGGTGCCACCACTGAGAAGGCCCTATCTCTGGCCACCACACCTCTCACATCTCTTAGTGGCAGCACAGTCAGTAGGGCCCCCTCAAATGACCTTAGGTGACGGGTCGGATTGTACAGAAGAAGGCAGTCCCTCAGATACCCTGGACCCGAGCCATTTAGGGCTTTAAAGGCCAGGACCAGCACTTTGAATTCAGCCCAGAAACAAATGGGCAGCCAGTGTAGTCACTGAAGCAGTGGCCCAACAGAGTCGAACTGACGAGTCCCAGCAACCACACAGGCCACCGCATTCTGGACTAGTTGAAGCTTCCGGACCGTCTTCAGAGGCAGCCCCACGCAGAGCGCGTTACAATAATCTAGTCTCGATGTCACTAGGGCATGGGTCACCATGGCCAGATCCGAGCGACTCAGGTATGGTTGCAGCTGGCGGATCAGCCGAAGCTAAGCAAAGGCTCCCCTGGCCACAGCTGCCACCTGGGACTCCAGGAGCAGCTGCAAATCCAGGAGAACCCCAAGCTGTGAACCTGCTCCTTCAGAGGGAGTGCAACCCCATCCAGAACAGGATGATATTCCAATACCCAAGTCGAGGACTTCAGGACCAGGAGAACCTCTGCCTTGTCAGGATTTAATCTCAGCTTGTTCACCCTCATCCAGTCCCCCACTGCCTCCAGACAACGATTCAGGACTTCAACTGCCTCCTTGGACTCAGGAGGAAAGGAGAGATAGAGCTGGGTGTCATCAGCGTACTGATGACACCTCACTCCAAACCTCTGGATGACCTCTCCCAGCGGCTTCATGTAGATATTAAATAGCATGGGGGAGAGAATGGAATCTTGTGGCACCCCACACCGAAGAGGCCAGGGTGCTGAGCAAGCTTCCCCCAGCACCACCTTCTGGGACTGGTCAGCCAGGAAGGAGTGGAACCACTGCAAAACAGTGCCTCCAATCCCCAACCCAGCCAACTGACTCAGAAGGACACCATGCTCGATGGTGTCGGAGGCTGCTGAAAGGTCCAGCAGGACCAACAGGGATGCACTCCCCCTGTCCATTCCCTGGCTAAGGTCATCCACCAAGGTGACCAAGGCAGTTTCTGTCCCAAACCCTGGCCTGAAAACAGATTGGAAGGGATCCAGATAATCAGCTTCATCCAGGACTCTCCGAAGCTGGGACGCCACCAGCCGCTCGACCACTTTGCCCAGAAATGGGATGTTTGAGACTGGCCGATAGTTGTTTAAATTTTTAGGGTCCAGGGAGGGTTATACCACCGCCTGCTTTAATGCAGAAGGTAACACCCCCTCCCTCAGAGAGGAGTTCACCACCCTCCCTGTCCATTCAGCCAGTCCATCCTGGGCTAATCTGATTAGCCAGGCTGGGCAAGGGTCCAGCGGGCAAGCAGATGGTCTCACACTACAGAGAATCCTGTCCACATCCTCTGGTTCTACAAGCTGAAAAGGTGGTGCTGGCACTCTGGATTGTGCCCTTAATGTAACTGAAAAGTTTGAAAGATTGTGGCGGACATTATTGAGATCTTCTGTCTTCCTGGTGTCTTCTTAGCTGGTGAAGTCCACAGGTAGCATTTGTAGTCCCAAGTGTTAAAAATCCTGAGCTTAGCCTTGAAGTTGTGAAATTTAAAAATTAAATAAAACTGGAACATTTATTGTTTGCCTTTAATTGTCCAGTCTCAGGCCCACCCCTAGGAAGTCAGGCTCAATGAGATCCATAAGAAGTCATGGCTGCCAGGCACTGAATGCGATTTCACTTTGCACAGCAATAGTCCTCAGGGCATGGAGGAACAGGTTTGCTTCACCCTTATCATCTCCTGTTCATGGCTCTTGTAGTCACACAGGCCAGACAGATTCTTCACCAACCAGCTCCCTTGCTACCAATGACGTGGTCTGCGTCAGATAAGCTTATGACTGAACTATGAATTGTATAAATATTTGTAGTTCATAGAAATAAAAAGCAAAAACGTACCTGAAACCATCTCCACTTACAAACATATTGAGAATGATTTTGGAATCAACAGGCTGCATTATTTAACATGAAACACAGGCGTCTTTCTCAAATCTGAAACTTTGTCACACTTCTGGATAGGATTTTTCAAAGCCTGAGATTTTAACACTGTGTTTGCTCACTCTTTACAGGCAGTTCACACTACGTCTTCAAGTAGTGTGTTATCTACTGGTTATCCACTTGCTATCTACTAGTATTTTCCTGCCCTCTATTAGATGCAGTCCTAACCTAGGCTGGCACAACTCATTGGTCTTCCAATTCCTGTGGCAATGTAGAGAGGCAAATGCATGTCTGTGCACTGGCCTAATTTTCCTCAGGAGTGTCGCAATGGTGCCTTACAAAACTTTTGTGAACCCCCTCCCCGGTCAGCATAGGACTTATGCCGGGTCTTAGGCTGGCCTAACTGAAGCTGAGGATTGCAGCCTCATTCAGTCTGACTTATTTGAGGGCAGTGGTACAGCTATCCAGTGACCACACATTTTGACTGTTCTTAGAGTTATTGTTCCATCTTTTTAGAGAAGCGCTGGCTCAATAACAGAGCACAACTGGTCAATACTATAAGAAGCAAGTCTCACAGTGTCATATTATGGACAGTCTTGCCATCTGATAATGGTTTTATCAACCCGCTCTCATGAGAATATATGAAGAGAAGTCCAAAATATTGTTGAGAGGTTCCCAGAATATGATTTTTAACAGGTCTACAAGTGTATCTTCGTTCCACATCTATTCTCCCATTTCAACAGCACTGGTAGCCTCATTGGGAAGAAAACCTTCATGCATTATGATTCTACTGTAAGGTGCCCTAATCAGGCATGGGACTCTGTGGCTGGTTAATGAGTTATATTTTTGTATGACCTGCTGAAAAAGGCAGGACTTTTTCTAAGTTTCTCTGTCTTGGTCTAATAACCTCATTATCTTTATTGGTTCCCATGGACAGGGCTTGGTGGAAGATCCAAAGCTTGCAATTCATTAGTAACTGTAATTCAAGGGCATCTGTAGAGGTTTATTTCCTTGGAATAGATCAGGAGCTTTGTTAATTTCCTGGTCTTCTGGCAGCCTGGCTGCTGCAAAGTGGGCCTGCAAGACATTTCCCACTGAGAGGGGAACTAGAGACATATTGCTTTTTCTGACTAATGGGACTGGAGGCATTCCATCACCCCCGTATGGATCCCGCAGCTGCAGAACATTTTTCTGGCTTAAGGAATGGTGTGCTCGTGGGAAAAGAGACTGATAGGTTACCACTCCTTTGAAGAAGAGTTATAACCTGATTGTCAAAAAGGTAGAGAAGAAAACTTGTACTGAATCCGGTAATAGCTGACAATTGGGGATCATCAACTTCATCTTCTATAAAGAGCTACAGTGGTGGCTGAAAATGTGATCATTGCCAATTTCGAGCTTGTTTATTTGATCTTTTTTTTTTTTTTTGCTCATCCAAGGGACAAATCCAACTTGATGTTAAATGCCCTGTCCCTTGTCAATCAATCAATCATAACCTTTATTGGCATAATGACTGTCCCTTGTCCATATTTATTTATTTATTTGTTTGTTTTTTGTTTTTAATTGTATTTTTTAAAGCAGGCTGCAGAACTCAACATCCCAGCACTTGTACTGCATGTATGAGATGGCGCAAGTCCAGCCATTGCCAGCCAGAATCAACCGTCTCAGCAAGACACACCCCTTTGATAGCATCCCTTATCTAAAGTGATAGCTGAAAACCAGGAGAGAAAGCAGTGATGCTGCCTGTGCTTTTGTGTGTGGTAGAACAGCAGGAGGGCTTTTCTGTAATTCTGGCTGCTACTGAAAATGCTATGGTGCTGGTATACTGCAAAGCACCTTGGGCACAAGAGGTGCTATAAAAATCTAATTGCATTCTGCTTCTGATGCTCATATAATATTCTCCCGACTAATGGAAGGACTTCATGCCACACACTTAATTTCTCTAACATTAACTTTTGAGACAAATTTAGACATGCTACACAGATTTTATGTGGTAGAGCATTCACTTCCCCGTTCCTTTTTTCTTTCTAATGTGATATGTCAAATGGAGCCTAATCCAATCTGTGCAGATAACTTTGATGCAATTGTGTTTCTGTATTTGCTTTTATAGAATGGAGAAGCACTCCAGGTGGAAAGTGGATTTTGCCACCATCAAAAAGAACGGAGAAGGCTCCGCATGCACAGGATCTGCAGGACTGACAAAAACAGATCTGCAGGACTGACTTCAGACTTAACAGCAGCCTTCCTGGCTGTATATATGAGGCACTTGGGTCACAGCCAGTCATTGGGTCACGGATTTTCATTCTTGGACCTTCTTGCTTGTCACTTTCTTTGAATCTGTACAATTGTTTTTAAAATTCTCAGAAGGTGGGCTTTTGAAAACTTTCAGCCAAACTGGCTTGTTGATGGGGTTCACAGGAGCAAATGCACTCAATAATATTCCATAGGCAGCACTGGCACTAAAATTTTGGTCCATTTTGAGTCCTTAGCCTCCAGAAGACCTTCTGAGGCCTTCAAAATGCTTTAAAATTGCACTTATGGTTTTCATGGAAAATGGGGTGCCTTTTTCTGGGAAAAGGGGGGCATTTTGCCATCCTGAGCTCCAGGGTGGCACAGGGGACAGGTCCACAATTACTTTCAGCCGTCTCTGTCACACATCTTACTTGCAGATGGGGAAGGCTGTGCAATTGTTCAAGAAGGGAAAAACCCTGGAATTGAGGGGAAAACAGATTTCTTGACTAAATTAATAATTGATAGAGCAGTGGATAGAAATGTGTGCAACATATGGATTTGAGAGAATGCATGAATATAAGCCACCTTACTAATTTTCACAAGCCACAATATAAACTCCCTGTCTGCATACACTCTGTTGCGCATAAACTGAAGTCATAAATTATCTAGAATTTGGAGGATAATCTTTCCTACTGGAGGAGCACTTTTTGCATAGATCCAGTTATTATACCAGTTCTGACCTGTGCATTATGCAGATAACAGAAGGTGAGCTGCTTATTTCATTAAAATTAAGGTGCATCAAAGCACCACAGTAGACAAGCCCTAAGAGATCTCCATTGCACTTTTACTTTTTCCTTCCGGAGGGCACACAGCACTATGAAACCTCTAATTATATTGGGCTAATTCAGACTCAAATGTTATTCATTGCCAATAAGTTGAAACTGAAGCCCAACGGGAAAAGGAAAATAATCTTTTATACTTAGCAGCATGCTCCACCATCAAGAGGAAGATTGTGGAAGCATTAAGTGGAGCTCTGTTGCCACACAAGACTGTGCTGTACTCAGCTGATGTTCAGAATTGCCAGGAAAAGGAGGAAAAATAATGTGGAAAGGTTAATTATGTGCCTACTGAAAGATGGCACACCCTAAGCTCCAGCACTGATCGTTCATCTCATAATGAATATAATGGAAGGTGAGAGAAACGCATCGGGACATGTCTTCCCTACGATAAGATTTAAGACTCTCTGCTTTGAAACCAGAAAGACAAAGAGGGATATAATTTTGTTTTAGACTGTGCAGCATTTGCATCCAAGTCTGCCTTTGGTTTGTGCAGACCCTGGCCACAAACACTGAGTCACAATTAATGGGCAATTAAGACAATAGATCCCTTCAGTTGTTAGGAGGGTCATCCTGCCTCAACCTGCAGATTGGGCAATAGCTTAGTCTGTGTGTGGCATGGGAAGGAGGGCAAGAATGCTGAAAAGGAGTACCGTGAATTTGACCAGAGGGTAAAAAGTGGTTCCAAGTTCTTGGAAGTCCTTGGCATCCCCTAGAGGTGTGCTGCTGTTGCTGTAGCAATCCTGATACTGTCTGCTTCTTGCTGCACCTTGGCAGTCCTTGCTCAACAGTATAGCTGTAATTAGCCAACTACAAAAATGCCTGAATCTATAACGCTGCTCTGCCCTCTGAGGAGAATTGGGGAGCATGAAAGAATTCCTGTAATGAATCATTTTGAATGACCTCAGATGGCTCCTCAGCCGTGGAAAGCAACATGTTTCCCAACTGGCCAGATTGAGATGTTTGTTCAGCATTGCAGAGCATTTGTAGAGTGTTTTCTGCTATGTCTTCTGACTGCTCTGGTCAATCACTCCCTCCTCACCACACTTAGGGCACATCCTAACCAATTTAGGCCAGCCTAACTCACCTGGCATATCTTCCCATGGAGGTATGGGAGTTTGGAGTATGCCTGGTCACCGGCCTTACCCCCCAGGAATGTGGCAGAAGTGCCTTATGGCACTTTTGTGACACCCCCAGGTCAACAAAGGATTTATGCTTGGTCTTAGGCCAGCCTAACTAGAGGTTAAGATTGCAGCCTTAGAAATGGAAATGTGGAGATGTTCCTTTTCCTCTTAGATGAAGAGGAAGCTTCATCTCCCTAAGTATAAGTAGGTAGGCAGAGTGGGCACCCCTGCCAATTTGTTGCCTGAGGTAGCCTCCTCAGTGGCCTCACAGACACCCTGACTATCATCTCCTTTTCGTCCTCACCCAAAAGCCTCACCATCATCCGCTCTGAATGCAACCAGTCATGTTGGAACCAAGTGGTTATCATATAATGCTATTATAACTAGGTAAGAATCAGGATACTTAACTTTAGGTTTAAAAAAATTAAAAACTCTAGAAATTGCTTTGCTGGATCATGTCTGTAAAGGGGAGAGCCTGATTTTCTATCCTAATGTGTGACCTTCTGTGGTATGTTTACAGCCTGACTTCACTCTTGAAATGCATATAAAAATGAAATTTATCCATTAGTGTCTTGTGTGATTGTACTTTTTCTTTCTTGCCCCATCTAAAGATCCCAGAGTGCCCATCTATGTAAAATTATAATGGTCTTATAATATCTATTTTACAGCTGGCAGTGATCAATACCAATTAATTAAGAATGTCTTTTTATCGTTGCCACAATTGTCAAAGTCAGTACATTGCATATCAATATATGTTTCTCAGTGGAAAGGGAAGATGGTCTCCAACTCCAACTGATGATATATACTATAAGGTTCATGGGATCTGCTTTCATCTGAGAGAGTTTTCCTTGCATGCTGCTCAAAATCTTCTTTAGCTTTAGGCAAAAATGCTAATGAATGGGTAGTCGAAGGCTTTCAAACTCATGTGTCTGGATGGGAGCTGTCACAGATTTCAACTCTGATCTCAAGGGGAATAACAGCACCTGGGGCAAGTGACTCCAGGAGCCTAACTCCTGATTAGGCTGGCATAAGTCCCAGCCCAAGTCCCATGCTGGCCTGTGGAGGTCACAAAAATGCCATAAGGCATTTCTGCATCACTCCATGGTTAGGCCAGTACACAGACATGCGCTGTTCTTCCCATGCCACTGTGGGGACAGGGAGATAGGCGAGTTATGCCTACATTGGTTAGGATTGCACCCTAAGAGACAGTTTTGAATTTGGCAGAGAGAGAGAGGGAGAGAGAGAGAGAGAGAGACCTTTTGAGTTTTGGAAATAATGGACAAGAAACACTCTTTTTTCTGTTTCCTATTTACTGCCCCCCTCTAGTATAGATCACTACACAGTTGTGTATCCTACATACTGTTACATGTTAATAGAGTGCTAGACTATGACTGAGAAGACTCGACTCCACAGCAAAGAAGCTCACTAGGGCTACACATACTTATTCACCAATATTGATTAGTAAGTCCCATTGAACTCAGCAGGATGTACTTCTGAGTAGGCATGGATCAGATTGCACTGAAGGTGGTTTTGGGCTAGTGCTATCTTTCAGCCTAAAGTAGGCTAAAGAAACCTAGGTCAGTGTCACCTAAAGTAGGCTGAGAGTTTGTGCCCCACTATGATCCTCTGACCTAGGTTTCTTGTGAACATCACCCAAGAAAGAAATACAGGGAATGCCTCAGTATTCATAGAGGTTTGAATCCATAAAACCCCACAGATATTGAAAACTACAGAGCTTGCTGGGGCCAGAGGGGCTAAGTGTGGCTGGAGTTGGGACCTGGAGGACATTTCCTTAGGGAACTGATTGAGACCACCTTTTTCTCCTGCCTGACTTCTCTGCCTCTTCTCCCCAGGTATCTAAGAGCTTGCTGGGGCTTGGCCCTGTGGCTCTCGGCCTTGGGGATTTTGGATTCCAGCTCTAAGCCTGCCGCCATCAGTATCATCTTGGAGATTGCAGTGGGAGTTGTTTTTTAGTGGCATGCAGACTGGCCAGGAAGACTGAGCTCAGAAGGTAGGCCAGCTGATCATGTGTCATCAGTTGGCAAGGAGTTTGGGAGAGAGAAATGGTGCCACTATTAAGAGGGTAAGGGGCCAAGGAAGATATAGTGGTGGAGGTAGGACACACCATTTCAGGAGACGGAGAATCCATCACACACAGATTGTTTCTCCTTCTGGTCCATCTTCCGATTCTCGGATGTCTGGTGGTCCTGGCAGTGAAGCCCTGGATCTGAAGATACTGCTGTTGAATGCCAGGTCAGTGAGTAATAAAATTGACATCATCCAAGACTTAATCTCAGATGAGAATGCCGATCTGGTATGTATCATGGAGACCTGGTTGGATGAGGTGGGTGGAGTTAATCTACCCTTGCTTTGTCCTCTAGGTTTCCAGATACTGCAGCAGCCATGATTGCAGGGTCGGGGAGGGGGAGTTGCACTCTTCTATCATGAGTCTATCTCCCTTACCAGGTGCCCTGTCCAGCAGTCTGCTGGATTCGAGAGCCTACATGTTGTGTTGAAAGGGCCAGGCAGGATGGGAATTCTGTTGGTGTACCGATCGCCTTGCTGCCCAACAGTCTCCCTGCCTGAGCTGATGGGGTTAATTTTGGAGATTATATTGGAGTGTGGCTATTTGTGCTGGGGGACTGCAATGTACCTGCTGAAGACCCTGAGACTGGTGCAGTTCAGGACTTTGTGGCCACCATGACAACCAAGTGCCTGTCCCTAAAGATCTCCGCCCTGACACACAAGGCTGGGCACTGCTGGACCTGATGTTCACTGCTGGACAGGTAGCAGGTGATCTGGATGTGGGGGAAATTAAGATCACCCCGTTGTCATGGTCAGATCACGTCCTGATAAAATTTAGGCTGGTTACAGCTTCATACCACTGCAGAGGTGGAGGACCGCATTCTTTGGTCCACCCCCGAAGGCTAATGGATCCTGAAGGTTTCCTGAGGGCTTTGGGGGATTTTCCAGCTGCTAGGGCTGGTCTCTCATCTGAGGCCCTGGTTGACCTCTGAAATGGGGAAACAACCAGGACTTTGGATCAGATTGCTCCTGAGTGACCTCTACCATGTTGCAGATGGAGAGCAGCTCCTTGGTTTAATGAGGAGCTGCAAATGATGAAGCGACAGGGTAGTCGTCTAGAGCGACAGCAGCAGAAAACTCGTGACAAATCTGATTGAACACAGTGTAGAGCTCATTATAGAACCTACTCTACAGCAATGGTAGCAGCAAGAAGGTCTTTCCTCTATGCTATTATTGCTTCTTCAGAAAACCACACCGCAGGTTTGTTCTGTGTGGTGTGGGGCATTTTACATCTGGCCCCCCTCAAAACATCAGGAGGAACACATGGTCACCCGCTGTGAGGAGTTCTTGAAACACTTTGCAGATAAAATCGATCGGATTCATCATGACCTGGACACCACATTAACAGTGTCCAATGATGTCCCTGAGGCAACTGCTTGTCCGGTTTTGTGGGATTCCTTCCAGCTTGTGCAGCCCGAGGATGTGGACAAACTTCTCTTGAGAATGAGGCCATCAACTTGCATGCTTGACCCTTGCCCATCTTAGCTTGTTAGATCTGCCCGGTGGGGGGACTGGCTGAATGGACAGGGAGGTTGGTTAACTCTTCTCTGATGGAGGGGGCCCTACCCTTGGCATTGAAGCAGGCGGTGATATGTCCCTTCCTGAAGAAGACCTCCCTGGACCCAACTGTGTTGGATAATTACTGGCCAGTCTCTAACCTCCCATTTTTGGGCAAGGTGATAGAGCAGGTGGTGGCGTCACAGCTCCAGAGGGTTCTGGATGAAACAGATTATCTAGATCCTTTTCAGTCAGGCTTCAGGTCAGGCTTTAGGACTGAAACAGCCTTGGTCACCTTGCTAGATGACCTGCGCTGAGGACTGGACAGGGGCAGTGCGTCCCTATTGGTCCTGCTGGACCGCTCAGCGGCTTTCTACACCATTGACAATGGTGTCCTTCTGGGTCAGTTAGCCGTGTTGAGGGTTAGGGGTTGGGGCACTGTTCTGCAGTGGTTCCACTTCTACTTGACTGATAGGTCCCCAATGGTGGTGCTGGGGGATGCCTGTTTGGCACCCTGGCCTTTGAGGTGTGGGGTGCCACAGGGTTTTATTCTGTCCCCCATACTATTTAACATCAACACGAAACTGCTGGGAGAGGTCATCCGGAGATTTGGAGTAGGGTGCCACCAGTACACTGATGACACCCAGCTCTATCTCTCATTTCCACTTCAATCCAAGGTGGCCTTAGAGTGCTGCCTGGAGGCGGCTGGGACCTGGATGAGGGCAAACAAGCTGAGATTGAATCCAGACAAGACAAAGGTCTTCTTGGTTAGGAAATATATGGTACAGGTGCTGGACCATCAACTTACTCTGAACGGGGTTGCACTCCCCTTGAAGTAGCAGGTTTGCTGTGTGGGGGTTCTTCTGGACTCGCAGCTGCTCCTGGACTCTCAGGTAGCGGCTGTGGCCAGAGGTGCCTTTGCTCACCTATGCTTGGTGTGCCAGCTGTGGGTGTACCTGGATCATGCAGACCTGGCCACAGTGGTCCACGCCACAGTGACATCAAGATTAGATTACTGTAATGAGCTCTGTGTGCGGCTGCCCTTGAAAACGGTCCAGAAACTGCAATTAGTTCAAAATGCTGTGGCCCATGTGGTTGCTGGAGCCAGACGATTTGACTCCATCAGGCCGCTCCTCCAGCGACTACACTGGCCACCCATTCATTTCTGGGCCCAATTCAAAGTGCTGGTCATGACTTATAAATCCCTTAACAGCTTGGGCCCAGACTATCTTAAGGGCCATCTACTTCCATACAATCCAGCCCATTCCCTCAGGTCATCAGAGAAGGGCCTGCTTCTAGTGCCACTGCCTTGGGAGGTACGTGGGGTGGTGGCAAGAAATAGGGACTTCTCAGTAGTGGCACCAACCCTCTGGAATTCCCTCCCTCTTGATCTAAAAACTGTTCCCTCCCTTGGAACCTTTCGGTGTGGCCTAAAAACTTTTCTTTTCAGTACAGCCTTCTGAGCTTGGTAGCCTAGTCCCCTGGTTCTTTTTGGGTCTCCCACTCCCACTGCACTATGTTTTTATTACTGATTTTAATCAGTTTTAATTTGTTACTAGTTTAATCAGTTTTTTAAATAGAGATTTTTTTATTTATTGTTTTAACGTGTATAGTATTAACTGTTTTTAAATGCACGGTATTTTATTGGTGTTTTTATACATTTTGTAAACCGCCTTGAGTCCCCAGGGAGAAAGGCAGGATAAAAATAAAGTTGTTGTTATTATTATTATTAAATCCACTGTCTGACCCTCACAGGACTTTCCAGATGCAACCAGAAGTCATGTCCAGAAGGTCTTTTGAACTGCAGGAAAACTACCAGAATGTTCTGGTAGACATTCTGATAGACATTTAATAGTGACTGAGGGTGCAGTCCTAGCCAATGTTCCAGCACAGGCATAGCTGTGCCAGTGGTGCACGTGTTGCATCTTGCGGTTGGGGTGGGGCAGTCACAGAGGCTTACCCAATGTAAGATGTTTGTTCTCTTACCTCAGTGTGACTGACAGCATAATCCTAACCATGTCTACTCAAAAGTAAGCCCAATTGTGTTCAATGGGTCTTACTCCCCGAAAATTTCTTTAAAATTGCAGCCTAACTGTCATAACTGCAAAAAGGACAAGAACCTCCAAAATGCAGGACACCCAAGAAAAATGAAGGACATGACAAAATAAAAACCACACACACACACACGTAGCTCACAAGTGGATAATTTAAACACTATATTACGTATTATGAGGGCTTTTTAATAGGGGTACTCACTGCTACTCAGTAGCGGCACCTTTTTCCACTTGCCCCCCCCCAGCAGCTAATTAATAGTCATATGGGGATGACCTGTGGTGAGTACTACCACCTTTTTCCTGCAGAAAAAGCACTGCGTTTATTGAATTTAAATTATTACTTATCTTTTATCAATTACAAGAAGGCTATGTGTTGCCTGTGAAAAAGAGGACAATGAAGACTTTTCCCCCTAGGACACAAGGCTAAAAAAGGATGTCCTGGAAAAAAGGGAATATATGGTTACCCTGCCTTACCTTGGTGTTGCATTGCTCTTATTCCAGTGCTGGGAAGTTGGTTAGGATTGCATCCCATGCAGTGGTGGGCTCCAGCAGTTTCGCACCTACTCTATAGAACCAGTTGTTAATGAGAGATAGGCCATATAAAGCTTAAAAATAGCCATTTAAAAGTGGCTGCCAGATGGGCATAGAACTGGTTGTTAATTTCTTTGAATCCCATCACTGATCCCATGTCTTAGGGACTGTTAAAAGGCTATAGCAGGGATTCTGAGTTGTGGAGAGGATGTGTGTTTCTGCCTTTGGTCACATCCAAGAGGCCCTCTGTGGGTCTTCTTGCCGTAGGTGTAGAAGCCATGGTGTTTTAGATCATTTGGCATCAAATCCATGGGGCTACTGTATGTCCACCTCACTTTTCTCCTTGAAAGAAGAGTGGGAGAAAAATGCAATAAATATAACGGTATAGCTGGCCCAGCTGAATCTCACAGAAAAAGCAATATTGAGGAATGTGCAGTATATTGAGAGACAAGCAGCATCATTGCTCATCTTTGCACTTCTTGGAGTTGAATGCATGGTAAATGTGTTCTTTGCTGAGACAGCTGTTGGCAAGATCAGCAGCAGAGGATGGTGAAAGTAACAAATCTCAAGAAGCAGCGGAGATGGCACTGTATTAAACAGAACCAAATCCCTTCCCTCTCCCCGGAACGTGTAGCAGAACAGTTTGTATAGGAGCCGAAAAACCAGCCAGGCAGGCCCAAACGTATATGCATTAAGAGAAACAGGGAGTCATGCCAGGACCATTAACTCTTGGCATAGCTGCAGCCTTGTTCTGAAGAAGAAAAAAGGGAGCTGAAGATGTGTTTGCCAAGGTTTGAAACATTTTGTAAAGAATCAACAAGACAAGAATTGTTGCTGCTGCGATTGTTTGCTGTGGCTTTATTTCTTGCAGCTAACCAGGTTCCCAGAAACTATGGGGCATTTCCAAAGAGCCACAAGAGAGACTGATTTAATGCATGGCCTGCAGAGTTCACTGAAATATGTACTGAGATCTGTGCTGTCTTATGGCTACACACCTAGCCCCACTGGACACCGTGAGACCAACTTTTAAATAAACATGGCCAGTTATGTGACAGATCCCAACACACTGTGGCTGCAATCCTAATGCCCAGTTAGGCTGGCTCAAACCCCAGCCCAAGTTCCATGCACCCTGAATCACACATTTTCACACACCACCAAAAACACCTGAAACCATTTGTAGTAGTTTGCAAAGTTTAAACCGCTTGTGCATGGTGGCAGCTACATGTGCCTGGTCTTTAATGCTTCATCATCCAGGTTATTTGGATTATCCTCCTATTAGATGTCTGATTTTTATGGCATAATCCTATGCATGTTAACTCAGAAGTAACTTCAACAGAGTAATGGGTCTTATTCCCAGGTATATGCACAGGATTGAAACATTAATTACAAGCAAATGACCTTACACGTGATCAAAAGAGATATTCTTCTCCAAGGACAATTATACAGTGCAATCCTATTTGTGTCTACTTAGAAGTAAGTTCCATTGAATTCAATGGGAATTACTCCCAGGAAAGTGCTCTTAGGATTGCAGCCATAGTTAGTGGCTGCAATCCTAAAGATACTTTCCTGGTAGTAAGACCCATTGGGAAAAATGGGGCTTGGTTTTGAGTAGACATGGTTAGGATTGTGCTTTATGTCAAAATATCCTACCTGGTGTCCTGGGCATGACTTCTTCCCTTCCTTCCATGATTTGTTATAATATTAAAGTTAAGAACATAAAAAGCCTTACAGGGCAGTGGGTGGCGCAAGCGGTTAAGGCACTGTGCCTGTTAATCAGCAGGCCAGGGTTCGAGACCCGGGTCAGCCCCACAAGACAGGGTGAGCTCCTGTCCATAGCCCAGCTCTGCGACGCCAGCTGGATCCAATCGTATTGGCTCTGCCTTTCCATTGGACTAATTCAGTGGTGTGGAGAGGGGGGATTTGATGCTTGGGTAACAGCCTATCCTCCATAACAATCAAACCCAGGCTTTTGTGCTTCGCATGCAGCGTATGCAGCGCCAAGCACGATACCATAGTCTTTCAAGACTGACAGAGGCCTGCTTTTTTAAAAAAGCCTTGCCGAAACAAGCCAAAAGTCTACCTAGCCCAGCATCCTATTTCCCACAGGACACCAGTTACCTCTAGGTACCCCATCAGTACAAGATGGAGGCATGCCTCTAGCTCTCCCTTGTTCACTGTAACTGATTTCCAAAGGCATACCACATCTGAATCTGGAAGTCAGATAGCCATGAGTAATTAATCTGAATTACTCAAAAGCAGTGTCACAGTTTACTCCAAGAAGGACTGCCACAAACCAAATCATGAAGTGGAGGCTGTCCTAGTTACTGTAACTATAATTAGTTCCTGCATATATATACTGATTGGCAGTGATTGTAAATTATGGCAAGGATTGAGGAATCCAGAGAGGAGGAGGAAGCATGCAAACCTGTGCCATGTTTCTGATCTCCCAACCAGTTTAATCTTGCAACCCGATCTGATGAATGCTTTCTTGGAAGTTAATCCCCCCTGAGTTCAATGGAAAGGATTTCTTTGTAAGGTAGATTGGGAAGCACTCTTCCTTTCCTATCCTGGTTTCAACTCCACCACACCCCAGCTAATCAGCAAGCATGTGGTCTTGAAAAGGACCATTTATATTTAACATTTATATAATGTTTCATTATATAAACATAACAAAAAAGAATCTTGGAAAGTCTCTGTAAAAGAAAAAGTATGAAGGTTTACAGAAGAGAAGCTTGTTGGAAATGGCTAGGAAGAAAAAAAAAACTGAGATTAGGGGAAAGGCAGGTTATTTGTTAGGAGTCTGTTTTTAATCCTCAGTGTGACTCTGAGCAATTATGGGCAAAATCCATAGCAGTTACGGGTCCACACAGTTACGTCACCCTCTAATGTTATCTTATGGACAGTCATTCTAACTGCTCCGGAGCAAGGAGCTTAATTTCACTTTAGGATACAGGCCTATGTCTGCAATCCTAAAGGCACTTTCCTGGTAGTAAGACCCACTGAACACAATGGGCTTACTTTTGAGTAGACATGCTTAGGATTGTGCTCCATGTTACAAAGAATTTGTAACAGTGGGATGTACCCTACAAATAGTAAGTATTATACGAGATGCATTCAAGTCAAATTTTACAGGGATAAAAAGGGATGCTACTGTGGCAGTACTACAGGTAGTAGTAAGTTACAATTGTGTCCTATTACTAATAACTGGTGCACATGTAGTGGGCCAGTGTGTGCATGGGACAGTGTATGGTGATGGTGATGGAAGGTGTAAAATTCGTGGATATCTATAGAAGACTTCAGGCACAGTATGGTGACGGGACACTCAGCTGCAGTAAGACATTTGAATGGTGTAAATGTTTCAGAGATGGTTGTCCGTCCGTAAGTGACTATCCCAGCCCACAGCAGTTTCCAGCCCACAGCAGTCATACCTGTGAACATTCAGCATCTGGAACACCCGATCCTGGTTAATTGACACATAACCTGTCATGAAATTGCACAAGAGACAGTCTTTCTGGTTACCAAGACGGCTTTCTGCTTTTAACCAGCACAGAAGAGTAGAAGGCTGTCCTAGGATGGTACAGCCATTCTGACAAATTTTTCTATGCTGAGGCATTAGTTAAACACTGAAATAAGTGTATGAATGTTGCAGGGGCCTATGTTGAAAAGTAAATGCAATTTCCACTCCTTAAAACGGGGTATTTTCTTTTATAAATTCAAATGTCCTGGTTTGAGCTGGAATGCCTCTCATATATGTGCAATCCAGAGAAAGTTTGGTGCATCAAAAGCAATTGAATAATCCTAGGCAAAGAGGTATGTTCCATTGAATTCATAGAATTTATTCATGAATAAACATGCATAAAGGAGAGATTAAGATGATTAGCAACTCCACTCTGTAAGCCACCTTGAGGAGCAGTTGCTCAAATGGTAGCTGATCTAAAGTAAATTCTTAAGAAGCATTGATTTCATTGGGATATATCTTTTTCTATACTGTTTCCCTAGCTTGCCTGTCAAATCCACATAAATTCTGTTTTCCATCCAAGTGAGTGTTTTCCCCAAATATATGTCTACTGCCCATATCCTGAAGTCAAATTAAGGATGGAGCAAATTTGCGATGGAGCAGTTAAGGTGACTTTCCATAAGATAACACTAGAGGGTGACATAACTGTGTGGACCCATAACTGCTCTGGATCTTGCCCTACATCTTTTAAAAATATCTTTGAACTGGTCAAGATGATAGGCAGTAAATAAGCTTGCTAAATGGTAAGTAGAAAGCCTGACCCAGGGGTGGGCCCGACCTGGCCCAAGAACCGGTTCTCCGGAAGTGGGCGGGGGCCAGGGGGCGGGGCCGGGGAGGTTTTTAATTTAAAAATAAAAAAATAAAAATAAAATTACTTACTTCAGAGTAGACCTACATAGGATGGGGCTCTGAGGCTGCAGTCCTCTCCACACTTTCCTGGGAGTAACACCCATTGACAATACTGGGACTTACTTCTGAGTAGACCTGCATAGGATGGGGCTCTGAGGCTGCAGTCCTCTCCACACTTTCCTGGGAGTAACATCCATTGACTATACTGGGAATTACTTCTGAGTAGACCTGCATAGGATGGGGCTCTGAAGCTGCAGTCCTCTCCACACTTTCCTGGGAGAGGATGGGGCTCTCAGCCTCCCTGGCTGGCTGGGAGAGGCTGGGAGAGCACGTTGGCGCCGCTCGGATCCTTTATAGCCACCCCGGCCAGCCGGGAGGGGCTGGGAGAGCGCGGTGGCGCCGCATGGATGCTTCTCAGCCTTCCCGGCTGGAAGGCTGGGAGAGCGCCGAACCGGTCCGCATGGTTCTGGGGGCCCCCTGGTGCTTCCGGATCGCCAGCGGCAGGGGGATTGGAAGATCCAGTCCCCCAGAACCAGACCGAACCTGCTTGGGCCCACCATAGGCCGGACCATAATATTGATTTCTGTTCAAAGTGTTTAGAATTGGCAAATGGATTGGCACACAGGATTGGGGTGGTCTTGTCTTATTTTATTCAAGTTGAGATGGACTCAAATATAGTTCCTGGAGTGTGTATGTCAAGGGAAACTGGAATGGTCAAAAGTGGAAACAGAAGCTTTCATATGCAGAGAAGGAGGAGACTGAAGGGTGAGTGTTTTGATCAAAGGGTTGCTGTAACTTGTTAATGATAATCTAAATTAATGATTTCCAAAATGGTTAAGTTGCAATTTACCATTGGGAAACCAAACCTAGCCAAACCAGAGTGGCCCAGTAATAAGTGTCCTCAGCCATTGTGGCACTGCGGGACTCTAGTGTCTTTGCCCCTTACCTAAGGGACTTGCTTGCCTTGGGGAAGGTCCAAGAGGCCTGCAATCCTTTCCATGGGCCTCCCTGATGCTGAATATTGCTCTTTTGAGGGATTGCAGTGCACTTCCAGTTTTCATGTGAAAACCAGAAGTGCACCCAATCACAAAACTGAGTGATTTTCAGGATTTGGGAAGATCACAGATGGGGCTTCTGGCCTACTTGTCTCCCCAAGGCCAGCAGGACCCTTGGTAAAGAGGAAAGCCATGAGTTCCCATGGCACTGTAATTGCCACTGTGCAACCTGGACACTTTCTCTGCCCTAGGTCCTGCACCCAATCCTGCAAACATTCACCTGCGGTCCCAATGTCCTGCTGAAACTGCTGATCTTAAATCTGAGCTTAAATGATCATTCAACCTGGGCCTGAGATAAGCATGCTTAAAACGAGTGAAAAGACAGATTTTAGCATGCTTAACCTTGGGTGGCATCTTGACACCCTAGTTTGGGCTGGCCCATGCTCTACTGCTTTGACAGGGAAACAGAAGGTAGGGAAGAAGGGGGTGGAGGTTAGGTGAGTTGGAGGAAACTTTTTGGCAGGAAGGCCACATCATCTTTCTCACACTGTGTCGGGGGGGGGGGGGGCAAAAAAATTTACATTTCAAATTTGAATAAATTTACAGAAATTTAGATGTAATATTGTATTAGAGATATTACAAGGTTTGCCTGCGGCTGAGGAGTCTTCCTGAGGGCCACATTTGACCCTAGGGAAGGGGTTTGAACAGTCCTGCTCTAAGGAATCATGATGCACCCTTTGGGAACTCCCCCGACAAGCCCTCCTGAAAAAAAAAGCAAGGAAACTGAATTTGAGAGCCTCTTTGGGTACTGATTTTGCATGGGCCAGACCTGACTATAGCAGTCATGCAAACTCTAATCAAACTGCAACAATATTTTTATGGGTCTGTAATAGTGGTTGAGTATTAGTGATCTGCTGTCTACTTAATCATTCGAACAATTAAAATAATGTGAGTAGACAACCCATTTTGCTGCTGTGATACCAATAAGATTGCTGATGTGTTGCTCTGTTTATCTCTCTTGCTTGGTGATACATGACCAGAATGTTCAGTTTTCCAGGTTAAAAGGTGGCAACTTGGGACATGGTGGCAATTATCCACCGCACAATTGCCATATTTCTGATCACTAAAGTGGTGTATGTGTATGTGAATCTACTTAGATATTTTAATTAAGTGCATGTAGCAATTATAAATTATGTGTTGGCGATACATAAAGTTCTTGAAAAACATTGCCTGCGGGGTCTGGCAGCAAAGGGATTAAGTATAATGCAGACTCCAGACATGCATAGGCGTGATTCACATGCACAGACGTCCTGTGCTGGGTCAGTTAACAGCAAAGGTATCTCAGAGTACATCACACCTAGAGCTACAAGCGATCTGATAAGCCGTATCGTGTTTCCTCATTTGAACTCCCCAGTTGACTTTCTCCAACACACGGCTGCCAGCAAGCAATTGCTGGCTCCCCCTGTGTAATCAGAGGCAGAAACAACAATGAGGTTGGCCTCTTTTTTGCCATTAGCCTTCACAATGATCACATGGCTTTTTTGTGTGGTAGTCCATGGCAAAGGCAACTGCTTTGTTAACAATGCGGCAATTGTTGTCCAAGGACATGTGATTTCATGTAAACAGTTTCCTGAAGGTTTCCCCAAATCTAAAAAAGATAAAGCAAAAGTTCTGAGAAAATGATGCAAATAAATCAGGTCTAACGACAGGAGAATCAAATTAGGACTCCATTTAAAAATCCCATTTTAAAACGGGACCCCATTTAAAAATCGTATTTTCAAAATAGACTGCATGATTTTTAATACTTTCTCCTAATTCTAGAACTCAAGATTACCTAATGAAATGGATGGGCAGTCGGTCCAGGGTGGGCAACAGAACTCCTTGAAGCTACACAAAATTAACTAATTGAATTCTTTGACACACAAAGTGGCAAAATCTACTCTCGGAGATTGCTAATAAAAAGATTCATAGACGATAGGCCCATGCATGGCAATTAATGGTAGTTAATTAGAACAGCCTGATCAGAAGCAGTGATGCCTTTAAGGGCTGCCGCTACCACTCACCTTTTCCTTCTTCAATAGTACCAGGGAGTAGAGCAGAGGAACAAGATGGGTCAAGGTTTACTCTGCTGCCCAGAGGAGCCAGGCATTGTTGAGGAGGGTACGGAGGCATGTGTAGGCAGTACAGAAACAATACATCTGCCAAGAGGACTGTGGCCCTCTGGCTGCCAAGGGCTTCACTTAGCTGTCCAAGAAGCTTTGCTATAGCCAGCTGGATTCTGTTCATGCAGGAGATTAGGGGCTGTGTTAGCTTGTGGATACCTTCAGGTTGAGTCTCAGCATCAAATTAGGGTTTACTGCTGCTTGCTTTATGTACAGCCAGGGAGAATTTCACCTCCACAGTGACTGGCTTGTCTATGATACCACCTGAAGGTGTGTGGATGCCACACTTCCGTCACTCATCCTTCTCCAACATTATGAGTTCAAAATGGAAAACTGTGATAGTGGATGAATGATGGGTGAAAAAGAAACACCTGTCAATGAACACCCACTCTGACCCCATGTTATACTGAGGCTGGATTTTTAAAAGGGGTTGTAGAATGCAATTTTAACCTAGGCTGGCATTACTCATTGATTTTCCAGTTCTTGTGATGATGTAGGGAGGCAAGAACATGTCTGTACACTGGCTTCACCTTCCCCCAGGAGTGGTGCAGAAGTGTCTTACGGCATTATAGGAGTTCCTTCAGAGACTGGAAAGTTAAGAGCCTCTTTGGTGGTCTCATGGCTGGTGGCTGTCTTTAAAGGGTGTTGCAAAGGTTGACCCTTTGTCTCAGGGAATTGGGCAGGGTACAACAAAACCTTGAGACTTTACGTGCACCCATAGTTACTGAATTACCTAGTGAAAACCTATGGGAAATTCATATTGGAATCCAGAGTAAGATGTTCTTACACCGGATCAAGGATTCCCTGTAGTTACTCTGGATTTTGCCCTTAGTGTTTTTCACCCCACACAGGCAGGTGCAGGATTTGGGGCTGGGTGTTGAGTGAACATATGCTTCAATGTTAAGTATAGGCCAAAAAATGCATTGCACCCATTTTCATGCCTTTGGGGGTTAAATTTCTAGAAATTGGCTTTTGGTGGGGCTCCCATCATGGTAAGTATACGCTCCCTGAATTTCATGCTTCTTGGTCCAGGGGTTGGGGATATAAGTCAGCAATTCTGTAAAATGTGAGAATTGAGAATTTGGGGGTTAAATTGTAAAATGTGAGAAATGTCAGTAAAATGTGTTGTGCCCCTTTTCACCCCCTTCTGGTTTGAATTAACAAAAGCTTGTTCTTAGCGGGTGCCACCATCATGGAAGGAACATTTCATGCTTCTTGGTCCGGTGGTTTTGAGTGAGTGAGCAAGCGAGTCAGTGAGTGTCAGTGACTTTTCAGTTAGATTCAGAGACCTTTATTGGCATTCAGATTAACAAAACTAGACACATAGCAATCAATGGTAGCATCAGACAGAGTCTGGGTCAAAAGAAAAGAAAAAGGAATGGGGGACTTTTCAGTTATAGAGAGAGAGATTTTATGGGGTTGAAATGCAAGTTAATCTGATAGGCTTGTTATTAGTCATTCAGTCATGTCTGACTCTTTGTGACCCCACGGACCGTGGCACGCCAGGCCCCCCTTTCCTCCACCAGCTTTAAAAGTCGGTCCATATTCATGTTCATAGCCTTGGTAACACTAATTAACCACCTCATCCTCTGCCGTCCCCTTCTTCTTTTGCCTTCAGTATTTCCCAGCATCAGGCTCTTTTCTAAGGACTCCCTTCTCATGATGTGGCAAAAATATTGAGTTTCAGCTTCAGTGCTTGTCCTTCTGGTGAACAGTCAGGGTTGATTTCCTGGAGGTTGGACTGATTTGACCTCCTTACAGTCCAAGGGACTCTTTAGAGTTCTTCTCCAGCACCATAATTCAAAGGCATCTATCCTTCAGTGGTCAGCCTTCTTTATCGTCTGGCTCCAGGGTGACCAGATGCCGGACCCCAAATTCCCCCCAAGTTCCTCAAAATTCCTTTCATCCAAGCCAAAATTCCTACCCTGTTCAAAAAAATGTAGGACACCCCCATACTCATATTTACAGGAGAAAAGCCTGCAACACGGTCTAAGGCAGGGTTTTTCTGGTTTGGTGCTAAGCTCTGCCTTTTCCAAAGACCTCTGCGGATTTCTAGTCATATGGACACCCTGTCTGGCTCTCATAGGGAAAACCATAGCTTTAACTTGATGGATCTTTGTCAGTGATGACTAGTCTTTTAAGTGTCTAGCCCTGTCATAGCTTTCTTCCCCAAAAGCAGATATCTTTTAATTTCTTGGCTGCAATCACCATCTGTAGAGATCTTAGATCTCAGAAAAATAAACTCTGACTCTAAACTCTAAATAAACTCTAAATAAAAATTTGGATAAGACTTTCTAAATTTAGAGTTTAGAAAAATAAACTATAAATAAACTCACTACTTCCATTTCTTGCCCTTCTATTTACCACAAATTGATGTGACCAGAAGCCCTAGGCTTGGCCAGTGGTCAGCAAACCACAGCTCACGAGCCACATGCGGCTCTTTGGCCCCTTGAGTGTGGCTCTTCCACAAAATACCATGTGCGGATGTTAGTTGCGCATGCAGCAGAGCGGAAAGCAGCAGTGTGTTCTGTTGCCACTCTGCTTCTCAGCCATAGCTACGCGTGCCCACCTGGCCAGCCCACGTGCCCACCTGGCCAGCAGCCTGGAGCAGCTGACTGCCTGCCCGCCCACCAGCTTCCCCTCCACAGCAGAGCGGAGGCCCTGCTGTCACCCAACAGGTCCCCACAGTCACATGCACCCATCTGCCTGCTTGCCCTCCCCCCAGACTGGAGGCTCCAGTTACTGCCTCCTCCGCTGCACCACACAAGCAGAGAAGGAACGGGGTTGGGGGGCGGCCATGGCATGAGGGAGGCTTTTCTTAAATCTGGGGGCAGGGAGTCTGGAGAGGCTTCTCACCCTGGCCCAGGCAGGGCTGTGGAACTCCATGCCACTGGAGGAGGAGACCAGCTCAGGCTGCCTTTCCAGCCACACTTTCCTGAGAGTAAGCCCATTGGCTGTAATGGGACTTACTTGTAAAGTAGATCTGCCCAAGAGGGAGCCTGGCAACTAGGAAAGACTAATCATTTTCTTAAAGGGACCCTGCTCTTTGGGGGATGGGGAGACTGGAGAGGCTTCTTAGCCTGGTACTGGAGGACACAGGCAGGACTGTGGAACTCCCTGCCACTGGAGGAGGAGAACATAGGTCAGCTTAGGAGTACCCCAATTAAGTTAATAACAATGTACCTACCTATATAGTTTAAGTTTAAAAAAATTGGTTCTCAAAAGAAATTTCAGTTGTTGTACTGTTGATATTTGGCTCTGTTGACTAATGAGTTTGCCAACCACTGGCTAGGCTGATAGGCTAAAACAGATTACACTCTCTTAGATAAGTTCCCCCATTACTTGCAAACCTGTGATTGCAATCCTAACCACACTTTCCTGGGAGTAAGTACTCTTGAATACAGTGGGACTTACTTCTGAGTAGACATGCTTAGGATTGCACTGTAAGATTGATTCATTGAAGACCTTTATATCCCTCCTTTTCTTGTACCCTTGCAGGAGAAATGGGTAGCGGACAATTTTCATTAAAACTGACTCCCTTGCTGAAGGATTGAAGTTGGTTCATTGTGGCATTTAAATGTAATCTGGCTAACAACCTTCCTGCATTATTAATTTAGCCTCGAGAGCCTGACATATATAAATTGGATCTGGTTTTGTAAAGGTGCCGTTCGGTCCTATAGAAGGCAAATTGTGATGCCCAGTTAAATAAGGACAAAGCTTCCTATCACAATGGGAGATTCCATTGTGACTTGATTCTGATTATGAAAGTGCTGGCTTCTAATGAAAAACAATCAGGCACTCCAAGATTTTAGATAAGCAGTGTGGCTCCAGCCTGAAAAACACAAGATGGGACAAGGCATGATTGAGCACCAAATAACTTAAAAATAGATCTTTCACAGGCAAAGGAATCTTCCAGTGAATACCATGAGTTTAATAAGAAAGGCAGCAGTATTTATGTCAAGGCCTAATCTCATCTATTTTTCTTCTAGCATTCAAACCATTTATAATTCTGCTTTTGCAAAGACAATGGTGTTGGGATTCTCTACTACAGTTTGGAGGAATACATAGCTTTCTCCCAAAAGAAGCAGCAGCGTCTCTGTGGGGCCTTTACTAAGCCTCCCCCATGAACTTTAATTTTATGACTGAAATAACAAGTGGTGATCATGTCAGCTCAAGTCTTGGATTAAAAAGGGCCCAAGTTTTTTGGAAGAACTTTGGAAGGGCCCAAGAACTTTTGGAAGTTCACAGAAATGTTTTGTAACTTGCAAAAATCAGTGTGTATGCATTGGTCAAAATCTGAAAAAGGCCTTATAGGATGGCTTGATTCTGAATCAACAGATGTAAGATTCATAAAATTATATGCTGCTTTATATTCTCTTTAAATCTCTGACGTTCAAGGTCTGTCTGTCACCACCTATTATACTTTTTCAGTACACTTTGAAGAGCCCAATCCTAACTAACACTATGCTGATTCAGGTGCATCAAAGGGGTGCATACTGCAACCTGCAGTGGGGGGCAGTCACAGAGACCTTGGGGTCAGCCCCTGCATCCCTAATGGCTCAAGAACTAGTGTAAGTCTGAGAAGGATAAGGGAGATGGGAAAGGAATAGGATCTCATTGACTCATGGTTTTGACATGACTGAGATAGATTCCTTTCCACCTCTGAACCAATTCTCCTCCCTGTCCAGAATCTTCCCAGTTCTTCCTCCTTCCTGTCCACCACCCATCCCCTGCACCAACTTATTGGTGCTGGAGGAATCAGGACAGCCACCACTGTCTATTGAGCACTATTGGCCACTATGTTCCAAAATAGCCCCATGCAGCACCACTGGAAAAGGCAATGATGAGGGTGGGCCTCAGTTCCACTGTTATAGGGCAGCTCATAAGTCCACCTTTAAAAATGAAGTGAGAAAAATTGGTGTGAAGAGTACATCATCACATACAAGTGTACTTATACACAATCAATGAACTGAAATAAAAACATAAGAAGAGCCCAGATGGATCAGGCCAAAGGTCCATCTAGTTCAGCTTCCTGCAACTCTTAGTGGCACATCAAATGCTTTGGGGAGCACACAAGACAAGAGACTGGCTGAAGTGCATCATTGAATATATACTCTTTTGCAAACCTGGATTTGTTGGCTCCAAAGGGGAGGGGAAGGGGCCACCTGCATGCCACGGTGAAGCACCTACACCACTGAGCATATTGTTTTTGTTAAAGAAACCCTATGTATATGCTTAGTCGGGGACTGTGGTAGCTCAGGGGTTAAAGACCCTGTGCCTTCTCACCTGGAAGGTAGTGGATAGGCAGGTCATCACTTCAAGACCCAAGTGCTGTATAATAGAGTGAGCTCCCATCACTCGTCCCAAACCCAGCAGTTCAAAAGCATTCAAATGCAAGTACAGTGGTGCCTTGTACTGTACTGTACCTTTGAAAACTTTTATGACTGGTGTGAGGGAGACAAGAGAGAGATTCATCTTGTAGGATGACTTTCGGAGGCACTGCTATCCATTGGCTCTGGAATTTTGGTCTTTCTGAGCAACTTTAACATTCTTATGCTGCTGATGGGGAGCAGCATTGGAACATTGATAAGGCCCATCTTCCATACTGCCACACACAGATCCCACACACAAAAACACACACACCATCCACACTGCCAACAGATCCCACACATACCTGGTCAGGCTGCTCCCCCCAGATCCCCCGTGTGAGTGCCCTAGCCACGGAACCCTGTTCCAACCTTCCTCAGAAGTGCTTTTCTTCCAAGACAGTGCTCTTAATCCAAGTCGAAATTTCTGAGAACATTTTGCTCTTAATCGGAAACACTCTTGCAGCGCAATCCTAAGCATGTCTACTCAAAAGTCATGTTGTGCTCAATAGTTCTTACTCCCAGGAAAGTGTGGTTAGGATTGCAGCCTTACTCCAAGACATTCTTAAACCAAGGTACCACTGAAGATCCTTCAGTGACAAGTGAAAATAGGTGACAAGTCCCTGTGACAGACCTGCTGGTTTCCTCAGTGTTGCAATCTAAACATGGAGGAGATCTGTTCATGTGCTTGGTCTAAAATTCAGCATAACAATGTTCAGCAGCCAAATGTTTGTTTTTTCACTTTATATCAGAGAGTCAGTAATAGAAGTGGAACTGAAAACAAAAAATAACCGTTCTGATCTGAAATTCTTTATTCCTTCCAGTTTGTAATGAAAAAATTAAAATCCTTCTGATTTCAATCTGTGCTTCCCGGCAATACTTTAGGAGCACTGCAGTAGGCCCACAAAATTCGCTAATGCTGATCCAATGTTAGATAATGCATCTCAGCAGGAATGACATAATGCCCTAAAAGAAGGCGATGATGTCAGATAGCTTAAAAAAATTACAGGCCATTTCCATTCCCGTGCTTGAGGACTCATTTATGGTAATGAGTGTGCATTGAAAATTCAAAATGCAAAAGGTTTGAGGGCTTTGAATTAGAATCTTCATTTAAAAAATTTTTGGGAGATTTAAACCACTCGTATAGCTTATATCATTTATAAAAAATGATATCATTGCTTCCTTTCTCTTAGCACAGTAATTCTCTGTGTGCTGTTATATATGAATACACTGTATGGAACAGGGTTTTTTCCAGTGTATGGAACACTGTATCAGGGTTTTTTTCTGGGTACTCAGTACCAGCACCAATTTGCCCACTAGACTACTCCTGAGTAGACATGCCTAGGAGTCTTCATGGTGAATACTGGCACCTTTTTTTCCAGAAAAAACCTCTGCTGTATATTTTGAAGAACCAACTTAATTAAAATATACAGATTTTTTTAAAGTGTTGTTGTTTTAAGGACTGTTAAGCTGCAATCCTAAAGAACACAATGGGGCTTACTTTTGAATAGACATGGTTAGGATTGTACATTTAGTCCTGTTTCTTAAACCAGGTTGTACAGGGGTGAGATCAAATATTTCAAAAATAAGCGAAATAATCTCTGTTCATGTTCAGAGGCAACCTTGCCTTTTAATAGCACGCATCCTTCAGGACTGAGTGGATGAGTGTTTATTCTAAGTTCTGAGGATCTTTCGTAGGAATATCCCAACAAAACTGGAACAATATTTGTAGTAACTAGAAGCACAGCCCAATTTGAACTAAGAGGACAATCCTAACCCTGTCTACTTAAAAGTAAGCCCCATTGTGTTCAATGGGTTTTACTCCCAGGAAAATGTCTTTAGGATTACAGCCTAAAATTCTAACAACAAGGAAGCCATCCAATGGGGCAAATCCTGTGATGAGGAGGGGTCAGGGTGGCCATATGTCCTCTTATTCCAGAACATGTTCTGTATTTTAGCCTTGTGTCCTGGAAAAAACCTCATTGTTCTCCTTTTTCTTGTAAGATTTTTCACATTAATCTTGTAGTTAATAAATGAAATGTAATAAAGTACATGTATTAGTTTTAAATCGAATAATAAGCAATATAATGTTCAAATTAAGCAGATAAAAGCAATATTTATCAGTGTTTTTAGCTTTTATTTTGTCATGTCCTACATTTTTCTTGGGTGTCCCACATTTTGGTGGGTCCTTCATTCTTTTTTGGGTTATGACATATGGTCATCCTAGGAGCAGTTGATCCTGGAAACCCTCTCAAAGTAAGGGAATGTTTATGTACTGTATAATACTGCCAGTATACTATATTGGCAGTATAATTTACTGTACTGGAGTGCCATTCCGGCTGCAAACCCATACATCCCTACTTTGAGGTGTATATTACTATAAGTGGAGTTTCTGATTGAGTAAACAAGCCAAAATTCAGCACATAAAGACCAACTATTGGTATTGGTATATTGTATGGATAGGTATTAACCGAGGTTCTTGGAACCAAATGTTGCAAATGGGGAACTTAAACCTGTAAAGATTAGCATTTGTGGCAATATACGGGGATGTTGGGAGGCACCTAATGAGAAGCAAGTCTATGGGATAGTTGATTATCTTTCTTGAATGTTGCTCTCTAATCCAACATCTTGCAGCATGATACACTTCTGCTGCTTTTGCTTCAGCATCGGGTTGCCGTAATTCTCTTCCACAAAACTGGGACAGGACCCTCTGTTACAATTGCCAGTATGTGAACACAATCCAAAATCAGGACTGTCCCTGTCTTTTGGGAGATATGGCAACCCATATTTCAGCAGGATATTGGAACGGTCTGTGAAGAAAGGTCACTGGCCTTGCAAATGTGGCCAAGATTACGCTCTGGGATACCCAGAACCCACTAGTGGTAGTTGCAGCTGAAGGGTTGTAGAGTGACTGGTGTTTGATGAGTTCTTATCATGATAGGCATGTTGCACCATTGTCTGTATTAAAGTGACCCTTGCCAGTCAATTTAAATAGAATATGGTCAACAACATCCATAATATGAACAGCATATAACATGTCAAATTTTCCTACAACTTTTGTTTACAATTTTGCAGGCTAGCAAATATATTCCAGTGGCAATAAGTGCGGTACCACTGATTCTACCCGGATGCCAGCATAGGTGTAGATACTTGTAGAATCAGATGCTGCTTTCATGTGCTGGCCTTTCAGGCAACAGAAGCCCCTTCCGCATTTTAGAAATACTAATTTACTCTGAAAACAACACAGCGGATGGGCAAGGGCAAGCCTGTCCATGAGGAAGTTGGATGAAAACAAACGTGGCAGGGGGTGAAGGTGATCCACTGCAATGAGAACAAGATGCATTTGAGGTCCACTTTTAATGTAGTGAAAATAAATCTCTTCTTAGCTCCCAGGGTACCATTTTAACAAGCTTTGGATTCGGTTTTTCTGTGCATGTGTGTTTCTGTGTGAAAAATATCACTTTTATTTTGAAACCTTAGGACATTGCAAAACAGAGGGGAGAGACATCACAATCACCTTTCATCATTGTAGGGGGAGTTCATGGGGAGGCGTTTCTCCTTCTGAGAAGCCCTGGGCTTGGTGCAGGTTTGAGCTTTCAAAGGCAGCCTTGCTTCAGGTAGTGAGTTAATGACCAAATTGCTTACTGTTCTTGAATGCAGCAACAGCAGAGAATGAAAATGTGGAAGAAGCTTCCTGACGGTCAGATCTGCAAGGAAACCATCCCACAAACTCATCAACTATAGGCAGCCATTATATAATACTTTAGAAAGTCATGCAGAGATTTTCTGTTTCACTGCTGATGTTCTGCTTGAATTTATCTCTTCCTCCCCTCTTAAAAAATAAAATAACAGCCTTGGGATGTATGTGACTTGGATAAGATCATGAGATGGGAATTCTTAATTTTTCATTTGTGCACATGATATAGACCTACATCCCCAGAAAGGCCCATGCCCACTGTGGATGCCCACTTATCTGCCATTGTTGCTGTTTCCTCCATCTCCGCGAAAGAGCTTATTGGTCATGTTGGAAATAGTGGAATGTCCTCCTCCTTCTTGGTAGTATCATTTTAAAATATCTGTGTGTCCCATCTCCTGATGTACATGTACATTAAAATGGAGGGGGAAAGCATGCTATTGGAGAAGTACTGACTTAAGTTAATATGTCTGCATCACTAAAACTTGCAGCAAAAATTTGCCATCTGTTCCTGGCAAAAGATAATGTACTTTTGCTGTTCCTAGTAAAAGATAAAGTTTGAGGAAGCTCACACACATTAGCAAGATAAAAAAACAGACTTAAAAGTCACATTTTGGACGAAGACACCTTACCTCCCAATGCACTGTAGTTTTGTACTTGTTTAGTATATTGTGTGTGCACTCCTTATATGCACTTTAGATATTGTTTGTGATGTTCTTTCTGTCCTTTCCCAAGTTTGATTTATTAGGTTGCTTTATAAAGGAAAAGTGAACTATAACACTATGCAAAAATGAAGTGATAGACGTAGTCAAGCAATAACTCATGTATAATAAAATTTGCTGGTTTCACCTGTGCTTCCTTATTTTTTTGTGGTTGAACTTGAGAAAAGAATTCTACTTATTAATAGCATTAATGTGTGAGTTGTAAACTGCTCCAATTACCTTTGAATCTTCAGTGATTTTACCCTCAGGCCAACTCAATCACAGCATTTCTGCACAAAAGTGAGGCTTCTTTTCTGTAAAAGTTACCCTGCTCCAGCCAGCCATTAAAATGGTTCTTGCTACTTGGCAATCTGGTGAGCTCTGTGATAATGAAAGTGGTTAGAGAACTAGCAGTTCACTGGTGAACACAAAACTACAGAGTGATGAAGATGCAGAAGGTTAAGTACACCTGAGGTCTGACTTTTTTTTCAAAGGTTGGATTTCCATGCACGGTATTCTGCACTAGGGTCATTGACATATGGAATACAAAATGGTCCCAGTCCAAAGAAAGTGAGTTTTTCTTAAATCCTTTTGAAATAAAAATACAATGAATTTGAAGATTGGGGCCAAATCTCTTCATGAAATGGACCTTGAGAATGTATTTGCAAGTCAGCTGCAAATAAGATCCAAATGTTTATGCTGATGTATCTGAAAATCCTGTATGGGCTTTGGTTTGTACTTTTGGAGATGATACACTTTATCCTGTAGATAAAACCTAGTCCCTTCTGCTTTTAAATATTAATTTGGAATTGCATAATGCAATCTGAAAGATCACTGTACTCTGCGGATTATGAGCTTCCAAGCCTGCTTTAATCGTGTGGTTCAGTATTGCTGAGACTTGCAGAGTGCCACGTTTTCCCACTCACTACAACTTGCAAAGAAAATTGAAACAAGCTCCTTCATCTTAGACTGGGATAATTAATCTTCAAATACTGTTTTTCTAAATGCAGAGAAGGCTCCAGAATTCACAACCAAATTAATTTAAAGTGCAAATCTTCTTTTAACTATTAATTGGTTCATCATTAGGCCTGATGTGTAATTATACTCTTTGTTCCTTAAAGGCTTAAAGAAACCACATTGTTTTTGTGGCTAATTAAACTTAACCAATTATACACAGGAAAAATATCTAGGTTACCAAGGGAGTGGAAGCCTTTCCATATGATAAAAGAGACCCATTCAGCTTCTTGGTAGGCCATTTATTAAGCTCGGATCCAGTACTCACTGTGTGATTATCTTTACAGAATGAATGGGAGTCAGTTTACTTCTAAGTGAGGTCCTTCTCAGGAGCCACCCAAAAAATGAAAGTGCAGTGTGGACATTCCTTGTTCACTCCCTTTTTACAGAACGTTCACATGTTACTGTTTCCAAATAACAGATATCTAACGTTTTCTGCACTCGTTTCTTAGAGTTACGTCGACGTAATTACAGCACCACTTAGTGAAAACCTATGGGAAATTCATATTGCAATCCAGAGTAAATTGTTCTTACACCAGAGCAAGGACTCCCCATAGTTACTCTAGGTTGCGCCCTATGCAGTTTAAGAAAAAGATCTTTCTGTATCTTTTTCTCAAGAACTTCACCCTTGATTCCTACTACCGTGTTGTGCATAAGCAGCAAAAGCCAACAGGGTGTGACATCTTGCTGGCAGCAAGGAGGAACAGGAGCCATCATAATCTGGAACACTGAATTCTGACAACAGGAAAGAGCTAGTGCAGCTGAAGGAAATGTATAGACTTTTTATAATATACAGGTATATCTCCTGCTTTCTGCTGGCTCATTTTCCAATGATCCACTCTTTCAGCACATTTCATGTTATACCTGAAAGTCATTCATTCCTTTTACTGCTCTCTGCTATTCTAAAGGCTAAAATTACCCTCCACAATGTTAATTACATGACGAGTCAAACTCTTTTGGTGTGTGTGTATGTGTGTGTTCATGCATGCATACATGCAAGAGAGGGTCATAAGATTTGTTGTATTTGGAGCCATACATTGCTCCTTTTCCTCCCCTACCCTTTGGAGACATTTGGTGGGGAGAGACATATATAGATATTGTTTTTTGAGAAAGTTCTCAGTTGAAGCAATTATTTTAGTCCTAGCAACTATTGAAGTTGTGTGACTTGCTCTATCATTGCTCCCCAGTAGGACCTCCAAGAGAAATTTTTTAAGGTGGTACAAAACCCATTTGCGGCCCCTAAGACTTGCAAAATTATTTTGAAAAAAAAATTGTGGCTAATTAATGTGCAACAAACTTGAACAAGTGCTCATTTATTGATCATATAAAACATTATGTTAAAATATACCAGTATTCAAGTAATGTGATCAAGGAAAAAAATGGTCCTTCAGTCATGGGCCCCTCAGTAGCTCTCAGGCCCTGGAACAATGTACCTGCTGGACCCCCTCTCATAGGCCCTGTTGCCCAGTATGTTCATATCAAACTGAGGTCTGGATTAGAACTATGGCACATTTGTAGTCATTCATTCTCAGGATCTGCATGCTGGAGGACTCTGGGATGAGATGTTTACTGGGCAAGATCATACTCCAGTTTTCTTCAGGAGATCACAACCAGGTTCATCAGAGCTGCTTCTTTCTGGGAAATGTTCATTTTTGAGAACTTATCTTGAACAGAGCCTTCTACATCGAGACAATAAGAAACTATAAATGCACCCAGAACAATTTTTATACTCTCAACATTTTCTTAATGTTTTCTATTTATTGGTTTTCTTCTTAAGATACATAGGTACATATTTCCATTAGCAAAACTCTAGTTACTGAGCTTGCATTGTTGGAACAGTTTGAATGCATTAAGATCTCATCCATCTTTACCAGCTTCCCCTTCACTTCTGTTGCTGGAAATATCATTCCATATATCATCAGTTTGACCATTTGTCTCCTTGGTATCTATCATATGGCTTTCCCAGCACCTTAATCTCCAATAGGCTATGAGGTCATAACTCAGCTGTTTTAATAGATAAAAGTTTAAAACTGAAATGCCAAACCGAGCCACTCCAAATCAACAGGGTTGGTCTTAGGAGCTATGGAGCTCAATTGAAAACATGTTTGCAGGTCCAGCTTCACAGCCAAAGTCTGTATAATTTTTAAGAGATGTAAATCAAATTTATTATGGACTTTATGGTAGAATAGAAATAAATTAAAATTTGCACTTAAAAAGTCCTTGTGACTTAATGGACCAAATGGATCTAAGCAAATTTTAATATAAAATTGCATGTAAGTTTAATTACTCTGGTATGGGGTTCTTCTTAAGCAAGGATCACAACTGAAAGTAACTGGTCCAGCTGGCTTAAAGTAGGCACTGCAAATCAAGCTAACCTATATATTGTATATGTTTATAAGATAAAATAAAATAAAAAGAGCAATTTCAAAACCACAAAAATGGCCCTGTGACTTTCCTGGAGCTTCCAGAACAACGAAATATTCAGGATTCCTAGAGGAGCTGACTTGAAAATAAAAAATTTTAAAAATGGAATTCCGCAGGTATTGGCTTTGCCTAACCCCATTAACACATCAGAAATATGAACTATGCTGGAAGAGAGAAGAATTATAATTTAGGAGAGTGATGCCAGGTCAGGTGAACCACAACACTGGTGCAACAGAGCACGCACACCTAGCTAATAAACATTAGTGAGTTGAGTTGAGTGAGCACACAGAAGGCACAGTGAGATCAAGCAAACTGTATTGGAAAGGGCTGAGCAAAGCCAAAGTCAGGAACACAGTCCGAGGTCATATACATACAAGTAAAACAGAGTCCAAAATTGATATCCAAAGCAATGTCAATAAATCCAGTCCAATAATCAGCAATATCAACAGTCAGTCCAGCAGCACTCCAACAAACCCACAAGGTAGGCACAGGCATCAGCATATGTATGGGGAGCATAGTGTCCATCCACTAATAGGCCTTCACTCACACAGGTGGTGATGGTTACTTTGATCGCTGCCTATTCCTACAGGATATATAGCACAGCACAGGTGTGACTGGTTAGCAGCATGACTGTCCTTGGTGGCAAGCAGAAAATATGGAGATCTAATTTCTAGACTTAATAGAGCCTGGCAGGTGTGGGCTGTGAGATTAAATAATTATCGTCCCTGAACTTCCCAGGGGTGTTTTGAACAGAAAAAAATGGGGGGGGGGGAGTGAAATCTTCCTGAAATATCCTAGATCTCCTTGCACTGTGAGGCCTAATTTACCAAGCTCTTGTTCCATCAGGGTTGGGACCTGTCATGACATTGGGTAATTCTAGGGAGGAGTGGGGAAGGGTTTTCACATGGGCTTCTCTCTACCTGCTTCTGATCCTCTATCTGGGTTCAGCTGCGGATTAATGATACCGACACCAGGTAAGTCAGGTAAGTGGTTCTTTACTTTCTTTCTTTAGGTTCCAGTTCATCTCCTCCTTGCTGTTCTCCTCCTGACAGGACCCCAAACACTAACAGGAGCTTGGAAATTTTTATACTGTTAGCATTATACAAATTGCCGTGAGTATGGCTGTTGATCATGAAATGGTTAGGGCCTGGGGATACGTGTGTAAAGGAATCGTGTCCTGCAGTCTAAGTGCTTAAGGGAGCAAATGTTTACCTCCAAGAAAGGGCAATAAATCAATCAGCTGCTGTTTTTTTATTTTGTGAAACTGGACTGGAGTCCAGCTGAAAAGAAAAATGCTGTGAATGTCAGATCCAATACTGGCTGAAACTAATAGCATCTGTCACTGGGATCTCTGGAATCTGGCTTCTTACACATATTTTTGCAGATTGCAGTGGAATTTTGGGCAAAGTCATGGATTTTCTTAAAAGAGAAAAAACAAGTTCTTTAATATAAGTTCTTTCTTGTCGCCATTTTGACTGGGAGATGTCTGGATTGATAGCCAAAATTCATGGTTTGGGCAGTATCATTGCTGTATATGGTTGTACAGTAAGCAACTGGATTGAATACAAGTCCAAAACAGATATGACAGTAGCATAACTCAACTTGAGCCATAATAAATCTCTGTAAGAGATTTAAGCAATAAGAAGGGAACAGGAGTGGAGTGCCGAACCATTCCTCCCAAATAGTTTGTCTTGGTTATTTTGCTCATAGTTGAGCTTACTTCCTGTTTCAGAGTCTATCAGGAGACAAATAGCTGGGTAGGGATAGTTTAGTGAAAACAAACATGTGCGGTGGTGGTTGTCAGCTCTCCAAGATTCTCCAGAAGTCTCTAGGAATAAGCATCCATCTTCAGGTGGCTATCTTCAGACCACCTTCAACCTGAAGCCCAGAGGAGATTGTGAAGAGATCCAGAGGGATCTCTCCTTATTGAAAGAATGGGCAACACAATGGCAGATGCATTTTAATATAAGCAAATGTAAAATTATGCACTATGGGGCGAAGAATCCTAACTTTACATATAGGTTAATGGGCTTGGAGCTATCTATGACGGAGCAGGAGAGAGATCTAGGGGTGCAAGCAGGAAGCGCAATGAAGGTGTCGACCCAAAGTGCGGCTGCAGTGAAGAAGACAAATTCCATGCTTGGGGTCATTAGAAAAGGGACTGAGAATAAAATGGCAAAACTTATAATGCCATTGTACAAATCAATAGTGAGGTCACATTTGGAGTATTGTGTCCAATTCTGGTTGCCACATCTCAAAAAGGATGTAGAGGAAATGGAGAAGGTTCAGAGGAGAGCAATTAAAATGATTGATGGTCTAGGACAACTTCTGTCTGAGGAAAGGCAACAGCATTTGTTGCCCTTCAGTCTTGAAAACAGGCACTCAAGGAGGGACTTGATTGTGATATACAAAATTATGCAAGGGATGGATAGAGTGGATAGACAGATGCTCTTTTCCCTTTCATACCACACCAGCATTAGGGGACATCCACTAAAATTGAATGTTGGGAGGGTTAGGATGGACAAAAGAAAATATTTCTTGACCCAACATATAGTTGGTCTATGGAAATCCCTGCCACAGACCGTGGTCTTGGTATCTAGCCGCACGGTGACCATATGACCTGAAATTTCCAAATTTCTCCTCTTTTTTAGCCGCCTCTCTATGTGTCCTCCAAAAGGGCTTCATTGTCCTCCATTTTGGCTTCATTTTGGAACTTTGCAATGGTGTGCAGTACCCCATCTTGTCGTATATCGTTGGATTTGTATTAAAGAGCAGAATTTAAGCAAAAATCGGTTTTAAAATATCTCCTTCCTATCAAAAGGTATGGCTAAAAAAACTAAATAAAAATATGCATTGAGCTCTATGGGAAAGTGAAAGCACGCAATATTGCGGCTTTACTCATGAGTTGGCAAATGTGCTATTGTCTGCCGGAAAGGCCAGGCTGAGAGGAATCCAAGAACTTGTCCTTCTTTTGAGGTTTGAAGTCACCCTTAATGCCTTTAAGAAGAGATTAGACAAATTCCTAGAGGAAAGGACCATCACGGATTACCTGCCATGAGGGGTGTGTGTACAGGTGGGCAACATCAAAATGCTAGATGCAAGGAAGGGGGCACCTGAATGCAGATGTCATATTTGCTTTCTGAAGCATCTAATGGGCCACTGTGTGATACAGAAAGCTGGACTAGATGGTCTGTTGGCCTGTTCCTTTTTAAATAACTTTAATCTCCTGTTTCCTCCAAGGAGCTCAGGGCAACATACGTGCCCCCTCTGTCCTCAGAGTAACCCAGCAAGGTGGGTTAAACTGACAGATGACAGCTGGCCCAGGATCAACCAACAAGTTACATGGCTGAGCAGGGATTTGAACTCGGGTCTTCCCAAGTTCTAGGCTGACACACTAACCAGGACTCTTGTTTTGAGTAGATGGGGTCTGTTGCTGTCACATCTTGTTGAGCCACTGGACAGTGAAGTTGGTTCTTTGCACAAGCAAATGCCACATGGACCTCTTACACTTTTGATTTGCACACTTTTGATTTGCACTATCATTGTAGTAGAATAGTCAAGTCAGAGAAGCTTTAATTGTGATGGTAATGTAATCAAAGAATATTGATTCCTGGAAACTATAATCTCTAACCTCATCAATCTGCCACCTCTTGATATCTGTCTTTGAGTTAAGCCCTGAAATCTGCTTGTGGGGCAGGCAAAGAGGTGATACTCTTCTTGTATAGGCTGACGCTTACATTGATTTACTTTTATTAGAAACATTGGACTCTTCTGAGATAACGAGAAGTCTTTATATGATGTATTCATGCTTGAAGGGGACCGGATAATGTCATTGATTCTTTCTTATTAAAGCAAGCAGAGTGTATGTCATGTAACAGGATGCAAGAAAGATACCTGGAGCCATTTTTATATTGCAACATGTATTTGTTCTCCTTTATTCTTTACTGTTTTGTGGATCAGGAAATCAGGAGAAATGCAAGGAATAAGGTTGGCCTTCTTTTTGCTGTTGAGATGAAAGTCCCCAGCCCTACTGCATGGTGGGATCACTTCTATCTATGGTCTTCTATCTACTTCTATCTACCAGTGATGGGCTTCAAAGAAATTAAGAACCGGTTCTCTGTCCATCTGGCAGCCACTTTTAAATGGCTATTTTTAAACTTTATATGTACTATCTCTTGTTAAGAACCGGTTCTATAGAGTAGGTGCGAACCTGCTGGTGCCCACCACTGGTCACTACTTTTCAAGTTCTGGACATCATAAGATCAAGTTCTGGACAGCATTTCAAAGCACTGAAAGGTGAATGTAGTTGTGGAGCCTTAGAACTAGTGAACATTGGATGGATCCTTTGTTGCAATACAGGACAACCAACCAAATCCAGCTTGGATGACTAAAGGGGTAGATCTTGGAGTAGAGACCACAACTAGATAGTCTAGTTGTCTGTTTCCATCCTTAGATTAATCTTCAGCGACGCATATGAGTGTTACTGGATGTGCTCTGATCCAGGTAGAACATGCATGCTGGGGAAATGGATTTCATGTGCAGGAAGTGCAGCAGTTCATAGCACAACTCAGTGGATGGGCAAAAGTAGGGAGGGAAGACATTGAAGGATAGGGTTGCACCATACACCTGTTTTATTGGGGAAGGGTGAAAACACAAAAACTCACAGTGCATCAAAGAGGGAATGGATAGAAACATTAAGCATGTCATCAGTTTGGTGAAGACAGTTGATCAGTTTGACTGATGACACCAAAGGTGGGAAGAGAGGATTGGGGATCAGTGATCTGTTATGCCCAAAGATCAAGACGATCAAACTATCTGCTGAGATAATTTTGTGTTGCTTCAAAGAATATCTGACCAGATTGCCAAGGCACAGCAGCCTATTTATTTAATAAATGGGGGAGCAAGGCAGAAAAGGCCTTGATAGGCAAACCTTGAAAGACCTTAGCTAGTTTCAGGGAGAGAAGCACAGCAAGGGAATTCAGATTTCTTCGCTGCCTGAATGGGAGGTTTCATGTAAGGTGTGTTTATTTTCTGCTTTCTTATCCAATCAGATACATTGCCAAACTGTTGTAGCAAACAATATGAAACTTCATGTGCCCATCTGATCCTTGACCACCGCACCAAATCTATGATTGAGCTGACAAGAGTATTGTAACTTGAATTGAGTTGTCTATTTGATGTTCCTCAGTCATGCTACTTTTGGTGGGATTGAATTTCTGGGATAACAGAATTTCATAATTTTTGGGACACACATTGTGCCTGGAAACAGGAGAGTTGCCACATATTTGCTCTGGGAATAGCCTTTCTGCTTAATGCATTTGGATGTGTCGGTGTGTGTGTGCATGCATATGTGTGTGTTTCCTCTACCAAATTTGACTTCATCTGTGTCCTGAATTTGCATACAGAGGCAAGCGCATTGTAATGCCAGTGATTGATAGCTGAAGTTTCCTTGGGTTCTGATTGTTTCCTAATGCAGACCATTTTTCATCATCTCCACTTGGCTGATAATTACGTTGTTTCCACAGCTTGAACATTGAGGCGGCAGCCACATATCATGAAGCTAAAATGAGTGTTTATAGGGCAGCTAAATTGTGTCATTATCAGTTTAAGCCAGCTCTTGCTTTGCTCCTGGGGACAAAACAACAATCCAAGTCTTTTTCAAACTCATCAGACAAGAAGAGAATGCCAAGAATATAAATCTGCTCGGGAGCCAAAATGAAGATGAAAGATGTGTGGGAGTGCATAGCTGTGCTGACCATCAGATAAAAGTGACAGCCATGCTCTCAAAAGAAAATCAGTCAGATTGCTGATCACTGGATAACTTTGATGTAATATTCTGCAATAATCTTGTTGAGATTTTAAGCCAAGATTAATGGGAGATGATAAAAAATGCCCCCCCCCAATAAGCTGTAAGACATTTCCACATCTAGAACTAACATGATCTGATTATCATTAGCAATACAGTAGACAGCAGAACACAACCTCTGTTAATAATAATAATAATAATAATAATAATAATAATAATAATAATAATAATAATAATAATAAGCTGATGACCCAGAATGCCGGCTCTGCAAAGAAGTGGATGAAACCACCGACCACATTCTAAGTGGCTGCAAGAAGATCGCACAGACTGACTACAAACTGAGGCACGACTCTGTTGCCCAGATGATCCACTGGAATCTATGCCAAAAGTATCATCTGCCAGTGGCAAAAAACTGGTGGGACCTGAAAAAGTGCAAATGAGCAGGTCAAGTTTCTGTCGGACTTCAGGATACAGACGGACAAGGTCTTGGAACACAATACTCCAGATATCACCATCATAGAAAGGAGTAAGGTGTGGGTTGTTGACATCGCCATACCAGGTGACTGCAGAATTGAGGAGAAACAACTGGAAAAGATCTCCCGCTACCAAGACCTAAGAATTGGATGACAGCGTATCTGGTGTAAGCCAGTGCAGGTGGTTCCAGTGGTAATTAGCACACTTGGTGCAGTGCCCAAAGACCTTGGCAGGCACCTGAAAACTATTGGCATTGACAAAATATCACTCTGCCAACTGCAGAAAGCCGCTCTTCTGGGATCAGCACGAATTATACACCGCTACATCACACAGTCCTAGACTCTTGCGAAGGGTCCGACTGGTGAAGTGAATGAAACCAGCATGAAATTGTTTGCTGTGCATTTATGTTTGATTTTCAATAATAATAGTATTCAGACTGATCGCCACTTGGAACATAATGCACTAGACATCAGGAAAAAACAGATCTGGATCATTGACATTGCAATACCCAGAGATTGTCGGCTTCAAGAGAAAGAACATGAGAAAATCTTGCAATACAAGGGCTTATAAATAGAAATTCAGAGAATCTAGGAAAAGAAAGCCACTGTTATTCCAATAATATGTGCTGTTGGAGTGATTCCATCAAGTCTCCAGGAACATCTAAACTTTCTGGGCCTCCAAAAGATCACAACTGACCAGTTACATAAAGCAGCACTGCTGGGAACTTCACACATATTGAGACAATACCTTTGTGATTCCTAGTTCCTTGGATAGGAACCAAATCACAATAGAGCCAATTCCAGTCAAACAACTGGTGACTATGAGATACAATATCGTAATAATAATGATAAAACAGGATAGCTGAATTTTGGAAACTTATTTGAAGATGCAAGCTATCCACATGTATATCTGGGGAAACATAAGGGGCTCCCTGGATCAAGCCAAAGGCTGATCTAGTCCAGTTTCTTCTCACAATGGCCTTCCAGATCCCTCAGGAAATGTAAAAGATAACGAGAGACATTCATCCTTGTGCCTTCCCTTGTATCTGGCATTCTGAATTCTGGTGGTTACATATACATATCATGGCTGGTAACCTCTGATGGTGTTTTCCTCCAGAAATTGGTCCAGCCACCTTTGTGGAATTGTGATGGTCATCACAGTACACCAGTGATATAATCTGTACATTACTGTAATGCATGAAAATATCCTGCATGTGTAATTTTAAGTGGCTTGGATTGGCCTGGTTGTGTGCATTCTGCATGTTGCTGCAGGGCTTTCTACAACAGTGGATCACTTCCCATTGGAAGAAGCATGTATGGACATGTTTACTTCACCTGGCAAGTATCCTGCCACTGCTTAATTGTGTGATGGACATTCCACTGCCTTGTGGAAGTGTGCTAGGTGGAAGGAGACATGGCTGCACATATATGTGTCTCATAAAGTCATTTAAGAGCTGTTTGCACAAACGGGCTCACAATTATAGTTTTAGGTGCATGGGGGATGTTATGCATGGGGAGATGTAGCACATGGGAGGATATTGTGCATGGGGGATGTTGTGCAGGGGGAGTGATGCACATGGGGATGATGCACATGGGGGTTGACGCATGTGGCTGTATTGCGCATAGAGGTGTTGCACATAGGGGTGCATGGGATGATAATGCACTTGGGGTTTGTTGTGCATGGGGGTTAATGTGCATGGGGGATGTTGTGCATGGGGGTTGATGCTCATGGTGTGTTGATATGCATGTGAGTGATGTGCATGGGAGGGTGTTGCACAATGGCGGTGTTGCACAATTGGGGGATGTCACATGGGGGTATTTTACTCCTGCAACGCAGGTACATTTCGCAGTTAGAAATAATACAATTAGAAATAATACTGTGGCTGCATCTGCTGACAAAATATCATCTATATCACCTAACCTGTACCCTTTTCAAGTGATTAAAATGCATAAAAATGAGACTTTTGAATAAGAACTTGGAATAACAGCACATAATATAGCACTTTGTATTTTTCATTTTTTAAAAAATCACAAAATCTGCAAAAAAAACACCATTTCCAAACACTCCTAGGTATTATTTATAGTAAGTTTGGTCCTCTGTACATATGTTAAGGATTGCAACTGATCTAATCAGTCATGCATACCGGAACCAGATGGAACAGACTACTAGTGTCCTACATTTCTTATAGATCCCTTCAGGATTGTGATGCATCGTACTGTTGAACTCTGGATATTAAGTGGGATAAAGTTGCATGCAGATTGTTTCTTATACCTTTCCTTATAAGAAAGATACTTCATTTTTGTTTACTTTATTTTTGTTGTGTCAGATGAATTGCACAGCAGAAGTACCAAAAATTGATATATCGTCCTTTCAATCTTAATTTTCTTTGAGTTATTTAACAAGTGATCAAAATGAAGACAAAGATCAACAGAAACTCCTTATCTCTTTGTCCCCTAATCATCTTTCCTTCCTTCCTACGAGGAAAGATTACGAGGAAAAATTACGAGGAAAGAGAACACAACTGATTTCACCGTAACCTTCACAGACTATTGGTTCGCAGGGCTCAGATGATGGTTAAATGCACACTTACAAATCCTTCCAAATGTAGCAGATGCAGCCACATAAATCTGTAGCTTGTATTTCACAGAATGTGTAAAGTATGTGATTCATCTCATAAGCAGCTGCTCTGCGTGGTTAAATATGGGCTTAATGCCTTTAACGTTGGTTTTAAAATGTGCCAATCTTAAAAGCAAATCAGTTGCTTCTCTCATTATGCCAAGCGGAAGCATAAATAATACTGAGGACAATATTTCTTTCGGAGTTGTTGTGAGTCAGTTCAAAAAGATCTTGGATAACTGGGTTGAAGCCCTGCCTTGTTTTATGACAGTTGCTGCAGAAATTCAGGAGATAAGTCAAGAACGACACCCAGAAATTATATAAAACCCACTCTTGGAAGATGACACAATTCTCCATAGGCTAAGAAATTATAACAATATAAGATATGGAACATAGTCTTTCAATTTCAGCATCTGATCCATGGACCTTTTGTTACTGGGCCTGGACTTCACTGCACATGTAGTCATGCTTTTAATGATGGATGGGTGGGGATTAGGGTGCCAACTTTAACTGAAGCTATTCCTGGAGATTCCCCCCTCCCAGCATGATGTAATGCCATTTACCAGTAAGGCCATTAAAAAAACCACAGGATTTCTTTCAGTAATTTCCTAGAGACTGATGTTGACACTTGGAGACTTCAGGCCAGTCTTGGAGGGTTGTAACTCAAGAACGAATGGGTGACAGGAGAACTTTGCGTCAGCCTTGAGACTCTGTATACAACCTCTCTGTGAGAAAAACGAAGCCACATTGTATCTGCCCTCTCCAACTATGCCACAACTGCTTACTATGCTTCTTGGCTGCATACTAAGGTGTGATCAGGGAGCAGATTCCTTTGTGGATGTACTATTAGCACATTTGTTTTGCATGTTAATTGGTTGCGGAAGGCAGTTTTCACACATCCCTTGTCATTATTATACTATTAGGGGTAAATCTACCTCTTGGGAATTGACTTCACTAAAGAGAAAGAATTAAGTTGTTGCTGTGTGAGTGGTAGGTGAAGGGCAAATAGACCCTTGCTTTTTCAGCGTCTCCAAATTCTTTTGGCTCTAAAGGATGGCCAGCCTTGAGAAACATGGTCAGATGAGAGCTGCTTGTGCAAGATTTGTGCTGGAGACAATGCACGATCTTAATTGAAACCTCTAATTCAAATAGCCGTAGGGACATGAGAGAATGTTCTGATAAGTGAGATTATTCCATTTGCAAGTTTACATTATTTAACAGATGGCTACAAAGATAGAGAGAGGAGAGAGAACATGGATTTTTTAAAGGGGAGGTTCCTCATATATTTAGAAGATGGACAGTCCCTGTACACCAGGCACAACATCTTTTGTAGTGGCTTTTTGATGGTGTTGCTTCTGTGATTTTTTTTTAAGTTTCTGAACTGTTGGGACAGGAAACCCTAAGTTTTTAAAAATTCATTTTAAGGAATTTATCTGTGTCTTTCCCATGGAAAGCAAATACGCAAGGTGGCTTCTAAAGCTTTATATTCAAGTACAGTGATGCCTCACGTAACAAATTTAATTCGTTCTGGAGGCATGTTTGTTATGTGAAACATTCTTTACCTGAAGCAGATTTTCCCTTAGGAAATAATGGAAACTCAGATGATTGGTTCCACAACCCCAAAAATATTCATATAAAAATATTAACTGGATGTAATAATGATGACAGAACACTGGGATTGAATTCACCGCCTTCTGGTTGGAATTTCCAAAAACCGGTTCTTAGTGCACCCCTAAGTCATGGAAGGAACACCCACCCCAAATTTCACGCTTCTAGGCCCGGCGGTTTGGGCAGGGTGTTGATGAGTGAGTGAGTCAGTTACTTTTCTCTTCTATATATATAAAAGAGAAAAGTCACTGACTGACTGACTCACTGACTGACTCACTGACTGACTGACTCATCACCGCTCTGCCAAAACCGCTAGGCCTAGAAGCGTGAAATTTGGGGTGGGTGTTCCTTCCATGACGGAGTGGTGCACTAAGAACCGGTTTTTGGAAATTCCAACCGGAAGGGGGTGAAAAGGGGAGCAACGTGTTTTCCTCCCTATACTTTGCATTGGAGAATTGATGACTCATCAACATTCCGCCCCAACCCCAATTTAACCCTTCAGGGGCTGAAAAGGGGTCAACATGTTTTTGTCCTATACTTAATATGGGAGACTGACCAACATCCAGCCAATTTGGTGCTCAGTGTGTGGTGCACGGGGGGAGGGGGAGTTGTTCGGAGGAAGAGGTTGCACTGGCGAGGATACTGCGCATGGAGGGAAGTTGCGCATGGGGGAAGTTGCGTGCGGGGGAATGTCACGCACGGGGGAAAGTTGCGCATGGGGTGTTGATGCGCATGGGTTGTTGATACACCGTGGGGGGATGTTGTATGGGGAAATGTTACTCCTGCAACGTGGATACGCTTTTTGCTCGTTTATATATATAAGAAGATAAAGGCTGTAATCCTAACCTCCACTTAAACTGGCATAAACCCTGGCATCAGTCTATTCTGACGTGGGGGTTTTGCAAAAGTACTGTAAGCACTTCTGCCCCATTTCTGGGATGCTTTGGCCAGTGCTCAGGCATACGCAGACATCCCCCCACCATCACAGCAAGATATGCCAGGTGAGATAGGCCAACCCAAATTGGTTAGGATTGCACCCAAAGTAACACAAGAAAAAAAAATTGCATTTAATATTAAAGATTAATTTTAGCATTAAGAGATAGGAAATTTTAAAATATTATATTTAAAAAAATTAAACTTTTAATTTTTTAATAAATTGTTTCTTATTGTAAAAAGATATGGATATGTAGTTGAAAACATATACATTTGAAATAACAGCAACATTATTATTTACAAATAATTTGTTAATATGAAGGGAACAGTCTATGGAAATGGGATGCTGGGGGGATGTAAGTGAGAAAAACAATATTGGGAACCACTGGTCTAAAAGACAGAACATTTTTCCCCACTTCTACCTCTATATGCTTATCCAGAATTAATGCCCATTGAATTCAGTGGGATTTACATCTGAGAAGAATGCTTAGGATTGTGCTGTTTCAATGGCTTAACTTCACATCTCAAAGGGGAAAAGTTGGTATAGATATAAAAATTCTGTCTAAAATGATTTCTCTTTTCTAATACAGAATTATTGACATTTGGGTATGTACAAGCTGTTATCATGTAAACATAGTGTAATTTTGGCAACATTTTGCTCCTTCTGGTTGCAACTAATGCATTTTATTAAGTCATTTGCAGAACCTTTATGATAACCGAAGAGAAGCTTGAGTTGCTTGCCAGGGAAAGGTTACACTCCATTTGTACTGCGTCCAAGTTTCTTTTTTCCAGACAGTAATAATCTTTTCTCCATTTATCGTGTACCTATAAAGTTTTATTTAGTGTATTATGAAAGTTATCTCTGACACTGGAGTCAACATTCTGGAAACCATTTTATATTCCTGTTTCTCCTTCAGAGCTGCTTAATAAACTGGATTTGAATATTAGGCTAACTAGAAAAACTTCCATTTGGCGAGCTTTTCTTATGGACTGTGAGAATTACTTAGAAAGCCAAAGAGAAAACATTTACCAGATCCATGAAGAGGAAGAATAGCATTCAGATAAAGATAAGTTGGCAGTAGCATTACTAGAGGGAGGATAAAACCATGTATTGTCGTTGCCACAAAGTTTCATGTAAGCAGTTCATACACCTGCTGACTTCTAGCTACTTAATTACTGTCAAAAATGAAATTGCACCCTAAGTAGTTTCTCTTTATTATTCTGTTCCTCTTTATTCTGTATTGGTTATAGCTCACCTGGTATACGTGTCCAGTTCTAGAAAGATGCAGCCAAACTGAAACATGTCTAGAGGAGAGCAACAAGGATGATCAGTGAGCTGGTAGACAGGTCCTACAGATGGAGGTGTCTCTGGACAGCGCAGGCTCTAAAGGCTTAGAAACAGAGATGAACACCACACTACACCGCAGGTCATGACTAGCAGTACAACCTGGGGGGACACCTTTACCTTTTACCTGTTAATAATAGGTACCCACCTATGTGCTCACTTGCATTTACATGCTTAAAACTGCTAGGTTGGCAGGAGCTGGGCAAGTTAACAGGAGCTCACTCCATTGTGTAGTCCTTGGTTCTTGAATCACCAACTAGCTGACCTATAGTTTGACAAGCTCAGCATCTATAATCACTGAGCTGCAAATATTCAAGATAAATTAAGCTATTGGTCTGATGCTCGGCTGCCATTGTAATCATGACCCAGAAAGTTTATTTTTAACAGTAGTTTAGAAATACAAAGTGGGTCTTGTTCATTTGCCCAGTCATTCATCAGCACACATAACGCACTGACTGTCCTAATCAATATGAGTATTCAAAGCTTAAGAGACAGAGGAGGGAATTTTAGCCCATACTGCAAAGCTTGCAGACAGACATCTCAAAAGAGCAGCGTTGTCAATGACATCATAGGGGAATGTGGCAAAGACATATAAAAGTATTCTTTGATTCCTTCCTTTTTTTGCTGACTGCTGCAGTATCTTCTCCTGGAAATTTTATTCCAAGGTCATTTTCAAGGAAGGAAAAGAAATATAGAAAGTTAGAGTATGAAGCAGGTCAATTACATTCCACTATAACAGAGCACTATCTGAGTTCAAAACAATGTATTATGACATTATCTACCTCACCTGGTGAGGGTTGCCATAATTCTCTTCCACAAAATCGGGGAGAGAAATGTCCTCCCCTCGCTGTTGGCTCCATTTTGGAGTAGAGGGGGAGCAAAGCGGAGTTGTTTCCTCCTCCTTGCTCTCTCTTCCCCGAATGGCTCTGACAGTGAGGGGGAGGAACAGCTTACATGGCATGTTGAGACACCCTGTAAAACATATCACTGTGCCCCCTTTCTGGGAACACCACTGTCTTGCAACAATCTCCTCTGCACCCACCATCTTTCAGTTCCCTGAGCTCACCATCTTTGGGTATAACCAACATGTGACACGAAGCCTGCGGTCGCTGCGTGACGACCTGAAGAACCAAATAGGCCGGAAATGGTTCTCTTATGTTGCAGAAGAGCTGCTGCTCAAAGACAGCTTCAGCCTGTGGTGAGAGTTAATTTCTTTTCAGGTACTTTTCATCTGTTCAGTTTTCAGACTGCAAATATTTCTCAACATGGTTGTTTTCTGTTTAAAGCCCTTCTGTCCCCTCCACCTTTGTGGTTGTGCCCCGGATTGGGCTAATGACAAAAAAGCAAGTATACCCCTGCTCAATGGTTTCATTAAAGTCAGGTTTATAAATACAAAAATATGTGCATTTGGTACAAAACTGGTATTTTTGTTTCTTTGTTTAAAAAGGTCTACGTTACAGCAGAATGAGATATCTCCATGGTATCTAGGAGTTGGATATTCTAATGAATGGTAATTTAACACAGTGTAATCCTTTTCATGTCTACTCAGAAGAAAGATCCATTGAGTTCAATGGGGCTTACTCCCAGGAATGTGCTCTTAGGACTGCAGCCATAGTAAAGAAACTTAGGGTACCATCTGAACCTAGGCTGGCACAACTCATTGGTCTTCCTGTTCCTTTGGTGATTTAAAGAGGCAAGTGCATGTCTGTGCACTGGCCTAAAACCTCGTCTAGTGGCACAGAGGTGTCTTATGGCACTTTTGTGACACCCACAGGCCAACATGGGACTTTTGCTGGGGCTTAGGCTGGCCTAACTGGGAGTTAGGATTGCAGCCTTTGGGCACAATCCAGAGTAACTACGGGAGCATGTAAGAGACATTAACCTATGGGAAATTCATATTGCAATCCAGAGTAACTTGTTCTTACTCCAGAGCAAGGATTCCCCGTAGTTACTCTGGATTTCACCCTCAGTCTCTCTACTGATGTGCTATAGTAAGCATGTCGTACAAAGTGATGTAAGAACTGAAAAGTCCAATGCTATTCTTTTTCACTGTAAATAATTTATTTCTGCTGTGTTGGAGATAGCTGACCACAGAAGGAGATTCCATATTTCTAATGGAGATGTCCGTGTCACCTCTAATGGACAGTTTCAGGCTGTTACTCTGTGACAGGCTGTGGAGGTCACCCCAGTGTAATGTAATTGGGCAAAGTTAACTATGGGTGCAATCCAGTGTAACTATGGGGAGTCCTTCCTCTGGTGTAAGAACAATTTACTCTGGATTGCAATATGAATTGCCCATAGGTTTTCACTAAGTGGTGCAGTAACTACGGCTGCACATAATGTCTCTTATGTGCTCCTGTAGTTACTCTGGATTGTAGGGTATGTATAAGAGGAAAATCACTTACTTCCAATGCAAACGGCCAGTTTCCAATGAAAGTTGGATAGCTCTCCAGTATATGTGAATTGTTATGGGACTAACAGTTCAATCCTAAGCATGTCTGCTCAGAAGTTAGTTTCATTGCGTTCAATGGAACTTCCAGGAAAGTTTGGTTAGGCTTGCAGCCTAAAGCTTCCTTTGGTGCCTGGGGATCCTGTTAGGTATGTTTATGAACCCAGCTGATGCAGCACTCTCTGCAGTAGGATTGGGCTCTTAACCAACAGTTTTGCCAATCAGGTGTTGATCCCTCCCTTCTGACCATGTGTTGCTGATCTGGGAAGGGAATTGCAGGCAGGCCAAGCTAATAGCTAATACTAAACCCACAAACCTCCTGGTCCTAAAATCATAAAATTGTGGTGTTAGAAATGGAAGGGATCTTGGAAATCATCCAATCCAGGGGTGTCCAAACCCTGGTCAGGGGGCTAGATGCAGTAAGCCTCAACGCTGTTGGTGACAAGACCTCTCTATCTGGCCCTTAGGCAAGCATTGTAATCCTCCAGATCCGCCTCTAATACACTCTTATATGCAATTTTTTTCAAATTTGAAATGTAAATCACTTTTCTGCCCCCCAACTTTAGCCCAGAGAGTGAGTTGATGGAAATAAAGCATATAAAAGCTCTAATCTGAACTGAAAGGATCAATCAGGCACTTTTCTTCCACTGTCTTTCTTTGAGTCTGTTGATTATTATAAAATTGCTACATGTGTCTATAAAGCTGGTCAGCAGGGAAGTCACCATCAGTTTTATTACTCGTCTGAAAGATGATGTGACCCTCCTGCCAAAAAGTTTGGACACCCCTGATCTAGTTCAATCTGCTGCTTAGTGCAGGCAAATCTTGGGAATCAGGTGATCTCAAAAAGGCATCTGATGCCTCTGGCTGATATACAGCTGACATGCTCCCTTAATCATAATCTGAGAGAAGTCAGTAGACTGGCTGTCATTGCTGTCTGACTGGTTCCTCAGGTACTTGATGCCTTTCTAGATACTTGGGGCAGGACTTTGACAGCAGTCCTGACATCTGGCCTCCTTACTGGATTTTGACAATCAGTTGGTTAAGAATAATCGGAGAAAAGGGTGCTGGGTTTCAGAAAGCCAGCTTGGTTGTTCTGTTGTAAAATGCTTGGGGGGGATGACTATGGAGTGGAATATAAATAAATTAATAGTGTTTGTTTCCATAGATTGTGCTGTAATATCAATTTGCAATGGTGATGCTGATCAAGCAGACTGAGAAATAGTCTGAAATAGAAATTCAGATGGACTTATCTGAAGTGCTTCCCCCCACCACTCTGTCAATGCCTTAAGAACTCCAGAAATTTCCTTTTCATTATGAGATTGAACAGCACAGGCTTGAAGTATTTACTACTGCTACTGCTACTGCTACTACTATATATTATTTATATCATGTAATATACTATTACATAGTATTATTTTTAAGTTCCTAAAAACAAGTAATGTTTTTTTAAAAAATGATGGTGACATCCCTGCTGACTAGCTATATAGTCACATGTAGCAATTTTATAATAATCAACAGTTCCCACTGAGCTGTGTTGCCTAATTCCCAGTGGTGTCTGGTAAGGATACCTGGTGCTTAGTAGGGATGCCCAGTACCCACTGCCCAGTGGTGCCTGGTGGTGCCTGCTGCTCACTGGGTTCTGCTGCACACTGGTGCCCAGTGGTGCCCACTGCCAGGTGATGCCTCCTGCTCAGTGGTGCCTAATGTACACAAGGGATGCTTGGTGTGCCTGGTGATCACTGATACCTGCTGCCCACTGCATGGTGCATGGCCAGCCTAATATAAACCGCGCCATGCCACTGCAGCCCCTAACTTCCCCCAAGCACCCTCCAACCCCCGTTTTCCAGACAACTGTTGTTTTCCAGACAACTGTGTTTTTCACTGGTTGTCCCGAGAACTAACCCAATTTCTGGTGACAACTGGTTAAAACTGGATGTCTGGTCAGCCTATTCCTATTGGTGCCTGGAGCCTGCTGCTCGGTGGTGCCTGGTGGTGCCCGCTGCTACCCACTGCACAGTAGTAGCTCGCACTGTGGGTGGTGCAAGTGGCTAAGACACTGTGCCTGTTAACCAGCAGGCCAGGGTTCGAGACCTGGGTTGGCCCCACAAGACAGGGTGAGCTCCTGTCCTTAGCCCAGCTCTGCAGTGCCAGCTGGATCCAATCGTATCGGCTCTGCCTTTCCATTGGACTAATTCAGTGGCGTGGAGAAGGGGGGTTTCCTGCTTGGGTAACAGCCTATCCTCCATAACAATCCAACCCAGGCTTTTGTGCTACGAATGCAGTGTATGCAGTGCCGAGCACGATACCATAGTCTTCCAAGACTGACGGAGGACTGCTTTTTAACTAACTAACTAGTAGTAGTAAAATCTGGAATTGGAGGATTTAATACTTTGCCCACTTTGAAGTTTTGATTCAAATCACAGTCCCGTGCGTGCTATATTTAGCACATCTCACAGTCTGATTTTGGATTTTATCATTAAAATCCACTGTTGTATTGTCTACTGTTGTCTCAGTTGAGGGACATATTGCTTCACCTATTATAATAATGCATTGGCTATTTGCTATTTTAGATATAAGTATGAATATGTGGCATGAGTGAAAGCTGCTTATATTAGATCTGTTTTCATGAGGCCAACTGAGGGAAAGGCTCAGGCACCTGTGTGTCCTTGGAGAGGTGCAAACTGAGCTGTGATGACTGAAGAGGCTCAAAACAAAACGGAAGATGAACTTGCTTTGCTTGATCAGGATTTGTTGGGACTGTGGTGTCTTTTAATACTGAGATGTTGACATGTAAGAAGCCTTGTGTACACCCTCGTAAGTGTCAGCAGATATGAAACTGGCGAGGACCAGCTTGGTGATGGAATGGGCATGAGGTCACCTCAGCAAAGTCACTGCCTAGACAAACTCTGTTCCTAAAATTACATCTAAAAGGCTCTAAAAACAGCACTCAATGCAGGAACAAACATGATCATACATTGAGGAGGACTCTGTGACTGCACCCAACTGCAGGATTGAGTAAAAGCCCCATTGGCACAGCTGTGTCAGTGTAGGAAAGTTGGTGAAGGTTTAGATTGGGGTCCAATCCTATCAGCCTTCTGGTGCCGATGCAGCCATACCAAGGGGATGTGTGATGGACACATCCTCAGGGTCCCCATATGACCTGCTTCCCAGGACTTGTCCTGGATTTCAGTCTTGTGCCCTGGGAAAAATTTCCAATGTCCTACATTTTCCTTGTAAGTGGGATCTATCGATCTATCGATCTATCGATCTATCTATCTATCGTACAGTGGTGCCTTGTAAGACGAATACAATTCATTCTGGAACATGTTTGTCTTACAAAGCATTCTTTATACAAAGCAGATTTTTCCATAGGAAATAATGGAAACGCAGATGATTGGTTCCGCAACCCAGAAATATTCATATAAAATATTAACTGCATGTAAAAATGAGGACAAAATACTGTAATTGAATTCAAAACACTGTAATATAATATGGAACACAATAACTGTAATAATAAAAACACTGTAATATACTGTACAGTAAAACAGAAGAAAAACATTTATGGCCGAGGATGACTAATTTTCATTAAAAGAGTTTCTCTTTTAGAAAAAAGAAAAAGAGACTAATTTTCATTAAAAGACTAATTTTCATTTTCTTTTTGAGCAACTTTAACAAGAAACCTTCTAATGACACTTGCTTTTGTCTCCTTTTGAGGATTTCATGCAATTGTGACATTGCTTGTCATGAAACAGATTCATCACTTGCACTGCTACAGCCTTATTTGGGTGGTGCTTTGCTACAAAATTTTGCACAATGTTTACAAATGTCTTTCATCTAACTTGATGTGAAGGATTCCTCCTCCTTATTTTCCTCCTCTGCAGATGAGAGCTCCTCCATAACTTTTTGCTGTTGATCATGGTGCAGATCTATCAATTTGTTTTACAATAAATTTTTTTTGTAAACCTGTCTTACAAGGCACTGTTTGTCTTAAAAGGCAGAATGCCTTAGAAATTTTTGTTTGTCTTACAAGTGTTCTTCTTACAAGTCATTTGTCTTCCAAGTTCCACTGTATTTATATACCGCTTTTCAGCTGAAAAGTTCACAAAACAGTTTGTAAGAAAATGAAAAAACTAATAGCTAATTAATAGCTAATGGATCCCTATCCCAAAAGGGCTCACAATCTAGAATGCAACAAGAACACCAGCAGAAGCCACTTAAACAGACATTGCTGGGGTGTGTAAGGCCAGTTACTCACCCCCTGCTAAATAAAGGAGGAACACCCACTTGAAAGAGTGTCTCTTGCCCAGTTAGCATGGGTATGTAGCCTTCTTGTAATTCATAAATTATATGTAAAGTACTGTAGTTTTAAGTGTAATAATAATTAATATAGTGTTGAAATTAAGCACATGAAAACAATATATATGAGAGTTTTTAGATTTTATTTTGTCATACATTTTTCTTTGATGTCCTACATTTTGGGGGTCCTTGTCCTCGTTTTTGTTTATGACATATGTCCACCCTGTGCAACTCCAAACCGGAGTTGTGGAGGTCTCCTTAACGTAAGGAAATTTTTAATCCTAACCTTGGGGGTGCATCATGGCTGCATTGGTGCTGGAAAGTTAGACAGGATTGGGTCCTTAATTCTTTTGGCTGATATGTATTGCTGCACAACTGTTAAAGGAATCTATCCACTGCTTCTAAGGTATGGCTTCTGTGCAGGCCCCTTAGCAATCCCTTTATTGAACCCTTGACATATTTATGGTGGAGAATGTGGGGAGAGTACAGAGTGACCCTCTAATGACTCCTTGGCCAAGGACTTCTTTCCTTTTTTCCCCCACTTCACAAGTGGCTGTTCCAACATATAACACACAACCTGCTATAAATTCCTTGTTTGTGACTGCTTTAAGAGTGCATTTTGGCTCTCTTGTTGAGAGGCTGTCATTGGGGACAGAGTGTCTATCCCTTATTATAGGTGTATTGTATTGTATAGGCGTAAAATCTGGACAAGTTTTACACTTGCGTTTTGAGTGGTTCATGCCACTGAGTACTCCACAGTAAATGGTGACTGAGAGTCAAAACCCAATCCTACCTAAATTTTGCCCACTTATAGATCTGTGCCACCTGAGTCTCCTCCAGTAAGGGACATTCATTCCCTTCCCAGGGATAAGCCTGACTTGTCCCAATGAGGGCAGGGGGCAAGGTAGAGGATGAGTAAGGACTGGGAAGGGGACTGGTTCAGTGGTAATGGTGTCTTCCAAATCCAAACCCTTCCTGAGATCGATCCATCTTAACAGGTCCATGCTGACTTGACATTGCTGGTGCAGATCTGAGTAGACCTACATGGCCAGCAGGGCCTTGTCCTGAAGAAAGAGAACAAATGTTGTTTTGCCTAAAGAATCCTTAATAGGCTAAAATGCCCCTGTAGGGTGCAGTGGGTGCCACGCTGTTGCTACTTCATTGACCTGTCAGGAGTTACAATGAATTGAGTAATGTCTCTGAAGTGAAGCCTTCACTCCAGAGCCTTTTTCTTGCACCTGCTTTGTGTCAGCAATGGGGACACTTAAACAAGAGGCCTCACATGAAAACAAGATTTACTGGAAAGTTGTAGGGCCCAACCACTCCCTTGCTGGTTGTCTGCCTTCACAGCCTTCAAACTAGGGTCTGTCCAAATTGGGGTGCCTTGAAGATGGCGGAGACCAGTGAAGATGGCGGAGACCAGTGCATTACCAAAGCTGAAGAAGCTTTGTCTATGTTCCGTGAGCTCCACTGCCATCATGGGACTTAATTCTGAGTAGTTTGAGTAGTCATGCAGAAGTTACGCTAAACTCTATTCTTTTTTCAAGCAATACACAAAATAGCTGTGACCTCCTTACATTTAGTCCTTTTATACTGCTTGGGGAAAATTTCCTGGGAGGAATTCTTTTTTCATGTAGACAAAAGGAAAGTTGAACAATATTGTGACAGATAAAATAGTAAAACTGAGTTGCCTGAAACCAGCAGAAGGATTTTCTAACAAGTTAAATTCAAGGGGTTGAACTTGTGCCCAGAGAATCCAGTGAACTGCCAGTGAACTCGAGCAAATGTGGAGCGCTTGAGCTGTCAGAAGAATGACTTCTGGGTTTTCTTCGAAGTTTGGAATAATGCTGGAACAGAAAGTGCTCCAGATAGAAGTTACGCAGAAGGTAGAACCAATGACAAAGTGAAACCATTGCTGTGTTCCAAAGGCTCCTAAGTCAATATCTGTAAAAGGGTGCAATCCTAACCTAGGCCAGTACAACAAATGGATATTCCCTTCCCCGTGGTGATATAGGGATGCAAGTGCATGTCTGTGCATTGGCCTAACCCTTCCCCAGGAGTGGCACAGAAATGCTTTATGGCACTTTTGTGACACCCCCAAGTCAGCATAGGATTTATGCTGGGGCTTAGACCAGCCCAACTGGTGCTTAGAATTGCAGCCTTAGAAAAATTGGTAGATACAAAGTCATTCCAATGTCATTCCATTTTCCCCACTCTTTCCACTCAGCCTTTGCACACTTGTGTTCATAAACTAGCATGACTTTATAAAGATTCCATGATGCTGGTGCCTAATATGATAAGACCAGTCTGAGGGTCTTGCCCAGTGGAGAGATTCAAGTACATTAACAACAGATTCCATGTCCTAATAACTGAAATTAACAACAGGTTCTATGTCCCATTGGGCTGTGGGAGGCGCAAGTGATTAAGACGCTGTGCCTGTTAACCAGCAGGCCAGGGTTTGAGACCTGGGTTGGCCCCACAAGACAGGGTGAGCTCCTGTCCTTAGCCCAGCTCTGCGATGCAGCTGGAACTAATCGTATTGGCTCTGCCTTTCCATTGGACTAATTCAGTGGCGTGGAAAGGGGGGATAGGCTTGAGTAACAGCCTATCCTCCATAACAATCTAACCCAGGCTTTCATGCTTCGCGTGCAGCGTATGCAGCGCAGAGCATGATACCATAGTCTTTCAAGACTGAAGGAGGCCTGCTATGTCCCATTAGTAACCGGTTCTCAGAACCAGGCGCTCATTAGCAAAGGGTTCTATAGAACCTGTGAGAATCCCCTGAAGCCCACCACTGGCTTCCATGTAAGGTCAGAACTGTATTGTATTGACATTATAACCCTCTTTTCTTTCACCATAGACCTCAAGACAACCTATACAGGGATCTCGGATGTGCTTACCTAATTGCTTCAGTTTAGAGTGAGAGGCAACAGTAATGATATGTTTGTGGCAACAGTAATGAAGTGGCAGTAGTAATGGCTAGTGGCAATGCCACCCAACACAAGAAGAGCCTCCACTGGATCAGGCCAAAGGTCCTTCTAGTCCAGTTTCCTGTATCATGCAGTGACCCACCAGATGCTTCAGGGAGCACAGGGGCATTTTGAGGTTGTCCACCTCTACACACGCCCCTCATGGCTTGTAACCCATGATGGTCCTTTTCTCTAGGAGTTTGTCTAATTTCTTCTTAAAGGCATTGAGACTAGATGCCATCACCACATCCTGTGGCAGGGAGTTCCTTAGACCAACTACACACTGGATGGTGACATCCCTACGTCTTCCCCACTTATTGGCAGTGGTGGTGGAGACCCTGATGCTGCTTCTACCTCTTCCTCCACCCCAGCTTATATTGCCTTTTCCTCCTCTTTGCTCTGCAACTGGGTTTTAAAATAGGCAGCAAAATGGAGCTCGGAGAATGAAGTCAGGAGAGCTGAAAATGGAGGGGTATATTTCCTGGCTCCTTGTTCTGCCCAGTCTGCTGCTCAGTCATTTGCCCAGTCTGCCTCCACTGTGGCAGAAAGAGAAGAGGACGGAGAAGGGAGGAAATGAGGGTTAAATGAGATGGCTACAGATGTGCATAATGGATGGAGGGAACCACCTGTGCCCATCCAGCATCTAAGGCAACCTAGCTCATCAAGCCTCATTGCTGGCTGGAATTTCTGGTTTGCTGTGTTACATAAGAGGGGGCAGCTTCCAGAGAAATATAAGCATTGGACCTGATAGTCCAATTGGAGCAGATCTCTGATTTGTAACTGTATTGCTTTATCCCATTGATTCTCCATTGCTGCAAACAAGAATCGGCTTTACTTGTAGTTCTCTAGATTGCAACGGAAATGTATATTAATTAGACATTTTAAAAAAATCACAACAACAATTGCTATCTGTGCTATCTCAGTGCTACCTGTGTTCCCACTGAGCGGATAGCACAAACTCTGGGTAAAACATTGCAAGGGCAAAAATAAAAGGTGAGAATTTTGTAATACTGTGTATCCTGATGGAATATTCTGATGTATATAGTAAGGAAAATTTGTACATGTCACATTTTTAAGAATCACTTTGATTTTTGTTTGATTTTTTAATTTTTGTTTGATTTTTTGGGGGTTTCTATTAGGATATTTAAGTGTACTTTCAATTCAGATCACACAATAATTTGCATCATGGATGTCTTCCATTTCCTAAGACTTCATATGCAGATAATGACATTTGAAAGGCGAGCTCTCCCAGATACTCCATGCATGCATATCCATCACTTTGTGTCAACTGTCATCAAGTTGTTAGGACCTTATTGAGAAGGGAGGGGCTGTGTGAGATGCAGCCCATTGACATGGACAGCATATCGCATGCCTCCCCCCTCACAGTGGTATGCCAACAAGCTGTGCCATGTCAAGGCTGCTAGTGGCATGCCACCCTTGGAAAGCAGGTGTGGGGCATGCCTTACTGACATTCTGCATTCCATGACCCCCTCCTTTGGGTCTAGCAGCTTCTCTGGGTCTGGGTCTTTTCTGTGGAGCTCATAAAGGTGTTCAAGGAGCTGAATTTTCTTACAAGCAACAAGCCCAAACAAGAAAAGTATTTTGTTACATTACTTTTTACATAACACTTGTATTGTTTAAAAATATTTTAAGGCACCCTTGTTGGTTGAAAAAATGCTTATGATATGGTAGTTCATGCCAGTGGCGCAGCTAGGAGGGTGCAGTGAGTGAAGTTGCACTGGGCAACAAGCTTTAGGGGCACAACAAGCTCAGCTTTTCACTAGTGGCTACAATTGTGAAAAACAGGGTATGTATGAACAATAATACCATCATGTTATATATCATTGGAAAGGTAATTTAATGCAGAATGCAATGAAACAAACAACATTGGAATATCTGTATTCTATCAAAGGTTATGGCCAATTAATAAAAAAATGAAAACACCTATAGAACAAAAAATGAAGCCTATAGAACAAAAAGTGGATTAACTTAACTCAAAACCTTCCCATGATACTGATTGCCCTGAGAGCCAATGAGATGTAATTGTGATACTATATGGAATTAATAAGGTGTTAATATGAATCAGCTTTCATTTCCATATATATATATATATATCATAATACAGTTAGCTTTGCTAACTGGATATACAGGCACTTCTAAATGGTGCTCCTCTTATACTGTATTTAGCCAGGAAAGAATAATCATTCCTCTTTGCCCCAGCACAGTTTTCCTAACCAATAAGGGACATAATTTTCTTTTTAAAAAAAACTTATCTGAATTTGATTTTATTGTTGTGATGGAGGTGTGTGTATTTTGTTGTTGTGATGGGGGGGGGGGGGGTGTGTGACAAAATTTTCTTTGACTCCAGATGGCAAATAGGTGCTTTAGCTATACCACTAGCAGATCAAATGGGTGATGAACTGCTGAGGAAGAGGAGGCAGGTTTTCCCCAATTTTCTTTTTTAAAATACCTGGAGATGACATCACTTCTGGCTGTGACATCACTTTTGGAGCAACATTTTGAGCTTTGCACCAGGTTACATGATCATTAGCTACACCACTGGTTCATGCTCTAATGTCAGAAGTAACATTGCCTCTGCATAGTGTAATTGTCAGTGCTTAATACAGCATCACAGTTCTCTTCTGAGTTCTTGTTAAAATATTGGAACAGTGAAGTCGGACTTGGACAGTGGTTTAGATACCTTAAAGCATTAAGGGTGCAATCCTATCCCATTTTCCAGTTCTGGGGTAAGGGAACAAACACTGACTTATCTTGAGGAAGCCTCTGTGATGGGATGCAGATGATGCCCCATTGGTACAGTTGTATCCATGCTGGAAAGTTGGTTAGGATTTTACTCTAAGTTTTACTCAAGGAGCCTCACTACAGCATGCAAGTGGCCCTCAGCCTCCCCTTCAGAGCAAATGCCTCCATACTGCTCCACCTTCCCGGAATATAATTATAATAATTTAATTATAAATAAGCCATTGAATTATTTGATGGTCTATAACCTCATTGTGACAATTTTTTTAAATGAAAATCAGTATATAAATATTCTTAGTAGTAACGATAATTCTTAATAATAATGGTAGGGTTTGCACCTTATGCTTATCCTGTCCAAGTGGCCTGAAAACAGACTAATAAAATAAGCAAATGTATGCTTTACTGTCATCCCCACAAATTAACAGCAATGTAAGATTAGCTTCTACGAACTGACTAAAGTGTTACGTTGATGTGCGAATTAAACTGATTAACAGCCTAATGTTTTTATGCGATTATTCAAAAGTCCCATGAAGGATGTGCTATGCTAGTCTCTGCATGTTTCCCAGAACATTCCTGCTTGGAGTTGTATTCTTTACCCCATTTATTTTTTCATCCATCCAACACTTCCCAGAATCAACAACGTATTATGATGACTTCCTTAAGATTGACAAGTGGTTAGTATTAACCCAGAGAAGGGGGTTTCTTATGGTCCAAGCCTCCATTCTTGACTTGTATATAAACATATATACTGTAAAAATAATCAAAAGCTGTTATGCCTTAAAGAGAAGTGGAAGCTCCATTACTTTAATGGTTTTAATGGTCTGAATTGTGCCAGGTCAAGCAATTTAACTGCGAGTTTAATTAATCATTTGTATGCATGCAGCTTAAAGGTGTTCAGCTGTGCCATTTTATAGGGATTAACTAAGTGGGCAGTAAATCACCTTTGTTGCCTATAAACGTATTTATAGAGGAACTTATTCTTTCTCTGTCTTTTTTTTTACTGTTACAGTTGCTGCATTGTGTATTGTGGCAGGGGTCAGAATAAGGACAGCTCTACCCAGATTTTGCAATGAAGGAAGATTAAAGGGAGAAAGCCTGATTTGACAGACATGGACCAGCAGTGTCTTTATTCAACACAAAATGTGCTGAAAAGCTCACTTAGCATGCAAGAAGGTTCAAGAGGGTCTTGCCCAGCAGCATTTTTGCTGTATTAGGGGAAAAGAAAATATAAGGGACTTGGACAAGTGGAAGAACCAAACTCCAAAAAGCTGAGCTGAAGAAATAAGGCAACAAATGGACTGTTGCTGTTCATATAATAATAGTCTTGCTCAGCTTCTCAGCTGTAAGGCACTTCTGCGCCACTCCTAGAGGGTTAGGCCAGTGCACACCCATGCCCTGGCCTCCCCATGCCACCACAGGAACATGCAGATGGAAAAGTTGTACTATCCTAAATTGGTTAGGACTGGCGTATGTCAAGTCAGATGGCCTTACAGTAGCTCTCTCGAGTTCCAGGCATCAATCCCTGCCTAACCTAGAGACCCTTGAACATGGGCCTTCTTCATGCACTCTGGTGCTGAGCTATGACCCTTCATCTCCTTGTCCAGAGACAGCTTGTAGTGTAATACCATCTTTATTGGTACTGTAGTGAGACTTACTGCTGAGTAGACAAGTAGAGGATTGTGCTGCTTCAGGGGGTAAATCAATGACCAAAATATTTGTGTGGTATTAGCTAATGCATTTCTCATCTAATTTTTAATTTGCACTCTATAGTCACTTTTTGAAGCACGAAAATTAATAATTATTGTGAAATAGCTACATGCTGACTCAGACCATTGGTCCATGTAGCTTTTAACTGGGCATAGTGATCTAGATTTTCCTCCCTTTACCAGCCCTGCTTAGAGTCTTCATTGCTGGGACCTTCTTGCAAAGCATGGGCTTGACCACTAAGCTGTGGCCCATTCTCTGTTCAATAAAATATAAACTTACAGAAGATTGGGTCAGCCTGGTGCTGGTAAAGGTGTTTCATGAGATCTCAAAGTAACCATATTTACTCATTTCCAATGTACCATCGAATCTAATGCACACCCTGATTTTGGAAACTAAATTTGGCTTAAAACTGTAAGCATTAGATTTGAGTAAATACAGTGTGTCTCAGAGCCTTTATCCCAAGTGCTGCATCTCAAGAGCCTTTGAGGTTTAAATGTGTGGATTTGCAAATGCAACGTTTGCAAGAATTTGCCAGGATTGCAACGATGTGTCTTCGGTAGTTTCTTAATGAACAAATGTTTGACATATGCCAACTTCTGATGTCACCTTCGACAATGAGACAGTTTCCTGAATCATCTTCTGAGTGAATTGAACAACCAGAAGCTCAGGGTGATTGCAACGAATGAAATGCATTACCCATATTTTCCTCAAACATTCAGCAATCACCCTCCCTTTCATGATTGAATCATGTTTTTCAGAAAGCAAGAATGATCTCACTGTTATGTTCCCCTTTCGCTTTCATGGGGTATTGATTTCTAGAGAGCCCCTCCTTAGCATAACTAATGCCGAATTATTTCACAGAATACCTTTCATTTTAAGTGATGTAGGCAGTGCTGTTGGATTTATGGCCTGAAGTCTTGAAGGGCAGCATTTGAATTGCTTAAGTTTGCAGAATAGTAGAGGGTCAAACACAACGTAATGTGGCAGCTGGCCTGTTCACTTATAAACAGAGCTCAGATTCCTTCCTTGAAAACGGGAAGGAGAGCTATAACAACTGCCTCTTTTGCCTTTCTTGACGCCCTTCAAATCTTTAAACAGTTTATCCCAGCCTGATTCTGGAGAGTAGATGGGTAAGAACAAAAAGGGCTGGTCTGGATGAACAGCCTGTAGGGAATGTAAGGAAAATCTCAGAATTTTCCCAAATCCACAGAAAGCAACCAGGCACTTTCCCTGAGAACTGGCATTGGGTCTGGGCCGGGTAAGATATCTTCTGCCCCCCTCCTGCATACTCCAGAATGCATTGGGGTACCAGAAGTGCACTAAAAGTGGTTTAAAGCCATAAAGCCACTGGTTGAGTGTTTCTCAACCAGTGATTTTCTTAAGGCACAAGGGTTGGGTCCTGTAATGTGCAGGCACCCTCCAAAACATTGAGTGTGGTGTCAACAGCGGCCTCTTGCTGAAACCTAGGGTTGACTCCAGGTACCAGGACAAGTCAAAACTGTCCGTGAAATATATATTATGGAACTTCTATGAAACTGGTCTGATTTTTTTTTGGCTGAGACTTTTATTTATTAATTATGAATATTTACGTTCAACCTTGACTCTTGGACTGCAAGGAGATCAAATCAGTCCATCCTGCAGGATGGATCAACCCTGATCATTCACTGGAAGGACAGATACTGAAGATGAAGCTCACATATTTTGGCCACATCTTGAGAAAGAAGGACACCTTAGAAAAGAGCCTGAAGCTGGGAAAAACTGAAGACAAAAGGAGAAAAGGAGGCAGAGGATGTGATAGTGAATTAGGCAGAGGAGTTAGATAGTGAACATGAATTTGGACAAATTTCAGAAGGTAGTGGAGGAAAGGATGGCCTGGCAAACTGCAGTCCATGGAGTCATAAAGAGTCAGACATAACTTAATGACTAACCAACAACAATAAGATTCCACCTTTGCATTTTGTATTAAAAAGCTTTGGGCAGTTAATACAACATAAAATATGCTACAAACCCCAGCGTGTCATAAAACAAAACTACAAAATAAGGTCTAATAAAACAGGAACTATTAAACAGCAGAAAACGTGGCATAAAATAATTATGAAATAAATTCTAAATAATTTTTATTTATTTCTGTTTTATATATTTTATTTGTTTTTATTTTCATTTATTTATATTTTATTTGTATATTTATTTATTTACAAATAAATTTTAAATTGTAAGTAATTATAAAATAAAAATAATAAAATTTTATACAATAATGGGGCAGCGTTGCAATTTTGCTGCTAGTCCTTAGAATGAGGTGGTAGCACGATTACAAAACTGCTGAAACATGAGGAAGTGGTGGCCTCTCTATACACTATCTAGGACAATCTGCTATTTCTCTTTTAGTTCCCTCTTCCAGTCTGGTATTCAGGACAGCCTGCCTCCCATTTCCTACATCTCTGGGGTCAAGGGCACCCTAAATCTATCACTCTCCCAACTGCCCTCCTCTGAGGCAAGCCACGTTGCTTCACTTCAAAGATGTGCCGGCACTGATGGAGCTTTTTCCACATGATTGCATGGAGGAATTATTTTAAACAATATCATATAAGCCTTCAAGACTCTGTGCGTTAAGAAAGAATATGTTACTTGTCCAACAGGATTCTTTTCTTTTTGCAACACTTTTGGCTCAAAATTTGTTCGCTCTACGCAGCCTCTTGGAAGAAATGCATACTGGCATAGAAATGCATACTTCTTATTGCATAGAAATGCTTACGTGGCATAGAAATGCATACTTCTTATTCTCCTTTTTACAGTATTAAGATGTGCACTTTAAAAAAAAACCCGGTACCATGAGGTTATGTTATTAATGCTGAGCCTTATGCTCTCAATTCTGGCAATTCATCCATAGTATATTCAATCTGGTTTCCCCCTTTCAAATTTTCCATACCTCTCTTTTCTGTGGATTAATCCGATTTCCCATCTGGCCAGCTAGGATTTCACCACAATTTACTTCCCAATTATTAGAAACTAAGCTTGCTAACCCTGAGGGGGGCTGCTGACTTGTTCTTGACTTTGCCATTTGGTTTTGAGTTGCTTCAAATAATCGGGGTTAATTCCTGATTCTGGCAATATGATTTGCTGGCTTTCTGTTGCCTCGGCTTATATAATGCTTCTGCTGCATCAGCAGTCACTGAATGGTAGGAATACTGGGTGAAAATGGTTTTTAAAAGGTTGAAAGACATGGTACTTTTAGGCCTCTGATGTACAATTAAATCTTCTTCTTAGCGTTGTTCCTGTTCTATGGGAAGGTCCACTGTTCTGGATTGGAGTTGTCCAAACATGTTTTGATGCAACATTGAAGAAACCAGCTGGCCCATCGCAGGGGTCTGTTGCCAGATTGCCAAGAGCTTATCTACTTGATGTGCTCTTAAATGAAGAGTTTCAAAATCTATGGTATCAGAATAAACATTGGGTGCAGCCCACATCCATAATGTGCAAAACTATCATGAGTTTTGTCCAGGACAGATTTCATAAAATTGCAATCCAATACATGAGTTTGACAGTAAATCAAAGTTATGGTTAGGATTGCATTGAAAATTGAACCCTAATATTAACCAGTATTTCTGCTTGACTGCCACTGGGTAGTGATTTCAAAGCTATTTCTGCATCTGGAATTGAGGAAGCATCTTTGAAAAACAGGGAAACTTACTAGATGATGAGGATGATGATTTGTTTTATTTATTTGAGAAATTTATATCACCTCTTTGCTGTGCTGACACAAATGCCCAAGATGGCTTGCGAAACTCCATAATAATAATACAAATATCATAACCGACAAGAATCACTAGGTGAATCTCACAATATTTGGCACCACATCTTTAAAGCTGCAAATAATAGTGGGACAGAAACTTGATTTTAAACAACAAATAAACAAACAAATAAATAAATAAAGGAAAACCAGTAATCTCTGGATGGTGGTAAAACTCTGGAGGTTGCAGAATGGGACTCGAACAGACTGCTTGTGCCTGCAAACCACAGGTTGCCCTGTAATAAATAATGTTGATACACCAGAACCATCCTACAATTGACCTTAGACTTTTTTGGAAAACTATAAAGAACTGCCAGTGAATGATGGTTTGTTTCCTTCTGCTTGTATCTGTTTTAATCCAACAGACTGTGCTCCTTTGAATTGCATTTTACCTCCTATCTTTTATAAGGAATCTTATCAATCAGAAGGTTTTTTTTTTACGAAGTCAATTATATTTAATGGCCTGCTTTCATCTTACCTTTTATTGATCTCGAAGTGCTTTTTTTCTTCCACCTTTAAGATATCTATTGTGAATGGGCAATGTGGACACCTGCTTTTGCACAGGTGCACCAACGTTACAAAGCTTTGAAGAATAAGGTCATCAGTATTGAATTAGATACTCCAGCAGGTTGATAAAGCCAATGGGTTGACGCATGTTGAAATGTTTACATTGCTAATGAACACATTTTCAGTTTTGGAGTTTGTATGCTTCAGAAGAATAGTAGCAGAGGCCAAGATAATAATCAAAGCAGAAATAACAGATAACTGATCTACAAGATATCAATATCTTTAAATGGAGAAACTCAGCAACATGTCAATTTTAGTAATACAATTCAAAGATAATGCACACTATTGGTACAGATATAGATATATATATGTAACTTACTGTGACCATTAGTCAAGCTGGTACCCCAAACTGAAAATCAGCATCTAGCTGGCCTCTCCCAACTGCTATTTGCTTCAGAGGTTGCTGCAAATGGCAGCTTGGGAGCCAATTCAGGACTAAAAATGCAGGTTAAAGAGTGTTCCCCATGTGGGATGGTCCTGATTCAAATTGACATTCCTTACAGTTACTTTTGATAAAAATGGAATCCCAAGTATGATATTCACCTACACTGGTGATTGTCAACCTTTTTCATCTCATGCCACAGTGACAAAGTGATAAAATTGCCCACCATCAGGTTTTTGAGCATTGACCAGCACACCAAGATGCTGGTAGGGGGCTCAAATACCCCAACGTCCCTACTAATTAATGACTTTTCCTAAACTCCTGCAGAGCACCTGTAGATAATCTGTGGCACATGTGTGCCATAGCACCATGGATAAAAATCACTAACCTACACACTTAAAATTGGTTCGGCCTTCCGGTGTTAATGCTAGACAGATTTACTGCTGATGTGCATTGTCACAAACATGCCATAAGGCATGTTTGCAGGGCTTAGCACTAGCTCAGCATCTGAGCTTAGCACCAACACTTGCCCTGCATGAGCCAGTGCTGGGCTAGCGCCACTGGGGGTTAGCACCATTACTTGGAACACTGGATGGCAGAAAATGAGCAGGGTTGTGGGGAAGATGGGAGATGTTCCATAGTGTGGAGAGGGTGGAAGGAGTGAAGTCAGAGGCAGAACTGCTTCGTTTAGATCCGGGGTGTCCAACCTTTCAACTTCAGGGCTCCAGGACCTTTAACAAGTACGCAGAGGAAGAAATTTCAGCAGGTGCAGCTTTTCATCCCACAGATCACAAGCTACACCTGGTGAAATTCCCTCTTTTACAAGCTTGTTAAAGGTTCAGGAGCCATGAAGTTAAAAGGTTGGACACCACTGATTTAGATCCTTGAACCATAGTGAGCTGACTGCCTTCTCATCTTGCTCTCTACTGATTTCTTAAAAGAAGTACAATGGTACCTCACTTAACAAGTGCCTCACTTAACAAGCATTTCACATAACTCGCAAAATTTCCAAGAAATCTTGCTTCACATAACAAGTTCCGCTTCACTCAACAAGCAAGCTCGCTATGGGCACGCGTGCTATGCAGCCCTGACGCTCCGCATGGAGGCTCTTTAAAAGGGCTGCCAGCCAGCGCTGCTGCCTCTAACTGCCCCCAACTTGGGGGCAGTTGCCTGGAGATGCCAGAGGCAGCTGCCCCCAAGTGCCCCCACCGACCACTTTAAACCTCCAGCAGCAGCCCAGGTAAGCCTCCCAGGAAAGTGTCTTTGATTGCAGTCTCTTAACTATGTCTACTCAGAAGTAAGCCCCATTGTGTTAAATGGGGTTTACTCCCAGGAAAGTGTCTTTGATTGTGGCCTCCTAACCATGTCCACCCAGAAGTAAGCTCCATTGTGTTAAATGGGGCTTACTCTCAGGAAAGTGTCTTTAGGATTGCAGCCTAAGTAGACTTCATAGGATCCTGCACATTGAATGCATGTTTTGAATTCCAGTGTTTTGTCATCATTTTTACATCCAGTTAATATTTTTATATGAATATTTTGGGAGTTGTGGAACCAATCGTCTGAATTTCCATTATACCCTATGGAAAAATCTGCTTCACTTAAAGAGCATTTTACTTAAAGAGCATGCCTCCGGAATGAATTAAGCTCTTTATGTGAGGCACCACTGTACTTACAGTCAGTGATATAGCTGAGAGGATGGACAGCACAGTAAGTACTGCAAGCTGTGCAACGTGCCATGTAAAGTCTGACTATAAGTCAACAAAGTTGATTGATTTATCAATTGACTTATACTAATCAATCAACTAAGTTTGCAAACTTTTGCATATCAGTTAACATAATTATTTGGTTCGGTTTGTTGGACATTAAATGCATACTTGTGTTTTTGTGAGTTTTTGTGAAAGAACTGAGTCATCTGCTCCTGTGAAAAGAAATGTCTCTTTGCAAATGGGACTTGAAAGTACTTGTAGTCAAAACAATGGATTTTAAAATTCTCCTGCCCAGTTAATTGGGGCCACCATTATAATTGACGGGATGTTTTTAATTGATTAACTAAACTGATTTATTGACAGGACAGCACAACCTCATGCTCAGGAGTTTAACCGCAATATGATATTGGTTTTGTAGCCACAAATTCAAGTGGTCTGGTGGCAATTACTATAGAAAGCATTAATGTACTTTTTAAAAAGTATAAGCCCAGAGAGAACTGCAAGTATAAATGGAGAAAATTATTGCAGAAATTGGAAAGGCAGGGCAGGGTGGGTTGAAATGCAAATGTCAATGTAAAGGCATCTACGCCCATTTGCTTCACTCTAAATTCCCAAGGGCATCAGCAAGTTCACCGCATCCCACTGTCATCAGCGCATATGTTCTCCTTGCAGAGTCTGCAGTCCTGCTGGATGGAACGGACTGCGGTAATTATGCTCTAGTTATCCCCAGCTGAAGCAAGGTCCCTTGAGGCCCCCCTACCAGCTGGCAGAGTTTAGAAAATGCATAGGCTGGTGCCGAGTCAGCTCAAGAATCAGGTGCATGAAGCTGGTTCTCAGTGGCAGCCACTGATCAACTGTCTCTGCAGTGGCAGGCTGAATTCTGACGCAGCGCAGTTAGGGTCACAACATGCAGGCCCTCACATACATTAGGGAGAACATACTCCCTGTGGATGAACAAAGCATACAGTCACAACATACAGTGGGAGGAAATCTCAGGGCCTTTGGAAATCTCAAGCCATTTGCAGCCCAAGAACCAATACATGATGTGGCCCATGTAGCATCTTCTGTCATAATGGCTAACTGTGACTGCATAGAGGCATTAGTGGCTCCTTCAAGAGCGAAGACTAAAGGGGATCATAGAATCATAGAGTTGGAAGGGACCTAGTCCATCCCCCTACCTGCAGCAGGAAATCCTCCTAGAGCATCCCCAACAGGTGCTCATCAAGCCTCTGCTTGAAGATCTCAAGTGAGGGAGACTCCACCACCTCCCTTGGCAATCATTCCACTGCCAAACCACCCTCACCATCAGGAATTTTTTCCGGATATCCAACCGGAATCTTCTTTCTTGCAGTTTGTATCCATTGGTTCTAGTTCTGCTTTCAGAGGCAGCCAAGAACACATGAGCCCCTTCCTCCCTATAAGGCTGTCCTGAGATGGGTTGGTGTAGTTGTGCTGTATCCTGAGGTTCAGAGGCAGGGGTTGCCATTAGGATGACCAAGGACTCAAAATTTTTGCCAACTGGCTTATCATGGATCTCTATGGGTCTAATTAGATTTATTCTAGCTCCTGAGGTGGTCTAACTTTGAGGAGCTGGACGAGGGCATTTCTGCCCTGGAAACAGGCTCTGAATAGAGCCTAACTGCACTGTTCTAGACTATGCTGAACATGCCCTCTACATGCCTCTCCTGAACTGCCTAGGCTGGCACAGCTTGGCCAGCCCAGGTCCACCTGGCTTGGGCCAGCCTATGTTGACTTATGCTGGCCCCAGTCTTTCTGGTATAACTGGATCTGTTGAGTGATAGTTAGGCTAGCCCAAGTGCACTTTGGAATTGCAGCCTAAGTCTTACTGAACACAAGAGGCTGAGTAGGGAAAAGCACACTGTTTTCAGACACCTCTACCAATGGCTAATCTGTTCCTTCTGAGTTTAAAAAACTTTAAAAAACCACATAATTCACATTGGCATGTGCCACATCTGTTAATCTAATAAGGATAACGGCTACGAATTAGCAATGCAGTGGGATTAGGCTCTGTTGTATACTTCAATGTAGCAGCTAGTCTGAGGCTTCTGATACCATGATGCCAAGTAGTGATAGTGGAGACTTATGCATATCCTGCAAAAGTATGTAATCAAATGTGCAAGGGACGCACAGACTGTCCCTTGACGTGTCCCTTGACTGGAGAAACATGGGAGTGCAGGCTGCCTCCTCTCAAGGCTGTCTTATTCCACTGAGCTGTAAACTTTCCACATACAGGGACTTTTGTTGCAGGATGCTTCCAAATGATCTTTCTGTGTTTGTTCCGAGGCAATATAATTCAGCAGTTTCCAAATTTTTTCCAATGTGACCTTCTTCATCAGCTGCAGCAATCATGTCAAAGGCCTTGTAGCTTCTAGGTAGAGCCCCAAAATGAAAAGCCGCAGATCATTCTGGGGCGCATTGTAACCAATGGAGCTGGGTATGGGCTGGTACTATTCATTAGCCACAAGGCATTCTAGCTGCAACACATCCTAATGCCTTGAGGCTTCTCGGTGGAACCGGTTTTGCGACCCACCCAAAATCTGGTCATGACCCATTTGTGGGCTGTGACCCATACTTTGAAAATTACTGCTCTAACTGATGGGATAATGAGCATTCTGGTGTTTTTCCAGTGTGGAAAATGTTTTGGAAAATCTTTTTGAGGAAAATGTTTTGGAAAATGCAGAAAATTAAATTCTCACATGTGGTTTCAGTTTTGGGGGCTCCGAGAGGGAAAATGGTTCCCCCCAAACCAATGCTAGCATGTCATTGCTGGAGGCCCTGGGGTACAATCTGAAAGCATCCTTTCAAATTTGAACCTCCTTTGCTTGAAGTGTCAACCAGTCAAAGTATCCCAGCATTATTGGCAATTTACTCTGCCACATTAATTAATGTTACTTTTCCAAAATGTTCCATTAATGTTCCATTAATAATGCAAAAGTTTGTTGTTTTGAAATTTTTAGTATTGCAATCTTTAAAAACTTGACAGTGGTGTCCCTCTTCAACATTACTTCAACAAATATATCTTCCTAATTTTCATGAAATTAAATTATCTTCCTTTTTCCTTTCTTCTTTTTAAATACCCACTGCATTTTTGGAATAACTCTTTAGTTCTTGTGAAGCTTCTGTCAGCCTTTGAGTATTTCAAGCAGAACTGATTCAGATTTGAGATGCTTCATGAGACTCTTACAGGAAACATCCTCCATTTGGTATCTTTTTTGTCATCTCCAGTTGTACAATGATGGGTACTGTCCCAAATTCACTGTGTGCTAATGCCTCAGTCAGCACCATCCCAAATGGCAATGACTTCTGGATTCTGCATGTAGGGAATTTATTTTAAGTCTGGGTAACTTAGACTTTGCACCCTCTTGAGATAGTTATGTTACCTGCTTGTCTGGGTGCTGAGATATAATGCCCAGTTTTTCCTATCCTCTTTTTAAATTTTGTTTTTCTTCATCATCCAACCGAGACAGAGTTCTAGAGAACACTACTATGGGGTGTGTCCCTTGTAACTCCTTCCAATTGTCTCTCCAGGTATCTTCAAGCTCACGAGGTTTCACAAGATTCAAGATGGCAGTTTCTGAGTGATCATGACTCAAGAAAGCTTAATGGATCAAAACAGCAGCCTACAATATTAATCTGTAGAAAATTTCTACAGATTTCTTCTTTATTCATTCAAAATGCTCAAAGGCTGCAATCCTGTACTACGCTTTCCTGAGAGCAACTTCTGTTGAACTCCATAGGACTTAACTATTGAGTAAACAGGTTAATATGTGACCATGAATTTTATTTTATGCTTCTTTCAAGAATGGATATATTTCTGGGTTGTTCCAGCCATGCAGTTCCTTCCTCTTGTTTTGCTCTGCTTTTTGCTTTCCTGCCCTTTTCCCAGTTGATTCATGTTAAATCATTAAAAGATACTATTTTCTCAATATTTTTCTTCTCTGCACTCATCTTTCTTTCCAGTTTCAATTCTCAGTTTATTTGTATATTTTATCTTTTCCCTGTAAAAACAAGCCCACAACTGGTGAAAAGCAATAAGACATGATACACTGGATTGCCTCCCCCAGAGGCACCTTCCTTCCTCTGGAGTAGCAATTTTCCAACTGGTATGCCACAGCACATTGGTTTGTCATAAAAGGTTCACACATGTGCCTTGCGAGTTGGTAGCATAACATTGAAAATTACTGAAAAACTCTTGCAGATTTTGCAGCTCTGTTTGTAGGGCAAGTGTCTATAACAAATTTTCTTTCCCTCTTCCTCCATCAACAATAGATGTAGAGTTTTTCCATGTTTTCTTAAAATGAATAAATGGATGGGAACCTCCAGGCTCAATCCTCCTAGCAGAGAATCACTATGTCTGAACCAGAGGCTTAGATGGCTCTTGTGTCATCAGGGGCATCCTGGGCCTCACTGAGCTACACTACTGGTCTAAACACTACTGGTAGGTAGCAGGCATCCATCAGTCTTGAGAGACTATGGTATCGTGCTCAGCGCTGCATATGCTGCACGCGAAGCATGGAGGCCTGGGTTAGATTGATATGGAGGATAGGCTGTTACCCAAGCAGAAAGCCCCCCTCACCACACCACTGAATTAGTCCAATGGAAGGCAGAGCCAGTACAAAAGGCAGAGCTGGATTGGTTCCAGTTGCGTCACAGGAGCTAAGGACAGGACCTCACCCTGTCTTGTGGGGACCGACCCGGGTAGCATGTTGTTCATATTCCCCACAAACATGTTGCATGATCCTATTTGCATTGGTGCATTATAAGATGAAAGTGAATTCCATTACTTTCACTATGGAAGAACAGTTGCAATTGTACAAAATCTGTTGAGTTTATGTGTAGGAAAAAATATCCTTTTTTGGAATAACTTTGTGTGAAAGTACAAGTGGGTCACTCAAAGGTCAACAAATGCTACTTCAGAGTGGATGGATTTACTCAATGGCATGCTTTACAACTGAAAGCAACAAAGGCAGCTGGATTTCAGACAAAACTGGTTAATTTTTGTACTGATAATGGCTCTCAAAGAGAAACATTCCATGCAAGAAACATTTAACATAAAGAAATGCAGATAATCAAATTTCATGCTTTAGGGCACTATCCCCCTCTATAACCATCCTATAGAGCTTATAGCCCAGGATTGCAGTAGCTGAATGGTTCTCTGCAGTCCATCAGGTTTCCGTTATGCCCGCTATATCAATGTTTTCCCTAGCCACCAAATATTCCAGTTCTCACATCTTTGATGGAGACCAAGCATTTGCATTATATACTGGATCACCCACAGGATTTAGTTTGATGAGGCCCTAAGCTATTGAAGGTAATGGGGCTATTGAAGATATATTCCAGTTGTCCTTTGTCAACAACAAATTGTCACTGTTTTTTGTGCTGAATATATGCTGTGTGGTAATTTATGGACCTAACAGGAGCGTACACAAAACAAAACACTGTTGCTGTATTTTATTATATTTGGATTTTATCTTATATTTTGGAAAAGTTCATCCAGTTTTTTTTTCTTTAAATTTTTTGGGGGCCCCTAAGCTATAGCTTGTTTCGCTTATACGTAAATCCGGCACTGATCACCTAAGAATGGCTGCTTTATTTGTTTACACCTTTATTCCTTCGGATAGGCTGTGAAAGATCCATCTTGAGTGTGCCTTCAGAGCAATAAGCTGGCATCAGAGAGTTGTGAAATTGGGATTTGATGCTATTGTTTTTTAATCCAGTTTAATTCCTTGCACTGATGGTTATCCATAGTGATACATACTCATCTTTTCTTGTCTACCTCTGATATAACTCCATTATATGGGATAATTACTAAGACTCAAAAAATGCCATCAGCATTGTCTCGCCATTAGACATCAGGCACATTGGGTTTATTTGACTCCAAAAAGACAATTCATTGGGTTAAAGGAGCACAGCGCATTAATCACTGTCCAAGACCATCCAAGTGAATATCTTGCTGTTTAATTATATTCAATCTTTCACCATTGAAAGACTGCCCCGGGGTAGGTCTTTTGTGTCACCTCTTACAAAGTGGTCCGTTTGTGAACTTACAGACTTTCTATTTATGCCCTCCATGGAGACAAACTTAATTCACTTCTTTCCAAGAATGAGGTGCAGTTCAGAGCACTGATTTGAAAAAAAATTAGGGCAAATAGCATGAGTTGGTTTTATAACTTGAAAGGGGATCTTTGGACTTTCTTAATTACTCGCAATGTGTTTTATCAGCAGCACAGATACTGGCACAGAGCTTTTCAAAGCCCCAAACAAAAGAGACTTTTAGCTGCAGTTCTATTTTATCTTTAATGGACAATGGTGATTTGTTTCATGCCTCTCTTTGTCCTAGGAAGGCACAGTGGATCTGTCAAGCAGGGTCAACCACTCTGTCGTTGCAAACTAGCACAGACTGTTTAAGTCACATTGCTGAGCAAAGATCTGGAACTCTGGCCTGGGCACAGAGTACAACTGACCTGGACCTCTTCACAAATTTGGTTCTGCAGGTGGGAGATGGGCTGCTTTGATTCATCAGACAAAAGGGATTCTAGGAGACTTGATTTTCAACACCTAAGCCCAATTCACAAAAGGCAGTTCAGCAGAGCATAGCCTTTGTTCTGGATTCAGCATTCAACCCCTGCCTCTGCAACACCAATGTGATATAGTCACACATCAGAGAAGTCTTTGCATGTAGCCTAACCCCAAAGCTTAGCCTGCAATCCTATGCACACTTTTCTTGTACTGAGCCCTTTTGAACACACTGCTACTAACATCTGAAAAGGCATGCTGAGGATTGTGCTGATACTCATCCCATGTTCATTGAATATAAGATGATGGAAGGAAGAGCATCCTGCAGAGCCTCTGTGAGTGTGCTACAACACCCTAATGCAGTGGCTCATGACCCAGTTTTTGGTGGATCCCATAGGAAGTGACCAGAACCTCCAGTGAAAATATAGGTGATTGAAAAATTGCCTCAAGTCCTAGGGCAATTAAAAAATCATGTAACAGCTACTTTCCCTGCACTTTCTCTGGGTCCTTCAATTTGCAAGATAGCTGCCAATTGTCCTGCAAAGAGGTGAGCTTCTGCAGTTTTCAAGTAAGTATAAATATAGGGAGATAAATGTTTGAGCATCTATTTTGGAGATATTATTAGTTGTAAATGAATAATTTCTTTCTAGTTCTCCTTTTCAAAACTCTTAAAAACCTAGGTGGATCCTGATAGAATGTTGTTTTAAAAAGGTGGGTCCCAATGCTAAAAACAGGAACCACTTTGGTGGGGAGGTAATACCAGTCCAGGCACATGCGGGCCACATGTTGGACAATGCTGATTCTATGGCTCTGGAAATGGGAATGAGCTCCACACCCCAGTTGGTCACGACTAGCAGTATAACCTGCAGTGGACACCTTTACCTTTTTTATTGACTTTTGCCTCGACGTCTTGGTTAGCTCAGTTTGTGTGTACTCTGTTTCTTTACCTATTCCCATAGAATACTGTGGCATCCTATATTCACATATGTAGAACTGTCTTCTAATGAAGAAGCTGTTAAAAACCAGGTAACCTGGGCAAATGAAGAGGAGGATCTAAAGGTGATCCTATGGTAGTGCAATACTTTTTTTTAATACCCAATTATGTTTTGTTTTGCTTTTTTATCCAAACAGAATTAATCCATCCCTGGAATCTGGAAGGTACATGTGGAAGTTAGGCAAGCAGCAGAAACGCTAGGTTGGATCGCATGGAGGGGTTAGTAAGTAATGGGACTTCTCCCCACTGGCAAAGGATTCTTAGTAAACAAAGACCAATCGCAGAGTTGAAATTATGGTGTGACCTGGAAATCTGGCCAAGTTATTGTTTTTGCTCTGTTTTGTTTTTCAGTATAATGCAGAAAATTGGAAGAGACATAATGGACTACCTTCACATTTTCTTCCTTCTGCAGATGAGGGTACCAATTTGAAAGAATGTGGATTTTTCCGTTAGAATGATGAAATCAATAGGAAGAGAAAATGTCCCAGTGCCTGGTGATATAAAGGCAGCAATTTAGATCCTGCAGCAAGTGAGGTCCTGTGAAGGGGGAAATTACAATGCTCGGCTTCAGACGGGTCTGCAGCATCAAGGAGACTCTCAATGGTGTGTCAATTTACTAAACTCATTTGCACTTATTGCTTTGTCTTCTACTGCTGTCCTGCGGATACACAGATCAAAAGCAAATTGTGCAAAAATTGCCTTGCACTATGCCCAGAAGTGATTTCCTCTTATTTTCAAACCAACAGAAAGCATTCAAACCGCAGAAGTAAGCTTCTTATTTCTCTATTCAGAGGTTTCTTAATAAACCCAGGACACTGAAGAGAAACAATCTATCACACTACCACTATGATGCACAGACTTGCACAGAGCAGAAGCTTTGCAAAAAAATCCCCTTGCATAAACATATATGTCCTTAATAATCACACCAGCTGCCAATCAAGGATACCCTCTTTGCATCTAGATTCCATATCATATACATATGATACACAGTACTTGCAAGGTTTCTAATGGTGGATATAAATATCTTAATTGAACTTTTACTCCCAATCCTATCTGCAGTCCATGCTGCCAGCAGTTGTTGTTTAGTCGTTATGTCCAACTCTTTGTGATCCCATGAACTGCAGCATGCCAGGCCACCCTATCCTCCACTAGCTTCTGAAGTTTGTCCAAATTCATGTTCATTGCCTCTGTGACACTATCTAACCACCTCATCTTCTGCCATCCCCTTCTCCATTTGCCTTCAGTTTTACTCAGCATCAGGCTCTTTTCGAAGGAGTCCTCCCTTTTGCCTTACGATGTGGCAAAAAATATTTGAGCTTCAGCTTCAGCGTCTTTCCTTCCAGTGAACAGTCAAAGTTGATTTCCTGGATGATGGACTGATTTGATCTCCTTGCAGTTCAAGGGACTCTCAAGGGTCTTCTCCAACACCACAATTCAAATGTTATGGAAATGAGATTGGTACCAGCAGGAAAAACCCAGAAGAGGCTTATGCAAGCAAGAGATATTCTTTACTGAAGCTTCAAGATTGCAGTCGGACAGAGTTTCTGCCCCCAAAAAGGACTGAGCAAGTTGTACATCTTGATCACACTTTTTATAGCTGAACTGTAGGTAAAACTTTACATAAGGAGATTATTCTGTTTATGACAAGAGAAATTCATACAGAAAGAGATTTTATTTTTAGAGCTTCCTGGCTTGTGAAAAGAACAGAAGAGGAAATGATGCATATCTTTAGAGGCTTCCTGGCTTATGAAAGGGAACAGAAAAGGAAAGGATGCATGGTTCATATTTTACAATGGAAAACACTTACAATAGCCATACAAAGTTCAGCATTTACAGGTTTTACATTCACTTGATTCATTTTGGGCTTCCATTTACACAAAAGGAAATCAAAATATTATTTTAATTTTTATAATCTTTGGGCTTCAAATAAGTTCTTCTGATTTGCCTTGACAATTAACATTGCTTTACCTTCCGTCTAGGCTGCAGGGTTAGGCAAGACAAAGGAGGGAATTTTCTTTTCTTAAGTGGGCTATCTACTGCAGATCATATCAGTGCTTGAGAACTAAGGCAATGCATTGTGATGTTAATCCCTTTTCCTGGGAACCTGTGAAAGTTGATTTGGAAGTTTCTGCATGGGAATGTGTGTCTGCAAGCTGCCTGGGTTATGATTTCAGAGGTATCAAATAATTCCAATAAATCCTAATAAATTTTAATAACTGGTTTTTCGTCCACTATACAAAGGCATCTATTCTTTGGCACTCTGCCATCCTCATGGTCCAGCTCTCATAGTCATACATTACCAGAGGAAAAACCATAGCTTTAACTCACTGGTTCCCAAAGTGGTTGATATTGACCCCCAGGGGTCAATTTCGACTTTCAGTGGGTCTGTGTCAGCAACAAAAAATTAGGGGGTCCATGATATGTAAGTGGGGGTCCACCCACCGAAATCATTATTTCAGGTGTTTTGTACTTTTAAGGAGATATTTTAAATTTGAAATAATTAATTATATGAGTAGGTACAATGAGTGGTACCATTAGAGTGGTATCATCTGCACATCTGAGGTTACTGATATTTCTCCACAGTGATCTTAATTCTGGCTTGTGACTCATCCAGCTCAGCCTTTTTCATAATGCACCCTCCATATAAACTAAATAAACAAGGTGACAATATACAGGGATGGGCAGTAAATGGAAAGGAGAGTGGGAAAGTGGTGTGAATGAATGAATAAATATCACCCCTCTTGAGCTTGACACCCTGTGCAGCCTCCATTCCTTGCATTCCCCTTGTGATATTACTGTGAAAAAATGTCCAGATCAAGTCCCTTTGAGTTTTATTTTCCATTTGTGATGAAATGAATGGGAAAGTTGCTGAAGAAAATAAATGGTTAATATATCAATTTTAGTTTATTGGGAGTTCCCTTCACTGTTATAATAGAGCTTAACTTTAGTGAAGATGGGCTCTTTTTTCTTCCTTTCTTTTGACATTTTACAATTTAAAACTAACAGGAAGTAGCCGTTTCCCCATAACTGTCTGGATGTTGCTTGTTTATTGTGAATAAAATAGTTGCTATCACAAAAGCATGACACCTACCACTGGATGCAGCCATTCCCTGCCCTCCACCTCTCAGTGCTCTGGAATAACACATCATCAGGTGATCAATGGGAAACAATGGACATGAGTAGATCTGATAGTTGAGTAGATTTCTATTGTGCTTTGAACCTGCAGTTTATTTTGATGAGATCTTGGGACACACCAAAATATGTGACTGATTGATCTTCTACCTCTGAACAATTCATGATCAACAGTTTTTTGAAAACGGAGAGATCTCCATGGAAGAAGAAAGATGAGGGAACTGAAAGGAGATTTCTTTCAGCAGTGTTTAATTCACATTAAATGTTTTCTTCACCGTCTCCAAGAAATGGCAGATGGAAAATAAACCCACAAGAGAGCTCTGTAAACAGTATGGTTTGTGGCTTACCCTGAAACTTTATCTGTGGTTTTCTTGCATCAAAAGAACCTATAAAGATTACCATAAAAGAAGTTGGAGCCATACACATGTTGTGACACATGCAGGCTGATTCAACTGATTTTTTAAAGGGTCTCTTCATTTGCAACTGAAAAGGCGCTTTGGAAGCCACTTCTATGTCTGAAATTAGCGAAACTCCTTGGTATCATTCTGCCCTTGGGGGTTTGTCTGTATCTTCAGTCACAACCCTGTGGTCCTGGCTGGGCAACTTGTGTCAAGGTGAGAACCAGCGACACACATCAACACCAATGGCTTGCTTTGGCTCTCATGTACAGGTACTGCTGGCATGATTCAAAAGGAAACTCCGCCAAACTGGTCCCTCCTCTTAGTGGTGCAATTTTTCAAGGGAGGAGCTACCTCTTTCTCATTGCATGCTCTGATCAGGGGTGGTGTGTACTTGTGATTGCTTCTGCTGGCACTGTGGGAACTGTTGGATTGGCCACATTGAGGCACTGGAGGTGATCATAGCTCATCTGGCTCAATTCCCAAGCATCATAGGTAGCCTACATGTAGCTAGCTAACTAGCTATCTATCTAGCTAGCTTCTCATATCCATCTTCTCCCCCCGTACCTCAAAGGGAGGATCCCTTTGGTCTCAGTGGTTTGCCTCAGGATCTCAGAGCCTCAATATAGGCAACAGTACATCATGCCTAGCTCCACTGATGTCCAGTTAGATGGGAGACAGGGTGACCAAGGTGGGAGACACGTTGACCAGATGCCAAACCCAAAATCCCCCCCCCCTCAAGTTCCCCAAAATTCCTGTCCTCCAAGTCAAAATTCCTACCTGGTTAAAAAATGTAGGACACCCCAAAAAAGGTAGGACAAATATAGGACATGTTAAAATAAAGCTAAAAACGCTTGTATTGTGTTCCTGTACTTAACTTTTGCACAAATCTCATTGCAATAGACCAGACACCAACCAAAAAGGCAAATGTTTAAATGATCCAAGCAGCCAGCCTTTCTCAGGCTTGGTCTTTCAGCCTCCTTTCCTTTGCCCCTTACACAATATAAGCTCCACTGACAATAATACTTTTGAGTGGACAAAACTGGACTTGGCTTAAAACTTAAGAAGCCTGAAGTCATCCCAACCATACCTACCCTGAGCAGGTTACCAACTTTACACCCAGCTCCTGCTCCTCTGCAACAACAGCTGGATGAAAGGCCCCAAACCTGAACAACTCAAGCCCTTGTTGTGAATGCTTTCTTGTGCAAAGTATATATTGGTGGATCCATCTACAAAGGCATATGAGCAGGGGAGGCAGGGGTATCTCTGGTCAGTTGGCAATCCTGCTTTAAAAAATTAATTCTTTGCCCCCTTTCTCTCCAAAGCCAAACACACTGCAAGGTTTCAGAGCAGCTCCACTTACAAGACTGTCTCCTTCCCCTGCTCTGCTCTCTTCTCTAGCAGCCTCAGCTAAGCTCCTTCCTTCCCTTCTTTGCAGTAAACAGCAAACAGTGTGACTCTCTCTCTCTCTCTCTCTCTCTCTCTCTCTCTCTCTCTCTCTCTCTCTGGCAAGTGCAGGGACTGGAACTGAATGCCAGCCACAGCCATTTTGGAGCATGTCTGGCGCACAGCCATGTCTGGACCACTTTAATCCCTGGGAAGCAGGATGCAAAGCTTCCACTGATGGCTTGGAAAGGTGCTATAGCATGGGGAGGAGGGGGGAAAGACTATAATTTCCAGCAGCCTCAGAGGCTCAGTGAGCCCTGTCCTGTCCTTTTATTAGATGCAATTCTAATGTGACAGCCATTCCAGACAGGGTGACCAGATGCCAAACCCAAAATTCCTGAACCCCAAGGCCAAAATTCCTAATACCAGGCCAAAATATCGCTTTAAGAAATTGTCAAAAAATGTATTTTTTTTGTTTTGGTTTTTTGAAGATAATTTTTGATAGGAAGGAGATATCTCAAAACTGAGTTTTGTATTAGATTCTGCTCTTCAATATGAATCCAAGGACATATGGCATGATGGGGTACTGTGCACTATCGTGAAGTTTCAAAATGAAGCCAAAAGGTAGGGCAAAGAAGCCAAAATGTAGGACACCAGACAGAGGCTAAAAATCCAGACAAATCCGGGTTTTTCCGGTCATATGGTCACCCTGATCCCAGAGCATATTGGTTAGATGTTGCATCAATAGCGGGAAGGGTGGATGTCAGAATCATGAGCTTCTCTCCTCACCCACTAATTGCAGATGGACACGCAGGCCATTGTGAAAGAACCATATTGGGAAATGAACACTGGGGTTCTGATAAGGACCCCTTATCAGATAAACTCTAGGCTTTGAGTTTAGCCCTCTGTTTTGTTCTTGGATTGGCAGAGGAGAAAGGTAAGTCACTCCAAATTTGCTTCATCTGAAGCAAGGTCTTCTGATAAAGTCCTTGCTCCATCACAAAACTTGTGCAGTAAACCTGTCCCTGTTCTCCTGAGTCAGTTATTTTCAACCAGTGTGCTGTGGCACACTGGTGTGCTGCGGATAGTCCTCAGGTGTGCCATGGGAATTTCAGGAGGGACATTTATTAATAAGAAAACTTGGGTATTTGAACAGCATTGTCTGCCTTGTCCATGGTAAAAACAACTGATGGTGTGCCATGAGATGAAAAGGGTTGAAAATCACTGTCCTGATGGGTGACTTTCCTGGAGAACATGTTAGAATTGTGCTTTTTGTGAAGAATTGTTTACCTGGCTTTTATTTCAAGGCATATAATCTGCGGTCCTCAGAGATTCTCATGGCTAGAATTCTTGTTAAAAACCTAACCAGGCCATAAGGACTAGGCTGTTAAAATAGGGCTTGGGCATTAAAAAACCAGCCAAGTGGCAATCCTGAAGTTATATCTGAAATGATCTACCTGGAATTCACTGCTGAAGTCTTGAGTTCAGGAACCACTGCTGTAGGCAATAATGACAAAGTGCGATGAAGTAAGGCCCTAGAGTTACTTAAGGGCACAGACCAGTTTTTCTGGTATTCCGATGCACACAAAACCGGCTTCCTCATTTGAAGGTATTTGCCCCCATTTTTGTGTTCCCTTTTGTTTCTTTAAACCCGAACATGGTCTTGTTAACTTTTTCTTTACTTTCCTATATAGCTCCTTTTGGATGTGCCTAGACTGTTAGTTCAGTGGTTTTGTGTAAAACTCTTAAATTCATGATTGCTGCTCTTGAATAGCACATCACTTGTTCCAAACTCTCATTTCCTTGGGAGCAGCTGCTGAAGCTGGTTTGGTTTGAAGGAAACATGACATGTCCTTAATGGACCAATTTAGGTGCTTAGTGGTGCAGTCAAGGGAGAGCAGAATTGCTTCCCTTTACCGTGGGGAGAACCACTGGTAGACCCAATGGGACTACTCAGATCTGTGCCACATCAGAAGGTGGCAAATCTGAGTGGTCTTGGTGGCTGGGCCAATCTGTCCAGGAATGGGGTTGAGATCCTGCATCAAGCTCCCACTTTCTCGTTCCCAGGAATGCTCAGTGCCGGCCCACTCCCTGCCCCCAAATATCTTGCCTCCTCCTCCTCCTCCTCTCATAACCCCATGTTCCTGCATTAGCCAATCTCAGCCAACACAAATTCAACCTTCCCAGGAGCTTGCAATTCCACACAAAAGCAGGCCTCTGTCAGTCTTGGAAGACTATGGTATTGTGCTCGGCGCTGCATATGCTGCATGCGAAGCACGAAAGCCTGGGTTGGATTGTTATGGAGGATAGGCTGTTACCCAAGCAGCAAATCCCCCCAATCCACACCACTGAATTAGTCCAATGGAAAGGCAGAGCCGATACGATTGGATCCAGCTGGCATCGCAGAGCTGGGCTAAGGACAGCAGCTCACCCTGTCTTGTGGGGCCAACCCGGGTCTCGCACCCTGGCCTGCTGGTTACTAAGCACAGTGTCTTAGCCACTTGTGCCACCCACAGCCCTTCCACACAAGGCAGGTGCATATTTATGCGCTGGTGGATCTCCCCTCAGAGTTGCACTGAAGTGCTTTATGGCACTTTTGCGACGCTCCCAGGGCCAGTGCAAAGGACTTGTATTGGCCAAAAGGGGACTCTGTGTTGTGCCCTGAATTGCAGTGTTGTGGAGTGGGGTACCACATTGCATCCTTCATCTGAATCATTCCCTCATTTCTGCTTACTGGGGAACATGTTATCGGATTTATTATGCAGCCACCGGAGCTCCAAAGTAGCATTCCTCTGATCTCAGCTCAGCCCTCTGATTGTCAAAAAGGAGGCTCTCCAAAATAATTTAACTTCTCCACTTAGTTACAACAAAATTGGCCTTTTTGGAAAAAAAGTTTTGATGCTTCAAATTTGAGATTCAAGTGGGTTTTGGCAGAATTCAAGCATTTAACAGAAGATCTAAAACGATTCCCATCTTTTCATTTGGATAATACTCCTGCAATTGTCTGCCTTACCTTCATTGCAAGATAATCTATTTGGACAGTAATGCTGTATATATTAAGCTCAAAGAGATTGCTTTATTGTGTAGGCGAGACAATATATATTCTAAGCACCCCAAATAACAAATGAATTACTCAATGAAAATGTCACTACTTAGGTAATAAGAGCATAATCCACTTTGCATCAGATGCTTGTAGCCTACAACATAAAGAGGTCCCAATCCAGCAAGCCCTGTGAGCAACTGTGAATTGTGCATCTGCTGTGGATATCTCTGTCCCCTGCCTGTCAAACTGATGGATGAGTGAAGCTTTTGGCTCAGATGCTATTACATTAATGTATTTTGGAATTACATTTTTTTCCCCTGTAAAATACACTCATAAAATCACAAATCCAACTTGTAAAATTAGTGCTGCTTGATAAAGCATAGCGAGTGGGCGGTACACTTAATGAATGCTGGGTAAAGAAGTACAAAAGAGATGAACACAATTATTCAAATAATGTATGTCTTTAGCTGACAGGGAATTAAAAAAAATAGGGCATCAGATACCGATTGGGTTGCTTATGTTATGCACCATGCATAACCATATACAGCAGCAGAGTCCAGCACACTTGTACAGCTGGTATAGATGCAGGTGTACATTTGATGCACAGCACCGTCTGCATTTGATATTTTGATGCTGCAAATTTTAGATTCAAGAGGTTCTCCTTGGCAGGCTTTGAGCATTTAACAGAAGTTCTAAAATAAAACCTATCTTTTCATTTAGATAATACTTCTGCAATTGTCTACCTTACCTTCATATTTGGTTCCTTCAGCTCATATTTGGCTGCATTAGGGATGCTTATTCCCAATGGAAGCCATTTGATGTTGCATGTGACATAGTTTGCTCAAGACTGTTGGCCATATATGACCCCAGCAGTGGTGGGCCCGGCCTGGCCCAATAACCGGTTCCCCGGAAGTGCACCTCCCCAGGCCAGGGTCAGGGGGTGGGGCCGGGGAGAATTTATAGGGGATTTAAAAAAAAAAAATCTAAAAATTAAAAAATTAAAAAATCTAAGATTTTGTTAGTGCCCCCCAGCAACCTTAACCACACTTTCCTGGGAGTAAGCCCCATTGACTGTCATGGTGCTAACTTTTGAGTATAGGATTGGGCTATCAGGTTGCAGTCCTAGCCACACTTTCCTGGGAGTAAGCCCCATTGACTGTCATGGTGCTAACTTTTGAGTATAGGATTGGGCTATCAGGTTGCAGTCCTAGCCACACTTTCCTGGGAGTAAGCCCCATTGACTGTCATGGTGCTAACTTTTGAGTATAGGATTGGGCTATCAGGTTGCAGTCCTAGCCACACTTTCCTGGGAGTAAGCCCCATTGACTATCATGGTGCTTACTTCTGAGTAGACATGCAGAGGATGGGCTGTCAGGCAGCAATCCTAGCCACACTTTCCTGGGAGTAAGCCCCATTGACTATCATGGTGCTTACGTCTGGGTAGACATGCAGAGGATGGGCTGTCAGGCAGCAGTCCTAGCCACACTTTCCTGGGAGTAAGCCCCACTGACTATCATGGTGCTTACTTCTGAGTAGACATGCAGAGGATGAGCTGTGAGGCTGCAGTCCCAGCCACACTGCCCTGGCCCCATTGCCACTGGAGCGGCAGGGGCAGCTGGCCGGGCACTTTTAAATTTGCAGCGCAGCCCGGTGAGGTGCCCCACAAGCCCAGCGGCCGGGAAAGGACGCTCCAGCGCTAGGTCTTGTGGGGCGCCTTGCTGGGCTGTGCGGCAAATTTAAAAGTGCCTGGCCAGCTGCCCCTGCCACTCCAGCAGCTGCCGAACCGGTCCCCCCCCCCCCCGGTTATAACGCCCCCCCCCCCCGGCCTGATCGGTAGCAGCAGGGAAATGGGAACATCCGGTCCCCAAGAACCGCCCTGAACTGGTCTGAGCCCACCTGTGGACCCCAGATCTATCGATGTAAAGAGAAACATATTCAGTTGTCGTAGATTACTTCAGTTCACAAGAAAGGCTGCAGACACTATGCTTGTAAACTTGAAGATCAGTAGGTTGGCAGTTCAAGACCCAAGTACTGCAAGACAGAGAGCGCTCCCGGTACTTGCCCAGCTCCTACCAACCTAGCAGTTTGAAAGCATGTTCATGCAAGTGGATAAATGGGTACCACTTTGGTGGGAACAGCATTCTGTGTGCCTTTGGTGTTTTGTCATGCAAAGCTAGGCTTGGCTTTTCTGCACATACTTCAGGTCTAGGTCATGCCAGACAGGGCTACTTCTACCATAAACCCATTTCTGGTATGTACCTGTTCCAGTCAGAAGATATAGCTGTGGTTGGAGCAGAGGTCCACTCTATAACTCCACATAACAGAAGTTGACATAATTTCTCATATTGAGACATACCACATCCCTTTAGTGTCGACTGAACACATTTCAAGGAATGATCACTCTGACCCATTTTAAACTTTTCTTGCACCAATCATGTCTCTGAGTGTATAAACATTTTAATCCAAGTCACCTCCAACTAACTGCAACCAATATATAGAAAAAAATACATCCTTTTATAGCATACAGTGTTTATAGAAATGGCACAAGGGTTACATCAGCATATTATGCCTCGGTAAGGATGCATATCAGTAAGAAATATTCAACTATAAATAGAGAGTGAATCTGAATATAAAGCCATTACAATTTTCTCATACTCCACTCATTTAATTACAAAATGCCCAAATGCAATAAAGCCCATCATTTGAATGTTAGTCCTCATGACACAATGCAGTTTAATATGATACAATACCAGCATTAGGTAGATTAGCACAATGCCAAACAATTCAATTAGAGATGGAGTGACCTTTTACTGTGTTGTGTTTGCAAACACTAAAAGCAACTTTGCCTGCCTCCAACCCTTAGTTATCTGTGCTTTGCTGCTGTTTTTCAAACATTATCTAAATTAAAGTGTCTCTTCTGTATTGCAGATGGATCTCAATGGCTTTAACCTTTCAGCAGGGAAAAGCCCTTCCCTGGCTCATTGCTCAAAATGTTAGACGATATAATGAGGTAGTCCACCTACAGTACATGACACAATTATAGCTTCATATTAATCTAGTTCATACAGCTACCTGCCAGTTCCTATAGAGTTACTGTCTACTTCTCAGGAAAAAAAAAATCCAAAATGATTTTCATGGGGGAAACTGCAAATGCCAACTCCGTTACAGGGTGGGAGGGGGCTATGAAAAAAGCCCAAGAAATGTACAACTCCCAAAGGTGTGCACACCACAAGGTGTGGCTTTCACACCTTTGTGGAGCATCTCCTAACTTTTGGCAACCCCAAAGGGGCAAGGGCAAATGTAGCCAGATCATGTGTTGGTGTTTCACTTAATGAGTGAATCAACCTTCCTGGTGATCTCTGTGTATCACAGATTTCCCTGGTAATCTCTGTTAAAGGGGCAGGTGCATTTGGGGGGAATTTCTGGTCAGTCGGCAACCCAAATACAGAGAGTGATTAAAGAACACCTAATTTGAAACTGATTCCATTTCTCGTGCATTAAAATAACCACAATATGTGGCATCAGGATAATCCGAATTGCCTTCTACACATTACAACCTATGCGGCACCTACTTTTAAGCAGGAAGTTGTAATTTAAGTTGAGCAAAGGCAGAAGGTTGGCTCCAGCCATCAGCAGATAGGGTCTTCTCCTGAGTCTAATCCTGCCTGCGTGAGACATCGAGTACAATCCTAACCATGTTTACTCAGAAGTAAGCCCCACTGTATTCAACAGGACTTACTCCCAGGAAATTGTCTTAAGGATTGCTGCTATCATCAATTTCCTTTTATATGTATGTTGTGGCTATTCACCTCTGAGTAGGACTGGGTGAGCAGGCATGTGAAGCTCATTGCATGGGAAGAAATCCTTGGCTGTGTTCCTGTCCATAATAAAGAGCTCTAGTATTGGGCTTAGGCTGGAAAGTCCCAGGAAGCACCAACACCTGGCATTAGGTAACTGGTGATGACAGCAGCCTTTTCCAGAAAGGAAACACCACCTGCAGTCAGAACTGTGCTGGACCCCAGAAAGCCACATCAAGTCAGACTTGTGCTGGACTACATCAGGGGTAACCAAACTTTTTGGCAGGAGGGCCACATTATCTCTCTGACACTGTGCCAGCGGGGAGGGAGGGAAATTATTTACATTTCAAACTTGAATAAATTTATATAAATTTACATATAAGAGTGTATTAGAGACATATCAGATGGATTACAAGACTTGCCCAATGGCCAGATGGAGGGGTCTTGCCACACACTGAGTCTTGCTGTGAGCTGCATCTGGCCCCGAGGCCAGGGTTTGGACACCCTTGGACTAGATGGACCAACGGTCTGACTCAGTTTAAGGCGGTATCAGATGTGGAAGAAAAAGGCTGGGGTGCAGCACTGTGGAATGGGTTTTGATACTGAGAGGGGTGTCTGCTTCTACTTTACAAGAATCATCAAACCATTACATTTTTGAAACAGGCTTGTCCAGAAACAAGGGCATCTGGGGGTTTGTAATGGGAATGAAAAAGGGAACTGTGGTGAGAGCAACAGTACATCCATTTAAGGTGACCCATCGCTTCTGGCCCTGTGCACGTGACAGATCACAGGAGCCGGTGAAGTCATCACTGAAGCCAGTGAATGGAAAGCTTTTGCCCTGCACTGATGATTTCACTCCCAGACTGCTTTCCTTGGCCTCCGCAACATGTGATGGCCTCTCCTCTGTCTGATGCAATGAGCACCACATTGTTGAAACTCTTGATTGCTGGTCTGTTGCAGGTCCGACTTGCCAAGTATGACTGGTCCTGCCTTGCTGCGGCTATTGCTCCGTTGACCCTATTCTTTTACTAGCATTCTTATACTGGGCAGATTCGAAAACCAGTCTTCGGCTGTGAGTCAGCTGATAAGGCTGTCTCCTCTGCCTTACCCATAGCTATTCCAAAAGCCTCCTGGAGGTAAAAGACTTAATCCTCAACATGCTTTATTGTGATTGTCACTTTCTTTACCAGAACAAGAGGGCAGTGATCCAGATCTAAAAGCTGATGACTGATTACTATAATTTTCTTGTATCTGTAATCAAGGGAGCTGTCTCTCTGCTCTGGTTTCACTGGCCAGGAGTGCAATTGTATTGTTTGAGTTTAAAATGATCACATTTCAGGAGAGAACATCTCAGCCGTTTGTGAAAGATCTTTTATTCCAGCAGGCTGAGCACCTGCAACCAAAATAGCATACTGCAAGTCCTCACTTCAAGTTGTTTCATTTTAAATCATTTTCTTATAAAGTTGAAGAAATAAACAACTGTTTCTATTTTTCACCATCCCCAAATGCAGTAAAAGCCAGTGACGGTCTATCCATCTCCAGAACGATAGATCAGATTTATCTTTCATAATTTGGTGGCCAGCAGGGGTGTCACTAGGATTCGCGTCACCTGGTGCGGGAGGCCATACACATAAATATATACACAGGAGGCCAAACACATAAATATACTAGAGGAGACATACCATAGTAAGGATTGCACTGTTTATTGATTATTATTAAATTTAAAATTATTAAATATAATTTATTACATATAATTCAGTGATGGGCTTCAAAGAAATTAAGAACCGGTTCTCTGCCCATCTGGCAGCCACTTTTAAATGGCTGTTTTTAAACTTTATATGTACTATCTCTTGTTAACAACCGGTTCTATAGAGTAGGTGCAAACCTGCTGGTATCCACCACTGATATAATTGATGAATTACAAGCACACTACATGCTGCCTGCTCACAAGGAAATGGAGGACAAGGAAGGCTTTTTCCAGGCTAAAAAAAGATGTGTCCTGGAAAGAGGACATCTGGTAAAAAAATATTTAAGAAATCAAAACTGCCTTAACACCCCCTGCAAAAGGCATCAAACGCCAGAGGGAAGACAGCTGGAGATCCAGATGAGGTTTGAGTATAAGGAGAAGTTTGGACTTTACAAAGGCTTTAGAAATAAAAAATTAAAAAAGTTCCCTTTACTTGCAGAGCCAGTTTCAGTGTTGGGGGAAGGGAGGCTCCTTCTGGAGCCCTTTCAAGTTCCAGGATTGGGATTAGGACCAGTGGTGGGCACCAGCAGGTTCGCACCTACTCTATAGAACCGGTTCTTAACAAGAGATAGTACATATAAAGTTTAAAAATAGCCATTTAAAAGTGGCTGCCAGATGGACAGAGAACCGGTTCTTAATTTCTTTGAAGCCCATCACTGATTAGGACCATTCTGAAGCCTTGCACCCCCTGGACTGCATTGCACCCCCTTGCACCTTCCACACTAGCCAAAGCATGTCTGGTTACTCACAAGTAAACAATGCAAAGGGGAACTTTTTAAGAGGGAACTTCCTCCTGGGGTATTTGTGGGGGCTGTAGTTCTTGGATCAGGACACTTCTGGTGTCCTTGGCTTCCTCTCAGTCATCCCTTTCCAGCAGGCTAAGTCTCATTTGCCTACTCATGCATAAGCTGATATGCAAATTTTGGGGCTTTGGGGGCTTTGGGGGCTTTTTGTTTTTTGGCCATAACTTTGGCTAGGAAGGTGTTACTTCAAAACAGATTGTTGTGTTGGACTCTGCTCTGCAAGACGAATCCAACAACATATGACTCGAGGGGATAGTGCACACTATCATGAAGTTGCTTTTCAGGGGTCCCACAGCTCCCCCAGTGCGCATCACCCCTCTGGGTACATCACTCGGTGCGGGCCACACCCCCTGCACCTCCCTGGTGATGTGACAGCATGCCAGTTAGGGAACGTTTTCAAACCTGGTGTCCAAAGTTACATTTTTCAAGTTTTTCTCTCTTCCCCAGAAGAGTTGTGGGATGATCTTATCTTTTTTTGTACACAATCTATTTACCAGGGCCCAGGGCCCTTTGTCATCCATCATCCCAATGTACTGATCTAAATCTATATTTTCTCCACCATATGATCAGACAGTAAAAATGAGTAGAGGATGTTCATGTTAGCAATTTATTTGAGCAGGCATGAGAAACTCAGTCTGCAATCCTAAGCCCCAGTACAGTTAGGCTGGCATAAGTCCCGGCACAAGTCCCATTCAGAACTGGAGGTGTTGCAAAAGTGATGTAAAGGATTACTCTGCCATTCAAGGAGTGGGGGGGGGGGAGTGTGGGTGAGTAAGCCAGTGCACAGACATGTGCCAGCCTCCCCACACCACCACAGGAACAGGATGCTGGTGAGTTGTGTCAACCCTGAGAGATATATTTCAGCCGACAAGAGACTGCTAACTTTTTCATCTGAATCTCCCTTAAAATTACACTATGTTGACTAATACTGTTGTAAAATACACAGTATAGCAAACTATTAAAAAGTAGAAAAGATATGTGACATAGTTTCTGCCACCTGTTTCCTTCCCGAGCTCTTCAGTAGCCCTGAATTTCATTCCTGGATTACAAGATTACAAGTGAATTGATGGCATTTATGAATAGTAGGATTGACTGTGGAGACTCATACAACTCACTTATCCTATGACAAACATTGCATGCACTGAAAATATTGTGAAATATTGACTTATTACTATGGCCTCTTTGGAACTGTAATTTGGCAAGTGGCACAGAATTCACTGTGAGCTCCACTTTTCTATAAGGACTGGTGGTTTTCAGAATTCCTTGGGAAGAAGGAATGACTTTTAAGCTTGTTTAAGACAGTATTGTATTAATACAATATATATAGACAGTATGAATGTTGGAGATCTCAAATGACATGCCAGTCATGGATTGGGATAGAGGAGAAAGTCTGGCTTTCCCAGTGCAAAAATATTTTGTCCAGAAGATTCTGTTTCATCGTAATGGAAACATTACCTGAGAAAAGTCACCTAGATTTTGAATAGCACCCTGGAAGTTCAAATGCAATCATTGCCAGAAAATATTTTTTCTGGAAAAGCTTTTCATCTAATAGGACTTTTTAAAGATCTCCATATTAAGAGGTGAGAAATTTGTATATTTCTAATAAGGCATCAACAATTTCAAAACAAAATATTTTAAGCTGATAGTAATTTTTTCCAATTCTTTTATTTACATTGTGTGCGCAAATTGTGTATGCATTGTGTATGCAAATATCATGTATGACAGTTATGCAGATATATGTTGGCATATACATTATCAGAGTTGTGTATAAAATAGCTTTCTTAAGTAACTGACAGATTGCAATGAGATACTGAATTGGCAAGAGCTCTGAATTTATGGGAAAGTCCTTGGAAAAGGAAAGAGAACAATCACAATGAGTGAATGCTTTTAAGCAGTGGTGGGATTCAAATAAATTAACAACAGTTTCTATGTCCTCATTACCTAAGTTAACAACAGGTTCTAGTAACCGTTCTCAGAACCAGGCGCTCATTAGCAAAGGGTTCTATAGAACCTGTGAGAACCCCCTGAAGCCTTCCACTGCTTTTAAGACAATCTTTTCTTGATGCCGGGGCAAGTGTTTAGCTTTAGATATTGGTAGATCTAGAGGCATAAACAAGCCTTTTCTTTTTTAATTTTAGTTTTACATACTGGAAATGTTACATTCAGAAAGGGTGATAATGAAAAGCAAATACCAGACTTTCATCTTTGCGGAACGATAGACTTTGTACTGAACCTGCAAACCGGGGAAATTTCTAATATTCCTTCAAAGAACTTTTGCCTCTCTTTCTTATCATGCCAGACAGTCTCTGATGTCACATTTGTGGTATTGATTTGAGCGTCATCTGATCAGGTTACTAAAGGGCACATGTTGAACCCTATTTCCAAGTCTTCCCTCCCTGTAACCCGGCAGCATTTCTAGGAAGGAGCAGGAGAAGTATTAATAACATAAGAAAAGCCCTTTTGGATCAGGCCAGCTTTCTATATCTCACAACAGGCTTCCAGATGCTTCAGGAAGCACACAAGACCACAAAACATCCTCTCCAAAATATAGGACACCCAAGAACAATGTAGGACATGACAAAATTAAAGCCAGAAACACTCATATATGTTGCTTTCTTGTAGTTAAACACTACTCTTGCTTATTATTAAAGTTAAAACTATTACATATAATTTGCATATAATAAATTACATATAATATTGTATGTATTATATATTTTTACATTTAATTTACATATAATGAAGCACATATAATTTATTACATATATTTTATGAATTTCAAGCAGGCTATATATTGCCTTTTTCATAAGAAAAAGGAGGACTATTAAGTTTTTTTTCCAAGGACACAAGGCTAAAAAAGAGGACATATGGAAAAACAGGACATGTGGACACCCTACATCAGAATGCACTTGGGTTTAACCTGAGCCAGATTATGAAACACAAGTAATCAATTTTTAATTCAGCTTCCTTCCTTCACCAGTCTGGAAAAGGTGAGAAAACCACCATTAACAGCCAACAGATTACCAATGACATTACACTTCTCTCATTCATGACCCATATTGAGGACTGAGCCAAAGTCAAAGGCCTTCACTGTATAAAAATGTTTCTTCTCCATTCAGGTTGGCTTTATGCGTTTGCCACCTTCAAGTGATGCTACAACACATTCATAAGCTTTTACAGTGCCTCAGGACGTTGGGCCTTCTTCTTCCAGCAGGCAAGCCCAGATGTTCTCCCAGGACAGGTCTTATTGGTTTAAATCTAAATTACTACAGACCATATAGTTTGAGGGTGAAGTCATTTGGGGTATTACTTTTCCACCTGCTTAATATGCATACTGTTGTAAGGAACAGAGGAATGGAAGTTAAAAAAGAAAAATCTGTTCAGGAACATCCAAGGGTTGTTCTGAATCTACTGTACTAATATTTCAGATAGCTCCAAACTCAGGATACAATCCAGAGATACCCTTGGGCCAGTGCATGTCCCTTGTGCTGGCCTGGGAGTGTCACAGAAGTGCTATAAAGCACTTTTGCACCAGCGCACAGGTGTACACCGATGTACTCAGAATACACATGATGCACACTCTGATCAGAATCAAACCACATTTTGGATGGACAGCAGTTGTGAGATTGACAACTGCTGATCTAGAATGTCCAACCAGACATCTAGGTTCTTGCCACATGTCTCAAAATGGACATAGTGCGTTGGAGTGGATAGAGCATTAGGCTGCAATCCTAAAGACACTTTCCTGGGAGTAAGACACATTGAACACAATGGGGCTTACTTTTGAGTAGACATGCCCTACAATCCAGAGTAACTATGGGAGCACGTAAGAGACATTACGTGTACCCTTAGTTACTGCACTACCTAGTGAAAACCTATGGGAAATTCATATTGCAATCCAGAGCAAATTGTTCTTACAACGGAGCAAGGACTCCACGTAGTTACTCTGGATTGCGCCCATGGTTAGGATTATGCTGTCAGACTTAGATGAGAGAGATGTTGGTTCAAATCCATGAAAGTCACTGGCAGTGTTTAGGACCGTTGGCTTTTCTCAGTCAAATATTTATCAAGTGGGAATGAAATGTGGTACTTCTAAGCATGCAACCCTGAACTCCTTGAGGAGACAAATGTGTCTTTCATGAAATGAGTTTTAACTGGAGACCAGCAATATTAGTGGAATAGAAGTGTTTGGTCAGCAGAAAAACCATCAATGGTAAAAGGTTCACCATGTGAATTTTGCAAGTTAGATATTAGAGAAAAAATATTATACTGTTTTAGAAACATTCAGTGCTATGACTTCTTCTTCTTCTTCTTCTTCTTCTTCTTCTTCTTCTTCTTCTTCTTCTTCTTCTTCTTCTTCTTCTTCTGCGTTTATCCCACATAGTGACAGGGTCTGCTATTCTGGATCTGTGAGGCCATGTAGCGCTACAACTGTTCTTAAATTTGGGGCAAACATTTTAGAATGTGTTATATGTGGCATAGCTACAGAGGGTGCAAAGTGCGCCTCATTGTGGTGTGCAAGCAGCCTCTCCCCCTCTATTTTGCTCTCCCTGGTTGGAATGCCTCCAAAGGAGAGATGGAGGAAGGGCTGTTTGCACACCATGGTGGGGCTCCCTGCAAAATCTACCACTTGGCACCCCTTCTGGCTGTGCCAATGACTCTTTTCAATTTTTTTATGCTTCTGTAGTAACTATTCCTGCCAACCTAGCAGACGAAAGCATGTAAATGCATGTAGATAAATAAGTGCCACTTTGTTGGGAAAGTAATGGTGTTCTGTGCACTTTGGTGTTTAAACATTCCGGCCGCATGACCACGGAGTCATCTTTGGACAAAGCTAGCTATAAGCCCATGCAGCAGGGATGAGCACGGCTCCCTAGAGTCAGTCAAGACTAGCAGGGCAAACTGTGGGAAACACCTTAACTTAATGATTATAAATCTGAAGGACAGCTTCAATTATTTTACTGTAAAATTTAATGAAGCATAATATGAATATCAGTTTTATAAAAGGTAATAAAATATTTTTTTTAAAAAGCATCATTAAGAAAAGAAGCTTGCATCATATATACTTAGCAGCTTGGGGAGGGAGACACTGTCTCCAAATCATGGAATGCACACATCCAATGGTATGGAATGCCATATGAGATTTTTTAAAACCTCTACCCCTGGCTGTTCAACCATTGGTATTTAGACCCGAGTGCTAAGTACTTGTTGAGTGCGGTCTCCAAAGTACTCTGTCTTCTCGTTTTGGGCGTACTTCCTTTCGGTGGAGGGTGTATGAATGGAGTCCTTAGAGGAGAGGGTCTGCCGATTTTGCAAATTCCTGTCATTGTATTTATTCAACAACATACTGTAAACAAGAGAACTCGCTCTGCTGCCTCAGCAACAGATGTTCAGTATAAAGATGTCAGGGTGAAGGACAAGACTGTTATAGACTTGGCTGAAATTAAGGCAATGCCATTTATGCAGGCCACAGTTGGGGGACGGTTGCTTAGCATTTTACTTTTTTTTTTGCTTCATTAAGTAGTTCTGTGTTTGTTTGTGGCAATAGGGCAAAATCCAGAATAACTACAGAGAGTCCTTGCTCCGGTGTAAGAACAATTTACTCTGGATTCCAATATGAATTTCCCATAGGTTTTCACTAGGAGGTGCAGTAACTACGGGTGCACGTAATGTCTCTTACGTGCTCCAGTTGTTACTCTGGATTTGGGGGTATGTCTTTTTGATTTCACGTTGCTAAAATGCTGTGCACCAATCGCAAAAGGCAAAGATCTCCTACATCAAGGACGCACTGGATTTCCAGCTATGTTTAAAAAAAAAACTGCAGTCAAAATATGAGTTTATTGTCAGTATGCCTTGTAACAATGCTATATCAATAAATAACTACATCAGAAAGCCCACAATCCCTTCCGTTCCTGAAGTTTCCAACCTGTTCTAGCTCATTCTGAAGATATGCACATGCAATGTTTTGCCTTCCAAGGGCCACTTCTATGCCACTTTGGGATATATATTTATAAATAAATAAAAATTAATACAGGAGTGCCTTGATTTACAAGCATAATTTGTTCTGGAGGAATGTTTGTAATCCAAAAGACTTGTATATCAAAGCAACTTTTTTCATAAGAAATAATGGCAACTTTGACGATTCATTCCACAACCCAAAAATATTCATATGAAAATGATTACAATACTGTAATATAATACAAAATAATGAAGAAAATACAAAATATAAAATGAAACATATTAACCTGTGCTTAGTCTCTCAAGAGTCTGCAATCTGCCTCCTTTAGTGAACCCCCCAGTATATCCCAGGCAGGTAAACCCTGCAAAACCAGCTACCAACGCAAGTTGTGAAAGAACTTCTTGTCCAAGGTCACTACCCGACAAATTCTTTCCTCATTATCCCTTTAATTTTCAGCAAGCTTGCCTGAAGCAGAAGCATCCAAGAATGCCTGGCACTGAGCTGGATGGTACAAGACCTGATTGTTCACCTACATGGAAGGTTACTGGGGAGTAACAAAAGAGAAATGCCAGAAAGCTGGGGCCAATTCAACGTCCACTTGTAAAGATGCAAACCTGGCATTTGTGGTTATTCAGGACTGGCCCTGATAGAGAAGAGAGGCTAGCATTTGGCAGATTGCCTCAGGCACTAGAAGGTCTTGGGCTGGCTTTCATTTTCTTGTCCCCAGAGAACTTTTAATCCAAGGACAATGGGCTCCTCTTCTGGGCTGCTAATCACAACTATAGTCCATAAAATATAGAACTTTCTTTAAAATGTTTAAAAGTAAGAATAGAAGTCTACTTGCGCTCTAAAAGATAAATGTGAGTTAATCAAGTTGCATTAAATGAACCATGGGAAGAAAACACAATTTTTTTCCAAATTCATTGCAAGAGCAAAAAAGAATTGCTCTTGCAAAAATCAGATACGGTTCTCAAGAACTCCCTAAAGCTATCAGAATTTTGTTTGGCAATGTTTTGTCACCAAATATATTTGCTGAACATTAACTCAGCCGCTAGCCCTGTAATCAGAAGTTTCCATTCATACAGTCCTCCTGTACTCTGGACCTGAGGTTAATGTGTCCTCATTTTACAGGAAAAAGTCTTGCGCGCATATGCTCGCCTTTGCAGGCTTCCCAGTGTGACCTCTTTGCAAGTTGCTTGGCAGGAAACATATCAGTCAGGGCCAAGGGTTCAGCCAATCAGATATGGCTGTCCTTTCCCAAATGAGTGAGTCAATGTGAAATGGAACCCAGAAGTCTCGAGAATGCAGGGAGATTGAGAAACCACATTGCACAGACACCTCCCCCAACCCAAGACTGATTTTGAGCTAAGGTACTGGAGTCAGGAGTCAAACCAGAATCAGGAATGTTAGGTGGACAGATGGCCGTTAAAACATTTTCAAGGTTTTCAAACACTTTCTTTGCAGGAGAGGTGAATTTACGCCTTCATGGAGCTGAAACCCCTTCTGTCTCTGGAGATGGAGGAGCAATCAGAAAAATCTCACATCTGTAATAGATCAGAATGTGGATGGACTATGAAAACAGCAAGCATCAGGCTACTTTGCTGGAGGCCAGTGTGCTACAAAGACAGATTGCTCTTAAATATGGCAAGACTTCTACAGAGATGGGTTTTTCCCTCCTGAAATGCAATGGTTTAATGATCTTTGTAAGATAGAAACAGTGATAGCCTTCCCCCCTCATCCAAGGACCGAAACGCACTGCCAATGAAGCACCTCAAATGTTTCTTTGCACATCTAATGCTGCTCTTGTTTGAGGGCGCAATCCAGAGTAACTATGGGGAGTCCTTGCTCCAGTGTAAGAACAATTTACTCTGGATTGCAATATGAATTTCCCATAGGTTTTCACTAGGTGGTGCAGTAATTATGGGTGCACATAATGTCTCTTAAGTGCTCCCATAGTTACTCTGGATTGTAGGGTGAGTCAGCCCATGAGTCCATCTAATTCAGCATTACTCTGACCAGTGGCATCACTGGGGAATGCAGTTAATGTGGTCCACACCAGGTGATGTGCCTCCAGGCATTTGCAAGAGCCTCAAAGCACACTCCAACTGAGATTTTTAGGCTCACACCCTCCAGACTTGGCCAGATGTTGATCTCAGCATCATGCACACACGCAAACCTAATCAAGATTTAATGCATCTTGATTAACATAAATTGGTGCCATTCCTCACCATTGACCTGATCCAAGGGGCCTATACCGAGTGCTTTTTACTGTGAAAAAGTAAACTCAGAAGCACTAACCATGCACCTCTTATAGCATATTGTTTAACCCCATCAGATGACATCAGAGAAGGGGACAGGGAGAGATGTGACAATATCTGAGGATTATCCATGTTGTAGATTATAATCTGGATTCTTGATGCATTCTAGTATAACAAGTCAGTGTGGGAAACCAGAGTTTTATAAGTGAGGATCTGGGATCTCTTCCCTATTGGATGATGCAATTTAATCAGAATGTTCCAGTTGAAATCTGATTATTGTGATGTATGTGATGACTCAGATACAGGAGTTTATACTTAAATCCTTCAAGTATGAAAATAAAATTTAAATAATGGACTCAACTTCTCAGGTTAATGGCCAGAAAATAGACTGGCCAACACAAATATAAAAACCCCTCAAACTTGGATTGTAACAAGAATGATGAATTCCTTGCTGCATCAAGAAGGATGAAGGGAGGAACTTGTGCAAAACAACAAATTCGGGACTAATTTAATTTTAGGAGGATTACCATGTCTGATTTTTATTTCAAGAAATCATCCATATCTAGCCCCCTTACAATGCAAGTAATGTTTGGCCAAGAAGCTGATTAGGAAATAAAAAACACCACACATACACGGTATCCAGAGTATTTTTTTAAAACCACTCAGGAGATTTAAGCCATTTCTTTGAGGAGGTTGACTCATAACTACTGGCATAAGTAGAACATTCAGGAAGAAAATGGATGCATCATTCAGAAAAGAATGTTGTGGCAAAATGTTGCAAGCTCTCAGTCCGAAGCATGAAGAGGAACTTGTCCCCTTTTTTGTGCTCTTTCTTTCCTCACCAATGGGATGTTCAGAACAGTCTTTGGAGGTCCCACCTTCCTTTTGAAGGGAACAGACCAGGAGAATGATTGTGCCATTACTGAAAAATCCACAACCAGTTCTATGGTAAAAAAAGCAATACTCAGGCAATCCAAGTTTCAAACCTGCATCCATTTATCATCCCCTTTTGCAAGGCTCTTTTGCCTTATGTTCCAGAAGAAATACTCTCTTTACTCGAATTAACACTCACTTTTTCAGCCGAATTTAGTCTCCAAAATCAGAATACACATTAGATTCAATGGTGCATTAGATACAAGTAAATATAGTATTTTGTTTATAAGTATAGGTCAGTACAGTTTATTATTAAGTTTAACAGTTTATTATATAGTAATAAAAATATAACATAAACCCATTATTGTATGGGTTTTTTTTGCCTACTGCAATTAGGTAAAAATCATAATATTAACCCATTGTCATATTATTGTTGTCATATAACTCATTGTTATAGGCAGTAAAATTTTTACACCTTCTCAGTAAACATTTACTTTACTGTGCTTTATGCTTTACACCTGCACAGTAAACATTTATTTATCTCCAGATTTTTAAAATTGGGGTGTTCATTAGATTTGTTGGCGTATTAGGTGACATATTCTTTACAAATGTACTGTGGCTTTCTACTTGGTGTGAAGGCTTGTGTATGCCTGCTTTTGTTAGAAGACTCCAGCCCACTGATTTTCAAACTTTTTCATCTTCTGGTACAGTGATAAGGCATTAAATTTGTCATGGCACACAATCAGTATTTTTTTTAACCATTGACAAGGCACACAATGCTGCAGGAAGGAAAGCCTTTCCATTGGAGCATGTCCTTGAACTGGAGCAAGTTGCAGGAATGGGAGGTGGAGCAACTGAATCTGAACTCTCTGATGACTTCTTTTCAGATGTGTTTTTGGCTACCTATTGAGATGAGTTCTCTTGGCCCAAAGCCGTGGAGAGATTGAAGCTTCTTGAAAACCAGGCCTCATTAATAAGACTTTGCTCAATATTGAAACACTTCATAGGTGTTACTATCTCATGGCAGAGGACAAAGAACTTCATGTTATCTACTCCACTGCTGCCACCAGTTAAGCAACAGACTAGTCAATTTTTCTACTCTTTGGAAACAAATGACTGGAGAAAGCCAATTGGACTCTGAAGCCGACCTGGACTTTCCAGGAATTGATGCTTTAAAAAATCATTCCAGACATCCACTGATTAGGGTAGCTTGAGACTTGCTGGATAAGAACTTTTTACCAGACCAGGGTCTGAATCGTTTCCTATTGCTCCCCGCAGAGTATCATAACATTTTCTATATTTGAACCAAGAGGATTTAACCTACCTAATAAGGCCTGGTCAACGCTTAACAGGATCAGCAGTCATCATGGCATGTGTGCTAACTTCCTCTATAAATGGAGAAAGTTTTCCGCTTCATAATTTAACTGTGGTGCCTTATAGCAGACAGTGTGGCACATCATGGAACAGTGCCCATGAATGCATAATCAGGGAAACTCCAGAGACTTCCATGCAACTTCAACTTGCACTGTTTATTATATAAATAGTCTGTCTTTGAATCTGTCAAGAGAATACAGTAATTAGTCTCATTGTGAATGTAATCTTTATGTAAGAGTGGACAGAGGGTGTGATGTGTTGATACCTTTACTATATGCTAAATAATAATATCTTGCCCTCTGTCCACCCTTACATAAAGAATGACATCTACTTAAGACCCACCTGGTGAGGTATGTTGTGAGATATACAAGAGTGAATGGTCTTGTAACCTGTACGTGACCCGCCCCCCTTCCTCATAGCTTGTGTACCTAAGCAATATGGCATAATCTGGATTTGGAGAGATTTCGGACTTGTGGTAAATTCAATATTAGCTATTGGGTCCTATTGCAAAACTCCAAGATTTGTTTTCCAAGCTGGCTTGGAGTCAACAATATTCTAAGACCTTGACAGGCCTATCCAAAAGGAGACCCTCCTTTCACCAGGATGTCACTATGAAGACTAGTAAATGATTGCTTCACTTTACTATATGGTGTTATCATGTCACAGATAGGTTGTTAGAATGTATATTGAGTAATCTTTTGGTTCCTGGGAAAGATTCACAAACATTTGGAGAATTTGGAAACTTCCAAAAGGCACGGATAAAAGTGAGCAAGGAATTATGTTTATTTTTCCAAGGGCTGCAATCCTACCCACACTTTCCTCGGAGTAAGTACTATTGAACACAATGGGATTTACTTTTGAGTAGACATGCTTAGATTTGCATTGAAGGTTAAAAATATGTGCCGTAGAACTCAACGACAGGAAATCTATTCCCAGGAGGAAGTCTCCATTCCAATAAAAGTTTCAGACTTGCATTCATGTCTGTGTTGACATACTGTGCAAGGTTCGTTCCTGAACTCTGGGCAATGATGAAGGCACAGGATAAGAGTGCAATCCTCACCCCACCCAGTTAGTCTGAAATAAATACAGGCACAAGTCCTGTGCTGGCCTGGAAGTATCGTAAAAGTGCCATAAGGCACTTCTGCACTACTCCAGTACACAAACATGCACCAGTCTCTCCCAACCACCACAAGAATGGAGAGACATGAGTTGTGCTGGTCTAAACTGGTTAGCCATTATGTTCTTGATGTAAGGGCCAGTTTGGTTGTTCACTGGCTCATCAGTAATTATTTCAACTTGCCAAGCAGGGTTGCACCAGTGCCTTCATTTTAATACACCTGTACTACTGGCCTCTGATGTTCTGCTGACTCACAAGGTCAGGGAGACCCAGATGATTAATGGTGAATAATTTGATTCATAAAACATCAGCTTACACAACCACAGAACATCAAATTATGTTCTTATAGGAACTTACAGGCAAATCACAAATGATCCACCTTGTCAGGATTAACCACTTCAAAGGCAGCCATTCTCAATGGACCTAGGGTACTCTATCTTTTGTTTTATAAAAGAAGAATATTTTTCTTTATTTATCTACATAATACTGTCAGCTATTTCAAGGTTCTGGAAGGACAAGGGGGCACCCTTCACCAGAACATTAAACTTCACTAAAACAAGTGGGATCTTCTCAAAAGTACAAGTGATCTCATCAAGCTTAAATTAATTTTAAGTTCCATTTATATGTGCGTTTAGGATATGGCCGCCAAATGTCCTGAAAAACAGGGACAGTCCTGATTTTGGAGGATTGAGTTCACATACTGGCAAGTGTGACAGAGAGTCCTGTCCTGATTTCGTGGAAGAGAATTATGGTAACCCTATTGCAGGAGAACTTCTTAGTGAAGTGTGTGCAAACAAAGTCTATCCTTACATCCAAGAAAGCAAAGATTCAAGCGTGATGTATCCCTCCTTTCACCATCAAGGGCCTTATAAAATTCTTTTTGAAAGATGGATTTTCTTTGGCTAGATTAGATGGTTCTCATTTTGCTACCAGGGCTTGTGAGAAATTAATCAGCTTTTGGAGCTGGAATAACGATCATGAAACCACCCAACAGAGGAAAGAGGAATGACTTGAGATCATTGTTGCCAGGTTCAACATTATACCTAAGACCTTGACTTCAGGAGGCCTCTTCGAAACCATTTTTCAAGTTCAGGTTACATGTACTTGCCTTCCCGTGTGAGTTTTGCTTTCAAATCAACCCAAATCTGATGTCAAATTCCATCTGTGCTGCCAGGGTTTAGATTGGTTTAAGGTGGAATCATAATTCAATGCAGCTTCTTTGAAGCATCACCCTTGAGTCATCTGCAACTTGGCTCCACTTTGCTGAAAAGCCTTCAAAACTATGCAGTGCCAGAATATTCTTTAGGTTTGTAAAAAGCCCAAGAAGAAGTTGGCTCTCTTTATTTATCTCCATGTTTCCTAAAGAAATGTACAGCCAGTTCAGCAATTCAGCATCTTTGGGAAAAAGAGCAAAAGGTGCCAGCCAAAGCCTGGATAAGAAACATGCCTTGAGCAACATTCCCATGCAAGTTATGAACAAATGACTTTGTCGCTAATACAGGTAGCCTGTTTAAATCATCATGGCAGACATTTCGTTTGAAGTGTCTTTTTAAAAAGGAATTGAAACAAAAAAAAAACCCTAATTGTTTATTCAACTGGGAAATGAAAGAAATGAAAAATAGAAATAAATAGAATGGGGAATGGGAATGGGGATTAATTTGAGCATGCGCTTCATTTCTAAGATGTGTGTTGCTGCTTGGAGAAATCCTGGAAATTTTAGCCAGTTCATTATCCAGTTTCTACATTTTATCTCTAATATAGTTATTTAAATTTATTTATGTATTTTCTTGACCTTGACACTGTGCCAGGTATTTGATTCAGCCCTCTGGCTGAAAAGTTTAAAAGATCCCTGCTCTACAACACAAAGCCCAATGCTAGGATGATACCTACATGGACTACTGCAGTGCTACAAACATGTATATGTAAATGTATTTAAGAGAAACAAATCTTTTGCAAGATCTTGAAAAAGTGTCCAACTGGCCAGGAGCCTGATGGGCTAAAAGCATCAGAGTCTTCAGGGATACATACCTGCTCCATAAAGATTCAGAGGCAGTGTATGTCTGGACAAGAGGCGCCAGAAAGAGAAGACTTTTAGACTACATGTCCAAATTGTGGGCTTCCTTGATGATCGTAATAGGATATAGGAAGCTGGAATAATTTGATTTTATAGGATCCCTTTTACGTCTACCTCTACAGTATTTATATACCGCTTTTCAACTGAAAAGTTCACAAAGCGGTTTACAAGAAAATGAAAAAATTAATAGCTAATGGGTGCCTGTCCCAAAAGGGCTCACAATCTAAAGTGCAAAAAGAACACCAACAGAAGCCATTAGAACAGACATTGCTGGGGTGTGGAGGGCCATTTACTCTGCCCCTGCTAAAGAAAAGAGGAACACCCACTTGAAAGAGTGTCTCTTGACCAATAAGCATATATCCTTTTATATGGATATGATTTAGGTACAAAGTTAGGAAAGCTTAACAATGTCCAACATATGCTGGATTGTGGCCATAGAGACTTATGTGTCTGTTGCTGCATCCGATGCACACTTTCCTGGGAGTTAGCCCCACTGAATACAATGGAACTTACTTCTAAGCAGATATGCACAGAATTGCACTCTTTCTTGAGAAGAATCTCACGAGCCTTGCTCACTTCAGGGCTACTTTATATTCTTCCACATAAATTGTTGCTTGATTTTCTAACTCTGTACTTACCTGTTTCTGCTGACTTCCAGCAGCTAAAATTCATTTAATGCAGGAATGCATTGTCAGTCCCGAATATAGGTTGCATGCTTCTTCTAACCATGTTTTCTGTTCTGTTTCCATAGAAATGTGCGTTGAAAGACGGAAAAGAAGGAAGTGTCTCTTGAAAAAGTAGTCTTCCAAAATGGTTTTTGTTTGCTTTGTCATAATTATATGTAGAACATGTTCCATTTTGATGGATTTTCATTCTGAAAACAAAAAAAGTCGATGGGAATATTTTTACTACATTTATGTCTCACTTTTCAACCATTATAGAATTCAAAGCAACATACAGCACAATCATAATCATGTCTACTCAAAAGTAAGCCCCATTGTGTTCAATGGGTCTTACTCCCAGGAAAGTGTCTTTAGGATTGCAGCCTTACACAGATTTCTTAAACAGTCTCTCATTCAGGCACTGACCAGACCCAGAATGACCATATTTTGTTTCAGCAAAATGGTTTGTGTTGGATGCTCCCTGATCATAACCTGGGAATAGTACGGGATGGGATTGTAATGGAGTTCATGTTCCTGAATTAAATATTTCATAACATCATCACTTTGGAGGAAGGGATGTGAGAGTCTTCTAGCCCAACAACTTCCACATATGGAGGATAATTGATTCTAAGAATGGTACAGCTCCTGAGTCCAGCCCTGCCAGACCTGAATCCAATGTTGTCTTATAGTCTTGGAGATCAAATCACCGTTTAATGACACACCTCTTCCACATAGGGTACATAGGATCCTATTAGGCTAAAAAAGCAGTGTTTCTGATCTATATCAGAGAAATCAAAGGAAAACACAGTGATGAAATACTGCTCAGCTGTATTTTCTTATCATGCAAGATACTTTTCTTATCATGCAGAATAAAGATAGCTACTGCTATCTAAGTATGAGTTTTGAATCTGCACCTGCTGAATATATTTACATATATTCCATCTTCTGAAAACCAGAACAACACCCCATTTCAGATGTGATCATTTCTGAACAAGGGATATACAAGTTCTGGTCTATTCCAACCCAAACCTTCTTTGTCAGCCCCTCCTTTTCTTCTTTCTTATAATCAGTGATTTTTTTTCTGGGGGAAAAAGGGTACCAGTACTCGCTACAGTGCCATAGCCAGTCATTTATTTGTCAATTATTATCATTTATTTATCAATTATTAATTAGCTCATGGGGGGAAGGTGGAGAAAGGTGTTGGTACTGAGTATCGGTGAGTACCCCAGAAAAAAAGCCCTGCTTATAATGTATTGACCTGGGCTGCAATCCAGAAGGTCATGCACACAACAAGGCTGCAACGTCCACTCCGCCATCACACACAAAAGAAGCCCTCTAAGCCATGTGTTTGAAAAACCAGTTCTGAACCTGAGGTTAGCTTCAAATGTGTTTCTAATAGGATGAAAAGATCTATGATGGAAGAAGGCGACAAAATAAGATGTCCCACTGTACACTTTTATAATCAGCTTTTTGGGGTCACAATAATCTTGTACAGAGAAATCTTTACAACCACCTTGAGACTATATTGTGAAAGGTAGGATAGGGACAGGATAGTCCACTTGTGTAGCACTAAAGACAAGTTTGAGATCTAGGTAAATATCAAGAATATTCTAGTTCATAGACTGGATTTTGTGACTAAATGAGTAGCTGGTTCAGATTTTGTGAATAAATGAGTAGCTACGGAGCCATGTGTTTCTAACCTCTTTTGCTTAAGAATATTCATATCAAAGTTCCATTGAAATCACTGCCATCTACTATTTGGAGTGGCTGGAATTGTTTTCCCCAGCCCTACCTGGAGTGGGTCTGTGGTATTCATACAAAGCATAATCTCAACCACTTTATAACTTTATAATTCTTATCCTGCAATCCTATCCACACTTTCTTGGGAGAAAGCCACATTGAACACAATAGGACTTACTTTTGAGTAGACATGCATAGGATTTCACAGTTATTGTAACTTCCTAGTGGCTGTGTGGTATAGTGGAATATCCCAGCCAAGATCACTGAGACTAAGAGTACACTCCTAACCATGTCTACTCAACACCCACTGTGTTCAATGGATCTTACTCCCAGGAAAGTCCAATGGGTCTACTCAGAAGTAAGTCCTCTCCTAGGCATTAAGTCTTACTCCCAGGTAACTGGATAGGATGGCAGTCACAGAGCTAACCCAATGCAGTCTACTCAGAAGTAAGTCTTCTCCTAGGCACTATTACTCCCAGGTAACTGGATAGGATGGCAACCTCAGAGCCTGACCCTATGCAGGTCTACCCAGAAGTAGGTCCCCTCATAGGCAGAGGAGCCTACTCCCAGGTAACTGGATAGGATGGCAGCCTCAAAGTCTGACCCTATGCAGGTTTACTCAGAAGTGAGTCCTCTCATAGGCATTGAGTCTTACTCCCAGATAACTGGATAGGATGGCAGCCTAAGAACACAATCCTAACCATGTTTACTCAAAAGTGAGCCCCACTGTGTACAATGGGACTTACTCCCGGGAAAGTGTCTTTAGGATTGCAGCCATAATATGGTCACATGACTGTTTTCTTTGGGATCTCCTGGAATCAGCTTGGGCTATTCTCAGCAGCGTACATCAAATTTGTTCTAATTTCTTATCATTCTCCAGGCTATAGGAAGTCAACTCATATTGGGCAGCTTTTAAACAAATGAATTGAATTTGACTTGTAGGATGTGGCTTTTGCCTCTGAAGATGCTACTGAATATGTATGGCAAAACGTTAGTCTTCCAACAACAACTCTTCAAATGGCCAGAAAACCCAGGAATTGATACACAGCAGTGGCATCTTGCTCTATATCAGTGGTTCTCAATCTTCCTAACACTGTGACCCCTTTATAAGTTCCTCATGTTGTGGGGACCCCCAACCATAAAATTATTTTCATTGCTACTTTATAACTGTAATTTGCTACTGTTATGAATCGTAATGTAAATATCTGATATGCAGGATGTATTTTCATTGTTACAAATGAAATGTGTGTTCTGTGCACACACTGAGCACAATGGGATTTATTTCAGAGTAGGCATGCATAGGATTGGGCCCTGAGGCTGCAATCCTATCCACATTTACATGGGAGTAAAGGCCCCCCTGACTATAATGGGATTTATTTCAGAGTAGGCATGCATAGGATTGAGCCCTGAGGCTCTCAATCAACCCGAGTGTGCATGCAGCTACAGCCGGAGGTCTGGCAAGCGTGACCTGGCCCCCTGCACCAGGGGTCTTTAGGCGACCCCCAGGAAAGCTCTAGGCGACCCCCAAAGGGGTCCCGACCCCCACTTTGAGAAATGCTGCTCTATATCCTATGTACCACATAGGAGTACATTCAGGGTCACCTTCCATCTGGCTGGTTCCTTAACCAACTTGTCTAAGGCACAGACAAGGCTGAAATCCTATACACACTTGTGTGTGACACTTACCTGTGAACTCAATGGGGCTTACTTCTGAGTTGCCTAGGCTAGGGCTGTTAGTGTATATACAGACATCTCCCTTTGTCATGACCTGAACATGAACTTAAGTTGGTGTTGTGAAGGTCATTGATACCATCCATTATGACAACACTTTCTCCCTCCTTGATATCTCTTTCCAAGACAAGATCATCCTCGGAATCTTGATTTAGAAGGAGATACTGTGTTCCTCCAAATCACTACATGATTTGGGCTTAGTATTTCCACACTATAGATTTTTCATGTACTTGTAGGATATCACATTACTTAGGCAAGCCTGTTGGATAAAATGTTGTGAACCAGTCAGGCTGCCTACCATGGCTTCCTGCCCAAGGGTGCTTTGTAGAGATTACAGTGTACAAAGATATAATTCCAAGAAAGCTCTGTAACAATCGCACCCTGAAGAGCTGAACCTTTGCTAGCACTCCTACTAATTTTTTCCATATGTTCCGAAAAGGGGTGCCTTTCCTTCTGGTCTGTGTCATGCTAATCCAGTTGCCACAAACAGTTCTCAGGAGTGCTGAGAGAGGAAGCAGATAATACTTGTAATGAGGGCTGTCACTTGATTCAAAAAATTGAGGTTGTCTTGGAAAGAGCGAGTTCCAATGACTACACACTGCTCGAGGGCAAGTAATGCCTATTGCCAAGCAGTCACTCCCTTCACATGCCGCACTCTTCCAAACAGTTTACCATGCAGCTTGGTGGGACCAGATCTGATAGATCTAGTCCACAGATCTAGTGCACAGGTCTCTAAAATAACTTTTTATGTTGCCTATACTCCAATGGGGAAAAAGGGTATTTTTTTAATAACATTTTTTGTCTCATGAAAATATGACGGTCCAATATTAACCAATTCAGGCCAGCATATCTCAGCCATCTCCTGGTTCCCATGTTGGCATCAAGAGGCTGGCATATATCTGTGCACTGGCCTAACCCCTCAGGAGTGGCGCAGATGTGCCTCACTACATTTTTGTGACACTCCCATAGCCACCACGGGACCAGTGATGGGATTCAAAGAAATTAACAACCGGTTCTATGCCCATCTGGCAGCCACTTTTAAATGGCTATTTTTAAACTTTATATGTCCTATCTCTCATTAACAATCAGTTCTATAGGGTAGGTGCGAATCTGCTGGAGCCCACCACTGCACGGGACTGGTGTGCCAGCCTTACTAACCCAACTTGGGGGTTTAGGATTAGGCTGTGAATAACAACTGGATATCATAGGCTGCAATCCTAAAGACACTTTTCTGGGAGTAAGACCTACTGAACATAATGGAGTTCACTTTTGAGTAGACATGGTTAGGATTGTGCTCTTAGAACAACAACTTAGAATGATAGATGAATAACAATATTATAAGCCCATTTGGAAGTTACTTACTATTTCACAAATTCTTTTATTAAGTGATTATTGTATATGACAGAACAATATTGAAAGAAATTTAAGTTCTACCTCTTGTCTCAATATCTAATATTTTGCAAGCAATATTACATTTTCCAGGAATCAAAGTAAAGCAGATTGAGTGGAAATTTCACCTTGAGTCTTTATAAAAAAAGATGGGATATCAATATAGTAAATAAGGAAAATAAATACATAAATAAAATGAGGTATCTCTTATCCTTGCTTCATACAGATCTCTTTGGAGAATTTTTCCCCCAACCATTGTAAATCACATTTATGTGATACATTCCTATAGTGCATTTAAGCAGATTTTATATTTTATACAGTGAATCATGTATACTTATATGCACATTCACCTAGTGAGGTGTTAAGAACTAAATAACAAAAAGCTCTTGTTTAGTGCTTTTTGTTATTTAATTCTTAATACCTCAGTAAAGCAGCATTTTATAAAAATTCTAGAATGCCATATTAAACATTGTGTAAACATTCTTTGTTGATGGAATCTCAAAATTATGATGCTCATAAAGAATATAAATGGCTTGTGCATAATACGTTCAAGCATTTGGATTCCAATCAACATTTCCAAGGGTAAATTCCTTGGAAGCTCCACTTAGGAATCACTAAAGAAATGGTTTCACTAGTGTGGGAGTAGTTTTGGAGAAGATCCACTTCTCTTTTCTTCCAGTAAGAAACATGGACATCGAGGGCACTTGAAAAGAGCTTATATTTCATCTCCTTCCCATATCATATCCAATATATCCCTGCTCCAGGTTCCAAGAGTGATGACAATGACATATACAGTCAGTTCCCATTATCCACTGGGTTTGGTTCCTGGAAAACTCAGGGGATACAGAATCAGCAGTGGTCACAGCATCAGCAGATAACGAATCATTTATCCTATGGGATTAATGGGGTTAGAGGAGATCAAAGTGAACCTGACTGAGAATGAGATTGGTCTGGAATGGCAACAGCAAATACCTTCAGAATGATGTGGATAGCTTCAGAATGGCCACTGAAGATAGATTCAGAATGGCCACAAATAACTGCAAGGTGGCCACAGATAGCCAAGAACAGGGAATGAATGGTGTAACCTGAATTACACTCTTGTTCTTGTGAAAAAGCAGAGAGTGCACACAAGAGAGAAATGAAGCACAGTATAAAGAATGTTTGCTGTATCATTCTCCATCATACCATATGTGTTCACCACATCTGAAAATGCTCAGAAATGGATTGTTGATGCTCCTTAAGGAGATATAATTGTTGATGGATTATATAGAAGAATCTGCAAAGCAATGGGAGAACATGTGTTCTGTTTGCATGTAGTCCCATTCTATAGCAGGTCCACATCAAAGGACAGTGTTCACAAAGATGTCTGTCTGGGACCTTGGAGAACCCCTACTGGACTCCAGGTAGACAATTTGGGATTGACGGCTGAATGGTTTGACCAATGACAAATGGTTTGATGAAAAACAGAGATTCAAAAGTCCACTGAATCTTGCTTTCAATATCCCCCAAAATGATTGCCCCATGAAGTGTGAAGCTGCTTTTAATCCTCTGAAGTTCTGCATTCACTTCAAAATGCACCTGACCTTAAATACTTTCCCCACCTGTGTTTGAGGCACCAGCTGTGCACTTTATGCTTATGTGCAGTTTTAAAATGCTAGCTCAAGTTTCAGGATTGGACTTTCACATTATTCCTTTCCCTGGGGAATGATGATCTTGTCTGTTGTCACACTGACTAGTAACCCCTACTCTGACTTTCATACTGAGTCAGGAAATAACTTGGCCTTCTAGCCGCTAAAGAGATAAATTTAGAGAGACAGAGAAAGAGAGAAAGGGAAAACAAAGATTTTAAAATGTCAGATCAGATCAAGGCCAAATATTTGGGTTTATAAAAACCAATGGGATTTGAATTGTGATGAGGCTAAACTGGATCTGCTGTTTTAAGGAAGGTAAGGAAGTTGAAGGATATGTTTAATCTATACCCCACATTCTCTCAGCAATGCTCAAGATGACACACATTGCAAAGCCTCACCTGATACTTTTCCAGGTACTAACTAATAAATTGCAATGTACCTCACTGCAGCAAAATTGCTCAGGTTTTAGACCACAGACCCAACTTATAGGGCATCACTCTCAAAAGATTTCACCAATGTTAACTGAAGTCCTGAACAGCATTTACTTGGCACTTGAAGGTTATTTTGCTCAGACAGCTTCTAAGCACACCTTCTCTGTGCAGTGCTAATCTGTATTAGTAAGCTACAGATTTTCCAACGAAAGAAGATGAAACATTGTTCTCTCCCACATTCCACATTTATTAAAAGATTTCATCTTCTCTACTGTAATGTCTGCATCACAAAACAAATCATCAGCTTGCTTTGACCCTGACACCATTTTATAGGCTTAATAATAATAAATCTATGTCCTGAAATAGTTTCAGCAGATTACGGCAATCAATCAACATTCAGGGAACCTTAAACCATTAATGTCATCAGCAATGATCCAGCACCATGGGAATCTATCTAAATCAGCCATTATTTCTGAAAATGCTCCTTAAGAGCCTTAAGATAAAGGTAGTATTTCGGAGCATAAATTGCAGCTCTTATTTTTTTTTAACCAACTATTGGGAGATGATTGTCGTAGAGATTTTAAAAAATATCTTTTGAACAAGGCATTGCCGTTGAAGCAGCTTTAAGAACTAAGGGGGAAAACAATGTAAGCTATGGCTTAGGATAAATTCGTGCTAAAATCAGGCTGTTTGTGCTAAATAGAGGATAAAATCAGGCAGATTTTGTGCTATGCTTTGTGAACAAAATGTTGATTACTAGATGCTGAAAGAAGCAGTACCTGTCTTGGAGGTTTCTAAGGGGTGGAAGAGACACCCCACTTGTGGGCTTTGCAGATACATCTGGCCACTTTTAAAAGCAAGTTTCAGAACTAAGTAACTTTTGGGTATACACAAATTCTCTACCTGAGACAGGCCATCTCGCTCTACAAAAGCCATTCTTCCTGGAATGAACATCACCATCACCGCTCCCTGAGGATTAAGTTCTGCTTACACATTGTATCCTTTATCTTTAGCAGTATCTAAAGTATCTATTTAATCTTTTATCTTCGAGGGTAAGGGCAGGAACTACAGCCTTGGGAAACATCTAATAATTTTTTTATATACTGTGCCCGCCATTCTTGGTCGACTAATTTGCATTCAGTATTAAAAAGTGTGCTATCTGAATAATAAAGCAGTTAATTTGGGCCCAAAGCAATGATTGCTGGTGTCATATAAACAGTAAAAAGAGCCTGACATAAAAGGGGACATTTACAGTTTACATAATAAAAAAACCCAACAGCAGTTACTGTAAAAACTAGAGTTGTCCGGGAAAGAAGGTGACAAAACTGTCTGTAAATGACGTGTGCTAACATCTTATATATTGTAGTTGAGGTCAGTAGCTAGAGGGGTGCAGGGGTGTAGCTAGAGGGGTGTAGCTAGAGGGGTGCAGGGGGTGCACTTGCACCAGGTTACAAGCTTAAGGGGAAGCAACAAACTTAGCTTGACACTAATGACTTAAATTGTGAAAAATGGGGTATGTACAGTGATGGGATTCAAAGAAATTAAGAACCGGTTCTCTGCCCATCTGGCAGCCACTTTTAAATGGCTAATTTTAAAGTTTATACGTCCTATCTCTCGTTAACAACCGGTTCTACAGAGTAGGTGCGAACCTGCTGGAGCCCACCACTAGGTATGTAATAATGATAATACCATCATGTTATATATCGTTGGAAAGGTAATTTTATGCAGAATGCAATGAAATAAACTGCATTGGACAACCAGAAAATGAAACAACCAGAAAATGAAAACACAAAAGCCTATGGAACAAAAATGGATTTTCTTAACTCCAACTTTCCCATGTTCGGGCAGTTCGGCAGTTCGGCAGTGGAACAGATTGCCAAGTGAGGTGGTGGACTCTCCCTCACTAGGGATCTTTAAGCAGAGGCTCGACGAGCACCTGTCGGGGATGCTCTAGGGGGATTTCCTGCTGCAGGCAGGGGGTTGGACTAGATGACCTACTAGGTCCCTTCCAACTCTATGATTCTATGATTCTTTGTTACTGATGGCTCTGAGAACCAATGAGACGTAATTCTGATACTGTATGGTACTAATAAGGTGTTAATATGAATCAATTAGTACATATATTATATACAGTACATACAGTGGTGCCTCACATAAAGAGCTTAATTCGTTCTGGAGGCATGCTCTTTAAGTGAAGCAGATTTTTCCATAGGAAATAATGGAAACTCACGATTGGTTCCATGACCCCCAAAATATTCATATAAAAATATTAACTGGATATAAAAATGATGACAAAACACTGGAATTGAATTCAAAACATGCATTCAATGTGCATGATCCTATGAAGTCTACTTAGGTTGCAATCCTAAAGACACTTTCCTGAGAGTAAGCCCCATTGAACACAATGGGGCTTACTTCTGGGTAGACATGGTTAAAAGGCTGCAATCAAAGACACTTTCCTGAGAGTAAGCCTCATTTAACACAATGGGGCTTACTTCTGAGTAGACATAGTTAGGATACTGCAAAGATGCTTTCTTGGGAGGCTTACCTGGGCTGCTGCTGGAGGTTCAAGGTGGCCAGTGGCGGCACTTGGGGGCAGTTAGGGCAGCTGCCTCTGGCACCTCCAGGCAACTGCCCCCAAGTTGGGGGCAGTTAGAGACGGCAGCACTGGCTGGCAGCCCTTTTAAAGAGCCTCCATGTGAAGCTGCATAGCAGGGCTGCATAGCACTCGTGCCCATAGCGTGCTTGCTTGTTAAGTGAAGCAGAACTTGTTATGTGAGGCAAGATTTCTTGGAAATTTTTGCTTGTTATGTGAAACGCTTGTTAAGCGAGGTGCTTGTTAAGTGAGGTACCTCTGTATATCATAATATGTGTATCATAATACTGTATTATGTTACATGCTTACTAGGTATACAAGCACTTCTAAGTGGTGCTCCTTTTATATTGAGCAGGGAAAGAATAACCATTCCTCTTTGCCCAGCACAGTTTCCATAACCAATAAGGGACACAATTTTCATTTTTTAAACTTAATTCAATTTGATTTTGTTGTTGTGGGGAGGGGAGGGAGGGGGAACTCCAGATATCAAATAGGTGCTTTAGCTCTGCCGCTTAGGCTGCAATCCTAAATACACTTTCCTGTGACACAATGGGTCATACTTCTGAGTAGACATGATTAGGATTGTGCTCTTAGTTTGCTTTGCCACTAGCAGAGCAAATGGTGTTGAACTGCAGAGGAGGAGAAGGAGGCACGTTTCCCCCCAATTTTCTTTTTTAAAAAATACTCGAGAATGATGTCACTTCTAGTTGTGACACCATTTCCGGGGATACATTTTGAGCTTTGCACCAGGCTACATGATCATTAGCTACACCACTGGTTGAGGTTATGGGGGATGGTTTTACCTTTAAAGACAATCTGGTTTGGAGAGTAAACCAGAGAGTATGTGAACAGGGTGACTGTATACAATGGAGGATAGAATACTTGTACCTTTAACCATTGCATAGAAGAGGGAATTTAGGCAGGTTCATCTCAGTGTGGAAGGGTTTAAAAAGCAGTACTTGCCAAAATTTTGTCTTCTATACAGTGCTTAAAGGTAGAGAGACTCTCTCCTCCATTGTAGATGGTCAGCCTGTATGGAATCTAATACTGGATTCCATAATATTGCAACCCTCCATTTCTGGTTATGCCTGAAATGTATTGTGATAGAAAGTAATAATGAGAGTAAGTGGTTGTTGAAATGAGTATCTTGCTCATTGAAGTAGTCAAGCATAATAAAGAAGATGGAGAGGTTCTTATCTTTGTTGCCCATCAGTTTTGCTGGAGATCTTCATAAGAACCCTGATGGGTCAGGCCAATGTCCCAACGAGTCTAGATCCTACATACCATGGTGGCCTACCAGATGCTTTATGGAGCACACAAAATAACAGGTGACTTGCTTTCTGTTGCCACCCCTTACATCTAGCAAATCAAACAGGGGCACAATCCAAACAGTAAAGCACTTTAGCACCACTCCTAGTATGTATGTATTCCACATCACAGCAGGCCTTGGGAAGGATTGAGTTTGTGCTGGCTGAGCTCAGCCAATAGAGGGGCCTAGGTGCGTGTGGGGTGTATGGGAGGTGCTGGGTGGGAGGCATTCCTGAGGTGGGTGGGAGGGGGGCAGAAAATGGAGCCAGGATCTGGTACTAATGGATTGGGTTAAGGTTTGGGCTGTCAGTGAGATGGTCAAGATGGTCATTCAAAATTGTTGAATGTTGAATGTTGATTTGAATTGTTGACCACGCCTATAATAATCAGTAGGACCTACTACTGAATAAATACATGTCAAAATAATGTTTGTATTTGGGGTTCATTTTTCTGATCCTTTTGAGGATCAGAAATATGAGGGATAGTGACTATGTCTAAAAATAAATAACATGAGGAGGTGGTGCATTCAACACTGTATTCCATAATATTCCAACCCGCCATTTCTGATTGTGTCTTAAATGTATTGTGATAAGAGTTAAGTGTAAATCCTGCAACATGCAATGAACTCTGCACAAAGTCACAAACCCAGGGCCGGTCTACCAGGGTGACCATGTCCTTTTTTCCAGGATATGTCCTCTTTTGGATATGGCCTTGTGTCCTGGGAAAAAAAATCTTCACTGTTCTCCTTTTCCTTGTGAATGGGTGCTTGTAGCTTTCTTGTAACTAATAAAGTATATGTAGTAGTTTTAAATTTAATAAGTAATTTATTACTTATTAAAGTAATAAGCAATCTACTGTGTTTTTTTGCTTTTACGTATTTTGTCATGTCCTACATTTTCTTGGATGTCCTACATATTGCGGGGCCCTACACCGTGGTTAAGATATATGGACACTTTGAAGTCTACTCATGAAGCAGCATGAAGTAGGCATTTCAGGTGGTGAACCAGTGGAAGGTGGTGGACTGTGGTACATGGCTTTTTTTCTGAGGGTACTTGCCAGTACTCAGTATCAGCACCTTTTCCTAACTGCCCCTCCCCAGCAGTTAATTAATAATTAGTCATATGGGATGACTGACCTGTGGTGAGTACTGGCACATTCCCCCTGCCCTCACCCCCAAAAGTGACCATAATCACTGGTCACTCATTACCTTGGCTGGCCGGCTGAAGCCATCAATTGACTGATATAATAAGGTTTTGCAGTGACGTAACATTTAATGGGAAGACTAGGACTAGAATGAGGGTGAGCATATGATTGCTTTCCTATATCACAAGTATCACTGGGAGTATTTACCTTATCGGAACATGGAATTGCTCTGTAATCCAAACAGGAAATAGTTATTTTAAGAAAGAAAAGATGAGATTAAGCATATCTTTCCATGTCAAGTGATGTATGTATGGATTATTTGCAGTGATGTACTTAATTCCTGACTCATGACCTTTTTATTTGTTAACTCCTCCATATCGTTGTCTGCACCTTTGGGAAGTTAGAGTTATTTTTAAAATACTTGATCCTTGACTTATGACCATTTGTTTAACCTGTATAACTTTGAGGCCAGCCCAGACATGAGGGCCACAGATCCCTCTCTTTAAAAGCAAAACGGCATGAATCACTTATAAAGAGAGAGAATAAAACCAGAGAAATATAGGGAATGGGTGTGAGGAAGAGGCAAATTTGTATGCGTAAAACATTTATATCCTGCCTGCCGGTAGTAGATCAAAGCAGATTCCAGTACACAATTAAAGCAATGCTATCAGTTAACAATTAAACCAGCATTTTCTAACAGTGGTCATCTGTGTGCAACCAGCCAAAAGCTGATCTGAAAACGTTTTATAGTCTGGGAAAGCAAGAATATTTTAACCTGGTGCCAAAAGGATGTTGCATTTGCTGCCAGGTGAATTCTTAAGAGGAAAGAGATGTCTCTTGAAAGGAAAGACGGAAAGAGGCACGTATATTCGCCAGTACTAGCATTCTGGCAGCATAGGGTTGTTGATGGGGGCAAGAAAGCTGGGCCGCTTTTGCCACAAAAGGTGAAATGCATAGCAGCTTCATGAAACTTCACTGTTGCTAGTAATATGGCAGCATGTGCAGGATGGAAGTTTGTGTGCAGCATATTCTGCACACACGAATATGGCAGCAAGTGCAGGAGGAGGTTCAGGACTGGTGTGGGAGGATTTTGGTTACAGGCAGTGGTGGGCTCCAGCAGGTTCGCACCTACTCTCTAGAACCGGTTGTTAACGTGAGATAGGACATATAAAGTTTAAAAATAGCCATTTAAAAGTGGCTGCCAGATGGGCAGAGAACCGGTTGTTAATTTCTTTGAAGCCCATCACTGGTTACAGGTACAAGTGCATGATCATCATCCTAGGGCTAAAGAACACTACACGGATGCAGGGACACACACACACACACACACACAGACCAACCGACCGACCGATCATTGTGTCCTATAACTATACAGCCTTTGCACCTGGAAATGGAGTGTCTTTTGTCAACACAAACAGATAGGGATGTATATTGTTCTTTGCAGGTGCAGCCACCTTTTCCAGTGTGCCACCTTTTCTGGGTGCCCACCACCAGTAAATGCAAGCATACTTAATTCTGAACAGTTCTCAGTTTTTACTGAGAGTTTCTAAGAGGCTCAGTTTAGAACAAGATTAGACATGTTCACAGCTGAAATCTAAATGGGTTCTGCATCCGAGTTGAAATGGTGTGCTTAAACGCTGATCCCTAATGCAGCCTATGCGCAGCCCACAGCAAATGTTCTCCCCAGCTGCTGCTCTTCCCATTAACAGGACGGGAGGAAGAATTAAGGAATCACTCGTGCTGAACAGTCTGGAGCTCAGGCTATAGTAGTTGTCAGTTTGTAGGCGGAAGACTATAATAGATTGGAGAGCAGCAGGAATGCTAACCTCAGGTCAGCATCATAAACAATCATAATATTTGGGTGCTCTTTTTGTGGTATTGCCTTGTTATATTTAGAGCCTCCTTGCCTTCACAGTTTCAGACTTTGCTCAGCATCCATGAGAACTAGAAACTTTATACAGCCCCCTTGAAACTGCCCCCTTGCAGCTGCTTTTAATGAAAAAAATAAATTAATAAAAGGTTGCACGTGTGCATTTATAAATCAAATCTCTTCTGTCTTGCATGTCGTATTTCAGAAACAACTTACATCTCCTTTCAAGCACATGGGTTTAATTCTTTTGTTTCTGTGTTGATTCTATGACTGACTGCTGCCTAATCCTATCTTCCACTATTGGCATGCTGGTGGGATCATGTGCTGCGTCCATTGGTGGTGGTGGAGATGATCAGGAGACCTATCAGAGATAAGTAAAAATATTTTTTATAATCATTATGTAATAGCCTGTGGTTCTTCTTGGACCCATGCCAGCTATATAGCTGGTATAAATTCAGAAAAAGAGGTAGGATGGGCCAAAGAAAGGGGGATAAGATCTGGCACAATAATAGTTTCTTCCAGTCTGGCACTACTTCCTATAGATATAGGATGAGGGAACTTTACAGTTACAGAGTTAGGGGCACAGACAAGAAGAAAATTAAATTATTCATACTCTAGGAACTCTAAAGGGCTGTGGTAACTCAGTGGTTAAAGACGCTGTACTTGTCAACCTGAAGGTTGGCAGGTTGATGGTTCGATACTCAAGTACTGCAAGGCAATGAGAGAGCTATTACTTGCCCAGCTCCTGCCAACCTAGCAGTTTGAAAGCATGTAGGTAAATAGTAGATAAATAGGTACCAAGCAAGTAGATAAAAAGGTACCACTTTGGTGAGAAGGCAACAGCACTTTTGGTTTTTAGTCATGCCGACTGCATAACCACAGAGATGTCTCCAGACAATGCTAGCTTTTCGGCCTTATAACAAGATGAGCACCACCCTTAGAGTTGATCATGACTAGCCGGGCAACCTGTAGGGGACACCTCTACCTTAAATTAGGTAACTCTTGGTGCAATCTGTAGGTATCCATGCCCAGTAATTAGAAATACATATATTTCTTGTTTACCTCCACTTCCACTGCTACATTGTCTTCTTGGGGCTGAGGTGGGAGGCTCATACCAATGAACTGGGGGTGCTTTCTCTCTCTCTCTCTCTCTCTCTCTCTCTCACACACACACACACACACACACACACACACAGAGTGGGGGGGGGTAACATGCATTCCAAACAATTCTGCACCAAAAAAAAGCTGAATTCTGTACTCAGATTTGCAGAATTTAACTCAAATTTGCATTATATTTTCATCCTGCCCTTCCTCCAAGGAGCTCTGATCAGTCCAAGGTTCTTTCCCCTCACATTTTATTTACACAATAAAGATTAGATAGGCGGAGAGTATGTGACTGACCCAAGGTTCACCTGGTGTGCTCATGACTGAGTGACGTGAACCTTCTGTTCCTGATCTGATTCTTTAATCAGGACAGCAGCCTGCCTAGGCAGTTGGCTGGCATAGAGATTTCACCCAAACATGCTGGTTTTTGTATATATACATATATATTTCAGTCAGTGACGGGATTCAAATAAATTCATAGAATCACAGAATCATAGAGTTGGAAGGGACCTGGTAGGTCATCTAGTCCAACTCCCTGCCTGCAGCAGGAAATTCCCCTAGAGCATCCCCAACAGGTGCTCGTCGAGCCTCCGCTTGAAGATCCCCAGTGAGGGAGAGTCCACCACCTCCCTTGGCAATCTGTTCCACTGCCGAATTAATAGGTTCTATGTCCTAATAACCTAAATTAACAACAGATTCCATGTCCCATTAGTAACCATTTCTCAGAACCAGGCGCTCATTAACAAAGGATTCTATAGAACCTGTAAGAACCCCCTGACACCCACCACTGATTTCAGTGTAGTTTGTTTCATTGCATTTTGCATGAAATCTCACATTAAATGATATATAAGAAAGGCAAAAGGCAACTTCTTCAGCGTTTGTCCCATGTGGTAGTGGGGTCCACTTGTTCTGGATTGATTGAAGCACATGGTTGATGCGATATTGGGGAAATCTGGCTGACCAGATTAGATATGGGAAATCTGGCTGACCTGTCACAGGGGCTTGTCACCAGGATGTTGCCTTTCCCACCAAAGTGGTACCTATTTATGTATCAAAAATTTACTCGGCATGTCACCTTGCACTTTCCTAGCAACTCCACTTCCTAGAAGGTTCATATTGGAGAAGACAGTCCTTGTGAGCTGGTGCCACTTTTTTTGAGGCTTCCAAAGGTCACTGATTGTATGAACGAGAATGTGCATGTTTAAAAGTAGGACAGTCATCTAGCCAAGGGATGGCATCTGCATTGTAATACTTCAAACATGAACCATGGGGAATTTCTCCTACATAATGAGAATGAGTGTGTGTGCACATCTGCACATCACATGATCTGATTGTGAGTTACATATACATAGTTGTAACCAGTGGTGGGCCCAGCCTGGCCCAACAACCGGTTCTCTGGAAGTGGGCGGGGCCTGGCTGGGTCAGGGGGTGGGGCCGGGGTCAGGGGGTGGGGCGGGGGAGGGCATGCCACCTTAACCCTTAGTTTACCAAAAAATGGTATCACTTGTGACCGCATCAATCAGTATTAAGCCCCTGAGTGTAGTGTAATTTATTCCACTTTGTTGTGCCCTCAGGTGGAATGTGTGCAGGGGTGCCACAAATAAGAACATAAAAGCATAAGAAAAGCCTCCACTGGATCACACCAAAGACCCATCTAGTCCAGCTTCCTGAATCACACAGAGGCCCACCAGCTGCCTCAGGGAGCACATATGACACTTGCATCCAGGTGCCTAAGTACCAGCAGACACTACCACAAGTTCCACAGGTGGTACTCATACCACTGGTTGAGAAACACTGATCTACAGTTTAGGACCAGAGTCTGTGGTGTCCATCTGCAGGCTGAGGTTTGCCTCTAAGCCACTACTTAAGGCTACAATCCTGTCCACACTTTCCTGTAAGTAAGCTTCATTGAATATTATAGGACTTCTGAGTAGTCAAGCAAAGGACTGAGCTCTTAGTAACCAGCCTCTGGCTGTAATCCTATTCACTTTCCTGAGAGTAAGCTCCACAGACTCTAATGGGACTTACTTCTGAGTAGCCAAGAATAGGATTGGGCTCTAATGCTGCACTCCTATGCACACTTTCCTGGGAGTAAGCTTCATAGATTGAAATGGGATTAACTTTTGAGTTGTCAGGCATAGGATTACAAGCTCTTAGAAACCAGCTTCTGGCTGCAATCCTATGCACTCTTTCCAGGGAGTAAGCTTCACTATTATAATGGAACTTACTTCTGAGTAGACAGGTGATTGGGCTTTGAGACTACACTCCTATCCTCACAGGGGAGTAAAACCTACTGACTTTAATAGGATTTACTTCAGAGTAGGCAATGGGCTGGGCTCCTGGGGGGGCAGGATGGGAACTAGGGCTATTTATTCAGGTGCCCCCCATACTGCCTCCGCACAATCTCAGGTGGAGAGATTTCTCAGAGGGGCAGGATGAGGTGGGGAGATCTGGGGGGGAGGACTACAGTGTGGATAGGATTGCAACCTGAGCCCAATCCTAACTGTGTCTACTCAGAAGTAAGTCCCATTCAAGTCATTGGGGCTTACTCCCAGGATTGTGTGGTCAGGATTTTAGCCTTACAGTCCAATCCTATGCAGGTTTACTTAGAAGTAAGTCTCATTCTAGTCAGTGGGGCTTACTCCCAGATAAGTATGGATAGGATTGCAGCCTCAGAGCCCAGTCCTAACTATGTCTACTCAGAAGAAAGTCCCATTATAGACAGTGGGCTTACTCTCAGGAAAGTAGACAGGGCTGGAGGAACAGGGGACAAAAGCCCTGGAGGATCTTATCCTAACAACACTCAGATGCTGCTCCTACAGTCTCCCAGACCTTTCTCAGCAGCTGTGGCTTCCCTATTCCCGCCCAAGGACCCCTTTGTAAAGCTGTCTATCAAAGTGCCTGATCCAAAATACGCACAAAAACACCATCTCCAGAGAGGCTGCCCCATTTGCATATGAGAAACTCATCATGCTTTGCAAACTGAAGCTCCTCACTCTCACTTGAAAGTATTGAGCTTATAGTGATCCAAACACCCTCCCATCTCAGCAGTGCAGTGTCTGAGTGTGCCATGGAATGACTGCAGTGCCTTGTCTGAATGATGGTCATGGGAACAGACTGTATTTTAAAATTAAAAAATAACCTTAGGGAGGGGAAGGAGGGGGGAGAGAGAGCCCCCCTCAGAAGGGGAGGGAGGTTCAGAAGGGGAGGAAGGAGGAGGGAGTGGAGCTTCACCTCTGGGAAGACAGACCCAGAGACCCTTTAAGAGAAATTCAAACACACTTGCATGCAATTCAAAGATGACGGCCCCCTCTTAGCTACCGGTTCGCTAACGCCCTCCCCAAATTAACAACCGGTTCTATAGAACCGGTGAGAACCGGCTGAATCCCACCTGTGGTTGTAATGGTCTATGTATAAAGGTGTGTGTCTGTGGAAAAGAGATCATGCTATGGAGACACCTCACTTCTCATTCAAACCTCACAATAAGAATGACACCAAACATACATCTGAAATTTTCTCTCCCATGTCCTTGTAGATTGTGCTCAATATAACTACAATTCCTTTAAACAAAATTTAGCCATTCTTTTTAAGTCTTTGGAGGAACACAGTGGCCTAGCTAAAGATTGTGTAGCCTGGTGCTGAAATCAAAATGATGCCCTTGAATTCATGTCACGCCCAGGTTTTTTAAAAAAGTGAATTTCAGTGAAAATGTGGAAGAATTTACCTATCCTCCAGGGCAGCTCACTGTTCACGTGCTCTGCCAACTTCCCCATATTAACACCTTATTGGTTCAGTGCTGTACCATAACACTTAAGTGGCTCTTGGAACAATCTGTATCAATGGTTAGTTTTAAGAAAATATAGTTTTTGGCTGCAATTCTAACCCATACTTAGGCCAGCCTAAGCCCCAGCCTAAGCTCCAACATAAGACCTGTGTTGACCTGGGGGTGTCACAAATGTGCTGTGAGACGCTTCTGTCCCACTCCTGGTGGGAGGATTTTAGGCCAATGCACAGGCACACACCAACCTCCCCACACCATCACGGAAAGATAGGCCAGGTGAGTTAGGCCATCCTAAATTTCTTAGGATTACACACTTTATTACATAATGCAGTTGTATTTTCTGGTTATTTGGCTATAACTTTTGATAAAATGGAGGTATTTTGGCGCAGTTCATAGAATCATAGAATCCTGGAAAGGATTCTGGAAGGGACATAGTAGGTCATCTAGTCCAATCCCCTGCCTGCAGCAGGAAATCCTCCTAGAGCATCCCCAACAGGTGCTCGTCGAGCCTCTACTTGAAGACCCCCAGTGAGGGAGAGTCTACCACCTCTCTTGGCAATCTGTTCCACTGCCGAACCACCCTCACCATCAGGAATTTTTTCCAGATATCCAACCGGAATCGCCTTTCTTGCAGTTTGTACCCATTGGTTCTAGTTCTGCTTTCAGAGGCAGCTATGAACAAATGAGCCCCTTCCTCCCTATGACAGCCCTTCAGGTATCTGAAGAGGGCAATCATGTCTCCCCTCAGCTTCTTCTTCTCCAGGCTGAACATCCCAAGTTCCCCCAATCTTTAAATTCTGCATCACATAGTATATACTATGATGGTGGTATTCAAAAATAGGAAGATTTTCACAATTCTGGCCACTAGTGTTAAGCTCAGGTTGTTGCTCCTATAAAGTTTGTTGCCTGGTGCATTTGCTACCCCTTTAGCTACTCCACTGGAGAAATGCTGCTCTGGACGTGCTTAGGAACCATTTGGATTTTCACCTTCATGGGTTGCCTGGCACATAACAATGACAAACAATTAACGCATTCTCCAGATCTTCCCTGAATGATTCAAGTAATCCCTGGATTCAAATGTTATTAGACCTCCAAGAGCTTTGGAAAGTTCAAATTTTTCCTGCGTGCATTATCCCTTCCCAGGGTATCAACAGCTGTTTCCATTCTGAATAGCTTTGTCCCAGTTGTTCTTTACAGCCCTTTTAATGCCCTATTCCGTAAACTTACAATTATAAGTCTAAGCTCCTGATATATGGTAGGCAGAAGAAAAATCGCTGTGAAATTGTAAAGCAAGCTTGAAATCTGGGTTCAAACCTATGATGGGCCACAAACTTACACAGGGTGCTTTTGGCAGGTCTCAATGCCCAAGTTGCAGCTCCCCATAAAGAAGGGCATGTATGGATGGCATCTTCTTCACTACTACCTGGTCAAACAACGGAGTGCAGACCTGCCAAGGTGATAACTTGCCAAATGTGCATGGGCTTTCTGTACAATAAAGAGGCAAAGAATTCTACCATACAATTCTACATTGTTCTATCATTTCCAGAACCTTCTTTCCTTTTAGTGCAATCCTAAGCATGTTTACTCAAAAGTAAATGGCCAGTGCTTCTTTTCTATAAATAAAGGTAGAGTTCTCACCATAAAGATGTTATTTGTAATTATAGGCATGTTTACTTGGGGCAACGTTTCTCAAAGTGGGGATTGGGACCCCTTTGGGGGTTGCCTGGAGCTTTCCTGGGGGGTCGCCTAAAGCCCGCTGGTGCAGGGGGCCAGGTGGGAAGACCTGGTAGAAACACTGGAGCTGCTGCGGCTGGAAGAAGCTGCTGAGAAGCGGATCAGAAGGAGCCTCTGAGCTGATGTGAGACCAATGTGAAGCCTTGAGGGCAGGGAGGCGCCCGACACACTCACCACAGATGGCAGCCTCCTCCTCCTCCCAGTCCTATGGAGGTCTCCTCAGAAGTCAGTCCCATGATAGTGAGTGGGGCTTACTCCCAGGAAAGTGCTAGGATTGCAGCCTTAGATCCCAATTCTATGCATATGTACTCAGAAGTCATTCCCATTAAGTTAAGTGAGGTTTACCCCAGGAAAGTGTGCATCGCACTGCAGCAATAGCAACGAAAATAATTTTATGGTTGCGGGTCCCCACAACATGAGGAACTTATAAAGGGGTCATGGCATTAGGAAGATTGAGAACCACTGACTTGGGGGGGGGGGGAACAGAAGTTCCGGTACTCAATAGCGGTGATTACCCCCTCAAAAGGACCTGATTATGGCTATGTTAATAAATATGTGTTATTTTGGCTTTTGCAAATGAATTTATTTATGTCACTTTTGGAGGCTGTTTTGGATTTGCAAGCTGAAAGACTGGGTTCCACTTTTCATCTTTTTTCATTTTTGGATGGTGTTGTGGTCCCTAATCTGTCCAATAACTGGGGAATGCCTGTATATTGGCTGTGAACTCATGGAGCTGCCACAGAACGAGGCATTGGTCCATCTAACCCACTGTTGCATACTCTGGAATCTACTATGTAATTGACTCTGACATGCTGAACTTTTGCTTATCAAATAGTCATGGAAGATCCCAATCCAGTTATAGAACCACAAACTTGGCTATGGGCAAAATCCAGAGTAACTACGGGGAGTCTTTGCTCTGGTGTAAGAACAACTTACTCTGAATTCCAATATGAATTTCCCATAGGTTTTCATTAGGTGGTGCACGTAAAGTCTCTTATGTGCTCCCATAGTTACTCCCATAGCTAGTTGTTAATGTCATAGCAGGGAGCAAAATGCTGTTTTCAAGCTCTTGGTCCACTCCCTGTCCCCTTCCTTCTCCCTATTGAAAAAACAAACTAATCCAAGCAGAGCAATGGAGTCTCAGCAGAAGGGTGGGACATAAGTTAAATAATAATGAAAAAGTATATATGGCAGTATCTTAATTTGATTTTTTTCAGGACAATGCCATCATATGAATTCTGCTTTAAACATGAAGCAGTAAGGCATTATTTGGGTACAATATTACTATGGCATAGACTGAGATGCTGCGAAATTGATTGTCCTAACCAACTTTCAAGCACCGGCATAGAAACAGAATTGTTCATGTCCCTTGTAGAATGCAGCGATCAGTGGACTGGAACCCATTCAAATTCTCTTTTAGAATTTCAGAAAGGTTGTGAGGTTAAAAGGAATACCAAGCACTAGAGACAGGTAGACACTTTCTACATTTTGATTTGGATCAGCACCGCAGAGACTGCATCCCGGGAGTGTGATGGTGTGTTATGTTTATTATGTTTTTATTCTGCCTTCCCTCCCAGGAACTCCATGCAGCGTGATCAGTACCCTGATTTAAAGTACCAATTATCCACACTACTGTTTCCATGGAAGCACTGTAAGCCTGACATCTAAGTGGATTTTTCTAAAGCATAATCAATCTCAAAAGGACCAACAGAATTTTTGAATCAGGTTTTGGAAATGATGAAACTGGGCAAAAAGGCTTTTTACACCCAAGTAATGTTCCTCTTATATTTAATGGGAAGGGGAGCAATTATCCTTCCTTTTACTCAACGTGACATCTTTTGAAGGGGTTGTTTGCGGGTGTTTCTTCTGCATCTTTTTAAAGATTGTGTGCTCTTTGGGGGCTGGGAACCATTTATTTATCTAAACAGCTTTGATATATTTTTTGGTTGAAAAGTAGGATATAACTGGCCATCACCATAAACTCTTGGGTAGAATTTGAGCATTCACTGAAGGACTTAGAGAGCAGTTGGGTAGCAGAACCTGTGTTAAATTTCTGTGACCTGGATTGCTAGACACTTTAGCTACACCGCTAGACGGAGATGGAACTAGAATCTGTCTGCATTGAGTGCTTGCATTGTGAGCGGGGCAAGTTTAGTGTGTGCAAGTGCAGCTCCGTAGCCAAAGTGAAATTGGTGCTGAACAAGTAAATGCACCACTGCATGCAAACTGTGTGCTCAGCCATTGAACTATGATGGTTCCTCATCAGTTTTTACATTCATTTCCAGTATTGTTGTAATCATTTATCATGCTTCTATCCCTTTCTCCAAGGACCTTTTGAGCAACATATGGTAAGGTTATAATTTTATCTTTGTAAGAGAAATTAGGCTAAGGGTGAGTGACTGGATTTAAAGCTCCCCTCTGACCTTGGTAGCCAAGCTGGGATTTGAATATTGAGTTGTCAAGATCTGCCATGCTTCTTTCCAGGTACAAGAGTAAACTTTTCTCCTAAACCAGTTCCTGCTGCCCTTTTCCATTTGAAACATCAGAAAGATGGACAGGAATGATCCATATTAAAAAACAAGTAGTTCCAAATGAAGAGCAGGGAGTTAGGGAACGTGTATGCAAACAGAGATCTGATTGGATCTGCAGGGAAGAAGTTGTCCAAGATGATTGAGAAAGGTCCAGTGAAAGGCAGAGACTTCAATAAAAGAACTACCTTAGGTGTAAACATTCATGAGTTTGGCATATCCAGCGGTGTTGTGAATTTGAGCTCTAGATCATTTTCTGGTTCATGGTTTCTTGACCAGTGAGTCTGGAGAAATTTTGAGCCATGAATAATAATCACATGTGATTTGTCTAAAAGCCATTGGGGTGAATGTGATTGTACCAGAATACTACATGGAGTATTGTGGTGTGAATTTGGGGGGTGGGGGGTGGGATGGGGAAAGCATATGCTTCCTTCCTTTACTTTCTCCACACTTTCAGTTATTCATCAGAAAGCAAGTGGATGAAAAAGTCAGCAACACACCAGTGCCCTCAATGCATAAGTGCAGTTTCAAAACAATCTTTATTCTGTTTGAAGACCTAGTACAATTTTTAAAGCAACTGAAAAAACAGGACACAGCTCCATCAATTCCAGAAAGCCAACAACATTTTTAAGGAGGCACATTTGATTAATATTGCCTTTTAAAGGCAATTTACAACTGACCCATTTAGCCTCTGCCTCCCTAAAAAAACCAATTAAAAACAATGGAACTTTAATGTTTTAAAGACATTATACAGAACAGAGGTTCATCTTTTAGGGGGAAAGAACTAAGAGTAAAAATAGCAGCATCTTGGGCAGCTAATGCAGTCTCGCAGGACAAATGGCAATGTAATATTTTATATCTGGCCCATTTTTAATCAAATCTTTCCCAAAATGATTAATTTTTAAATAATTTTTTAAAAAACAGAATATTGTATCTTGCATCATGTCCAATGAGAAGCATTGTGCTGGAAACTGCCCACTGAAAGTGATCCTGAACAAAAGCCACCTTAGGAATCACTTTCCCAAACAAATACCATGCATAGCAAAAAGCACTGTGTTAAAACTAATTGATGTTCTCTCCACTGAAAAACATCAGAATGATTTTTTCCAAGCATTGTAGCTCATTGTTAATTACAAGACAAAGCCACTTTTTCTACATAACAGCTGACACTTAAAACAGAAGATTTGGCTTTACACATCAAAGAAACAAATTCTAGAAACGTCAAAGGAGACCTTTCCAAGCTCCCTGTGTGTTTCAAACAGGTTACTTGAATTCAAACAAATGCATCCAGGTTGTTCACTCTTCACTAGTGACTATCTTGTAAAAGAAGTTTGTATGTTCCTTTTGAAACAAGTTAGAGATGGTACAGTATGCTCACCTTAGTACAAGGACAGCTCATACAGCAGATTTCCTCCTTACAAATATCTCATTGATAAGAAAATCCTGGTTATCCTGACTTGAACTTCTTCCACGGGAAAGAGCATTCCCCATTTATCCAAAATTCCGATTATTGGAATAGATATCTTTTGCAATTTGTCTTTTGTCAAATGGCTCAGAGAACATTCAGGGCAGTTAATGACATATAAAACAACAACAAAGTCCAAACACACAAATACAATTCAGAACGTTGCCCCTTTCCCTTCTCAGCAGTTTGGATAAATGGGAAATTTGGATACAAATTTCAATGTGTATTTCTATTCACTGAAAGCTGCACTTAAAACACGGCCTTCTCATACAATATACAGAAGTATAGCAGGGGCCATGAACCTAAGCCTCAAGTTAAGGAATCCATAACTTGTTTTGTCTGTAATAACTGTATTATACCTCATGATATAAACATGGCAGTGGTATTCCAGCAGTTCTGTTAAGCAGCTCTGTTATAGCTTAGGATTTTTGTTTTGTCTCTCTGATTTCTCAGAGAGGAAGATGCCAGCACAGAAGTAGCCTTTGCATGAGCATCCACAATTGGATTGGGAACTGCACACTAGAAAAAGATGCTGTGAGTGCAGATCACAAGGATCAGCCATGGTTTCCAGTGCTAGAGAGGCTGCACATGCAGCTGCCTAGATTGGAACCTGCATCCACAGAATCAAACAAATAGGCATGGTCTCCAATTGGACAGTACTGATCACCTGGGTCTGGGGGAAAGAGAAAGACTGAACACAGGACCCTTACTCTCCTGTCCAAAAGGGTCTACATTAAGGCTTTGCTCTTCTCCAAACAGATGCTCCAGGTACCAGCAGCCATTTGTTCAGCACTTATGTGCAGTCAGCTCATGAATGGGCACTCATCTCTCTATCAAAGTGCATTTTTGGTCATGTGATAATTGAAAATTATTTGCTATGACTTGTTTACCTTTTAAGAACAATTGACAAAACAGGGGCAAAATTAATTATTACCACCATTATGTTGTTATATTCTTGAGAAGTCTAAAGGGAAAGAAGAAAATAAGCCAATTAAAATTGGTAAAAAATTTACTTCCCAACATGAATAGGGCTTGCAAAATCTTCACTGGCTTTTTAAGGAGTTTCCATCAAAGTCATCAGTATGCTGAAATAAACCATATTCCTCAGGAAAGAAAAGTCAATAGGTTGTAAACAAACTCCTCACAGTATCAGATATAAAGAGAAATAGAAGGAACAAACTGATTTATTCATAGTGTTACCAAATGATAAAGATATATATCTACAAGTAGTCCTTAAGTTTTGTTTTAAGAAGACTGCCTAAAAAGGGTCAAACCATAAACAAAATTCCACATGATCTATTTTGTTTTTTGAACTTTCACTAAAATAACATTTTCCAGAGTTCCTTAACACTTTTCTGTAAAATATAAAATAAAACTCTCAATTATATTGTTCAAGAAATGAATAATTTGGTTAAGTTTTATAACACTGAGGTCTTATGTTTCTTTCATTAACTTTAACCCACTCGTACCTGATTTATTTAAAATTGCCCTTTTAAATGACAACTCTTTTTTAAGTCCACAGAGATATAAAAGTAACAAGAGATTAATTTGTGGGAAGTGTCACAGAAACAGAATTTTCCAAAATTCTGCTTATTATACACTCTGTCATTCAGGACAATATGAACTTTTGAAAACAAATAATGCACACTTACTTAAAAAAATTCCATGTAACATGAGAAGTCTCTTGATGCAGTGTCTATAATTGTTGATCAGGATTTCACATGACTTAGTTTGAAAAATTAAGGTTGATGTGACTAATGTAGTTGCAAATACTTCCCCTCTATTTATCTGAAGAACTCAAACAATGTAGAGATTTCTCTTCTTCCAAACATGATCAGAACTCAGGACAAAAATAATAAACCCTTATCTGAATCAAACACAGTGGAATACTATAGGTCTGAAGCTACCTTCAAACAATATTGTTGGACTCATTGATACTTTTGCAATATTCATATTGTTTTATTGAATGAAGCAGCTTTGAAGCTTATCAGGCACTGCCCAACAAAATATTTAGTCAAAAAAGAAATAATGAATTTTTACCTTGAGCTAGCAGCCCAATACTTTATACAAAAGAAAAAAAAACCCTGTTAATAGTTCATAGTTTTAATTTTTAGCTAACTTTTACTGGCGGCCTGTACATTTTTTTAAAAAAGGAGAAATAATGAAAAAAAATTAAAATTAACACAAAAAGTATGAATTAAGAGAACATTTTGGGATGACAAAGAAAAAGAACACCAGAAAAAGCTTATCCTCAAGTTACACTTGAACTGAAATAGAGCCTCTAGAAAAATGAAGTATTGCATAGCAGTGTAAGGATTCAGCTTTTGGCAAAACAAAAAGTGAACAGAATGAGTTTGGTATTGACAATTTCCATCTATAATAGTTAGTTATCCAGTACTATGTACATTTATATACCGTATGTCATAAAAGTCCAGTTCTCTTCAGTCTTAAATATTTTCTTAAAACAGGTTTTTAAATGTCTAAACAAAAACACTTCCTGGCACTTCTGTTACTCCGTCCGTTTCTCTGACGATCAGACTACCATCAAAGTCTTTTAAAGTGTCCCTTAAAAATGAAAGTGCCATTCTGCTACATATCATTCACCAGAAAACCAGCAATCCAGAGCGCTGGGCATCTGCATCCATGGTACACACCCCATCGTGCACACGGATAAATTCTGCTGCCACGTACACAGACCCTGCTGCACTTTGGGTTCTGTAGAGTTCCAACATTTGAGCTCTTAAAGCTTCAAAGAGATGGTCAACAAGCACCATGGTTAAAGGCCTCTATGTCCCTGCAGGGAGACAGGTGTAGCACTTCTTTGCTTTCTCTTGCTCTCTTTCTCGCTTGTGTTTTCTTTTGCGTAGTCTTTTCTTTTATAAAAAAGCACTTTAGTTTTAAAATGCATATTCACAGCTCTCAGCTGTGATCTCTCCCACTGCTGTTGTAAAGAAAGCTTCAGTCCCATCTGAAGACAGACGGCTTTGACACTTCAGCTCCAGCTCACGAGCATTCCTTACCCAGAGGCCTCAAGATTGTTGAGTTATCTTTGTGGGTGTTTAAAAAGAGACAAAACCCCGGAATATTCACATCTTCATCGCCTCTGCTGTGCATATACTGGATAGGCTAGTGTGACGTTGAGAGAGTCATTGTGCTGCACAAGCGATGTGTGTTGATAATGTAGCACCAGTTCTTTCAGCGAGTTGTACAAGTTATATGGCTCTGCGAATCCATACCCAGTTGGGGTTTTGTTGATAACACAGTGCTTGACTTCACCATCCACACTAAATGGAAAAAAATAGAGTGGGTTTGTTTCAAAAATGATTAAGAAAAGATACAGTTGCTTATTTTCCTTTTTTATTAGCTAAATAATAATAACTAAATAAATAATAACCTATTAAGTTAATAAGGCTGCAATCCTATACACACTTTCCTGAGAGTAAGTCCCATAGAACACAATGGAACTTACTTTTGAGTAGACATGGTTATTACTGCACCCTAAGTTTACTATAATATAAAAAATAAATTAGTTAATTTAATTAACAAATACATACTCTTGTCTATAGGTATTGTGTAGCCTAAAATCACTTCAATTATGATAACTTTAATCAGAAATATTTGCTGCTGTCTACTTCCAACATTTCCAAGAATATTTCTTACTAATCTAGTTCAATAGACAAAAACCTCAATAGTAGGCAGAAGGTCCCTATGGCTGCTTTTGGCTGATGCCCCCATCTCACTGCCTCATTCCATATTGATTTCAGGATTCCCCGAACCCTTAGTAGTAGCTACTCAGGGAGATCTAGATGGACACCACAGGGAGAAAAGGGCAGGGAAGGTAGCTTGCAATAGCACCACTGTGCTCATGCTTGTCAGGATGCAGCCACCATGCTTCTCCTGCTGCAAAAAAACTTCCATTGTATTGTATTGTAGAAACTTCCATAGTATAGTATTGCGGCTCTGCCCTACAAGAAGCCTTACTCTACAATCCAGAGTAAATATGGGAAGACATAAGAGGCACTTACTCTGGACTGCTGTATGCATTTGCCATAGATTTCCCATAAGTGACACCATAACTACCGTCGGTGTAAAAGGTTCTGTAGTTACTCTGGATTATAGTCTTATACTAGCACCACTGTTCTTTGGATCCATGCCATTTTGTACTACTAAATCATCAATTTAATGACCGAAGTGCTTTAAAAAGCATGTAAATGAATGAATGTCTTTACCAAGACATGAAGATGATCCCACATAGTGCCCACCATTTGGCTGGGTTCCCAGAAAAGTACGGTGGGCACTTAGAAAACATGGATATTTGAGCAACACAGTAGTGAGGGGAACACTGCAAAAACATGCAGTAGAGGGATTTCCCAGTGGTGTGAATATGTATACAGGTTGGTCTTCTGCAACTGCAAGGGGTTCCAGTCCCAAAACCACCATATACACAGATGGGGTAAATATTAAATATTTCAAACCTGGTTAATCACCTGAAGAAAGGAACTCAATAACTTCAGAAAGGATAGAACCACCGAGAATGCCTCTTGGTGTAGAATTGTTAAATATTAAGTGATATCATAAAAAGGGATATTTCAACTTCTATATACACATTTTATTCTGCCCCCAAATAAATGAATTTTTTTTAACAGAGATTGGAGCAGGAATTAATTATATGTCCTGTCCAATACCTGTCCAAAATAGTGCGTAATATATGGATACATACACAACAGAACAGGCGTAGCAACCCTGTTTGCTACTTTCTCGAACAAGGAATGTTCCGTCCCGTTTCCCACGCAGTAGATTTTCAGCTTGACTTCTGTTGATATTTCCTACATTCCACGTTCGTTCATCATGATGAGGCAAATCCTCATCATCTTCTACCATAGAGTACTGGCTGTTTTTGAAAAAAAAATCAAAAGGTATCATTTAGTGTCACTTTCACTCAAATTAAGTAGTTCTGGCTTTGAAAATTTTGGTGCTTTGCTCTAAACTTGAGTCTTTCTGAGATTAACACCACAATCCTAACTATGTCTACTCAAAAGTAAGCCCCATTATGTTCAATGAGACTTACTCCCAGTCTTTAGGATTGCAGCGTAAATATAACTATATTAGCAAGGTTTCAGCTTTGTGATGAACAGGATTCTTCACAGCTTGACTGTGACAATATTTTTTAATCAGCACTTCCAATATTGCCATCAATAACAGCAATGTGCTTTACAAGATGAAATGGGTTGACATGGTGATCTGGACAGTTAAAATGTTAGTATTATCAAGTCTACACGGAAGTTGTGTGAGAAGTTGCAAAAACATTTATTGATCAAAAAAGATGTTGCTAACATGATCACAAAAAGGCCTTGCAAACAGAATCAATGCAGTTTCTTCATGAATACTGGAACAATAGAGGGCAAACTTTTCTGTTGTCTTAAAACAATTTACAAGGTTAATATGATTTAAAATGAAGGTTACACTGTACATTTTGAAATGCGCAGGAGTGGATTATTCTGAGTATCCTTCTGATAGGGATATATGTGATCAATATGCAAAGATTGTTGAAATCCTGCTCTACTCTCACGAGGCTGCTTTTTGATAGAAAATCATGCATTTTGGTACAAGAGATGGCTAGGGCTGCAATCCTATATACACATTCTTGGAAGTAACTCCCACTGAACTCAAGCTTTTGAGTATACATGCATAGGATTGAACTGTAGACCCCTTTTCCAGTGGTTTCAAAACATACCCACACACAAACACAATTATGTGTTCAATGGCAATTCCTGCATGTTCATCAACCATTTCAACTAAACAGCAAAGAAATTCCATAAACTGTATTTTTTGATGAGGTTATCTGTTCAAAGGATAAAACAATAAGCCTACCAACTGTAGTTTTTTGCACAATAATTGAACAGAGATTTAGATGCCATGTGGGCCATTATCTCTAATATTAATCCTACTCTGCAGATGAGCAATACAATTGGGAGTCTAGGTACTGAAAGAGTTAGGAATTTTAATTTCCATTTTTCTTCCTCTCATCACCTAGAATTGAACTTAAGTTTTCCAATACCAGCATAAAGTAACAATGAAGGCCTTGGTCATTTTCCTGGTGAAGCAATGAACAATTTTCCAAACAGTACTGCACAGTTGCAACTCTATACATCCTTATCAAGTGCTAAGCCCCTTTAGATTCTGAATTTCTTACTTCTGAGTATATAGAACTGTTTTATAAGAGAAAATTTATTCTACCACTGAAAACTTTCTGAAGTAGAATATAACTGAAATCCCACAAGTGCTTTAAGAGGTTTTGGGATACTCACTCTTCTGTAATTTCATTGCCAAGCCATTCATTCAATTTCTTTTGCCGAACACCCTTCTGAGTCAGCCACCTAAAAATGGATTTAAAGACAAGGTTAGTGATGGTAACATTCATACACATTCAATACTGTAAATATAAAACAACCGAAGGCTTGGCTACTTACATCAAGTACTGATCTCTTGTCTTTCTTAGCTGTATAAGGTCTGGTTTAATGCTGTTCATGCGCTTGTCAATCTCCCGGTACTCAGCAGCCTGCTTCTTTAAATCCTCTTCCAATCTATGGCGGCTGTCCACAATTTCACTGATTCGAGATTTCAACTTCTCATAATTGTGCATAATTCTAAAGAATGTGGCAAATCAGAGAAAATCCATAAGCAACAACAACAGCAACCAGTATCTTTATACTGCTTTTCAACTAAAGGTTTGCAAAGCAGCATATAGTGAAAATGAATTAACTAATGGCTTAGGTGTTTCTACTTTGTAGACAGTTGCATATTTTAAACAGAACATCTTAAATATTGCTACCAACCTTTGTATTTCTTTCTCATTTCCTTCCCGTTTAAATTTTTCTATGTACTCTTTGCTGTATCTTTCTTGTGTTTGGCACTGTTCTTCAAATATTTTTATGGTTTCATTAAACGCCTCAATTGCAGTTCTTTTCATCTGAATTTCCTGGAGGGAGAAAAATTGGAAACTTTCATTTAAATAAAACTCAGTGATCAGATATTCTATATAAAAAGTATACTTGTACAGTATAAAAGTACTGCTTTCTGATGATTTGTTTTCCAATGATTCACTCTTTAAACACCTTTCAATTATACCCAGAACTCATTCATTCAGTCTCTCTCTTTCTACCTCTCTCTGATGTTCTAAAGGCCAAAATTGCCCTTCCCCATGTTGTAGCTCCTGGTCTAATCCCATTCCCAAATGAGTTAATGAGAATCCATTTGTAGATATCTTTGTGTGGCAGCAGAAATTTGCAAGATAAAAGGGGCATTTGCAATTTGCTATCTAAAAACATTGGAAATAACATATATTGATCTAAAAAAGATTGGGTTCAACTTTTCAATGGATTTCACTTGTTCTGGTCCCTAACTGTTTCAATGGTATTCTGGTCCCTAACCTATCCAATAAGTGGGGGATGCTTGTAGTTGGCTTTTGAGGTAGTGAGGCCTTGTATCAGCGGATATTCTTATTTGCAAATTGGGTCCATGGGGCACCACGAGAAGATGTCCCTCCACAGGCAAGCAAGCTCTGGATGGTTATCTGACCTCATCAGAGGCCGTGGATGTCCTACCACAGTTTCTCAGTGACGTTCCTCCAGGGCTTGCTGTCTAATGCTTAAATATGGGGGCACACCTGTACATGCACAAAACACGTGCAGGTGTATTAACAACACTAATTTAAATAGTACAAACACAACATTCCAATATTACTCTGATCTGAGAAACTGATTACACTTTGACAGTTTTATTCAGACTGTTTCCATACAAGCACTTGACATATAAGCTTACTGCTGAAGGTAATATAGAGTAACTTCCCCAGCATTAAATTCTGACTAGGTTATTGTTGGTTGGAAAATTCAGTGGTTAAAAATAGAAGCACTTCAGGAGCATCAGTGTTGTATATTATGGTCAAAATTCAAGTAATGTTTCTGTAAATAGTGGTGCATTGTGTGGATGGAAAGAACAATCCACTAACCCAAAGAGCCCTCTATGTGAGCAGAATGCTATTTCCATTCTTGGAAAGCACTTCTATTCACAGATTCTGGCATCCACCAAATTTCCTTATGCATAGCAAGGAAGAATGGCCCAGCCATGAATGAAAACAGGTGTAGTTAAATCATAACAGAGATGTTTGTTAGGGAACAGCCTTTCAATAATCCATGATCAGGATTTTAAATGTTACATGCATTTCACCATATAAAATAACTGTAACTATGCCCTATAATACTCAAAATTCCAAGACTTCTGGTTAACACTCTCCAACGTCTAAAGTTGCTGATGTCTTCTCTCCTATCAACAAAGTTTCGCCATCCTGGTATTTTTCAGTCTCTGCTGAACATTTATTAGCTAAGAGTGGACATTTATTTCCCTGCTATAGTGAAGAATCCAGTTCAAACAGCAAATTATTTTGAAAGGTAATTAATATTATTATACCTGAAAGTGAGCAAAGTGCAGAGTGCCTGCCAAGCGCAAGAACATTCTGGATAGCAAGGGCCTGCAGAAGTTGCTCTCAAGTCATAGTTACAATGGTTTAGAAATGTCAAAGCAAATCCAGTCTAAGCAGCTATTCAAACAATTGAAAAACATATCCTGTTTTCTTTTAAAACAGGAAACTCAAAATTCATTAAACAGTAAGCATCAAAATCTCTTCAGTGTCAAGAAGCTTAAGCTCAAATTATGTATTGACACCAGCTCTGCTAAAATGAATGGACCTTGCTGTAACAGACTGACTTATGGTTCAAAATTCAACACTGCTTACCTGAGATGTTCTTGTGTAGTCTTCATAGAGCCTGTCATACTCTCTGTTCTTCTCTTGGAACTGAATGTTATATTCATGCAATTTCTTTCCAACTGCCTCAATACTATCTTCTTTAACCACTTGATCCTGGAAGGAGGAGCAATGAACAGACATCCAGTGAAGACATGGTTTCTTACAGTATCATCATGAAACAATAATGAGGCAAGAATGATATATCAAATAAATAATTTACATAAATACAGGTGTAAAGGAATAAAAATTAAATGTGCTACATATAACAAGAAAACGAATTTTGCACATGACAGAACACAATTGCTTATGATCTTTGACAGAACTATGATAGATCTATGACAGAACACAAATGCTTATGAAGCATTTATTGTGGAATGAGGCTTCGAATGTATACAGGAAAGAAATATCTCATAACAAGCTTGCTGGTCTTAAGTTACTACAGGACTCTGTTCTTTTTCAACCAGACTCATATAGCTACTCTTCTGGAATCTGTACTGCTATAGACACAAATGCTCACTAATAATTTAGAGTTGAGAACTCTGTATACAACTTAAATGCTGCTCCAGCAGTAACAATACCTTTAAAGGCCTTTATACCAGATTCCTTAGAAATTGGTGGCACAAATCCCATCCAACATTTCAGAACTGATGCAGCTGCAACGTTCCTTTGCCTTGAGGCCTCCATGAGTGCCTCCCTGCTACATGAGTCAGTGCATGCCCCATTGCTGTGCTGAAACACTGGACTGGGGACCTAAGTTTATATTGTAAGAAGATAATCTTACAGTTTTTCAGCATTCAAACAGAAAAGGTGAGGAAAGTAATTTTACCTGTTGATACTTGGATACTGGATAAAGTAGTTTAACATCCAGCTTGGGATTATACTGAGCTAAAGATTCATTCCGATAGTGGTTTATTAGCTCAACCACAGAATTGAACGTTAACGGATCAGAAAAGCCATATTTTCCATCTCGGTGAAATATTTTGATTAACTTATTATTTCCTCCTTTCCTATGAATAAAATTTGGAAAAGAGTTAGTAATATTTATGCTAAAATTTTGCTAAAATCAAAGTTACCAGTAAGTGATAAACTACTCATTGTTTGCTGGAATGCAACTGTCCTTACCTTAGTGTAAGTGTATAGTCCCCGTGCATTTTGGTAGAGGCATCTCGTACCAGGAAGGTACCATCAGCAGTGTCACGAAGCTTCTCGTTTACCTCTTCTCTATAACAAAATCAAAATAGACATTTGGATTAACCTATTTTTATAAAACTACTTCTCTTTTACTATGAGAATAGGAGAAAGTCTTATATGAAATTAACGTTTTTATATTCTACAGAGCATATATAACCCTTCTCACTTTATTTATATGAAGGTTCTGCCTCATGCTGTGCTCTATGAGACTAGTTTTCTTCTCATGTTTGAAGATGTTTATACTATACAATATAATACAGTGGAGTCTATTCTTCAAAGAAAGGTTTAGATGTTAGACAAGTTTTATATTTGAGTAACCATCAAGAGTTTCCATTTTAGAACTAAAAGAACTGAGTCAGAACTTGTGATATATTTCCAAACAACTGCACATCTATAATAAAACAAAACATTCATATTTTGGAATATCTAACTTTGCATTTCTAACTGCTTACTTTTCATCTATTTAAAATGTGAATCCTTTACCTGTGCTACAGACATTTTTAAATGACATCTTTTTAAAGGAGTGAGTATGCAGATTAATAAAATGCATGTGCATGTAATCATATCTTAATACTAAGAAATGATAAAGGAGTCCCCATGTTCTCCTTACCTTGAGATATCTCCCCAGTACCACTCAGCATCTTGCAGAGACATGTTGTTATTCATACCGTTATTTGTTACAGTATTAGGCTTTGGAGGTTTCGGAGGCAGTGCTTTAGATGGGGAAAGATAAAAAAGGGAAATCACATGTTAGCCTATCTGCATAAATAAGGCAATATAAGTTGAAAAATGAGAAACCACATTATCAACTTAAGTCTGTTAGAATTATTGTCTTTTGTTTTTAATTAGCACTATTTTTTAGAACCTCATTCCATATTCCCCCACTAGAGAATGGAGAAGACAGAATAAATTCCTAACTAAGCAGTTATAACCACCATTTATTTATTTTAGTTACCTGAAAAAGCCCTATGCTTTCAAGTCAAGGAAGAGTGACTGCTCCTATCTTGTTCCCATCTACTACAAATTCCAATGCAGACATAAAATATACCCTGAAGTTTGCTTCCCCCTCACTTACCATCCTATGCTTTAACATCCTTGCATTAGTTTAAGTTATGAAATGTCAGAACATTTTATTCCCTGATATTTACTCATCCAAGTGAAATTCTTTTGCTTTCTAGCTTTCACCACTATGATAAACCATAGGTTAATCCACAGCACCACTGTAGGTTTAAGGAGAGGAATTTAGTTTCCCTGATCCTCTGCACTTTGTACAATGATCTGCCAAAAACACTATAAGGAACCCATCTGTGCCCTAAATAACCATGGTGTTAATCTTAGCATTCTGTAGGATAAAACTGCTCCAAATGGCAAGACTGATTAAAAAAACCACATCCCTTTTGATCAATGTCAAAGCTGCATGCATACACCAGTGTGTGCCAAAGAAGAGATACTGCAGCATTCCTGGCTCACAAGCTAATGGTGACAATACTGGAGTCAGGATTAAAAACAATATAAATAACCAAATAATAAAAAAAAACTGTTTAATTCAATGGTAAATTCATTCCTGTTTATATACATCAGTGCATATAAAATACATGTCAAAATGAATCCTGTATTTTCAGAGATTCAACTCAGCTATACTATGTTGCAAATGATTGCAAATAAAGTGTTGCATTTAACATTTCAGTGTCCAATTTTAAAAGCTATATTAAAAAAAACCAACATTTTACAGCATTTTGTGCCTATCATGATACAGAAAACAGCACTATTTTAACTGTCTGACAATCATACCTACAGGTGAAAGAAGAAACTAAAACAAACCACATGATTATACAGTTTCATTTAAAAAGCCAGAAAGAATTTTGTACAGTTATTGCTGACTCCTTTCTCAATGCCATAAAACACAAAATTATTTCAGTAACAAAGTAAGTTAACCCTAAAAATCAGATTCTGCTTGAAGCAGCAGCTATTGTACCAACCAGAAGATGCTAGCCCTCCATAATAACACTGCAGCATTACCTGGAGGGTCCATTTCTATGTAAAACATCAAGTCCGTGCCACAATTTATATCTGTCCTAGTATAGTCTATGTCCAGTTCTTCCATATTCCAGACGGTATTGTACATTTGTACGAGTTTCAGCAAGTCAGCTCAGTTATAAGGAAACAGTCAGGATCTCTTTGTAATGGTGTCTTGGAATTCATTTTAAAACCTACAAGGGGCTGCACTGTAACCTATTACATCATAATCCCCAGCCAATCATGTCAAAAATAATGTCACTGGACCACTCCTGTTTCATCATTTTTGTTCTTCATTGTTAATCTCACTACAATTGCCATTTCAGAAAGAAGAGATGCTTAAGAGAATTGTGATCGACACCTGATCTTATTTAGAAAGACGACTGACTGTGTTCTCAATTTACACTGATTCTTCTCCTCCTTCTTCCCCCCTCTTAATCTTTTCTGTCTGCTGCTTGGTACATTCCACTGCTGGCAGGTTGACAAAAGGCTGATATGCTGCAGCAGGAAGCGTTCTCTTTCAATACAGTAGGATTTCTTGGTTTACAGAGAGCCGGATCGCTTTTTTGGTCATAGCACTGCAAGGCTTCTTTCTAACAGAGGGTATTGCCCTCCTATTGCCCGATATCATTTTATGCACTTTTTGAAGCTAGCGTGAGCATTTTCCTTAATGGGAGGAATGTGGGGAAGGGAAAGCCTGGAGGTGGCAAAAGTGCAATTCTGAACACTTTTGCAGTATGAATGCCTAAAATAATCACAACCTTTCTAACTTTTTCAATAAGACATCCCCAAGGCATGCATTTTTGTTTAAACTGGCGGAAAAGCAATCTGCCTAATTATTCATCAGTATTTAAATTAGCGATCCAGCCTATCTGTGTTTTTTAAAAAAGGAGACCAAGCTTTACTAATACAGTATACACTACACAACAAAGAGAATCTATGCTGCAATGAGTCAAAGCTAAACAGCATTTTGATTGCCAAATCCATCTCTCAAGCATTAAATACCTGTCAAAATGCAGACAGTTCTGTACACCTGATTCACACCAACAATCTTGACCTGTTCTCATCAAGACATTTGTTATTTTGACCATTCCTAACAGGCATTATTAGACACTCTCCTCTATATTAGACCTGATATTTCCAAAGACTCCCCCATCAACGAAAGTGATTTGTCTCCTGCTCTGTCTCCTCAGAAGATTTGTTTATTATAAAACTTACCATGAAAATTTCACATATTTAACACAGGAGGAAACCAGACTTGAAAAGAATGCAACCCATTAGCACCACTGTGGCAATACATAATTGCTGTATAGGCACTGTTAAGGATTTGTACTGCAGGATACTGTGAACAGAGTTATATACATTTCCTAACTAAACACTCTATATAAGAAAAACTTCCTTGACCATTTTTATCCTGGGGACAAGTGCTAGCATGTTAGAGGCCTGGTTACTGTACCAGCCCCAGCAAAAACAGGCACACACTCGTTGCCCTGTGATAGCCGTGCTTAAGCTCATCCTAAGTAGTCTCCCACCCCCTATCCATTTAAATGGACATGCTCCAGAGATTCCTTCCATTTGCCTCATGTAACAAGACACTTCAGACAGTCTCAGACACAAGTCCAAACATTGAACTTGAGGGTTTAGCCCACCTGCTATCCAAATAGCTGTGTTGCCAAGGTACATGGCTTAAATTAGGTTACAAAAGACACAAAGTATATATAGCTGGCTACCGTAGTCCGATGGGTCAATTACAGTCATTTATTTGCATTTTCCCCAAATGCTGTTCAACAGGGGAAAAAGCAGAATCAAAAGAGCACACTCTCATTGAGTTTTACTCTTGGGTAAATTCTAGACAGCCACACTTGTATGATCAGGTTTCTGCTTAACAAGAAACTAGTCTGGCTTGCTGTGACACCACGCTACAAACCAGTATAGGCAAGGAAGCAACAGACAAGTGATTTTCCACTGTTCTAGCATACTTAGAACCACACCAACTTTCATTTAAAGCATATTTTTAATTAGAAAAAATATTACTTGGCAATCACTTATTGCGCATCTGCTAAATGTACATATATTCAGATATAAATCCACTCACATGCCACTAAAGACTGAAAAAAAGTTAAACCAAAAGTCACTTACTTTGTAAACTGTGCATGGCACAGACAATCACTGTTTAAGTACTTGAATCTAAGAACTTGAAAACCCCAGACTGTAGAAGGTCTTTGCTCAGCTCCACAAAATGAAAAAAACTAACCCAAAAAATCAAATAGCAAGAACATCAGACTATCAAGGAATGCAAGACTTGTCTGAAAAACCAGCTCTGAAAGTTTAACCAGCTCCGTAAATCCCAAAGAAAAAGCTGCAAAAGGCACACATCAGAAAAAAATCCCAAGTCCTTTTTCACTTTGGAAAGAATCACCTTCTGTGCTTGCTGGAGCTATCTGCTCATGTTTCATCACTGATTTTGCACAAGTTAAAAAAAAAATCCTCCTCGGTAGCTTGCACGTCTCTCTGAGATAAAGATCTCAGTATAATGATTAACTTGGGCAGGTTCAAATATTTGCTGAGCAAGGGTTTCAGGTGGGGGAAGGGAACCTGGAGTCAAAGTCAGAGTTGTCATCGGCTAACAAGTGGCCGATGCAAGACTAACCGCTCTCATTTTAGCCAAGTAAATGAGAAGACCATTGTAAGGGGCCTTAAAATAGTCTCTGTAACTGGCTGCTGCAAGCAGCATTGGAGTGTCAAGAAAAGCATTATGAGCAGCCAGCTACAGGAAGTGGCTGAGCTCGTTCTTCGGGGAGGGGGGAATAGAATGAAAGCCTTCCTTGTAAAGTTCTGTCTTTCCCGCAGCCCACAAGTACAGAAGAAACTTGTTAGCATTCACTGCACTACCTCCTACATGCTTTCACCAGGACAGGTGTTGTTTGAAGGCCCGTAAAATGAAGCCCTGCACTTTTGAGTCAATTTAAAGTCAATTGGAAGGGCCAGCCCTCCCCACCAAAATGCCTGTGGGAGGGGACTGACTGGGAGCTTTCAAGTAACTGAAGCAAGCGTGTTATTTTAGTCCACTGAAGTCCTCTGCTATGGTGCACAGAAAGGGTTCCAACACAGGCAATTGCATCAATTTTGCCATCTATGGAGTAGCAGTGCACTGGTGGAAAGGAGAGAAAATTTAACTCCAGGATTTGTCCTACCATTATGTCATGTACCCTCCAAGAACTAGAATGAACTCAAATACATGAATAGGTAGGAAGGAGAAGGTTCCCAGACCTGCTACTGCAGTGATGCCCTTGGAACCTGGAAATGAATGACACAAAGTGCATGAACAACATCATCATGCAAAAAACATTCACTTTTGGGTTCTGCGGCTTAATGTGAGCCTCTAAACAGTGGTATGAGGGTCAGAGAAGGCAAGATTTTCACGATGTGTGGTTTTCATGTATTGTAGCTCTGCCAGTCATACTGAGCCTTCTGCCTATCTAGATGCTCATGCCGCAGTCTATCTGCAAGGCAGTGGGTGGCCTGTAACACCATAGCAAGTGCCCTGTGATGAGCTGATTGGGGACCACTGCTTTAAAACTTCAGTGAAGGACAAAGAAAGCCAATCCCTGGTTAGCTCTCACCATGTACTCTAGGAAATTTCTCACACCAGTGTGCACATTGGTATACTATTTTGAGATTTCTTATTGTAAATTTTAAGTAGGCCATCTGTTGCATTCTTAAAAATAAGATCTATTCTCTGCTGGGATAGTGCTGTGTTTTTGTTCCATGAAAGCACAAAAGGTGCTGGAAAAAAAAATGAGAAGCCATGCTGCACTGCGAGTGAGTGAACTGGAAGAACGGGGCTAGCCTAATCCCAGCATATTTGATAGGAATTGGGAGCCAACCACACAAGAGTGCTGCATTTCTCAGGATGGAGGAGATGCGCCTCTCTTTGGTCACAAGTCCTTGGGCAGCTGAATGGGTCCAAACTATTTCACAGAATGGTAAGGTTTTAAAGAGGATTATGAGGGAGGGAGGGGAAGGGGGGGAAGAGTTGGTGTTTTTGGGCAGCAGCCATCAACCAGCATGAGCACTCTCTTGTGTCATATTCCTTCCTCCCTATAGCTGAGATACGTGCTACTGCTACATTGCATGGTCCCTGCCCTATAGCCACTGTTTGCACACCTGCTGGTTCAATAAAGTGGTGGCCTACTTTCCTTTTTTTCTTTCTTCCTCCCTGCTACAACCATAAACTGAACCAATTTTCACATTTATTGGGAAGCAAAAGTGTTGGAAGGAATCGTATTTGATTGGGAACTAGGTTTACTGGATTCAGGCTTACACAAAGAATGTAAACATGTTTGACAGAAGATGAGCATACCAGCTGTTTTAGGCTTTTAAAAAAAAGTTTGCATCTAAGCCCATCTGATTTTAACTGTAGTATGTCATCTTTGCAACCCTCTGCTGGTGCAGCAGTTTACATCCTCTATCCTAATTTGTTGGATGTGCAAGGATGTTATCAGGAATCAATATCCATTTATGCCTTTGTGCAAACGTGCAGCTACACCTGAGTGAACTTCCCTATAAGTACCATTCAAGTAAACATGGCAATGGACACACATAGGCAGAAATGAAGAGCCCTTAAGGGAATCCACTTGGGAGTGCAAGTTCTGCATAAAGAAGGCAGTGTTTTCCTATGGCTTGCATGACAGACATTGATAGACGTGCAGATGGCACCTGTGAATTGGGTCATTCACATAGTATCTAAAAGGCAGGCGTTGAGCAATGTACACAAAATTCAGCATAGCAGCAATGACTGTCTGTGCAGTTAGATATACAGCTGACACTAGTAAAATCACTGAGGTTTCCATATTCTTCCATTAATGAAGTAAAAATATTAATAAAATGTGGGCTTTAGTAAAATATGGTTCCTTATTTAACTTAATATTAGCTTAGAAGGAGAGCCCTCTACTGGACAAATATTAGAATTTACATTAGCTTAAAGAGCTGGCCAGATGGGGAAGAGAGATAAAAACTGTTTCCATGCCAAATCATTCATTAATTTCTTCCAAGTACAAGTGACTCATGATAAACATTTATACTGAAATTATATATAAATTTAAAGTATCATATGACATGCTCTACAATCTTTGACATTACTTTCTTCTGTTTACTGTCAGTGAAATCTGTATGAAACACAACAAACACCTGATGCAACCTTAACATTTTCCATAATATTTTTGGAGGCTCCTCAGAACTGCTCCAGACTTTAAAACTATCTGTGATTTTTTTTGTCAATGAATTTACAGCAAAGAAGTGCCAACAGCGGGCAGAACATTTGTGTGTAAAATGGAGGATGAGGTTTGTTCATACATTCTTGCCCAAATCCAGTATGTAATAAAATAGGAGAGATCATGCTAAAACGTGTTCATTTGTTTATTTAGCATATGGCAACTACATGGACTTATGGTAAATCAAATGTTAATGTCCACTCTACCCAGCCATTCAAGGACAGAGCGGTCTATATTGAAAAAATCAAACATTGATCTGCTGTAAGCTCTTGATGGACACTTGGACACAATGTGATGAATATTTTGTCGAGGAGCACCACAGACACACTGAGGAATAGATACAAGACTCCACTTAAACAGTGTCCTGGCAGACACCGGGTTGGGTACAGATCCTGTTCAGAATCGACCAAACCTGGCAAGGTAAGGCAAAACCTGGCACCTTTTGTGTGGAGTCATCCATGTAACTGCCTGTATCTGGGCGCTTAGCAGCCCATTTAGCTTTCCATTGCATGTTGATGTTAAAGTTGTTCTACAGCTGTTGTGTGAGTGCCAGAGAGGGCTGCCTGGATTTATGCTTGCCAACTGATAGATGAAGATTAGCATGCACAGGAAGAAGTGGGTTTCTCACAATTTTGTTGTATTCTTTCACTAAGGCATCCTGCCTTTGTACAGCTGGTGGTGCTTTGTGGCTCAGATTTTACAAGAAACAGATGACCCTGGCTAGGCTGGTGGATTGGCTGCATCCCTGTGTCAGAAAGAGAGCCCCATCTTGACAGAACTGTCAAGCATATAATGACTAAAAGATTAGGAGCAGACCAAGGACATTTTCAGCATTCTGGCTGGCCAAATTCTTGCCTACTGAGAATTCTGACCCCCTGTCATGACTGTATCTTGCAAATCTCTGCAACAGCTGCAAATATATACCCAAGTACACATTTACAAAAAACAAAAAAACACACTTCTGCGACATATGCATTATCTAAATTAATGAGTACACCTTATTCTCCTAAGAAAGGTGTTCGGTCCCTATTACTTGCATAAAACATTCCACCACTCACAGAAGGTAATAGGAAAGCTGATAAATTCTCTGACGGTTTGGCAGAGGTGCTGCTCACCATCTGCTTTTTGTATGCTGGCTTTTCGTTTTAGTGCTGCTGAACATGCATTTATTTCAAAAGTTAACAACACATTAAGGGTATCAAAAGCAACAAAATAGTTGCTTTCAACAACTGTCTAAATAAATAAATGCAATAGTTTTAAGGAAAAGAGTGCACGGCTTTCAGCTTTTTCATGTAGCTATATTGTAAGGGGGTCCCATTTCAGAAGAATCACTGCTTCCAGCGTAACAGTAATAAATTTAACTGTCATTTGTATAGTTCTTTTTGAGTGTGTGAAGTGTTTCTAATGCACACAGAAATTTTTTGATAAGCCTTACCACAATCCTGTTAAAGGCTATTATCTCTATATTGCTTCTCAGCCTCAGCAACCCAGCTGTGATATGGGTATAATTGCAATGTCCTGTTACAATGACCATATTAAAGGTAATACACAGCAAACATTTTGCACAACAATAACTACATAATGTTAAGTACTACCATTGCCATTGTTACTATCACAGAGTCCTTGTTTTACTAAGTACCTCTTGACAATGTTAGACCACTTTCAACAGAACAACAGGTCCTTTGAATTAGAAGCATGTTTTTTGTGTGTCATGCCACAGAATAAAATACACAAAGTAGCTTGTATTCAAACAGGATTACCTTGATGGCCTATCTTTACTTTTGGTACATACACACAGGATCTTCCCTTCCTTCCTGGATAAGGGCTTTATCACCAAACTGAGCAAGCAGGAAGGTGTGATATTTGCTTACCAACATTTGTCCTTTTCTGCCATGCACAGCCTAAGGTTTCCCACAGTTGCCACGTGGGCAGGATATGTGTCTTGTGGATATGGTGCATGCATGAAAAATGTAGCATTGGCAGGTACCTATGACAAACACTCTGAGATTCACTAGTTTGGACAGGCTGTTTTGTTTTTCAGCAATGCACACTGCCACACCAATGGTCAACAAAAACAGAGAGCAAAATCTTTTGTCTTATCAAATTTCAGTTAAAAAGGAAGTTTCAGTTAAACAGGAAGTACAGGGAAAAAATGGCGCTTAAAAAACCTAGTTTTGCCTAAAACATAACCACTGTGAAAAATAAATTCAGACCCTGTATGGTCACCTTGAGAAACAATGTTTTGCTGCTGGCCTCAGAATTAATTGCATTGCTTGTTTCAAAATGGTACACTTCTAAAATACAGATTTTCTTACCTGGTGCAGGTTGTCTTTCATTGCATTCACTGGTAATTAACGCTTCTAGGATTTTGATGTGGTGTTCAGTATTGTCAGAGCTGTAAAATATTAACCATATATTAAAATGTGTCCTGAACATGAATTAATCATTTTGTACTGTAGTCAGTTGCATGAAAATATATCTCACCTTGCTACCTGGGACCTGAACAGCAGGAGACTGAAAATTTCAGCTAGAGTTCTTGCGTTCAACTGGTTTTTGGCAGATGTCTGACAAAGCCTGGATAAATGTTTGAGCAGATATTGGAGTGTGAGCCAATACTGTTGAGGTATATTAGGTGACCTGATGAGCCTCTTCAGCACTTGAGCATATTCCTCTGAGTTCTGCCCATCTGCAAAGAAATCAGTATATCCAAATAAGCCTGGAATAATTCAACAATTTTGTAAACGACCTACTATGAATTATAGTTGCTCTGCAAATTCATGTAGTAAATATAAACTTCTTTTTCTTCTTTTGAAAAAAGAAAATCTTGAGGGTCTAATGGGAGTGGAGTAGACCAACTATACAAAACTCAAATTGAAACAGAAGACTCATTTGGTTAAAAGCCACAAAACTGTCAATGTGTCTGACTTTTGTTTAGAATCAGACACAATGTGTCTGACTTTTGTTTAGAATCAAAATTGGTTAATTTTAAGATGTAGCAGATCTGTAACAGATCTCAAGAGCTGTTTTAGCTGTTAAGGTTACACCAGCAATAATATCCTGTTCCTCAAATGTGCAGCTGAAATTCACCACTGGAAAGGTTTAACTGCCTGAAATCATCATTGTAAGAGATGAGCTTTATCCGCATGTCTGCATTGCTCTGTATCCCATAATTGCCCATGGACCTCAGAATCCTGTCTCCTCTAATATGTTTACTTTGCAAGTGGTGATAAAAAGTTAACAATTAGCTCTTTATGCATACAGACAAATCCTTGATTTGTTAACCAATGTTTGTACAGATATGGTCCTTGCCAAGACACATTGTGTTCTTAATACTAAGAACCATTTTTCACATTATGTCTTTAAGGAAAAAAGGTAAGGTGAGGTAAGGTATGCATTTTATGCATACACCTGAATATGTAAAGTGAACGTGCACGAAACATTTTCAACCACTTGGATTGGGAGATTTGTGTGAACAGGGATTGGCAGCAGTGATGCATGGGTGGAATGTAGGAACCTGGCTAGAAAGGTAGCAGTGTATTTATGTAGAACTCAAATAGTACATGATTCTTATGTAAGGTTCCTTTTTGCTATATATTAAGCCTTCCATGACATCTGCATACTGAAACAGATTTAATACCTGCACTATGATGCTGGGAACTTTTTTTTAAAAAAGGCTAATTCTGTACAGACTAAAAAAAAAACCCTACTACTTTTGCATTCATACCTTGTGCTGTAGAAATCATTTCATTGTAAACAGATGCTGGAATGATAGGACTGGGCAGGTCCAAAAAGTACCTCTTCAAAGCATCTGATAAAATTTGCAGTTCAATGGTGTCAAAATCCAATGTAGAAACATCTGGAAAAAAAAACACTTATTTGTTTATTGTATTCATATTTATAATAACAAAAGAAAAAAGGCACCATACTTTGTTTTTAGAAATTTCCAATTTTTCCAATCCTATTTCTTATAATTGGAACTGGGCAAAGAGGTACTCCTCACATTTAGCAGCAGGAATAATCCAGCCATACCCAGTCACCTCAACACAGCATATTTCTAATGACAATATGCTGATGTTTCTTCTGTATCTTTGTAGATTATGATCCTTTTGCACAAACATCTTTACTAACTTTTTGTTGAAGGAAAAATAATATGCATAATACAACAACTAGAAGAACCATGTTTACATTGATTATAAGGAAATAGTTGTAGCAAGCAAAATATCTGAATATATATTTTTATAGGGCTGTGGGTGGCGCAAGTGGTTAAGACGCTGTGCTTGTTAACCAGCAGGCCAGGGTTCGAGACCCGGGTCGGCCCCAGGGTGAACTCCTGTCCTTAGCCCAGCTCTGTGACGCAGCTGGATCCAATTGTATTGGCTCTGCCTTTCCATTGGACTAATTCAGTGGCGTGGAGAGGGGGGATTTGCTGCTTGGGTAACAGCCTATCCTCCATAACAATCCAACCCAGGCTTTCGTGCTTCGCATGCAGCGTATGCAGCGCTGAGCACGATGCCATAGTCTTTCAAGACTGACAGAGGCCTGCTTATATTTTTGTTGTTATTTAAAAGGTATATAAAAAGGTATAGGATGGACCAAGCCTGAGGGTGGCGCAAGTGGCTAAGACACTGTGCTTGTTAACAAGCAGGCCAGGTTTCGAGACGCGGGTCGGCCCCACAAGACAGGGTGAGCTCCTGTCCTTAGCCCAGCTCTGCGACGCCAGCTGGATCCAATCGTATTGGCTCTGCCTTTCCATTGGACTAATTCAGTGGCCTGAAGAGGGGGAATTTGCTGCTTGGGTAACAGGCTATCCTTCATAACAATCCAACCCAGGATTTCGTGCTTCGCATGCAGCGTATGCAGCGCCGAGCACGATACCATAGTCTTCCAAGACTGACGGAGGCCTGCTTCATAGGATGGACCAGTATTTATACAAGACATTACCTATACACTTCCTCTAAAAACAGTGAATGAAGTCTTGATATACGGTATCATAAAAGGACTCTTACTTGCTTAAAAGTCAGAACAGACCAATTTGACAACTGTATCCTTCTCCCCCTCTAGTGGCAAGTTTACGCTTAGGAAATCAGGCATTTAAAAGAATGAGAAATCTCTATGTTTTGTGAAACATAGGGCACAATCCTTACCAATTTAGGTTGGCCTAACTCATCTGGTCTTTCTTCCCATGGTGGAGTTGGAAGTTTGGCGTAAACCAGTGCAATGGCCTAATCCCCCCAGGAATGTGGCAGAAGTGTCTTATTGCACTTATGTGACAGGTCAGCACAGATCTTATGCAGGGGCTTAGGATGGTCTAAGCAGAGGTTAGGATTGTAGCCATAATGTTTCAGAACTGGCTGGATCTTACCTTTATCATCTTAAATATGCTAATCTCTAATTCATGTGACAATATGTCTGGATTAGGTCTTCCAAGGAATTTTTAACTCAACTGTTTTATATACGAATATTGTATAAACTAACTGTACAAATATTGTGTAAACTAATGCATTAAAGAATAACCACTGCCAAGGCCAAGTCTTAAAGTAGTTTATATGACACTGAAATTGGAGACTTATGGCCTAATACGATGCAGAATTGGGCTGGTGTATGCAGGGTTTTACAACAACAGAACAGAGTTCCACTGCTATAAAATGGCTTCCAGAGACACTCAAATACACTAATGAATGCCATTTAGTATGCGCTGCTTGCAACTGGTGGCAGTACAGGAGGGCCATTGTCGGACCAGTAAAGTTAGTTAAGATAGCAGTGGGGACAGAATGGGGTGGGGAAAAGGAGGAACAAGGATTGTTGCCAGGCAGAGAGGGAAGCAGAAAAGGGCAATACTCTAATACCTTTTTCCTGGTTTAAAGGTACTAAACTTACTTTTATCTGTTTTTATTCATTTGTATGTTTATTGTCCTGTTGTTTTTTGTGCCAATAAAGGTTTTGAATTGAATTGAATACTCTAATACATCCATATCCAAACTCTGTGTCCCAACTGCTGCTGTTACATGTCTCAGACATAAGCCTGTGATGCAGGAGTAGATCTAATGAAGGCCAAAGGTCACTTTAATCAGTTACCCTGAGAAGACCTTAACAGATAGAACATGTGTTCTGCTAGCATAGCTGTACCAGTGCATTAGAGTTTTGGATTGGTCTGTTCAATAGTTAATACTCCAGGTATACATTTGAATGCTAATACATTTTAAGACTGTTTTGTTCTACTGGCTTAAGAATAAAATAACAGCTTCTGGAATGCAACCTTCATTTTTGCAAGGATTTCTCAGAATCTCAAACACAGAAATATTTAATTTTTTAAAAAAAGAGGTTAGAAAATCTAAAATTTCAAAATCTATTTTCTCAAAATCTCAAAATCTCTTATAAGAGCAACCTTATTATATTGTTTTCAGCATTTCACTTCTTATACATCTTAGCAAAGAAACCTACTATACAGTTTCAAGAGTCAATGAAATTCCAGTATCGCTGTTTAAAAAATGGCTCTTTCCTTGCAAAGTACTAGATATAACAGGTTGCAATCCTAACTTAGGCCAGCACAACACATAGGTCTTCCTGTTCCCGTAATGACGTAGGTAGACACTCCCATCAGCACCATCTGCAGGTTAGGATTGCAGCCATAATTTAACGGCAAACTTATTGGCCAGGTTCAAACTAATCAAGATTACAAAATGCACAGAAGCCTCTTTCATTGGGAGTAAATTACTGTATATGAAAATATATCATGTTAATTTCAAATAAATGTTCTTTAGATTAGACTGCAAAGAAAATAACTGTACCCACCACACTCCATAATTTGTCTTAATTCTGCAGCGCTGCTTGACCCTTGTGACCTGTATAATGTTGAACATTCCAGACCTGCAAAACAGAATGGATTGGTTTGATGAACCAAAACATCTCCTGTGGCTTTCTGCATTATGTCATCCAATGCCCCTCCATAAAATGAGTTGATATGTATATTTGTGATCCTATTTGCAGACTTGCTTACAATTGTACTTCACACATGGAATATATACCTGCAAACCAAGCAAAGCACAACATTTTGCTTGGGATAATAAACGACTTTGAAAAGCCTGTGGCAGGAACTGGGAGGTCCATGAACAGTTCTCCTAGCTTTTCAAAAACAGTTTTCAAACAGTTCTCCTAGCTTTTCATTTCATCATCAAAAAAATCTGCTGATGCTGTTCTTAGCCTCATGGAATGAAAGAGAAAGATACAAAACCTCTCCCAGAGTTAATACTCTGATGTAATGCAGGATTGGACAGCTGTAACTTTTACTGTTAAAAAGAGGGGAAAGAAAGAAATGATCCAATTACAAATCTGCTCCAATATGGAGCTTGGGCCAGAGTCAGTCTGATTTCTATTCAGCAACAACTGGCCCCCCAAATCTGAAGAGTAGTTTTAGCTACCCATGCATTTTTTGCAGACCCTTTCTGTACAACATACCTGCAGACAGAGGAAACTCAAGTATTGGTCTGTGGTTAACGCTTTGCTTAATCTAATGAAGGGGAAGGATATAGGGCTTAACTCTCATGACTCAAACACAAAGCAAATGCATTTGCAGGGAACGCTTCATGGTCACTGCACATTTTGAAATTGCCATTTTAGGCATATACTACATTGCTCTGCTCTCTTTTTTGGTTCACAGGAAGCATTTGATGCTGCTAACATTACTGACTCCACTAATTTTCTGCTACCTTCACTGATTTCCAATATGTTACTGGGAACAATCAAGGTGCCTTTCACATCTTGCTACCTAGATACCTGACCTGGAACTTTTCTCCTACTTTCTATGCTTCTCCTACATAAACCTGCCCGTATAGTGTATTTCCATCAGAGACCCTTCTCTGCTTTCTGATTCTTGGAAAGACTAGATTAACAGGAACAGTAACAAGACCTTCTCAGTGGGGGTGCTCAGATTATAGAACTTCCTCTCCTAAGAAACCTGGCTCGCTCAGTCATTAGGAGATTTTTTTAAGCTGTTCTAAACCTTGTCAACTTTAGCTGCCTTTTCATTGAGGCTGCACTCATGAGGTTGTTTCTTATATCACTGAAATATCTTTATTTTTTAAAATTTTAAGATTTTAAATAAGTAAATATAGCTGTATTGCTAGCTGCTGACTGATAAATTATATAAACCTCACTCCAGTTTTAAAAACCTCAGTTGCCCGCATCTAAGCAGTATCTGCATACTTGTAAGATAAGTCTAAATGACAACAGATCAAGCATTCATTAAAAAAGAAAAACCAATTTACTGAGTTCAAGTCTGACATTATTGAGCAAGGACATCAGAATTGTGTAAGAGCAACTATTACCTGATTTGGCCTCTGACATTTACACATGCTACATCCAATGCAAAATGTGATTCTCAAAAGGGGTTATTTTTACAGGGAGCCCAAGAGTGATATGCTCAAGCCGTTCATCATCTACATACCTTTTCTTTCAATGGCTTCCACTAATTTGATGAGGAGTGGAGGGGCAATGTCAGGTGGTGAAAACTGCTCCAAAAGATCTGGAAGTGTGAACACTGTAAAGAAAAAAAAATAAAATCAATAAAGCAAAACAGTAAAGCCAGAACTTATGAAACTCAAGAATCTTAACATAACTGGTTAAATTTTAAACACTGAACAAATCCTTTTTATCAAGCTGCCAGAGTTTATGCAAACAATTTGCTCATCAGCTCTTACTTACATATTAAAATCAGACATGAAATGAAAACTTTGAATCCACCAAAAATTAGAGTATATGATTAAAAAAACTAGCAAACAAAAAACACCAAATCAAGACCTGTATAGAACAGTCCTGTGGAAATGTTCCTGCCATAAAGACATAAAAAAGAAACATCTGGCTCAGTGGCAGAGAATCTGTTTTCCCTGCAGAAGGTTCCAGCCTTAATCCCTGGCACTTCCAGATAAAAGAGAGAAAAATTCCTGTCTGAAACTCTTTGTAATCTCTGAAAATCTGGGTTGACAATTCTGACCTAGATGAACCAATGGTCTGACTGAGTACCAGTTTCTTGTGTTCTACCTATGCTTGTTCACCCTTCATTATTCAATCAGTGTATAGTTCATTCTGACCTTCTTAGGCATTTACAACAATAAATATTTGTTTCAAATGTCTGCATCCCTTCTTTCCCTGCCACAAGGCGGTATCCCAGACAGTTTCCAATACTTAAAAAATGCCAAAAAAAACCCCAAGAAACACAAAAGCACCAAAAGTGAGCAACTATCCAAAGTTTCCAATACATTAAAAAACAACCAAACAAAACACTCATAAGTACCAAAAGTGAACAACAAAGCAAAAAATAAAGGAACTTTAAAAAGAAACTATGCAACAGAAAGCAATCTCATCTCTAAGTGCAGGGAGTTCCACACACAGGGTGATTCCATGGAGAAAACACTGTCTTGAATCAGTGAAGGGAGCCAAAACCTGCAAGAAGCACCCCATAAGCTAATTTCATCAGCAGGGAGGTACACTGTTCTAAGCCATTTATTATTTTAAAAGTAACAATCAGTACCCTGAATTGCACTTGGCAGCCAATGTGGAGGAAGCAACAGCAGAATGAGTCAGTCAAAACTCATACAGCCACAAAAAGGGGAATGCTACCCCACAATGCAAAAAAACCTGACAATCAATGACCAGTGAATCTCTTGACTAATGGCATCTCTGACTTGTGAGAATTTAAAATATAATCCTGATCCTACTATCGCTCTATCCTGATCCTACTATCGCTCTGCCAGGGATAGTAGCGTAAAGCACATTTTTGGGCCCAGTCATTGTATTCTCAAGCCTCATCCCACACAGGAGTTCCAGAATGATATAATTGCCAATGGTATTGATAATTACTGAGATCTTCAGCAGACCAAACAGGAATTTCCCTCTAATCCCATCCAGTTACCAGCATAAGTCATCAACCAGACTAACCTAAGCTGTTTCTGTACCAGATCCCAGTTGGAAGCCAGACAATAACTAATCCAGAGTAACTACTTCATTCAGGAATTCCTCAAGATGGGACACTGATAGGCCTTTGGCAGAGAAGAGCATTTTCTTTGCTGCCACCTCTCCCACACAACAGCTCCTAAAATGAATTTTAAGTGGTTAAGGTTCTAGGACATTTTCTCAGTCAAGAGACTGACTACAACCAGAGCAGAATTACAAGTTCTAATGGCAGAAAAATCTCCCAGAGCTATCAAGACATCATCTGGATCAAGAAATCTCCAAAGGTGGATCACCCAAGTAGGTTATCCACTGCAGAATACAGGAGAATGATAAAACTAAACCCTACCAGGTAAGTTATCTGTCTATGACAAACTAGCAATGCTAATCTTCTGCACAATCCAACAGGAATCCAACACAATACAACCACTTTTTATCTGCCGAGCAATAAACACAGTCCAATGTGTGTCTTGCAGAATGAGTAGGGCAGAGACTGAGAAAAGTTCTTGGTTACCTTGGTGTCCATGAAATTTGGAGCCATTCCCAAATATGTGGCCTTGTTATGAATATTAAAGTTCCTTACTGAGGAAAAAGCAACAATTTTCAGTGTTTCTCAGCTCATAGCACAGAGATGGGTATTAAAAGTTTCAATATACACCATCAGTTTTTTGACAATTGATTAGGCACACCATGCTGCTGGTGGAAGTTTCACATCCTATTAATAACTGATCCTTCCCCCAAAACCTATTTTGAGGCATTACTATGGACCATTCATAGGACACCAATGTGATGGTGTGATACAGGTTGAAATAAGATACAGGTTGAAAATGGCATGGCAGCACAGTGGTCTAACTAAATCCACAATATTCCAACTGCAACAGAATCATGGTAAAGCAGTTTCCGCTCCCCAGTTCTGAAGCTGCGGCTGCTATAATGTCTAGAAACCTAGAAGCTAGGATCTTCAATAACTACAGATATTAATCACCACAAAATTCAAAATGGTATTTCTAAATGTAGAACTGATACAGGGAAGCTCATTAAAAATTACAATCAAAACCACTAGCTATTTGGGCTAACCAGGTGAGGGAGCTATTCACCTTCTTTTGGGAAGCAGCTAACACAACAGTTAGAAAACCATGCCATTTTTATCAGCTCTGTTAATAAACTGTTAAAAAACAGCAGGTGAAGCTTCCTTTTCATTCCACGTAATCATATTAAGAGCAATTCTTTACTACTAATTATGGCAAGTTCAAAACCACAGAACAAGAATCTTAAAAGATTCTGAAGAAGGATCTGTGCACTGCTGATGTGGAGTGTATCCAGCCAAAGAAAACCTTTTCCTCTTTGGAAAGGATGCTTACCTTGATCCCATAACAAAGTCTTATGCATATCTACAAAGAAGTGCCTACTTACAGTCCAATGTCCATTTAGGACTGAAGCCCTAGTATGCAAAACCAGAAGCAGTTGTTCATGGCCTTTTTTCTTATCCCCTCTAGTGGTTGCATGAAAAAAGCACAGGCAAAAATTTCTCACATTACTATTAAGCCCAGTTCCACCATTTTATATATTTTAAGAACTTTGGAGATCACCTGGGTATAATGAGGCCTGCTAGGGATTACTCTCAGAACCTAGTCTATGGCTGCAATCCTAAAGACACTTTCCGGGGAGTAAGATCCACTGAACACAATGGGGCTTAATTTTGAGTAGACACAGGATGGTGCTCTAAGTTGCCTTTCAAAATAAAGCTAATAACAGCTGCCCTCCATTATTTTCTTTAAACAGTAAAATAAGAATAAATGTTAACAGTAATTGATTAAATTCCATTTGTGAAAACAGTGCTCCCTGCAAATACAGTTGCAATGCAGCCTTGAGGCCAGAGAAAAAAATGTTCTTTTACCTTGAGAACTGTCCCCCATATCACTGGATGCGGCGCATGCCCTAATAGCATGGCTGTATCAGTGCTCAAACAATGTATAGAGGATTGGTCCATAAAAGGATGTTTACAGTGAGTCACATGTACATCACTTAGAAACAGGATGAAAAACAGAAGGAATGGAAAAGGTTCAGAGGAGAGTGACCAAAATGATTGATGGTCTGTGACACCTCAAGTAGGAGGAAAAGCTACAATGTTTGGGGGTCTTCACTTTAGAAAAGAGATGCTTGAGGGGGGTCATGACATACAAAGTTATGCAAGAGATGGATAGAGACGCTCTTTTCTCTTTCACATAACACCAGAACTTGGGGACATGCTCTGAAATTAAATGTTTTAGAGACAGACAAAAAAAAATATTTCTTTTCCAAGTGTGTAATTTGTGGAATTCCTTGTCACAGGATGTGGTGATGGCTTCTAGCCTCAATAACTTTAAGAAATATTTGGGCAGATCCCTGGAGGAGGGTACCATCACAGGTTAGGAGCCATGATGGTTGTGTCTGTGTTTGAGTGTGTGCGTGTGCATAGACAGATGTAGATGTGGGGAACTTCAAAATGCCAGATGTGCTGCTTGAGGCATCAGGTGGGCTCCGTGAGGCATCAGGAAGCTGGACTAGATGGGCCTTTTCCTGACCCAGCTGAGGCTCTTATGTTCTCAGGATTACACTTTTTGCTTCAGTGTTTTTAATCATATGTGAACAAATTGACACAAATTTATTTTGTGGGATACCAGCCCTAATTATTTTGTTTTTCAAAACTATACTTCTGTCACACTGAATTCAAAATTAAATGCTATAAATTAAAATTTCAATAAAAGTTAAATGGATAAATTCTCCAGAACATAGGCAAACCAAAGAATGTTAAAAATATAACATGATAAGATAATAAATGAGCAATGCACATGACCGTCACAACTGACACAGTTTCACAATGGTCTGCTTTGCTGTGCTTTAAATGAGTCACTCACAGCAATAACTGTAACTCTTCTGTGATGGCCCTATATAAAATTCCCATACCATTACAATGTGATTGGTACTTTACATAGTAAACTTTCCACCTCTGGCACAAAACTGCAAATTACAGTCATTTAAAATTTTAAAAAAGACCTCAGGAAACATTTGCTTGCCAAACTAAACACTTAACAACCTTCTTAGGACTAAATGCCATTTTACAAGATTTATGCAGAAGAAGGCCAGGTCTGTCCATGGTGCTTTTAATTCTTAAAATGCTGACATGCAATACATTTGGGGAGGGGGGAATAAGCGTTCCAAGTACCAAAGCCAAAACAAGCACTGAACATGGATTAGATGTAACAGAGCAAACTGAATAAATATCAGTAGAAGCCAGCCCCACTCCCAACATGCTATTTTCACTGAACACACAGAAATAATAAAACCCAACAAGCTGCCAGCAACCAGTACCTGACTTTAAAATTTTCTTCTGCTTTGATGCGTGTTGCAATACAGCACAGACATTTGGAGACCCAAGTCCATTCTTAAGAATCTGGGCAACTTTGCAGATTCCTTTGCTACAATCCAATATCAGTTTTTCACTTAGAGTAATCATTTTGCTTTTTCATGTAAAATTAGGTGTATTTCAGGGGTTTCTTGAAATCTGGAATATTCTCCAAAATTTACAAGCTGCTGGAGATGTCTTAAAGAGCTAGTAATGCCTTCTTCACTAGTCATTAGGTATTTATCCCGAGTTAAGGGAGGCTTCTGATGACATGTCAGAAATGCTGGATTTTCCACTCGTTCTATTTTTATCTTGCCACCGCCATAGCCAATCAGATGAAACAGTAGTTGGAATTCCCTCCAATCCAAATGCTCTCCTCTCACACTAATAGAGACAGGCCTGAATAGCATTTAGCAACAGCAACGTGTGAGAGCTGACAACATACCTTGTGTCTAAGCCTTGCCAACATACCTACAAACTGCAAGACGAAACCAGCACACAGCTGCACCTTTTGGAGGAGTTCTCAGTAAAAAGAGATATTTCCGAGTTATTACCTGGCAAGGAGTTATGGAAAATTAAAGCTGGATGATTGGCTCTGCAAGTGGCTGAGCCAAACTTTTCATTACTGCTGGAGGAAGGATGAAAGTGGATAGAACACAAATTTTAACCTAAGCTGCCCTTTAAAATGTAATAAGATACAGTGTGGAAAAAATGGGGCTCATTTACTAGAAGATCTGCAGGAGGCTTTGGGCTAATATTGCTGTTTTAATCCAAAGCTATTTTCTTTAAGGTAAAAATTTTCACTTTTTCAAGCACTGCAAATGTGCTGAACATATAAAGTTGTCTTCTATGGAATATACCATTTGGCCTACTGTTCTGGTTGGCTGTGGCTCCCCAGGCCCTAAGGCTGCAATCCTAAACTCCAGTTAGGCTGGCCTAAACCCTGGAATAAGTCCTGTGCTGATCTGGGGATGTCACAGAAGAGTTGTGCCAGCTTAGGATAGGATTGCACCCTAAGATGTGTAAAATTACCTTTGAAATTCACAATGATCACAATCACATTTTAGAGAAGATTACGCATAGTTGATTTCTGGTGGGGCACTGGAATACCCTTGATTATTGGTTTTGGGCCACTTAAGGCATCCACTCTGGGGTCCACCAGTATAAGAGCAGCTCAGGACTTCATGGCTGCCCTGTCAACCGAGTGGCCTGTCTAATAAACCTGTCTTTCTAGCACAGTGGTTCTCAATCTTCCTAATGCCGTGACCCCTTTATAAATTCATCATGTTGTGGGGACCCCCAATCATAAAATTATTTTCATTGCTACTTTATACCTGTAATTTTGCTATTGTTATGAATTGTAATGTAAATATCCGATATGCAGGATGTATTTTCATTGCTACAAATGAAATGTGTGTTCTATGCATACATTGAACACAATGGGATTTATTTCAGAGTAGGTATGCATAGGATTGGGCCCTGAGGCTGCAATCCTATCCACATTTACATGGGAGTAAAGGCCCCCCTGACTATAATGGGATTTATTTCAGAGTAGGCATGCATAGGATTGGGCCCTGAGGCTGTCAGTCAGCCCCAGTACGCGTGCAGCTACGGCCGGAGGTCTGGCAAGCCTGACCTGGCCCCCTGCACCAGGGGTCTTTAGGCGACCCCCAGGAAACCCCTAGGCGACCCCCAAAGGGGTCCCGACCCCCACTTTGAGAAACGCTGCTCTGGCAGATCAAACTAGTTATTAAAACCATCAGAAGGCAATTCTGCAACGAAATATATTTCATCTGCAACAAAATCAATCATAAAAAAGTTCAAGAGATTTTAAAATTTAAAGAAAAACAGCAACTATTACAATAGAAAAGCTTCACTAAAAAAGAATAATTTCAAAGCCTGCTGAAAGTCTCTAGGAAGATCACAAATCTTAAGTCACAAGGGAAAGAGTTCCACAACTGTGATGCCACCAAAGAAAAGGCTCTAATTCTTCCTATGCATCTAAACCTTCAGAAAGGTAAGTACATATAGCATCTTTGTAGAAGTAGTGAACTGAAAGGTATGCTTTGCTCCCAGAGGCTGTTGGGTCTTTTGGGCTCCTGAAGTTTCCTTCTGGTAGGGCTAGCAATTCATTCAGTACACTGGTTGACTTCCGGAATGTGAAATAACCAGGCCAATGAATCAGATCGCTTCTTACCGATACCTTGCTGTACAAGGTAAGATGTAGATCAAATGTAGATCAAAGCAGTTCCCTGATTTTTGGGAAGTTAGTTGCAATGATTACTAGACACAGCTTTTGGAGTCTACTCTGCACCAAAGGAAGCAATTTTTCCCAGCCAAAACTCCATCTGCAGAGATTCACCCAGACAAGCTATTCTGAACTAATTAGAGGCTTCCTCCAACTGAATCTTCAGAGAGATGATGACAGTTCATGAGACAAATTGTTGAAGCATTTTGTGGCTAAATTTGAATACACAACTTGAACTTAACATTGAGAGTGCCAGTTAATGTCCTCTCAGCATTTGCTGGTTCTGTTATTTTGAGTTCTTTTCAGCCTAAACAACCAGCTTACATAAAAGTCAGGATCCTTGGACATATGGGGTTGTTTTCATGTGCTCTTGACAACTTTGGTGTTGGGCAAGGGTGTGTGGCAGGGAAGGCAATTCATTCATTCCTTATGGAGAAGACACTGTTGGCTTGAAAGTTGGACTCTTTTTGAAGAAATCTTTCTGAATTTTTGTGTATGTGGACAAAGTTTCAACTCAAATGCTGAGGATCATTATAGCATTACCTGGGGACAGGTAATTTGGGTTAAACTGGGTGAAACTGAAATTAAATCTAGACTAAAACAGAGGTCATCTATATTTGCAGATCTATGGTTTATGAGATGTATTACTGGCATCTTCCAAATGGGACTGAATTCCCTCTGTATACGTCTGCAGCTTTGGGGTTCTTCTGGATTCCTGGCTGCTCTTGGATTGCCAAGAGTAGTTTGACAGTAATTGCAAAAAAGCCATTGCCCACCTGAGCTTCGGCATCAGTTGCGGTTGTGCTTAAGTCAATCAGACCCAATCACAGTATTCACACGTTGGTGAAATCAAGATGTGATCATGTGAAGTAATTTATATGAAGATTATCTGAAACTGCAATTAGCAGCAGAATGTAGTGACCTGTGTAGTTCAGGAACTTAATGTGTCCAACTGTTGCTATTGAGACTACTAGCTGCTGGTTCATGTCAAGGCAGGATGCAAAAGTACTTCCCGAACTGTTTGGTCTGCCACTAATGAAGTACTGTTCAGGGTTTTCTACATGGTGGTTCCAAAGGCATACAACACTTCCCCAAATAACATCCTTCTAACCTCATCTTTGCTTTCAGAAGCTGAAGACTGCTCCTCTGAAAGGCTGTTGATGCTACTTAACATTTTAATATGCTTTTAGGTTTTGTTTTATAATTGTTTGTTTCAGGGCTGTAACCAGCAGGAGGGCAAAACACTAAGTTTTACAGGGAGCCTCACTGCAGTGTCAGGAATCTCCTCCCTCACTGAGCCATTCCAGGAGGGGAAAGCATCCTGGAAAGACTCAGAGCACCCTCAATCTGGAATAGCTCAGAAGGGAGGAGATTCCTGGCACACTGTGGGGAGGATCCCTCCAATACCAAGTGTTTTACCTCCCTGCTGGCTACAGCTCTGGTTTGTTTACACAAAATTTAACCTAATCTGCTGTTTAAAATATAGTAAGAAACAGTGTGGGGGAACAAGCACAGAATTGAGTAGACCCAAAAGCCTCTTTCTCCCCCAAGAAGACCTTTGGCAGCCTCCCAACAAAAACTGGCTCTGCTGAGGACAAATTAACCCTGCTGGTCTTCCCATTTCCAAATTTCAATACTGCTTTTTATGAAGATGTCATCAGCCCTAAAACTTTAGACTGGAATCCTAAGGACACTAACCTGAGAGCAAGACCCACTGAATACAGTGGGCTTACTCTTGTGTAGGCATGATTAGGATGGTGTTATATATCTCTGAATTGGTTAAGGTAGGATTGTAATTTATAACTCTGTAGTTATTGTTAGTGAAAAGACTGCACAACAGAGGGGAAAAAATGAGGAAATGTGCCATGAAATAAGATCAGTGTTGACCTGCCTTGACCTTTGTCACCAAGTATTAGTTTTTTTTCCTTTTTAGAGGGAAAAGATTGACCAATCCATATCTTGCTGAATTAATCTTATGATTCAGCACATTCTGAAGAACTATGAATACTGGAACATAAAAGAAATGACACAATGCTGCATTCACACTTGGAACTTCTTTTTCATCATGTAGATCAAAAGGGACTTTCCTCCAGTGCTCAGTTATGTCTTGCTTGATTAACCCCAGCCACAGGTAATAGAACAGAAAATACAACTACATTCAGATAGCTGTGTGTAAAGATACTACAATGTAATATCTTGGTTTGGCAGCTTAAGGTAGAAAAGGTGAGAATTCCTCTTTTAATATTAATATTAGTATTAAACGAAGCTACAGTCACAAAATAATCAAAATGGATTCATGCTTATCAGTTTTATCAAAGTGCCAAAACAAAGCACAGAACAGTCTGCATGTGTTAACAGATATGATACAAGAAATTCTTGAAAAAAATTCTTAAAGTATCATCCACATAACGCAAGAAGTTCAGTTAGGCTGCAATCCTAAAGACACTTTCCAGGGAGTAAGACTCATTGAACACAATGGGTCTTCCTTTTGAGTAGACATGATTAGGATTGTGCTCTTAGTAGATGATAAAATGAGATTCTGGAAGAAATTTTTTTAATTTTTAATTTAGCAAGCCCTCTTAGGATAATGTTAACAAAATTATCTCTGCTACAGTGAACTGTTGGATTTGAGCCAACAATTTCCAAAAAGGTGACACCATGCCTCTTTGCTAAGTTTTAATTGCTGTAATAAGTGCTGCAAATTGTGTATCAAGTCTCAGTTTAATATAAAGAAAAGCCATGCACCTTGCGGTAAAAAGAAGCAATATTGTCTGTGCAATAGGGAGGAGTTAGTACATGATGTTCTATCAGATTAGGCTTTAGTAACTTTATGAATTATGAGCTGTCATGCACTTTTCATCTGCTATAGAATATGCTTCTTGGAAATGAGAGCTATAAATAAGACAACAGATGTTTTTTGTTGGCTCCAGTTGGAACTCTTTTTTTTCTTTTTTTAAACATGCCTAAAGAGTATCTGTTAAATGCTACTCCCCCTATTGGCCATATTTAATTTACTTGTTTTATGAAACTAATGAGACTAGTTTCAGTAAGCCTTCTTTATTAAAAAAACAACAACACACACACAAAGTACAAAAAAACCTGTAACACTGCAATAACATAATACTAGTAACAAAGGTAATTGAACAACAATTAAGACTGTAAATTCCTTAGGATAAGGACCCAACTTCTTTGCTTATGTAACAATGTACCACTAATGAAGCAATACAGGGATAATACAATATATAGGATTGGATATATTGGATCAGAGATTTTCAGTGCAATCCTAAGCATGTCTATTCAGAAGTCCCATTAAGTTCAATAGTACTTATTCATAGGAAAGTGTGGTTAAGATTGCAGCCTTTGTCTCTGCACTCTGTCATTTATGACTTGCAATCCAATCCTGATTTTAGGCCCGAAAAATGAGCTGACTGTTAGACCAAATCACAGGGCTAGTAGGCCTCCAGCTGGCCTAAATACTGCTGAAGAGTTAACAACATAAGGGTAGCATGCTCACTAGACTGGTGTAGTTGTGCCATATCCTGAGGCTGAGAGGCAGGGGTTGGCCTAGGACTCAGAATTTGTTGCTTTCACTTCCAATTTTATTCTGGCTTATCATGGAACCCTATGGGCAAGGCAAGGTTATTTTTCTTGACAAAGGGTTGTATCATTTAGGTTATCCGTTAGATTGCCTAACTCTGAGGAGCTATGAGTGGGCACGTATGCCCTGGAAACAGACTCTGGATACAGCCTAACTGCACTGGATACAGCTATACTGAACATGTCCTCAAAATGCCTCTCCTGAACAGCCTTGGTTGGCACAGCTTGGCTGGCCCATGTCCATGTATAAGTTGACTTATGCCAGCCCAAGTGTTTCTGCTGTAACTGGACTGGCCAATCTTGGAAATGAGCTAGCCCAGTGATTGATAGGCTAACCTAACTGCATTTCAGGATTGCAGCCATTGTGAATACCATTTTAGACAACTATCATTTTCCACACAGGGCTGCCCTTGAAGATTCTCTGGAAACTTCAATTATTTCAAAATGCTGCCATAATAGTTTTCTAATACGGCTACCAAAAAATGTTTTCTTGGTCTGATTCTAGCTACTTGTTTTGATCTATCAGACTCAGGCTAATTTTAGACTTTGAATATTTCAGGGAATATCTTCCTCTGTTGAGGGGCATCATTCACATTAAGCAGGGCCTTCGCCCACTGCTTTCCTTCCACCACCGCTCCATATTTAGCTATCTAGTTTCTTGGCTTCTGCCCGGAGGGAGTCTGCCCTCCAGTTTCCCATTTGGCTCCTCCCTTCCCTCCTAGTTAACAACCTGACTCAAAAACTTCTTTTAACAGCAGATGGTTGTTTAGACTAAGGCATATTTCTGTGTACAGCATCTAAAAGATGGTGTTACACCAGAAATGCAAGGTGCCAAAGCGTTACAAATAAAATGCTGGTTTATGAAACACAGTAAATACATTCTCTTTAGCAGCCCTTGTGAAATCTTAAAATGTTCACTGATCTGAACTCATTGAATTAAAAGGAAATTTGTGGTGTTGGTGCATTTGTTTTGGTTTTTTGAAGATAAAAAGATTGTGTGCCAAGTCAATTTGGCAAGTTTTTTCTTTCAACAGGTCAGAGTTCTCTATTCCTAAGGGCAATAAAAGTACCACCACCCACAGGTCATAAAATCATACGCTGTACCTTATTTTCATCTCAAATTTGAGCAACAGGAAGAACAAGCTGTACCCCAATTAGCTTTTCCCTGGAATATTACAGCAATGTACAAAAATATGCACCAATTCAAGCTGCTAAAACCTGAGCTAATGGGAAATTATCAACTCCATCACTATTTTGCAACACTCATTGGAAATCTTATGGGGCCATCTTAGGAAATCTTCAATTGTTTTTCCTCCCTGTTTTTCACAAATGGTATTTGTCTTTAATACAGTAGGTCATTTCTCTTATGCTGGCTGTCAGCTAAAATCTAATCTTTCTCTTTGATATAAAAGCCATACATTATAAGGAAAAGCCTTAATGGTTGCCATCTGTGTGAAATGTCTTGAGTTTGTCCCTTGCAAGCAGCTGGTCCATGACAGGCACATACAACATAAGCAAAACGTACAGGATATGCTCTAATAGTTTGGGGATTAATGAGAAGAAACTGTAAAGTAACTAAGGACTTGCTCCCACATTGATACTTTCCCTAGTAAGGCACAGTTCTAAGGTCTCAATATCAGCTTCTCTGAAATTGAATGTGGCATAATGTGCCACCTATTTGCAGTGTGGACACAGACATTGAAACTATTATTGCACTTTTCTAAGGTTATTGTTTGAAGCATTTTCCAACTTCTCTGGAACACACACACAAACACACACACACTATACTCACACAGTTAAATATATTGCATGAAATATCCTGAAGCTATCTACCTGTGACAAAATTGTCAATTGACTCAGTAAGACAAAACCAATCTTACTATTCTGTTACCATCTTTTTTTTATTTTAAAAAACAGCTACTGAACATTTTAAAAAAATATTGAGAACCAAACTCCAGCTGTTTAGGGGCCAGAAGAGCAAAGTATTCCAGACTTTTAAAACACATTTGGTTCTGAAATAAAGAGAATTTCATCATTTACTCCTGAAGGACTATCGTTGTGAGTCAAGTACAATGAACTGGAACCATATTTAATTCTCCTTTCCCCTGATAACTTTACTGTTTCCTTACACGATAAACAGACTACACCTTAGTGTTTTGGCTCCCTCATCCCCAGGCCATACTGTAATCCTGCCAGCAGACAAATTTTGCTTTCAATAAGTCAATCTGCCAACTTAAGCAGCAACCTCCCAAGGCAATCAAATAATGAAATATACACGCATGCACCTGCACATAATCTGCCAGAAGGCACAACACCAGCTGTTACATAAATGTACATACACATACTTTAAGTATGTATTAATATGTTCTGTCCATATCTCAATCACTACTCCCTTTCTCTTCCCATTTTTTTAAAGAATTTAAATATTTGCAGAATGCAAGTGTTGCATTCAGCAAATATAGAAACACACTGGAAAACAAAAAAATTAAGAATCTGAATGCTGAAGAAACATATTATGATTATTCTAAAACACTATAGCCCTGTGCTCTCATTTTGGCTTTGAATGCAACAACTCCAAAGCAAAACAAATAAAAAAGGTGAGCAAAAAGTTAATCCAAAAAAAGCCCAAATACCTGTACAGTGGTACCTTGTAAGACAAACGCTTTATATCACATATATCACAGTATATCACACTATATTGTAAGACAAATGCTGTCTTACAAAGTGTTTGTCTTACAAACTAAAATTTCTCAGGAATTCTGCCTTATATAACAAATTGCCTTGCAAGCCAGTTTTACAATGAAAATTCATTGTAAACAAAGAAATTGAATGATCTGCATCGTGAGCAACAGAAAGAGGTTATGGAGGAGATCTCATCTGCAGAGGAGGAGAATAAGGAGGAGGAACCCCTCACATCAAATGAGATTAAGGACATTTGTAAACATTGGGAAATTGTGCAAAATTTTGTAGAAAAGCACCACCCAAGTAAGGCTGTCGCAGTGTGAGCGCAGAATCTGTTTCATGACAATGCCATGTCACATTTCTATGAAATCCTCAAGAGAAGACAAAAGCAAGTGTCAATAAAAGGTTCCTTGTTAAAGTTGCTCAAAAAGACACCAGTGACTCTTTTAATGAAAATTAGTCATCCTTGGCTATGAAGGTTTTTCTTTTCTGTTTTACTGTACATTATATCACAGTGTTTTATATTAATATTATAGTAATTGTGTTCTGTATTATATTACAGTATTTTGTCATCATTTTTACAGTTAATATTTTTATATGACTATTTTTAGATTGTGGAACCAATCTTCTGAGTTTCCATTATTTCCTATTGGAAAGTCTGCTTTGTATAAAGAACACTTTGTAAGACAAACATGCTTCTAGAACGATTTATGTTAATCTTACAAAGCACCACTGTGCAATGAACCAATAGAATAGCTCCATGTTAGTTCTTTGAGTGACATTCCTGAGGGTCAGCCAGGTCATATAGATTGAGTCTTGGCATCTGTGGGTTCCTTTCCAGGAACATCCATGAATGTCATTTTTTCCCTTTTTAAACAAAAGCAATTAAGAAATTAGGCAGCCATTTAAAAATAGCCTGAGCTTACCATGGTAACCTCCTTCTTCCTGTCTGGGTCTTAGAAAAGCTTCCTTTCAGCTGGGAGTTAGAATGAGAATCACTTCTCAATTGCTTTGCATTCTCTCACTGCTCCAGGGGAAAGGGGGGCATTCTTTTGTTTGCCTAAAGGAACAATTTATCATTTAGTTTAAATTTTAATTTAAAGACTGACCTCATTAGCGTTAAGATAAACTAAATAATAAAAATGCAGGTGAAAAAATCAGCTGATAATTAGTTTATAACTTTATATTAGTAGTGCCACTGGAGGTTAAGCACCCTGTCTTTGGTAGTGCAATGGGCCTTGTAAAATAAAACTGATGATATCCCTTGACAATTTTAGCAGCTTTACAGTATGATGCAAGACAAAAAAGGTTGAAAATCAGTCTCCAAACCATGACCTATGGGTCAGATGTGGCAAGATGGTCTACCCAGCCCCCAGAAGACCTAAAATCATCACTTCCTGGTATTTTCAAAAAACCAAAAGTAATTTATTTTTCCCTCCGAAGGCCTTATAAATCTTTCTAAGTGTTGGAAGGCTTCCTCAGCCCTCAGAACATGCTCTTAATGTTTCTTATGATGTGCTGGTTCTGAGGAATTTACTCCTGTAAAAGTAAGTAAAGTAAGTTCACAAGCATAATCCATTCCGGAACTGTGCTTGCAATGCAAAATGCTCATATATCAAAGCTAATTTTCCCATAAGAAGTAATGGAAACTCATATTATTTATTCTGGAACCCTGGGATGCCAGGATGCCTCATTGTTGGGCTGCTTCAGTGCACCCGTGAGGTGGCCTGGCATCCTAGGGCTCAAGATCCTGGGCTACTTCAGCATACCCACTGAGGCAACCAGGCACCATGAGCCTATAGAGCAAACAGAGACAGGGCAGGAACTTCCTGAGGAGGTGCCACTGCCTGTCCTGCTTTTAATTGCAAGTCATCTTAACCAAGATAGAATTTCTTAGAAATTTTTGCTTGTCTTGCAAAACACTTGCAATACTGGTTATAAACCAAGGTACCGCTGTTTACTGCTTGTGGGGTGGGGGAATAGGAGTCCATTTGAGTGTGTATTTTATGTTATATGTGCTGGTGTTTGGAGAAATCCTGGAATTTTGAACCCACCTAAGTTTTTGAACCCAGTATTTTGAACCCAGTCTAAGTTCTGTCTGTAATGTGTTTATTTAAATTTTATATTTAAAATTTATTTTTCCAGCTCCTTTACACTGCTGGGGGATGAGCATCAACAGATCCACATAAAATGTCAATTGCAAGTCAAGTTACTAATTCTGAATATTCCTACTGAGAGAAATTGTCTTTGCCCTCTTTCCAACCATCTAAACCACATTCAGCGTTAATATCAATTTGTCCCTTATATCATTCTAGGTTTCCAACAGGGTAGTATGCTCTTATTTTCTGCAGGAAGCACTCTGGTAACCTTCCTGGGTGTGTGCACATTGGTCTAGTGAGGAAGTAATGCAAGCAAGGTTTATCTGGTATACACATCAGCTCAGAAAAGGGAAGTAACAATAGCCTGGTCTGTCAACAGCTGCATGCTAAAGAGCTGATATCACTTTTTAAAAGGTTCTAAGTCTTGAGTCTTGCCATAAAAATTGGAAAACTTCTCTCATTCTTGCTACACTGTGCCACTGGCCAGGGAATACCCCAATGTGAAACCTTAAAAAGCCACTGTCAATAAGGTAGGCAATACGGACCTAGAAGGACCACGTGTCTCACTCTAGGAGCTCACAAAATTTGGATCACATCAGGCTGTAATATAGGGGTTTGCATAAATATATACATTTTTTTTCAGGGTCAGCAGGTGCAATCCTAACCAATTTAGGCCATGTCAACTCACCCATCTCCCTGTTCCCATGGTGGTGTGGGCGGCCAGTGCATGTCTGTGCACTGACTTAAAACCCTACCCCCAGGAGTGCCTTATGGCCAGCACCCCAGATCAGCATGGACGGGAATTGCGCCTAACCAGGGGTTAGGACTGTGCTGACAGTAACATAAGATTTGAGGGCCCTTAGAAATGTATCCTGTCAACCTGCACAGTTCTTTTAAGGTGTACTAACAATGTATGACCAATGTATTGGTAAAGATAGTCCATCTCTATACTACTTTCTCAGACAAGATTCCCTGTAGACAGGTTAAAGAGTCAATCCTAGATAATCTTTAGTCTGATCCTATTTTCACTTAAGTTAATGAGGATTTGGCTGATGATCTTGGAGAGGAAGACAGCTTGCCATTCCCTGTGTTAGAATGTAGAATACCAATGAACAATTAAAAAATTACCCTATTTTTAAAAATAAAATATTTTTAAAATAAAATATTTTTAAAATAAAATATTTTAAAAAATATTTTTAGCTGTTTCAGTTATCATTCAACTTTATCATGCAAATTTAAAATGTCAACATGTTCTTTTTAAAGCTGCTTTGTTATAAACACTCAACAACAAATGGTGAACATCAGGTGAATAATGCAATAATGCAAAGAAGTAATTGACATGGTTCCTTCTGTTACCTAAACATAATAAAAACATGACAAGCGTGTCATGGAGGAAACATCTGGAGAGAAAAAACCAAACCAGCCTATAACTGTCTTCCCCTTTTCATAGACGTTGTTGATAAAAGTGATTTGAACTGCCTGTTGATACAAATGCTCAAGTTTCAGAGATATCTGCATAATCAGTTTGGGCCTTTTTGTCTGTACAGCAGTTCCAAGCAGCACATTCAAACACATTAAGTGCATTTCTTTCCTTTCTTTAATGGCTTTATTAACCAAAGATACAAAACACTGCAGTACAATCCTAAGCATGGCTACTCAGAAGGCTTATTGTATTCAACAGGGCCTACAACCAGGAAAGTGTATTTAGGATTGCAGCCATATTCAAACACACTGATACTGCAATCTTAAAGACACTTTCCTGGGAGTAAGACCCACTGAACACATTGGTGCTTACTTCTGAGTAGACATGATTAGGATTGTGCTCTAAGAGTGTCAGTCTTCTTGCAAAAGTACAACACAACTGAAAATAAACCCATATATGCAAATTCAATGTTGGTTCTGAAAGGGATACATGCCATTCATCATCATCATCATCATGTGAGATTTTAAAATTTTTTTTCCATAAGTAGCCAGTCATGTGGTCACCTGTAATAAGAATTATCTGCGGGCAGTCAGGAAAAAAAACTTGAAAGAACATGGTTCTCTTTGTCCTTTGTAGGCCTTAAAATGACAAGTGCGCAAGTTGGTAAGTAAATAAAAATCTCCAGTTGTTCATGACCAATTTAGAAGGATGTATTACCTGCCACGACCCAAAAGCTTGCCTCCCACCACACACCTTTGCTAGCTACATGTAATAGGCCATTGGCTTAAAATGAAAAGCAAAATACACAAATAAAGATTATCTCTTCCAAATTCTATCTGGTACAACCAGAGGCAAATAGCTTTAAGTCTTACTGCAGTAATAAGTCACAAGCAAAAAGACTGGGGACACCGTAATAATTTTTTTCTAATAGGACAAAGGAGCATTCTTTCTAATGGTGCCCCTTTTATATTTAGAAGAGCAATTATGTGCTTTACCCCAGCACAGAGTCCATTGTGGCAGTTTATTACTTGTGATCTACATTTTTTAGATTGTGAGCCCTTTTAGGACAGGGAGTCATTTGATTTTTGCCTCTAAACCACTTTGGCTACAATCCTAATGACACTTTTCTGGGAGTAAAAACCACTGAACACACTGGGCCTTACTTTTAAGTAGATCTGGATAGGATTGTGCTCTTTGTGAACTTTATTTATTGAAAAAAGTTTGTACACAAGGCCTCTTCTTGGCTTAACAGAGGTCCTTTGAATAGAGACATTTTATAAAAACAAAACCAGCTCTTGTTATATATATTATTGTGTTAGCAAATATATATTCCTGAAAGCTTTCCATAGCAATGGGAAAGACTAGAGGTCACAGAGAAAAGTCCCAGAACTGGATTATGCAAGGAAAAAAACTTCAATAAAGGTTTTCATAGAAATGCTTATGTAGGCTAATTATTAGTTTTGAGCTTTTGTATACAGCTGACCGGATTTGAAATGGCAAGAACACTGCTTAAATTTACATTTGAATTCATGTACTGGTATAACTTAAGGTTCAAGAACTACCTACCATTGCTCAAATTTCTCTCTAGTATTTCACATGTCACAAAACAGAAAGCAATTGAAATAGAACAAGGGTAATGTCCTTGACTGTTTGTCTTACTCTTTAAAAATGCTTTTCGTCACCACAGTGTGGCTGTTTCCACCCTTCTCAGTGTCCACGTCCCTTCAGTTTCCTAAGCCTTCCTTCACAGCTAATGCATCATGCCCATTCCTTTATACTGCCCCTTACTTTCTTCCTGATACTTAAAGCCTGATACTTAAAGCTTAAAGCACAACATTACAAGTTTTTACTATGACCCCAGGATTTCTTCATGATCAGGTCCAGCCAATTTGAATCCTATCAATATACTGTACAGGTAAAATCAGGATTGTTGTCCCAGTGAGTATCGCTTTACAGTTTCATATGTTAAATGTTATCTGCATTAGTAACTTGACAACTCTAAATTGGGCTGTGGGTGGCGCAAGTGGCTAAGACACTGTGCTTGTTAACCAGCAGGCCAGGGTTCGAGACCCGGGTCGGCCCCACAAGACAGGGTGAGCTCCTGTCCTTAGCCCAGCTCTGCGACGCCAGCTGGATCCAATCATATTGGCTCTGCCTTTCCATTGGACTAATTCAGTGGCGTGGAGAGGGGGGGATATGCTGCTTGGGTAACAGCCTATCCTCCATAACAATCCAACCCAGGCTTTCGTGCTTTGCATGCAGCGTATGCAGCACCGAGCACGATACCATAGTCTTCCAAGACTGACGGAGGCCTGCTAAGTCTAGTAACTTGACAACCGAAGATTAGGATGGATCCTTTTGGAGCACTTTGCAGTCTACATGGGGTTAAAAGTATGACCTAAATGACCAAGTTCAAATATCATAATTCACTGGGGCCTTTGGAACCATCTCTCAATCTTATTTACCCCCATCTATACCCCCTACTGTATAGGGAGAACTTTACAGGCCTGCCATGCAGGGTAGTTGTACAGTTTGCCGAGACTGAGTACAAGTACAGCAATAACTACATAGAATTTTCCATAGGGCATGGCTCCTCCTACTCCTTGAATTAGTTAGAGGACACGTGGAGGAAAAAGCTCTCCTCTACATTGCTCTCCTTTACACTTCCCATTCTGCCATGCTCCCCCTCTTCTTTTTCCAAGCCAAGCAGTGGAGATGAAGAGGCACAGCACAAACATTGCAGCAACCATAAATTGCCCTCCTCATCAATCTGCTGCCTGCAACAACTGCCTCAGATAGTCTCAATAATGTGCTGGTCCTCTCCTCCCATCCAAGGAACAATTCAGCCAAAAATAAAGCATTTTCAAATCCAATTCATTTCAATACCAACGTTAAGCATTTGCTTACACTGCTCACTTAATACAACCGAACTTAGCTACATATATACCAGTGATTCCTGAATTCCTACAAGGGAGTTGGGAACAGTTTAAGTGTGTTCAGAAGAGGTGCTATGGCAGCAACATACTGGTACTAGTATGATCCTGGTACTGCTGCCAGGAATAGGAGGGTTTACAAAAAAATTTCCTGGCAGTCATCCCAGAATCCTAGGGAATTGGGGAAGTCAGGGGAGCACTCTGCAAGTTTCCCCATGCCTCCAACTATTTTATATAAGAACATAAGAAGATCCTCCACTGGATCAAGCCAAAGGCCTATCTTGTCCTGCTTCCTAAATCACACAGCAGCCCACCAGTTGCCTTTGGGAGCACATATGATACCTGCAGCCAGCATTTTGAAGTAGTCCATGTCTACACACATCCCTTATGGCTTATAGCCTGTAATGGCCCTTCCCCCTATTCTCTCTCTCTCTCATATGCATATTTATATGTATGTATATAAACACTTTATAAAGAATAAATTAAAACATGGGAAATACTGTAAAACTTTGACCAGATCAACAGCACAATCCAAAGTAACTACGGGCGCTCTTACATCAACATAAGAAAAATTTACTCTGGATTGCTCTATAAGTTTCCACTATGTGGCGCTGTAACTACGTTGACATAAATGTCTCTTAAGAGCTCCCACTGTTACTCTGGATTGTGCTGTCAGTCACCTTCTGTCAGCTGTCAGCTGACATGCTAGGAACAATGCCTCACTGGAAAATGAATGTGTATTGTATAAGGAGAGACACTTAATTCAAACACTTGAATCCTGCCTCAGTCATGAATAAAACTGCAGGGTTTTTCAGGGTTTTTAGTCAGCCTTTTCTGTTTTCTTTTAGGTTGTATTTTATAATCAATGTTCCTTAAAGCAACAGGATTCCATCACACTCATTCAGTTAGACAGACCCAAAAGAAATTGATTATGGTATTTCCATCAGATTTGCATAAGTGACACTTTTAAAACTGAAGATTTATAATGTGGCAGGCACTACTGACAGAGGAAACTCTTAATCCAGTACTAGCAATGGCTGGATTTCAAATGACAGTCTTGTAGCTCAAGAGTTTAGGATGATAATACAAACAGTGCTCCCTTATAAGCTAGCTTCTCTAAAAAAATAAAAATATAGCACTTGTAGCCCTGTACTGATGTAATTCTTAAAGAGCCTCATGTAAGCAATAAAACTGAGTGCTATATGCAACTGTACATTTTGTACCAATATTCGATCACAAGGGTCCAAACAGGGTAGGTATACTTAAGAACTTAGCTCCTTTCTCCTGTACCACTGTGATTTAAGATCAGGTATGCACACACTCCTAATGGCACTATCTATGTGCTATTTTAGAGAACAAAAGCATGTAAAAAGGTGTGCTTGGTGGCTATCTCACAGCTGTGGAATTCTTCTAGTGACAGTGCCTTGCCAAAGGTTAAGCACATTTTAGAAGCACTGTAAGACCTTTGTTAAGGACAACTCCTAGGATTTTTAGTCAACAGACTGAGGTTTTAATTTTTTTATTGATTTGATTTTGTATTTTCTTTTGCTTGTCTTTCTACCAGCCCTTTCTGCCCTGTATCCACTATCTCTGGGGGATAAGGCAAAAGAAGATTTTAATGAAATAATTAAATATATACCTGTAAATCATTCTGTTTTGAAATAAAATTTGAACAGGCCAAGTCTGCTTTAGATCTTCTCTATAATCTAACCACTTCTTCAAGTTTAGTATAATATCAGTATATTGTTCCTGAAGTGTAAGCTTTCCCCACACAACCATCCTTAAGCATTCAAATTATAAGACAAATGCCCTTTTCATTCTAATCTATTAAAAAGGTAATTCCTCAGATTTCAGCCTTCAGACCAATTTCATGGTCATTCATCATGGACACCGGATTGTTAGCAAGACACACATGCAAAATGTTTTATGACCAGCTGCACTGCAGACATCTGTGTTCTTTCACAAGAAACTGTGTATCTGTAAATGACATTAAGCAAAGATTTAAAAGGGCATAGCCATTTTACTAGCAGTACAGAATTATCATTTTTTGGCAAAGCTTAGCAACTGCAAACAACCATGTGTAACAGAAAAAATGTACTCCCTGTTAAGCAAGACAAACCTACTGCTGTCCGTGCCAGGTACAGGATATTAGCAGAGATTAAACATAACTCCAGTTATGATTGGGGGCTCATTTGGAGAAAACACAAACACATAGGCTTAACTGTCCTGGTATGTATGCTACACATCCTTTGAAGACAAATATGATAACTTAAAATGGATAAACTAACTGGTTTTGTTCTTATTTTACCAGCTTACTGTGTGAATATGAAAGCTGTGTGTTTACAGCCCAATTCACACTTTTAAAATTAAGTTTCTAATCTATCAGAAAACAGGATTTGATGCCATTTTAAAAGTTCAAATCAATCTATGTGGTGGCTTCAATCTCTTCCTCATTATGCACAATTACCAGCAGGTGGAGTCAAAGAACAGCGATGCTCACCACCATCACAGCTATTTGAGAGGAAAAAATGTAGCACTTTCTCACAAAAAGGTTCAGATTTTTATGTTTCCCTCAACTCCAGCCATATGGGCTGAACACTGTAATCACTTTAAGCATATTTTAGTTAGATTTAAAAGCTTTCTGAGCAAATTACTGCCAGCCTACACTAATAATTGGTAGGATAGTTAAGAAGCTTCTGTTCTTTGCATACAAGACTTTTAATTCTCTTATTAGTAAGTATCAATATCTATATCCTCCCAAGAAAAAACTGATCTCAACCGCCAAGATGAAGATATGAATGCAACAGGGGATTCTGCTGCAACAGAGCATTCTGAATTTTCTTTGCCAGTATATAAAAGAAAAGTATTTCAAACAGACTGGTGAATGGTGACCATCAGGCATCTTGAATGTGTGACTCAAATTCCCACACAAGCCGGTAGATTAAAAAGTCTCTATTATTTTCAGAAGCAGTTAAACATTTATATGGACATACTGTATATGCTTTGCCAATTTCACAGTGCAATCCCAACCAATGGCACAAGTCCCATGTTTGCTTGGAGGTGCTGCAAAAGTGCTGTAAAGAACTTCTGCCCCACTCCTGGGGGATTAGGCCAGTGCACAGACATGCACTGGCCTCCTCATGGCACTGCAGGAAGAGAGAAATGGGTGAGAAGTGCTGGCCTAAATGGGTTAGGATTGTGCCCTCAGTATCATTATGAGAAACAATTCCTTGTTCCTCAACTTGAAATAAGTGGTGGTACCAACAAAACTACAAATCAGTACATCAGTGAGAAGTTCACAACTAACAGCATGCTCATTTTGGCTAGAGATCATGGGAAAATATGTATGAATTATCTACCTTTCGAATTCCTGCATATTTATGAAGCCCAACATGAAGTTATTGATTTGGAATACCAATCTCAATTGATAGCCTCCTGTTTTGTATTCTTACTTTAGAGTCCAAGGGTCAACAGGCATAATAAAAACTTAACATTTCTGAGCAAGATGCTGCTTGTCCATTTCACAGGCTTTAAAAGCACCTGGCATGGTAATAAATCTCATAGATATGTCAATAAAAGCTCACAATGATCCAGCATCCTGGATTTAAAAAAACATATGCAAGAAAGATAAGATTTCTATGAATATCCAAGCCAAATTATACATAATTTGAAGTCTTTGGAAATGGGAATAACAATTTCAGAGCTGTTTTTTCACTATATGCTCCATAAACAAACTTTCAAAAACCAGAGACAAACTGAGATATTGACACATCTTTCAAAACATGTTTCTAGCATTAATACACCATGTTTGTGCACACACACACACTCTCTCTCCCAGGACTTATTTGCAAAGTGCTTCCCAACTGAACTCTGTCCTCCTCCCTTTAGGTATCTTCCAACCAACACAAGTCACATGGACAGAATATTTTTATTTGGTGACTTCTTTTTGTGAGCCAAACACATCCTTTTCTGTGTCCACCCCCCAGCCATGCAAATTCTAGACATCACTGTTCATACACATCCCTACCCATGAACAAAATATACATGTCCAATTTCAGGAGCATGTGCCTGAATTTCATCCATAATGAAATACAATCTGCTGACATCCTACCACTACATAATCAGACTTAAAACAGATTATTTTGTCACTACAGCAGCATGATTCCCACTTCCTGTTGGCTAAATCCCTCATTGCCCTAGTAGAGTCCAGGAAAGGAAACTACACAAGTCAGGCAAATATGTGGTTGCTTCCAGCACAAGCATCATTGGAAGGAGTGATGCTAGTGTGTGAAGAAGCAACATGATTTTATTATATGATATGGTTCCTCTTCCTGGAGCTCTCTACAACGGCAAGAGATCTAAACATGAAGGAGTAATCACAGCACCACTCAAAAAATAAATGTTCTTTACTGTAAAAATGTGGTTACAGGAGTCTCACACCCAAATATAACTTGAATTTCAACTGCTTTTTTAACTTAATACTAGGAAAAATGGCTCCTAATTTTTCCAGTACTACCATTCTTAGTGTTGCATGCTCCATTGGAATGTATGTACTATTAGACAGGAGATAAACAGAATTTTTATCCCAGATTCAAATAGCATTAATTAAATATAAAATCCTGGGATAGTTGCATGAAATACGGTTAACTGAAATGTAGTAAATTAGCACAAAATTATATCTGAAAAACATTTCTATAGTTTATAGTTCAGAACAACCCTGGAACATAATCAGAGTCATTTGAATGCATCAATATAAGCTTAAAAACACATCTTAAATTAAATTACAAGAACAGAACGAAGAGTTAGGGCACTTTGGTTTGATAAACATAAGCAAAAAACCAACTAAGGCTGCAATCCTAAAAATACTTTACTGGGAGTAAGATCCACTGAACACAATGGGGCTTACTTTGAGTACACATGGTTAGGATTGTGCTCTAAAGCTTGTTCTGTTTATGAAAACACTCAGTGAAACACAGTTTATAGAAAACGTACCAGAATTAATATACCTGTGAGAAACCACAACACAACCTGGATCTGTAGACCATACCAGTGTAATTTTCATCTTGGCTCCAAATAATATAGTAATAATCATCACTCCTCCAGGTGCATCCTCTCATACCAATTCAGAACAGTTTTGAACTGTTAAGCCCAGAAAATATAAACTTCACCAAATACGGTCAAGCAAATCATACATCACAGTCTCATTACAGTGACAGTGCACTCTAAAATGCAGAACCATCATTTATTATCCTGGGAAGATTTAATTTTTGCTTACAAGCATCAGGATTGCATAAAAGATTTACTATTACATTCTCTTGGGAGCAAAAACTCTTATTGTAAAACCTTAATAATTTAAGTTCTTGCTGCAAGAGCAGAAAGACACTGGTACCTGGTAAAAAAACCTAAAATTTCTAAGTAATTCTGCCTTGGAAGACAAACAGTGCCTTGTAAAACAAACAGTTTTACAATGAAAATTTGTGGTAAAACGAACGAATGGGTGCTTTTGTTTTTAGATAGGTTCCTTGTTAAAAAAAGCAGGCCTCCGTCAGTCTTGAAAGACTATGGTATCGTGCTCGGCGCTGCATACGCTGCATGCGAAGCACGAAAGCCTGGGTTGGATTTTTTATGGAGGATAGGCTGTTACCCAAGCAGCAAATCCCCCTTTTCCACGCCACTGAATGAGTCCAATGGAAAGGCAGAGCCAATACGATTGGATCCAGCTGCGTCGCAGAGATCCAGCTGGCGTCACAGAGCTGGGCAAAGGACAGGAGCTCTCCCTGTCTTGTGGGGCCGACCTGGGAATCGAACCCTGTTTTTCCTTATTAAAGTTGCTGAAAAAGGCACCAGTGACTTTTTTAGTTATCCTTAGCCATAAAGGTTTTTCTTTTCTGCTTTACTGTACAGTATATTACAGTTTTTTTATTAATATTATAGTAAATTGTGCTCTGTATTATATTACAGTGTTTTGAATTCAATTACAATATTTTGTCATAATCTTTACATACAGTTAATATTTTTATATTTTGGTTGTGGAACCAATTGTCTCAGTTTCCATTATTTGCTATGGGAAAATCTGCTTTATACAAAGAATGCTTTGTAAGACAAACATGCTTCTGGAACAAATTATATTTGTCTTACAAGGCATCACTATATTTGATATTTCTCCCTATGCCACAAAAGATTTCCTAGAATACCAATGCAGAAGCTTGACTATAATTACAGCTTACTTCCACTTACTTAAAAGTAAGCCTCAGTGAACTCTATATGACTTATTTTTAAGTAGGCATACAGAGGATTACATTATAGACTTCTGAATTTATTTTCATTTTTTATATTTGTATTCTACTGTTGCAATGTATTTTAAATGCCTGCTCTTTTCCTAGATTTTATATTTTTCTTATATATAGTTTATTTTTTAAACATTAGTACAATAGTATATTTTATATGGACCCATTTTGTTATGTTTTAATCATTATATTCCTTTTAGATTTTGTAAGCCACTTTTGATAGTTCATTTGGGATACAAGGGTATATAAACTGAAGATATATATATTTTGGGCTTCTATTGTCATTTTCAAGGAAGGCCCCAGTCATATACTTGCTATCTCTGGTAATGTTTCATTCCAGTACATATCTGAATAGTAAAAAAAAAACAGGACCGGACCTATCATTTCTGTCTTTCCTACCCAACTGTTATTGGTTCTATCAGGAAGAATCGTCACATCTAAGTCTGTTCAAGTATTCACTCACATGGATGATGGAGAATTAACTCTCTTAAGCTTCCTCCAGGCATCCCCATTTCCACCATTACACTGAATGGGGAATCAGGGTAACCACAGAAAGCTAAAGATGGAAACACTCTCACCAACATGATGCTGCAGCAAATTACATTTAAGAGTGAAAAGGGCTCTTACAAAACAGATCAACCATGCATTTTTGTTAGTTGCATTAAACCTTGTGAAATAAACAGAGCCAAACTTAAAAACATCTACGTGTCTTAGGGATATCCAAGGCAAGGCTAAATTCAGAAGTGGCATTAAAACATGGTTTAGCATTATAAGCACATAGAGCACAATCCTAACCATGTCTACTCAAAAGTAAGCCCCATTGTGTTTAATGGATCTTACTCCCTGGAAAGTGTCTTTAGGATTGCAGCCTTAAGCTCCTCTAGTGAGAGCAACCTACCCACTGAAGTGTTCAATGAGGAGCACCAAAAAAGACGTGGCTTAAACTGATTGAGCAACACCTAAAAAACTAGCGACTGACCACTGACAATGCTAAAAACATCACCATCAATTGCAAAGAATCAAAGCGTATGATGAATAATGCACAGAATCCAGTGGTACCTAAAACAGCCACTGGAGGATGAGAGGATGAACCCCTCCCCAATCAACAACTTAAAGCAGGCCTCCGTCAGTCTTGGAAGACTATGGTATCGTGCTTGGCGCTGCATACGCTGCATGCGAAGCACGAAAGCCTGGGTTAGATTGTTATGGAGGATAGGCTGTTACCCAAGCAGCAAATCCCCCCTCTCCACGCCACTGAATTAGTCCAATGGAAAGGCAGAGCCAATACGATTGGATCCAGCTGGCGTCGCAGAGCTGGGCTAAGGACAGGAGCTCACCCTGTCTTGTGGGGCCGACCCGGGTCTCGAACCCTGGCCTGCTGGTTAACAGGCACAGTTTCTTAGCCACTTGCACCACCCACAAGAAGAAGAAAGAGCAATATACAGTGTCAGGGACCTTCTATTCCACTATTTTCTCCTCTACACATAAGCAGCCAACATTCATAGCTTTATCAAATCAGTTTCCCATTTTGTGTGATTATAGTAAACTGTGATTTGTACAAACCATAGTTAATTGAAAACTACAGTTTGTCCTAGGTTTTTTAACAAATATATGTACAAATCACAATTTCCCATATTTGCACGCAACTGGAAAAAGAAGTTTATTGCAACCTATAAACAGAATTTTCTAATTGTGTGTAAAGAAGTTCTACTGAAAGACACACTGCAAAAAGTTACATCAAAAAATCATGAATTTATTCTAATAGCTACATTTGTGTGTGCACTTTCTAAATAAAAGTACTGATCAGGTGCACAATACAGGTGCTTTTATTCTATGCACAATAATTAATGGCACATGAAAATAACAGTACTTATATTTTTCCCTATGTAGTCAAAAACAGAAATAGCTCCAGTGAAATTTCTGATTAACACTGGTGTCATTCCTATAGCTGCAAGTCAAATATGGCTACAATCCTATCCTCCAGCTGGGCCAGCTTAAGCCATTGCATTAGTCCTGTGCTGACCTGGGAATGTAACAAAAATGCCACAAGGCACTTATACTGATCTCCCCACAACAGCAGGGGAAGATATGCTGGCTGAGTTAGGTTGGCCCAAACTGGTTAAGATCGTGCCATTTTGTGCTAAATTACCCCTTGCTTTCTGCTGAAAATTATCCTAGCATCTACCCTCCTAAGCAGTAAAGTGGTAATTTTCAAAGAATCAACCTTCAGATAATCCCTTTCTAAATTGACCTGTATGGCAAAAATAAAACAGAAACAAAACAAGGTAAATGAACCGTTATTGTTAGTTTGTCAGAAGCAGAAACCTTCAAACACAAGTTTAATCTTGATGAACTGACAGTGTGTCCAGAGACTATGCACCTGGAAACATTACCTTTCCAGAACATCTTGCTCTGGATCCATAGCACGGAAAAAAAAACTCTATCACACCTTGTGTATCCCAAGATGATGATAATCTATCACATGATGATTGTATCCCAGAAAGCAAAGGAAAAATGACCCTTCATTCTGCTGCTGCTGGAATCATGAAAAAGTAAGCAGGAGATGAGTGAGGATGGAAACGGAATGTTTGCAGGCCCATGTGACTATCAGGCAGATGAGAATTTGGTTCTTCTCAATTTTGGATTAAAATATGAGATGGAGAAGAATTTTGTAGATGTAATGTTTGTGTTACACTGGAAATAAGCATTACAAAACTGATGGATTTGATCTGCCAAACTGTTCAGAATAAAGTCCGGAGTCATCACTGGTCATCCCTCAATTCCATCCCAACCAGAAAGGACAACTATTATCAAGAACACAAAGTTTTGGTGTGGCAAAATAAACCACCATTGTTTGGACAACTTTTTGTTGACCTGAGCCACCTGCAGAAGTAAATGCTAATGAATATTCCACAGAATGAAGCATTTGATATGGAACCCACCCATACCCACACACACAAGACAGATGTTTCTAACCTGGTTGATCACTGTCTGTTCCTATTTTTGCAGGACTTGGTGCAACAGGAAGGGGTCGAACAGGGCGAGGCTTTGGGGTTGGGGGAGAAATTTTTTTGCGTCCAATATATTCTACGTAAGTTCCTGGAAAGTCCCCCCTTTCTCCAGTAGTTTCGTTATAGCCGTTCAACCAACCAATTTCCTCAGGTTTTGCTTCTTCCCCGTCATTGAATCCAAGGGCAACTAAAATACCTTTATTCACAGTTAAAATATCTCCCAAGTGCAAGTCAATATCTTCTTCTCGCTCCTTTTTGTAATCATATAAAGCCCTGTACTGGTATCCTTCTGCACTCATTTTGGCAAGTGTCTTAACATTCAATTATTTTCATGAAAAATACCAAAACAGTGCTTTTCGGTCTTATTGTATATACAATTAGAGAAGTTCTAAACAGAATATGTATCAGAGACTGTAATATAAAGATGTAAGCACCAGGATCTGTGGCTGTACTGCTGCTGTATTTGTAATCATTGAAAGTGCTGAAGAATGCACTCTTTATCTATGGATAGTTCCAACTAGTTCTTTTTCAAATTTGCTTGGCACTTATGGGCACAGTTTTTTATGGTGGGCTGAACAGTACTCCTTGCTGCACCTCCTTCTGATGAACTTTCCATAAAACATTCACTTGTCTTGAAACTTTGACTGTGGAATTCTGCAGTCATACTTTACCTAAGGAGAAAAAATGGATACAAGATTAGTGCAATTACTCCAAGCAATATCTAAAGCTCTAACTATGATACTGCAGAACAAGTAACAAATTCTGCAATCCTAAACACTTTCTTGGGATTAGGAACCATTGAACACAATGGGGCGTTTGACTTTTGAGTAGACACAGTTAGGATTTTCAACACATTTTGAGGAGACACAATTAGGATTTTCAACAATAGGCACGTTTCCATGGATCAGGAGTCATCACGTCAACCCTGAAACAGTGCAGTGAAAAAAGAACTCTAAAAGTATCCACTATCTCAGAAAAGGATCACCTGAAACACAGAGGATGCTCCTGCACTACACTTAAAATACACTTAAGAGGAATGTGTTTTACCTTCTACCTGAGTGCTCAGGGGGCAACCCACACATGGGCAGATGAACAGGCAGGAGGTTGCAAAAATCTGGGTGCTGACATTTTGGAGTCCGGCACTGGGTGCTGTCATCTTGGAATGGGCACTTAGGAAGCAATCCATACTGTTCTGGGAGAAGGCCTTATTGAAAACAATAGGACTTACTTCTGTGTAGGCATGGAGGGACTCTGGCATCACAGTGAAGTTACAGTGGTGCCTTGATTAATGAGCATAATTTGTTCCAGAAGCATGCTTGTAATTCAAAACACCTGTAATACAAAGTGGATTTTCCCATAGGAAATAATGGAAACTCAGACAATTGGTTCCACAACCAAAATATTTATATAAAAATATTATATAAAACACTATAATATAATACAAAACACTCTAATAAAGAAATACTGTACAGTACTGATCTGTCCTACCTTTGAAAACCTTCATGGCTGGTATGAGGGAGACAAGAGAGAGGAGAGATTTTGAAGGATGACTTTCACTATCACTAATGGAGTCACTACTCTCCATTGGCTCAATTGAATCTTTCCCTTATGCAGCTTTAACATTCCCTGGCTGCTGATGGGTAGCAGCACAGGAACACTGATAAAGCAAATCTTCCACACTGCCACACACATATCCCACATATACATCTGGCACAGGCCGCTCCCCTCAGATTCTCCCTATGCGTTCCTTGGCCAAGGAAGCTTGTTCCAAATTTCTCAGAAGTGCTCTTCCCTTAAACCAAGTCAAATTTTGAGGAAATTTTGCTCTTAATACAAAATGCTCTTAATTCAAGTCGCTCTTAAATCAAGGTATCACTGTAAAACACTGTACTTCCTGTTTTAAGACATCACTTCCATGGGTCCCAGACAGACTGTCACTTTCAGAAAAAGGCCTTGGGCTAAAATGCCTGAGAACAACTGACCTACACTATCCAACAGTCAGGAAACAACCTTTCACAGAGGTGAAGAGCACTTTTTATACATACAATTTTCAAACTTCAGCAATGTATCTAGCAATGTAGAACCTGGCTAGCCATTTATAGAATGGCTGTAACTTAGGCTGCAATCCTAAAGACACTTTCCTGGGAGTAAGCACCACTGAACACAATGGGGCTTACCTTTGAGTAGACATGGTTAGGATTGTGCTCTTATTCTCAAGTTGGAGAACAGTACAATCAATTCACAATTAAATGCTAACATACCTTAATATACACTATCAAGTCTTTGACATTAACCTAAGTGTTAACCAATGCTTATTTTAGGTCCTTCACAATTATGTGCAGAAAACACAGCAAGACTGAAAAATGAGAATGAAAACGTCCCTTAAGTACTAATTAAATTGTTCTGCATTTCTGAGTGCAGGATTTTCCTCCTTAATTCTTCCAATAGAAAGCCCATGCATTCAAACACACCTTGACTTACAATTCGGGAACGCTGCCAGCACTCAGCTAAATATGTATGCAACATGTACCAGAAAATTAACACTTCCCAATGTCTCAAATGCTCTAAAATATTTATTATCTTGTTAAGAAATATTTTCATTTCAACAAGTGCACAAGTGTGTGAGGAGTACTCACTTTGTTCTCACTGCCACAGGCATTTGGGCAGATTGCCAAACAAAATTCTTCGCTAAACACTGCAAAATTTATCTAGCTTGACCTATTTCCCCTTCCCCATCCCTACCTAGAGTGGTGGCATAACCTCTCTCTTTACCTCTCTTGCCCCCACCAGTTTGAAGTGATGGTTGTACAACAGAAATACAGCTGTACAGAAATTCAATACAGGTATTTCCTTTTTTCCTATCTTCCAATACAGGTTTAATTGAATACCACAGCCAAGAAGTTCTTGCACCCAGTTCACCACCATGATGATCAGCTTATTCCTTCAGGACAGCAAACTGTTAAATCTATACCCATGAAGGTATCTCAATTTTCCTCACCATTTAAGTGAGGGATTTGCAAATATACCCTACAATCCAGAGTAACTACGGGAGCATGTAAAAGACATTACGTGTACCTGTAGTTACTGCACCACCTAGTAAAAACCTATGGGAAATTCATATTGCAATCCAGAGGAAATTGTTCTTACACCGGAGCAAGGACTCCCCGTAGTTACTCTGGATTGTGCCCTAAAGCATTTGCCACATACAATAGAAGCCAGTGATAAATTAAAGAGTATTTGTAGTATGCAGCCAATCTGAGTGAAGAAGGCAGAAGTTTCCATTGTGTTTTTTTATCAAGGCATCTTAGTAAACATGTTCTGCTTCTGAAGATATGCTGAAGTATCACTAGCTCTATCTAGCAGCTTCCCTGTGGGATTATATATCAGACAACAAAACCAAGAACTACTCTTCTATTACATTTACTCATAGCACTATTAAGACATTATACAGTACAAATCAACTACATTCAGTCCAGTTACACAACTGTCTATAGCTACATAATTTGCTTAGTCATAAAAGTTACTGCATAATTTACCTGTGACTACCAAATACTGTATGCAAGAACCATTTTTCTTTCAAACAACATGGAATTGGATGACAGGCAGAAAAGCTGAGTAACCATTAATTTGTGTACCTGGAAATTTTATTTACATGCTGTTCACAGGCTTGGATCCCAAGAATTAATGAGTGCGACTACTAGCATCAGGCTCCTTCCAAATTTCTTTGCATAGAGATGTACTGCAAGACTACTGGTCCATCTAGTTCAGCACTGTTTCTCTGATGATTACTGTCCTAGCCATGCTACCTGTGATTATTTAATTGAAGATGCCAAGGACTAACCTGGAACATTTTAGATAAGCCAAGCTTATGTAGAGTTATATAGGCTACCTTACAGTTGTGGCTATCACACATTACATAATCAATTTTTTTATAATTTGGCTTGTTTCCCAAAACAACTGTAGATTCATAGTCAATAGGATAATTCTAAATTTCAGGAACATAAACTTAAATTCTAACTGTCCCTTATTCCTCTCCACTACTGGGATCACTAGTTTCCCCTTTATTTATAAATCCAAAATTATGCTCTAGCATCAATATCAAGTATCCCAAGTACTTCCTCCAACCACAGAATTTGTCTATGAGTCATCATGAATTACATCCCAGTGCATTGATTTTAGACACTTCTATCCCACCTTCCTATCATGAAAATGAGCTGACAGCAACAGAACTCACAAAATACTATTACAGAGTATAGGAATTATATATCCTACTAATATTATGAACATGGGATCATGTTTTTAACCTTTCAGATCTGGAAACAGGATAGCCATTTCAAACAGTTGCACTCAAGTTCTATACAGTACTTTCAGATAACGGTAGTAACATTTTATCTGTTTTTGAAAGACTGCCTGAAGCTCTCTACCCAGTAGATATCTTTCACAGCTATTACCAAAATTATTGTTAAAACACATACATATAATCTTATACACATCGTGAATCACACACTGCAAATCAAAATTCAAAGATAGATGTTGATAGATGTTAATCCTTTAGTGTGTTTTAGTTTTGCAAACTTAACTCATATTGTCTACACTAAAGTGTATTATGAATGTTCCACTCCAGAAGCAGCCCTTTTGCATGCTCTACTGACATACAGCCAAAGGGTCATCTAACAGCCAAAAATTACTGTGAAAGAAGTTGCTTTCCAAAGATTTCAGGCTTCTAGTTTTATCTCAATCATGTGTTTCATAATTGTCAGAAAGACAGACATACAGATTTTTCAATGCTTGCAGGCAATGATTTGGCAACAGAACGCATGAGAATCCCTTCTCCAGCTCATGAACTGATATCCTTCAAGCAACCATTTGATTCCTCAGAACCGGATATCTTCAACTTCCAGGAAAGTCATATTACACAGAAGTTATTCTTCCAGCACAGATCAGTGCTCTCAAGTGCACAAATATTTCCCTTAACCTGAACTTCTATTTACTGAGATTTTGCTTAGCTGTGAAAAACTTTACAAAATATCCACTCCTTAATTCAGACTGATATAAATTAAAAATCACATCTTAAAAGAAGTCTTAAAACAAGTAAGACCCTGATCCTATACTTGTCTACTCAGAAAAAACTCCCACTGCTTTCAGTGGAAAGTGTTGCAGGAATGCAACCTAAGGGAATAATCCTATCCATGCTTTGGGGAATTGTAGAACTTAAATATAATGGGACTTGATTCTGAGTAGACATGCATAGGATTGGGCTCTAAGCTTCTCCATCTATTTAGAAGAGAAGGGTCCACTGTCACAGGAAGAAAACTAATTAATATTAGTTTTTTAAAAATACAAAGACACGATCTGTACATCAAAATCAGTTCAGTAATATGTAATCTAGCATGGGAAGGAGGAGTAATATAAAATGTAACAGAAAAATTATTAAACAAAATTATTATACAAAAAACTAAGCAAAATTAAAAACAGACACATAATTAACATACATATCAGGAAAGTGGCCTGAAACAATCTTCCAAACTGAATTCTGTGGGTTCCTCACTTACACAGAGGATAAGATTTAGTGTCAATATTTAGCTAGCTTTATTTAGCATTCACCAGTCTAGCACCTTACTATGCTCGTGCCATTGCATACTGTCTAGACCAAGAGTTCACTCTTTGCTTTGCTTGTTTTAAAAAAAAGGTTGCAACAGACATGGAAACACTGTCTGTGGGGAAGCTGCGTCCATAAAAAGGATGGGAAGGAGAAAGAAAATGTACATTGATTCTGAAGAATAAAGACAACAAATGGATGACACTTTTCAATGTTTCCCCTTCCCCCCCCAATTTGGTAGCAGATCACCTGGACTTGCTGCATTAAAGGAAAGATTTAATTCTGACCACCAGCATGTCAGAAAAGGAGGGTGGAAAGTGTTTAATATGGACTTCCCAGTGCAGATTTACTGTCCCAAACATGGGGATGAGAAGCACCCCTGCCTGTCCTTCACTTCTGTGAGGGCTGCACACCACACACACATACGCACACACTTCATAGAGGGAATCCCCCTTTGAGCTGGTGGCACATGCTTTTAAATCACCATGCACAAGGTTCTCTTGAACCACAAGATATTCTTGTGCTGCTGCTGACGGTCCTATCAAGTGCATGAATGCTTACCAGGAAGTAAGGCTTGCAATCATATGCATATGGAGAGTAAGCACCACAGAGGACAATTAAAGCCCCACTCCTATGAATCAGAAGTACATCCCATTATAGTCAATAGGACTTAGTCCCAGGAAAGTGTGGAGAGGACTGCAGCCTTTGAGCCCAATCCTATGCATGTCTATTCAGAAACAAGTCCCATTATAATAAATGGTGCTTACTAACATGCAAGTGTGGAGAGGACTGCAGCCGTAAAACCCAATTGTATCCATTTCTACTTCAAAAAATATCCCATTATAGTCAGTAGGACTTAGTCCCAGGAAAGTGTGGAGATGACTGCAGCCTTTGAGCCCAATCCTATGCATGTCTACTCAGGAGCAGGTCCCATTATAGTCAATGGGGCTTACTCCCAGGAAAGTGTGGACTGCTGCCTCAGAGCCCCATCCTATGCAGGTCTCCTCAGAAGAAGGTCCCATTATAGTCAATGGGGCTTACTCCCAGGAAAGTGTGGAGAGGACTGCAGCCTTTGAGCCCAATCCTATGCATGTCTATTCAGAAACAAGTCCCATTATAATAAATGGTGCTTACTAACATGCAAGTGTGGAGAGGACTGCAGCGGTAAAACCCAATTGTATCCATTTCTACTTCAAAAAATATCCCATTATAGTCAGTAGGACTTAGTCCCAGGAAAGTGTGGAGTGGACTGCAGCCTCAGAGCCCCATCCTATCCATGTCTCCTCAGGAGCAGGTCCCATTATAGTCAATGGGGCTTACTCCCAGGAAAGTGTGGAGTGGACTGCAGCCTCAGAGCCCCATCCTATGCATGTCTCCTCAGAAGCAGGTCCCATTATAGTCAATGGGGCTTACTCTCAGGTAGTGTCTTGCAGCACCCGAAGAACTTGTTCCTGAGGCAGCGAGGCTTTGAGCGGGAAGGCGCTGCAACCGCACAGCCAGCCCGGGGGAGAAGCGGAGGGAGGCCGGCCGGCCGGCCAGGGAGAGAGACTAAGCGGCTGTCGGCCTCGCACGCCCCCTTCCCCAGCCACGGCTGCAGGAGGCCTCACGCCGCCGAACAGGATGTCGCCCTGCCAAGGAGCGCCCCAGCCGAGCAGGGACAGCCGTCTCGACTTCCCTTCGCTCGCTCGCTCCCTACGCCGACGAAGGAGACTCCCCTCCCGCCGCCTCAGCCTCTCACCTCCGACCGCCGCGGAGCGGGCTGGAGAGCCCAGCGAGTCCGCAGAGGCTGCCGTTCCTCCGCCGCGTAGCTCCGCTCGCCTCAGCCCAAGCCCAGCAGTGCCGCCTGCCTGCTTGCCTGCCTGGCTTCCCTCCCTGCTCCGCTCGCTCCGCCTCAAGCCCTCGCGCCGGCCCTCCGGGACCCAAGCGCCGCCTCTCCGCCCGCCCGCCCGGCTGGGTGTCACGCTGGCTGGCTGGCTGGCTGGCTGGCGTAGCGGCCATTGGCGTCCCCTCAGGCCTGGCCCTCCTGCCTCGCCTCAGCAGGCGCGTTCAGGTCCCTCAGTTGAGGAAAGGAAGCGGCCCTCTTAGAAAGGCCTGAAGGAGACGCCCGCATGAGAAGAGCCTCCCAGGGTCAGGCCCAACACAAGCCAGTTGCCATCAACAAAACATCCTGTGGCAAGGAGTTCCACAGGACAAGCCCACACTGTGTAAATGGGCACAAGAGGAGACGTAGGCAACTACCCTTGGACATGAGAGCATCAATGGATCAGGCCCAAAGCCCATCTGGTTCAGATGCCATCAACACCATACCCTGTGGCAAGGAGTTCCACAGGATTGCCCCATACAGAGTATAAAGGCACAAAAGTACATACAGAGTACAGGCAACTGTACAACAGCATAAGAGCTTTGCTGGGTTCAGTTGCCATCAGCACAACCTGTGGCAAGGAGTTTCACAGGATAACCACGCATTGTGTGAACAGGCACAAGGGCAGACCTAGGCTGTGATCCTATAGACACTTTCCTGGGAGTAAGACCCATTGAACACAATGGGGCTTACTTTTGAGTAGACATGGTAAGGATTGTGCTCCTAGGCAACTATCCTTAAACATAAGGGCCTCACTGGATCAGGCCCAAGGCAACCCTGTGGCAAGGAGTTCCACAAGATAACCACACATTGTGTACATGGGCACAAGAGGAGACCTAGGCAACTGTCCTGGAACATAAGAGCCTCATTGGATCAGGGCCATGGCCCATCCAGTCCATATGCTGTCATCACCATATCCTGTGGCATGGAGTTCCACAGGACAACTACACACTAAACAGGCACAAGAGTTCCATAGGATAATCCCACACTGGGTAAACAGGCACAAGAGGAGACCCAGGCAACTATCCATGAACATAAGAATAGCCTCGCTGGATCAGTCCAAAAGACCATCTAGTCCACCTTCCTATATCTCACAATGTGTCCCCCCCCCAAAAAAAAAGCCCCATGGGGCATGCAACAAAGAGACCCACATTGATGTCCTCCCTTGCATCTTGCATTCTGAGGTATGCACATTCTCATCATAGCTTGTAACCTGTGAGGGACTTTTCCTCCCAAATCTGTCCCATTCCCTTTGAAAGGGCAGGTGCCATCATTGCATCACTGCATCCTGCGGCAAGGCTATTTCTATGCTGTGTAACAAATACAGTGGTGCCTCACATAAAGAGCTTAATTTGTTCCGGAGGCATGTTCTTTAAGTGAAACACTTTTTAAATGAAGCAGATTTTTCCATAGGAAATAATGGAAACTCAGATGATTGGTTCCACAACCCCCAAAATATTCATATAAAAATATTAACTGTATGTTAAAATGATGACAAAACACTGGAATTGAATTCAAAACATGCATTCAATGTGCATGATCCTATGAAGTCTACTTAGGCTGCTATCCTAAAGACACTTTCCTGGGGGTAAGCCCCATTTAACACAATAATAAAAGGCTGCACCATAATTCCACTTGGCAGGTTTCTGGAGTTGATGGGATTGGTTTTGTCAAATGTAGGAAACACTTTCTTGATTTCAGTTGCCGGGGATGGGACTTGTGCCCATACATAGGATGCTGGGGGTCTGCTTGCTGTTTATGTCTTTTTCTGCCGCCACTTGTCTCCTCACATCTGGCGGTGCAATACCTGAAACTTGATAAAGTTTATCAGTTGGCATTGGTTTTGAACATCCTGTAACAATTCGCGTTGTTTCATTAAGAGCGGTATTGACATGCTTGACATGGGAAGAGTTCCACCAGACTGGCGCTGCGTATTCTGCTGCAGGGAAACTTAAGGCAAGAGCTGAGGTATTTTATAGCATCCCTAGGGTGTCCCTATGATGGTGCTAGGGGGCCCTGGGCACTAGGTACCACTCTCAGAGGGGGTGACACATAGGGGGTGACAAAAATAATTAAATCGCAAAACTCTTTCTGAATAACCCCATCATGTCATATACCATTGAATGCCTATTTTCCAGCAGAATTCAATGCAAAGAACAGCTTTGAAAAATCAAAAGTTATGGCTTAAAAAACCTAAAAAATAAAAATACATGAAACTCTATGGAAAGTGAAAGTGAGCTATATCACACTTTCACTCATAAATAGATAAGCACGCCTTAGTCCATTGAAAGGGAAGACTGAGAGGAATCCAGTGCCCCCGGAATGGTCCTGATCCAATGAATGCAGTCCCCACAAATAAACCCAGAAGGAAGTCACTGATAATTGCATTGTGTCCTACGAAAAGTGAGACTGAGCTACACAGCTGCTGCTACTGGCAAATAAGCAAACATGTCTTGGCTCATGTTCAGGTCAGGCACAGAGGAATGCTAGGCCACCTGAATGGTCCTAATCCGGTGAAAGTGGAGCTCAGCAAGTGCTACAGGAGGCAGCCTCACCCCCTCTCCAAAAAAAGAATAAAACAGACTTACAGCACAATCCTAACCATGTCTACTCAAAAGTAAGTCCCATTGTGTTCAGTGGATCTTACTCCCAGGAAAGTGTCTTTGGGATTGCAGCCACACGCTGCAATCCTAAAGACACTTTCCTGGGAGTAAGACCCATTGAACACTATGGGGCTTACTTTTGAGTAGACATGGTTAGGATTGTGCTCTTACACAACAATCACTTTCCACAGAGCAAGACCCATTGAACACAATGGGGCTTTTTTTGAGTAGACATGGTTAGGATTGTGATGTCTCTTGTTAAGGTGATTTTTAATTAAAATATGAAAATATTAATCAATGTCTAATTAATTATATTAATACTGATAATAATTAAATAATTAATTATGGAGGTGTCAAAAATTTGTAGGCCCTGGGTGCTAAATGCCCTAGGCACGCCACTGGTGTAGACAGTGGGTTCTGCATTGCAGCCTGTGTACTTGAGATATTGGAACGAGTTTGCAACTCAGGGTTAATAAATAATTCAGGAAGGATGGAATTCAGCTTGACAGTAGAATACCAGGAGGAATATACAAAATTCAAAGGAAGATACTATATTAAGATCAGGTCTCTTCTGAAGAGAAAAGGTGTATGCATACATCAACTGTGTAAGAACTGCAGAGTAATATGCATTTATCTGATAATGGCCTTACAGTAGTGGTTCCTAAATTTTAAGCATCAAGGCCCTCTTTTTTAAAAGAGGGATATTCTAAAATGAGTGGAATATCTTTATCAATTCCACATTTATCTAAAGCACATGTATCTTCTTTTATTTGCACTTGATTGCAAACTGCAGGAGTTCAATTCCTTATAAACCTTAGAACCTTAGCAGCCAAATTCTTTGTAGGGCAGCATAGGGCAGGTTGGGTTGGGTTGGGCTGGGCTGGGCTGGGAAGCCCAACCCAGAAAGACAGAGAAATGTCTAATGGGTTACTTTCTTCTATTGCTGTGGTGGTGGAAGACAGATGGAGATACTCAGACAGGTAAGTTATAAGACCAAATGATCTTTACTTCTTTCTTGCCTCAGCAGGTGCACAGCCTAGTTACAGGTATTTCTGTTCTCTTAACAGGTGCTGCAACAGAACATTCAACAAGGAACAGTGAGCACTGGCCTAGTAGCTCTATCTAGAGTCATGTGGCTGAGGCATGGTCTTCCCATGGCCCAGGCAGGGCTCCGATGCCTGGCGCACCCTAACACGTGACCATCCTCGCTTTCTACACCCTGACTGACTCCCTCTCAGTGCATTTTCCCATGCATATCCTTGCCCCTCCCTCTTGAATAAACCAGGGAGAGGCAACGATACAGGGTCTTGTTCTTCTCTGGGACAGGGTGGTTGCTGAGTATCAACAGGCAGTTAGCAGCTATCTTGCAAACTCCAGGAGCTGAGATCGTGACAGATAATTAGCAGTTACCTAATTTTTGAAGCCTCAGGGCTTGAGGCAATTAATTATTTTGCCATTACCTCTGTTTATACTGAAAGCTCACTCCAGCCTTTTGCAACTCACCAAAAATTAGGTAGCAACCCATCACTGTGTCCCAATCCTCCGTTTGGAGGACCGTTTTGGGAACCACTGGTGATAACAAAGCTGACTCAAAAGAAGGAGACTTTCTAAAATTCATAGCACAATCCTAACCACATCTACTCAAAAGTAGGCCCCATTGTGTTCAATGGATCTTACTCCTAGGAAAGTGTCTTTAGGATTGCAGCCTAAGTATATATTTGTCCGTGATTTGCTTTTTCTGGCTGCAGATTATTTAATATTATTATTACAAGTTGGCATAACTAAAAAGGTTTGTTTGGGACTTCTTAATAATATGAAGCAAGAGGGGAAGTGATGTGCTTGTATTGTTTTATTGTATGTACTTCTTTTGTCACTTCCTAAAAACTGTTAGTGCAGTCGGCTTGATTAAAAAGAACGACACTGCAGAATCTGAAACGTATGACAGAACAGTCTGAGTGCCAGCATATTGCCAAATTCAAAACCAGAGATGCATGCACCAACTTGTCACAAGCATTGAACTGTTTCAAACCCAACTCTGAGCATCGTATGTCTTGAAAAATGCTAGCACTAGCACATAAAGAAAGATGGTGAGGAAGATGGGAACTGTTCAGTGTTGCTAGATATTAGTAAGCAAATAAGTCTTAGTATGTAGTGAGGTTATTTAGTCAAGCCACAGGAATTTAGATATCATGGCGAGCCCTAGGATGACAAGGTAATAGAGGGTTGTATCAAAAAATCAGGCCAGATAGAGTTCAAAATCCCAGAATGCACATTTTAGCTTTATTGAGAAAGGAAGGTAAAATAAACAACAGCATTGGAAACTCAGCTTGAATGACTCAGACTTGAGTTGCAAAAATTTGCAGTTGCAAAAATTTGAGTAAGTCAGTGACTTCAGTTTTAAATATTAAACTAAATACTGGCCTATACTTATAAACAAAATATTGTATTTACTCATAGCGCACCATCGAATCTCATGTCATCCCAATTTTGGAGATTAAATTCAATTGAAAAAGGTGCATGCTAGACTCAAATATATACGGTCTCTGTGCTAAATTGGTGTAATAGTTTTAAATTTAAATATAAGTAACATAGCCTGCAATCCTAAACTTTAGTTAGGCTGGCTTAAGCCCTGGCTTAAGTCCTGTGCTGAACAGGGGCAGCACCAAAGTGCTGTAAGATACTTCTGTGCCATACCTAGGAGAGGGTTAGCCAATGCACAGACATGCACTTGCCTCCCTGTATCACCTTGGGGATGGGAAGACTGATGAGTTGTGCTGGCCGAGGTTGGCCTATCTAGTAAAATTAACCAAATGAAAGTGATATATATGAGTGTTGTTAGCTTGTATTTTGTCATGTCCTCAGTTTTCTTGCTTGTCTTACATTCTGGGGGTCTTGCTTGTCTTACTTGTCTTGCTTTCTTGCTTGTCTTACAGTCATTGTCTTACATTCTTGTCCTCTTCTGTACTTATGACATCTGGTCACCCTACCTAGGCATCCAAACCTCGTCTCCTAATCGAGGACAAGTTCTGATTGCACTGTACTTCCTCTACTTAAGATACAGGGCAAATGCCCATGCCAGCATCAATCAAAATTTGAATTTCTATCAAAATAGAATTTCAAAATTAATCAATCACAATTTATTGTTTCAATAAATCACAATCAAACAATAAACCACAAACAATTAAAAAAACCACAAACAAACCACAATACAGTGGTACCTTGGTTTACAAGCATAATTCGTTCTGGAAACATGCTTGTAATCCAAAATGCTTGTATATCAAAGCAAACTTTCCCATAAGAAATAATGGAAACTCAGACAATTTGTTCCACAACCAAAAAATATTCATATAAAAATGATTACAATACTGTAATAGAATGACAATATTGAAATAGAAAATAATAAAGAATACAAAATATAAAGAAAAATAAAACAAATTAACCTGCACTTAGTCTCTCAGGCTGCAGTCTGCCCCTCCTTACACAGGAATGAGCTTCACTGATGATAATAGGGTTTTCAAGGCTAGCCCTACAATCCAGAGTAACTACGGGAGCACGTAAGAGACTTTATGGGCACCCATAGGTACTGTACCACCTAATGAAAACCTATGAGAAATTCATATTGCAATCCAGAGCAAATTGTTCTTACACCGGAGAAAGGACTCCCCGTAGTTACTCTGGATTGCACCCTAGGTCTCTCAGGATCTTTACCATTGCCCCCCTTATATAGGAGTGAGCCCCATTGGCTACAATAGGCTTACTTCAGAGTAGAAGTGCATAGGCTGGTCTCTAAGGAGAGGTTTACACTGGTGGAGTAACTGGCCGTATCCTGGTTGGGACTATATTTTGCTTGTTTATCAAGACATCGCTTGTATATCAAGTCAAAATTTATTAGGGATGTTTGCTTGTCTTGCAAAACACTCTCAATCCAAGTTACTGTACACTAATGGGGTTTGAGCTGTCAGTGATGAACCAAAGAACCCTGAGTTGGAGCAGCTGGATGGTGGGAGATAAGATAAGAACTAATCAGTTCATTATATGATTCCACAGCATCTGAGACAACATTAATAACATGTTTGTGGACAATTTTTTTGGTTGCTTCTTTAGTCCAAGGAAAAAAGAAACCAAGAGGAAAATGTTATTATGTTTTCTTTCACGTCCATGAATATCAGCTTCCATGGCAGTAACTCATAAGGATAAGGCATAATATGTATCAAAGGTAAAGAACAGAATTTCACCCTTATCTTTGAACTTCCAGGTTTTTCCTTATTGCTTTATTACAGTTTTTGTGGTTTAACCGATAAGAAGCCAACTGGCAGGTTGCTTTAACACATTTTATGTAAGTTAAAAAGCATTTAATCAGTTGGCTATTCTGGGCGTTACTGATATTACAAAAACGACATCTGAATGGAGAGGATCGTTTTGTTCCCAATTTATCATTCAATGAATTTTCTTTGTGTGGCACATTTGTGCTAGTATATTGTCGAAGAACAAGACTTTTTCCACTGTGTACAATTATGCAGTATGCATAAGACTTTCTGACAACATAAACTAAATATATTGCACTTCAATGCATTTGTCTTAGAATTAAGGTAATTCCCAGAGACATTTGTGAAACGCTCTTTATACCTGGGTTTGTTTGTTTTAACTGAGTGATAGGTACATAAGGCCTGGATAATCAGGACTTTAGGAGGTGATAGGGAGGTTCAAAAGATACATTAAAATTAAATTAATAAAAATGTCTCACTGACTTACTCATTCACTGACTCACTCATTCACTTACTGACTCATTCTTCGACGGCCAGCCAAAACTGTTGGGCCTAGAAGTGTGAAATTTGGGGTGGGTTTTCCTTCTGTGCTGGAGGTACCCACTAAGAACTGGTTTTCAGAAATTCCAACCAGGGGTGCAACACGTTTTCCTCCCTATACTTTCCATTGAAGGCACCTTGACTGAGGGATGCTCTGCCCCAAACTGTGGACCTAGAAGCATGAAATTTGGGCAGGGTGTTCCTTATGTGACATCAATACCCACCATGAACTGATGTTGAGAAATTGAACCTTAAGGGGCTAAAAGGGGATGCAACATGTTTTTGTCCTATACTTAACATTGAAGACTGGCTGACCAACATTCAGCTGATGCACTGGAAAGAAGGGTGCACAGGGTGATGGTGTGCATGGGAGGATGGTGTGCATGGGGGCACAATGCACATGGGAGCACAATGTGTAGTTGGGAATAGCGGATGGGGAAATTTTACTTCTGCAACACAGGTATATTTTCACTAATATAACTAAAATTTAAGATTTTTAATGTTGATCTTTAATGTATCCTAATGGTTATTCTGTTTGCCTTTGAACATTCAAGAAAAAAGAAGGGTATGTGCTGAAATAAACTATTTCTTAAACAATCTTTCAACATGATGGATTCACAAACAGCAAGTAATCTTGGTAATCTGACATCTATTTAATCTTTCCAAATTTACTGAACAGCTCCCATATTTCCACTACTGCCACTCTATAAAGACTGCAGTCCTAAAAGCACTTTCCTGGGAGTAAGCCCCATTGAACTTAATGGAACTTACTTCTGAGTAGCAATGAATACGATTGCACCGTCAGTATGTCTGGAACATATCATGCCATGAAGTGTTTTAATCTATACGTAATATTTGATAAGAATACATTTGCTGCCTACATACATGTGTTTCCTGTCCCCATCCTTTATCAGTGCCAAATGCAATATCTGGTGATCAAAATTAAGACAAAACTTTTCACTTTAAAGTAACTGGAACAAACTAGAAAGCATTTCTGAGTCAGTGAAGTGAATTCAGTTATTCTGGCCCTGATTTAGCTGAGACATCTACAAGGTAAAAAATCAGTTTGTTTACATCTAGTAGCAGGAGCAAGAAACCTGGAAGTGACTTTTTTATACACTGCTTTTTTATCCACATATTTTTTAATCTGTGGGAAGTTCCAGAACAGAATCCTAGTGGATAATACGGCACACCTCTATTTGGCCTCAGATTTCCAGCCCAGCAAATTAGGATGAGATACAGACCCCAACTACAGTACAAGAAGAAAGCCCTTAAGCCAGTGATTTTCAACCTTTCTCATCTCACGGCACATGTAATAAGGCACTGAAATTGTCAAGGGACACCATCAATTGTTTTTACTATTGACAAGGCATGCCAGACTGTTCAATCCCCCAATTAATGAATGTCAATCCCCAAATTCCTGCGGCACACCTGAGGACTATCTGTGGCACACCAGTGTGTCATGGCACACTGGTTGAAAATCACAGCCTCAAGCAAACAAGATAGGCTGCCTGCTGATGGGCGCAATCCAAACTAAATACAGGGAGTCCTTGCTCTGGTGTAAGAACAATTTACTCTGGAGTGCAATATGAATTTCCCATAGGTTTTCACTAGTGGTGCAGTAACTACGGGTGCATATAATGTCTCTTACATGCTCCCGTAGTTACTCCTGATTGTAGGACACGTTGCCTAAAGGAGACCCAACAAGCTCACTATAATATTTTTACAAGATATGCATGTGCCTCATATACCTAAGGCTATGTGCCAGGATAAGCAGGACCACATAAGAGACTCAGGCTGCTGCCTGGAGAACAGTATTCAGATATAAGGAGCAGGCATACATATCACCAATTGGTTTTAAAAGGGGAAAAATAACAGGCTTTCTAGCATGGAAATGCCTGCACATAGGCTTTATAACATATTTTGTTATATGTTCTTACATGGCTATGACATTTGAGCCAGATTATAATGAACCAGATGTCAGCCTCATAGAGCCCACAAGCTGTCCAGACTTATTTATCGATAAGTGAAGTGAGCTTACAGAAATATCAGCTTCTCTCATTCCAAATAGCTTTTCTAACTACTGACAGAACCATTTGAATATTGCATAAACTTTGGGTCTTACATTTTTTTAAACTTATCGTGCAAGTATCCTTGCCATATAGCCCCCAGCACTCCTGGGTACTTTTGAAGGTCATTGGATTTACCCATAAGAGAAGATATAAAACTGAGAGTGCACTGCACTGCTTGACTCGGTTCTGTTAGCCTGTAGTTTATTGTTTCTTAATGAATTATTTGGAAATGCTTATAAAGTGCTGCTGATGTCACAAGCTGTTCTCTAAACAGTAGACTTTTGTCTCCATGACTGTCAAACAGACACAGAAACTAATTACCTTGGGATAATGTGGCTCATGTTTTACTGTGACTCTGTTGGCAGCAAAAGCCTTACTCATATTTTAGGAAAAGTAGAATCTGTGTTGTCATAGTTTTAAAAGGTTGAAAAATAAACACAGATGTCACTATTACAGATAATATTTGTAATCATTTTACAATTTACTTGCACTGACTCAGCAAATCCAGTTCAGATTATTAACACAGCAGCATGGAAAATGCTAGTGAATGGCAAAGTTTTGAAATGTTGCATTTCACTGTAATTTCTGACCAAGGATACACTCTGTAAAAACTGGCACAGTGATCAAGCATCCTATTTACTTGGTAGAGATGCTGCACATCTAACCTGCAATCTTAAACATACTTATTTGAAAGGAAGCCCTTTTCAATGCAATGGAAGTCACATCTGAGTAGACGTGTACTGTTGAAAGTGTTCCTTTAAAACAGCCCAAACTTTCTTGGTTTTTGCAAATAAATACAAAACCTTTATGATAGTGGCATCACAAAATTCAAGCCAGAAGGGGGTGAAAAGGGGTGCAACATTTTCACAATGCATTTTCGTCCCTATTCTTTACATTGAAGAATTGCAGACTGATCAATGTCCAGCCCCAACCCTGGACCTAGAAGCATGACATTTGGTGAGGATATTCCTTCCATGACATGAGTGCCCACTATGATGTTTAGAATTTTAACACCTAAGGGGGTGAAAAGGGGTGCAACATATTTTTGTCCTATACTTAACACTGAAGACTAACTTATCAGCACCCTCCCCCAACCTCTGGACCTAGGAGAATGAAATTTTGGGGGTGTATTCCTTCTGTGATGTAAGAACAGATTTGGTGCCCAATGGTGCTTGCTGCCTGGTGTTCTTGCTGGTGCCCAGCAGTGGTGGGCTGCAAACCGGCTAACAACTAGTTCGCAGTCACCCCAGAACACTGCACATGTGCCAGCCTTGGCACATGCGCAGTGCGTCTTCTGAAGCCACTGGTTTCAAAAGACGCACTGCGCATGTGCCAAAGTTGGCATGTGCGCAATGTCCTCTGAAGCCGGTTGGCTTCAGAAGAGACTTCCTCCTCTCCAAGGAGGAGACACTGGCTCCTCCTCGGAGAGGAGTTGGTCTGCGCCTCTGCGGGGTTATCTGGCCTCGCTAGAGAGGTGGAATGGCGCTTGCCACTCTGCCTCCCTAGTGAAGCCAAATGGCCCCACAGAGGGACGCACTGCGCATGTCCAAGACTTTGGACATGCACAGTGCGTCTGCGCAGCCATTGGGCCGTGCACTGAAGGTGGAGCAGCTGGCCTCGCTTCCGGACCAAGGCCCAATGGGTGTGCAGAGACACACTGCCCATGTCCAAAGTCTTTGCACACAGCGCTATTTCGGCAAGCTCCGAGACACGTATACAGGTATACCTGTATACCTCGGAGCTTGCTGGAATGAGGGGGTGCAGCAGATTGGTCCCAATCTTAGCTCCAACAAACAGGTCGCTAGGATTGGGACCAATTTAACAACCGGTTCTATAGAACCGGTGCGAACCGGCTGTAGCCCACCTCAGGTGCCCAGTGCCCTCTGGTATCCAGTGACTGGTGCCCAGAAAGGATGCCCAGTGGTGCCTGGTGGTGTCTGCTACCCACTGCCACCTGGTGGTGCCTGGTGATGCATAGTGCCCAGTTGTGCCCGGTGCCCAGCATCTGGTGCCCAACACCCAATGCCACTGCCTGGTACCCACCAGAGTCCAACCATGCCTGGGGACCCACAAATATTCTTGAAATTTTACTCCCGCAATGGCATGTTCATTCCACTAGCATGGAAATAAAAAATGTAACGTCAACCAATTGTATAAAGTCATGCAATTAGGTAAAGATTATGACATAACATTGTCATTTTATTATTATAACTCATTGTGAGCAGTAAAATTAAATTTTGCACCTGCTTTGTAGCTGCACATTACAATCGCCAGAAAACATTTATCTCAAGCCTTTTAAAATAGGATACACATTAGATTTGATGGCACATTAGATTTAGGTAAATACAGGTAATTTATTAATTTCAAGAAGGCTACATGCTGCCTGCTTACAAAGAAAAGGAGGACAAGGAAGATTTTTACCAGGACACAAGGCTACAAAAAAGGGCACATCTCAGAAAAAATGACATATCGTCACCCAGTTCCTGGGAGACAAGGTTTTCATAACTGCTGGTCCAAGCCCTGTCTCCCATTCCCCCTCCTGTCCATCAACGCTCCCACCCTCCACTCTCCCTCCCCAACCCATAACCCTCCCTCCTGTTTCCTCCCTGCCCTTCCCAGACCCTGTGCTGGCTTGGAAAGGCCAGAATAGGTTTCCTTTCACACTGTTCCCCCAGAGTACTGGTGTGATGCGGCAACCCTGTGGCAACTGCCTGAGTTATGACATAGAAGTGCCTTCTGACACTTTTACAACACCCTTCGGTCCCGTACCTTGGGGCTGGATTATATACTGGTGATCCAGACTCCTCTGCTGCCAAGGGCCAGAATAAAAGACTGCCATCCAAGGATCATATGAAATCCATAGGAAATTTCAGTCAGATCAATCATCTGGCAAAGCAATCCAAGTTTGCTTTCAAACATACGTGCAGAGGTCTCAGGACCTCATGAATTCCGTATCAAACATTACTTGAGCCAGGTGGAGAATATGCAATCGCTATCACAAGGGGTGGGAAGGAGGCGCTCCGTCAACAATGTGAAGAAAGAAACCACAGATGAAAATATCTATATGGAGCAGCAATCCGACAATCGTAAAACACTCATGAAAACATCAAAACCACATAACAAAAGAAACATTTGTTCTGGCTTTGGTGCAAGAAGGGAGCAAACAACAACCCTCTTGATTTTTTTCCCTGCCAGTGGCAACTGTCTTTGAATATAAGAAGCCTGGCCAGAGTTTTCTTTTCCTGGTTGATTAGCAACCCTGGTGACAGGAGGGTGTTGTATGGGGTTCAGAAAGTTTAGAGAATGCAGCCAGTTGGCAGCTGCTCTGCAGGTTTATGGAGAGCTTATCAGTCTCAAAAGCGGAGGGTAAGGGAAAGAATAGACTAGTTAATACCAGGGGTGCAAAAGTAGGTATACAGTTTTTAATATTAAAAAACAGTGTCACGCTAAGGGTGACATACAAATTGCAATCAACTACACTCTCTTACACATTCTTAACTCTTATACCTGTATACCTACTTTTGCATCTCCCCATTTGAAAGCCACTCCTATACCCTGGAGGCTTGATTGATTGATTGATCAATCAATTGGTCCCTGAGTTTAAATGCAACTGCCTATGCTTTAATCCCTGTTTCCTATCAGGCTTGAAAAGGGCACACTTACCAAGAAGGTGGAGTTCTGAAATGATATGAAAACTCCAAGAGGCAAGAACTTGACATATGACTCAAACAGTCCTAACATGTGAGCGATGAGGCACTCAGCTATTCAAAATACATCTCGTTCAGTGGCATAGGACCCAGAAGGGTTGCAAAGCACTAAGTTTTGTAGTGAGTCTTACCATAGCAATGGTTCTCAAAGTGGGGGTGTGAACCCCTGGGGAGGGGTGTCCTGACTTCATTACAGGGGGAGGAGGTATCAAAAAGCTAGGTGTCACCATCTTGGAATCTGGCACTGGGGCCACCATCTTGGAATGGGGCACTCATGCTGCTTTCCTGGGAGTAAGTCTCATTAAACACAATGGGACGTACTCCCAATTAGAGCTTACACACAGTAGCCACACAGTGATGTCATTTCATGTTTGATGTCACTTTCAGGCATGACATCACTCCGGGGGGGGGGGTTTTCCTGGACAGACTGTCATTCTCAACAGCTTGCCAGTGGCCCTTTTGGAGCCATTACAGATGGTGGCTGCAAAACGGAGCTGTACAATTCCGTTTTGCACCTATCGCCTGAAGTGGCTCCAAAGAGAAGAGCCATGATGAGGCTCCCTGCAAGACATAATGCTTTGCACCCACGCCCCCCCCCCCCCCCGCAACAGGTTTATTCCTTTCATGTGAACAGTTAGAATTTTGGTGAATTGCAATATACTTTTGGCTCCAGCGTACAAAAACGTATTTGGTCTTAAGTGCAGTTCATATTTTTGCAATTACTTAAAACATTTGCTTTTGAATGACCGAGTATGGGAACTCTTTCATAATTTATGTTGCTCTCAGTCCAAAGTACAAGAGTGTGAAAAGGAATGACTAATTTGTGGTTATTGATAAAGAACAGAATGTGATTCCTTTCTGAGAACATTTTGGCTGTACGTATGTTTTATCTCCAAGGAAAGGCTCAGATACATTCTTCAGTGGCCAATGAATGAGTATTATGGGAGGCTCTCCTAGACAAAAATAACTGAGGGAGGAACTAGTTACCACTTCAGATTTGAGTTTGTGGTCTTGGAAGTGGTTTTTGTGCTCAAGACTTAGGGCATTTCAGAAATGCAGTTGTTGACTCTTTGCTTGTTCATCATATTAATGCCCAAGCCTAGCTTATTCACCAACCTATGTCCCAATCCTATGTCTACTTCTAGGTAAGATCCATTATAGTCAATGGTGCTTATTCCCAGGTAAGTATGGCTAGGATTGCAGCCTAAGCCTCTTTGCAGCACCATCTCAGGGGTCAGGAGATCTTGGTCTAGCCCAGCTTGTCATCCTTTTTTTGTACCAATTCTCTACTGATGCTCCATCATCTCAGTGATGCTAATGGCTTCTATCAATGTGTATGTTTGAGAGTGTTCCTACAGAATAGACTTATGCATTCCAGCGAGCGCATGTGCCATATTGCCCTGGGGTTATGGCCAACTGTGGTTGTTCCCATACGTATCCTTGGGTCACATCTGTCTCTGAGACTTTATGTACTGGGTCTCTGGGACATGGAACTTTAGGGCTCTGATTAGTGGGTCATTTGTCTAATAGGGGCCCTCACATAAGCTGACACCACCATTGATTCCAGATTGAGTTACTATATTTTGAGTCACTAACTTTTCCCTACAGAACTGTGACTTCAGTTGTGGCTTACAGAGCATTCACCCAGGAAAAATGTATCTTTCGATAACATGAGGACATATAAAGACTGCTAGGGATGGGTGCTTGACACTAACAGCCCAATCCAGAGCAACTAATCTCTCCACATAAGAGCCCTTAGGTTGCCCTGTCTAACACTAGGTTGGAGCAACTGCAAGATGCTCCAGTCCAGTTACTCTGAAGGAGGCTTAGGGCAGAGCAAGGCAACATAGGGTGCCTTAAGAGAGGTGGACCTGCTCTGCCCTAACTGGGGCAGCCTAAGCAGCTCAGGAGAGGCAAGTTGAGGGCATGTTTAGCACTGCCTAGGGCAGAGCAGTTACTCTGAATCCAGAGCCTGTTTCCAAGGCAGAAATGCCCTCTTCCAGCCCTCAGAGTTATACCACCTCAGGAGCAGGTATAGTAATGAGTAGACCCATAGGGGTCCATGATAAGGCCCGAGTAAGAATGGCAGTACTGACCAAAAATCTGAGTTCTTGGCCAGCCTAGCTGCAACCCCTTCCTCTCAACCTCAGGATATGGAACAAACTACGGCTGCCCACAAAGCTCAGGATACAGCAGGCCACTCCAAGAAGCCCCTTGTATTCACTGTAGAATGTACTGGCATCTCATCAGGGACTCCTTATAAGGCAGGCACCCAGTGGCGTCATTGGGTGCATTGGGGATGCGCTCCGTATGGGGTGATGTGCCGGAGGAGTTTGACTGTCCTTTGGCAGGCCCCAGGCGTCAGCACACCCATTCAGGCCTGCTCCAAGGCGGAGCAGCAGCCAGAAGCTGCCACTTGTCTGAGGAGCTGGCCTGAATGGCCATCTGAGGTGCACTGCGCAGAAACACACTGAGCATGCCGAACAGCTTCAGAGGAGACTTCCTTAGAGCAGAGAAAGTCCGCGCCTCTGCACAGCCAATCGGCCTCACTCAGGAGGCGGAGCGGCAGCCGAATGGCTTCAGAAAGAGTACTGCACAGGCACCAACTCTGACGCCTGCACAGTCTCCCCCGAAGCCAAAAGGCTTCAGAAAAGTACTGCGCAGGTGTCAGAGATGGTGCCTGCGCAGTACTCTTTCTGAAGCCAATTGGCTTCAGAAGTATGCTTCTTTGGCCAAAGAAGTATGCTTCAGAAGCCACCCCCACATGAGGAGGAAGGCGGGGGGGGGGGGGATATGATGAGACAAGGCAGATGGCCAATATCAATTACCATATTAAATCTAAACAAGACAATATAGCTAAGGTATAACCATTTATTGGATTAGCATTCTTGCAGAGAGTAATCTTGCAGAGAGTAAGAGCATTCAGATTTCATGCATCTCTTCTTTGATAAGCAACAAAGTTGAAAATTAACCCATATTTACATGCAAATGAACATAAACTACTTACCAGTTACCTATTCTATAATCAATATGTGATCACAACTAATTTAGATCTACCTGGCTATATTCAGTGACTATATTTAAGTGCATGAGAGCAAAGCCTACTATTTGTTAACTGGACCTTCAGCTAGGCAGACTGGCTGTTCTAGTTCTGAGGTGTATTTAAGAAACCAAATAAATTGTGTCAACCAATTTCCTGCTCAATCATAACATTTATTTATTTACTTACTTACAGTGCAGTCCTAAGCATGTCTACTCAAAAGTGAGTCCCATTGTGTTCAATATTACTTACTCTCAGGAAAGCATGGTTTGGACTGCAGTATTACTTAGGCTGCAATCCTAAAAACACATTCCTGGGAGTAGGATCCATTGAGCACAGTGAGGTTTACTTCTGAGTAGACATGGTTAGCATTGCACACTTACTTAGGACACAATCCAGAAGTGCACTTGGGTTACCCTATCTATCACTGGGCTGACCCAACTGCAAGATGGGCCACCCTAGTTATTCTGGAATAGGCTTGGGGCAGCCTAAGGCAACAGTAACTCCCTACAATCCAGAGTAACTACAGGAAGATGTAAGAGGCACTTACTCGCAATTGCTCTGTGTATTTCCCATAGGTTTCCCATAGATGGCACTGTAACTACGTCAGTGTTAAAGGTCCCGTAGTTACTCTGGATTGTAGCCATAGGCTGCCCAAAGAGAGATGGACCTGGGCTGCCTTAACTGGGGCAGCCTAGGAAGTTCAGGAGAGGCATGTTGAGGGCTTGTCTGGCATGGCCTAGAGCAGAGCAGTTACTCTGTATTTAGAGCCTGTTTCCAGGGCCAGTGGCATAGCTTATGATCATCTAGCCAGGTGCAAAGCTCAAAATGTAGCCCTGGAAGTGATGTCATAACTGGAAGTGAAATCATCCCCAGGTATTTTAAAAAAGAACATGGGAGCGGAGAACCTGCTGCCTCCTTCTCAGCAGTTCATCACCCATTTGTTCTGTTAGTGACATAGCTAAAGCACCTATTTGCTATCTGGAGTTGAAGGAGATTTTGATCCCGCTCCACAACAAAATCAAATTTAATTAAGTAAAATAATGGAAATTGTGTCCCTTTTTGGTTAGGGAAACTGTGCTGGGTCAAAGAGGAATATTTATTCTTCCCCTGCAGAAGATGAGCACCACTTAGAACTGCCTACCCAGTAAGCATGGGCAACTGTATTATGATATATGTACTGAAAACTGATTCATATTAAGACCTTATTAGTTCCATACAGAATCAGATTTACATCTCATTGACTCTCAGAGCCATCAGTTAACATGGGAAAGTTAAAAATCCACTTTTGTTCCATAGGTTTTTATGTTTTCATTTTTTGATTAATTGGCCATAACCTTTGATAGAATATAGAAATTCCAATACTGTTTGTTTCATTGCATTCTGCATAAAATTACATTTCCATCTAAATATAACATGATGGTATTGTCATTCATAAATATCTCATTTTTTGCAATTTTAATCACTACTGTCAAACTCAGCTTGTGGCCCCCTACAGCTTTTAGCCCGGTGCAACTGCACCCCTGGCAACCCCTAGCTATGCCAGTGTCCAGGGCAGAAATGCCCTCTTCCAGCTCCTCAGAGTTATACCACCCAGGAGCAGGTATAACAATGAGTAGACCCCATAAGGGTCCATGAGAGGACAGAGTAAGAATGGTAGTGTTGACCTAAAAGCTGAGTTCTCGGCCAGCCCAGCTGCAACCTTTGCCTCTCAACTTCAAGACGTGGCACAACTACAGCAGCCCACTAACCTGGAGGTACAGCAGGCCACTCCATCAAGCCCCTTGTAATCACTGTAGACTGTACTGGCAGTCTCATCAGGGACTCCTTATAAGGCAGGCACCACTGCTGTTCCTTGTTCAGTGTGATGGGGGGTCTCCTCAGGAGCAAGCCCTCCTAGATGCCACTTACTCGGTGCCTACTTAGCATGCTCTGGAGCAGTTAGGGCAGCCCAGGCTTCCTGACCTTCTGGATGCAGCATAACTTTCTACTCTGGATTCAGAATAGTTGGGGCAGCCTAGCCAGAGCACTCCTCACTACCCTAACTCTGGATTGTGCCCTTACTTACTTACCGTAATTCCCACTTGGAGAGACGCACTTTTTCCCCCAAAACAATGGGGAGAAATGTTGGTGCGTCTCTTAAAGTGATGGTCTTTTAACACTCAATCATCCACTCTGCAGGATGCCTGCAGTTTGAAGAGAAATGTTTGCCTGGTTGCCATAGAGGTTAATCCCTGACTGCATAGAAGTTAAATAGCCTTTTAACCCTCTCAGTTCAGGTTTCTCTGGCTCTGAACAACCTTTAAAGCCCTTTAAAGTGTAGAAATTAAGTGCAGGAAAACAAAGTGCTTCTTAAAGCCCTTTAAAAGTGTAGAAATTAAGTGCAGGAAAACAATGAGTATTTCTCCTTTATTTTATTGTGTCTCCCCTTCCCAACTACCCACTGCACCCACTAGTCCCAGCCATCCCCACCAGTCACCCCTAAATGCTCCCCCCAGAAACCCTCTACTTACTAGTTTCCCCTCCCTCCAATAACCCCCAGAAGCCACCCCCACATGCACATATTCCCCCTTCCCCAAGAGAATGAATATATATATATATATATATATATATATATATATATATATATATATATATATATATATATAATATGAAATATATATAATACACACACTCAAACACACATATATATGTATGTGTGAGTGTGTATTTTATATGTATTATATATATATTATATTTGTGTGTGTGTGTGTGTGTGTGTGTGTATCTCATAGAACAGGTGTCCTCAAACTTTTTAAACAGGGGGCCGGTTCACTGTCCCTCAGATACTGTCGGGGGCCGGACTATAGGAGGGTTTCTGGGGGGGTGGGTACTGGCAGAGCTAATGGGGGGTTTCTGGGGGGTGGGGTTACTCGCAGGGCTAGCGGGGGGTTTCTGGGGGTGGTGGGTACAATCAGGGTTAGTGGGGGATTTTTTGGGGGTGAAGGCTTGTCAGGGATGGTGGGGGGTTTCTGGGGGGTGGAGGGTGTACTGTCAGGGCTGGTGGGGGTTACTGGCAGGGCTGGTGGGGGTTCTGGGGTAGGGGTTACTGGCAGGGCTAGTGGGGGGTTTCTGGGGGGTGGGGTTACTGGAAGGCTGGTGGGGATTGGGGGGAGAAAGGGAGGCACTTACCTGGGGAGCCCTGTGGCCACCATCCAAGCCCCCTGGCTGGCCAGGGTAGCTGTGGATTAGGCACTGCAGCCGCGCGGTCCCCCATCCAAGCCCCCTGGCCAGGCAGGGAAGCTATGGCTGGGGCGCTTCAGGCGCACAGTCCCCCATCCAAGTCAAGTTCTTCTGCTGGGCGAGCAGGTGGGCGGGTAAGCGAACAGACAGGCAGCCCCTTGCCATGGTGGGCGCCCATCCCGGTGCTGTCGTGACGAGATGGCTTCTCCCCCTCCCTGCCTGCTCCCACCTGGCAGCCACTCAGCAACAGCGAGGCAGGGAGGGGAGGAGCTGTGCCCGCAGGACAGCACAGCGCACACAGCAGCACCAAATTTAAAATGGCAGCCGCCACTAAGCCTCTTTTCCCAGTGGCATCCAGCAAGCCTTGGCAGGCCGGATTGAGGGCCCTGGCGGGCCGTATCCGGACCCCGGGCCGTAGTTTGAGGACCCCTGTCATAGAATCTAGATTGGCAGGCACCCAGGCTTAAGCCAATCCAGGATTGACTTGGCCTGCACAGAGTGTCCATCTGTCCCCCTTTTCCCCAGGACATGTGCTCTTTTTCTGCCTTTGGGCACAATCCTTTCCAGGTCTACTCAGAAGTAAGTGGTATTTGATTCAGAGAAGCCACCAGGGGATCTATTCTTTTTTCAACCACTATGCTCTCTTTCAACCCTGGAGTTCATGACAGTGATGATGGCTCTAAATACAGTACATGGTAATTTATGGTACATGTTAATTGTATTTCTATGGTTGAATGTTTACATAGTTGAACGTATTATTATTAAATTTATTTATTATTTATTTATTTAATTTATATCCCGCCTTTCCTCACCTGCAAGAGGGAATTCAAGGTGGCTAACATCAATCATAATAAAACCATTAAAATGATCATAAATAGAGATTAAAACATAATTAAAATACAATTAGATTTAAAAAACTAAGAACAATTTAAACAATTAAAAAATGTTAAAGAAGGTTCTTAATACTACTGTTGACTTTACATGATTGAAATATTAATTCTGCTACATTTTACTAAATATATTACTACACCATTTGGTTCAGAATTTTTTTTTGTTTTTCTCCTCTAAATTTTGGTGCGTCTCATGGTCCAGTGCGTCTCATGGTCCGGGAAATATGGTACTTACTTACTTACTTACTTACTTACTTACTTACTTACTTACTTACTTATGGGATAAAGGCTGCAATCCTAAAGAAAATTTCCCGGGAATAAGACCCATTGAACAGAATGGGGTTTACTTTTGAGTAGACATGGTTAGGATTGCGCTCTTATACTACTGAATCAAAAATGTGTACTTTTGTTCCACATATACAGATTGCTTTATACTGTATGTTTAGGCAAGCTAAAAATGTCTTCCCAAATTATAACCAGTGCTGTACCCAAGAACAACAAGAGTGTAAAATGGTTGTACAAGGCCAAATAAAAAGAATAAAACAGAGGTTTGAGACAGTTAGGTGGATTTTTTTAGACCTGTACCACAAGATAGATCTGATATTGATATAGTTTAATTATAACTTATATTTTACTGGTCTCTGGGTAGGTCTAAAAATCTTACTGACTTTTTAATGGGGAGATTGTTAATGCAGACAGGAGTCAGAGAAAATATACTTGGTGGAACAAAGCTTGCTTCCCTTATATAATTTTTTTGTTTTATTTTAATTTTACTATTTTAATTTTCTTGATATCACTTCCAGTCTTGACATCACTTCTGGTGAGTCCCAGACAGTCATTCTAAAAAGTGGGTTCCAGTGAAAAAAATTTGAGAACCATTGGTATGGATAATGATACTACTGAGCAGTTCACTTTCTCATGTTGGCAGTGGAATCACTTTCTAACTTATCTCTTATAGTAAGAAGCAGAGACCAGATGGTGAGGTTTGGAGTTCAGGCTTCCGACAGAATAAATTCACATGATTGCTTTTTCCCAGAACAAGTTAACTGCAAAATTATGCCATGATCAATACACAGAATATTATGAAAGCATACACAGATTACAAGGCCAACTTGGATAAAGAAAACTTGGCCCACAATGTCAGTACGTGCTGAACCAATTATAAGACTGTAAGGTCACTCTGGAAGGTCAATCTAGTTTGGTCACATTAGTGGTATAGCTAATGATCATGTAGTCTGGTGCAAAGCACAAAATGTTATCCTGGAAGTGAAGTCACAACCAGAAGTGATGTCATCTCTGGATATTTTTAAAAAGAAAATTGGGGAAAAGCCTGCCACCTTCTCCTCAGCAGTTCACCACTCATTTGCTCTGCTAGTGACTTAGCTAAAGCACTTATTTGCTCTATGGAGTCAAAGAAGATATTGTTGCCCCTCTCCTACAATGTATTCAAATTTAATTAAGTAAAAAAAATTAAAATTGTGTCCCTTTTTGTTAAGGGAAACTGTGCTGCTGCAAAAAGAATGGTTATTCTATCCCTGCTAAATAATAAGATCACCACTTAGAAGTGCCTGTATATCCAGTTTGCATGAGTAACTGTATTATGATATACGTACAGTACAGTAGTACCTTGTAAGACAAATGCTTTGTAAGATGAACTAAAATTTCTGAGGAATTCTGCCTTGTAAGACAGTTTTATAACAAAAATTCATTGTAAATGAACGAATTGATGGATCTGCATTGTAAGCAACAGCAAGAAGTTATGGAGGAGATCTCATCTGCTGAGGAGGAGAATAATGAGGAGGAATCCCTCACATTAAATGATATTAAGGACATTTGTAAACATTAGGAAATTGTGCAAAATTTTGAAGAAAAGCACCACCCAAATAAGGCTGTAGCAGTGCGAACGATTACAGTGTTTAGTCATCATTTTTACATAGTTAATATTTTTATATGAATATTTTTGGGTTGTGGAACCAATCATCTGAGTTTCCATTATTTCCAATGGGAAAAAATTTGCTATGGATAAAGAGAAATATCTGCTTTGTAAGAGAAACATGCTTCCGGAACAAATTATGTTTGTGTTACAAGGCACCACTGTAAATGGAAATGAGAGCTGATTCATTTTAATATCTTATTAGCTCCATACAGTGTCAGAATTATATCTCATTGGCTCTCAGATCGATCAGTATCATGGGAAAGTTTTGAGTTAAGAAAATCCACTTTTTGTTGCATAAACCTTTGTGTTTTAACTTTCTGATTAATTGGCCATAACCTTTGATAGAATACAGATATTCCAATGCAGTTTGTTTCATTACATTCTGCATTAAATTACCTTTCCAGCAATATTTAACATGAGGGTATTATCATTTATACATACCCTGTTTTTCACAATTTTATCCACTAATGTCAAGCTCAGCTTGTTGCTCCCCTAAGCTTGTTGCCTGGTGCAACTGCACCCTCTAAACCTCCCTAGCTATGCCACTGTGTTGCATACTGTTCACACATGCTGGAGGCATTCACACCAGTGATGGGATTCAAAGAAATTAACAACCGGTTCTAGGCCCATCATTTTTAAATGGCTATTTTTAAACTTTATATGTCCTATCTCTTGTTAACAACCGGTTCTATAGAGTAGGTGTGAACCTGCTGGAGCCCACCACTGATTCATACATGCTAGTGAGCAAGTTATTGCCTTCATTATTCTTCAACAAAGAAAAATATCTCTCTGCATTAGCCTTTTGAGGATCCAGCCCGCCAATGTTAGTAGACAGTTTCACGGCTACTGAGAAAAGTGCCACATGACAGTGGAACAGCCAAATTACCTTGCATGAAATTACCTTGCATGAAATTTGTCTAAAAGAAAGTCAGCATTTAAAAGATTGACAATGCAATCCTCACTTGAGCTGGAACAGGCAGATTGTATCCAGTGAAGCTTCTGGGACTGCTGCAACGCTGTTGTAGAAGAAGAAGCTTTTCCCTTTCCGTGAGATAGGGCTACAGCAGCCCCCCCAGATCTATTCAAATTTAAGTCACCTTTGGAGGCGGACAAAGATTCAGATCTGGCATAACTTCTGGTCCAAATCCTACCACCTGCATGTACTCTCATCACAATATCACCAGGCACTCCATTCTTATGGTGGCATAAGTCCCTTATGGGACTTTTGCAATGTTTCAGGATTGTGCTCCAAGAGTTTGAAGTGCCCTTGGGCAACCCAAGTCCCTTGCACTGGCCGAGGAGTGTTGCAAAAGAATGATAAGGGACAGGTAGCTGATCAGAAAATTTAACTTGCATTAAAATTTTTAACACATGAATTCACCTTTTGATGAATTAGAAATCACGAGTTCACCTCCTAATGGCTGTATTTAATACATTCCAATCCACTCATTTGTAAAACTCAAAAGGTATTGAATGAGAAGCTGACCATTCATAAATCTTAAAAAAATGAGTGTACTTTGGCTTGGACTTTTGTCTTATTATCTTTGACTTATTTTTTAAATAAGCCTTCGATCTTGAGATAAATGGAAGAATAATCCACAAGACAGGTTGAGCTCCTGTCCTTAGACCAGCTCTGCGATGCCAGCTGGATCCAATCATATTGGCTCTGCCTTTCCATTGGACTAATTCAGTGGCGTGGAGAGGGGGATTTGCTGCTTGGGTACCAGCCTATCCTCCATAACAATCCAACCAAGGCTTTCGTGCTTCACATGCAGTGTATGCAGCGCTGAGCATGATACCATAGTCTTTCAAGACTGATGGAGGCCTGCTGCTTTAATCCATAAATCCAGCACACATAAATGAAATTGTTTCTCCCACCTCTAGCTTCTAACAACCAGAGCCATATAGAATAAGGTTCAGTATTTTACATAAGTGACCCCTGAAACAAAGCCAATATAAAAAGTTTGCCCAGCTTGGAAAGGTCAAACTTTGATTGTTGACTTGACTAGAGTGGGAATCAGACTGGATTCTTTGTCTCAACAAAATCCGAGAATCTCCCAGCCTTGTCAGCTTATTTGAAAGGAAGACAATTTTGAAAATGAATCCCTTTAGAATGTAGGCCAATTGGTCAGCTGCAAACTTGGCATCGCAGTGAAGCATGTTTGCTGGGCTGAGTTGCAGGGAACACGCTGTTCTTTTTCGTTTCTGAATGCCGAGGCGAATGAAATCAAGGCTCGGCCCAAGACATAGCTGGATCAATCCTGAAATAAAGGTCCTAAGTGTGAAAACAAAGAAAGAAAGAAATGAACTGAAAGAATCAGCTTTAAAAAAAGGATTTGAAATGATGCCACAAAGATGCACACAAACATGAACACACACACACATACATACACACACACACACACGAGAGAGAGAGAGAGAGAGAGAGAGAGAGAGAGAGAGAGAGAGACAGAGATTCATATTACAGTAGACCCCAAGTTATTACATGGACTGGATCAAATAAGGAAAATTATCTGGTAAAGGGTCTTTGTCTGGAATTTGATCTTTATATCTGGAATTTCTTTATCCAGATCTTTATATCTCAAATTCTTTATCTGGAATTTGATCTTTATATCTCTTCCAGCAGGAACATTATGAATTCTTGAAGGAAATAGTGACTTTAATTGTGCATAACAATAAAACAATAAAATCAATCAACAATAAAATCAGAAGTTAAAAAAAAATACCTCATGAAGCTAAACTCATTGGAAGTCTTTCAGAAACAAATTTAAACTGTTAGTTTTAAAAGGGGCAGCCCAGCATTCTTGGGCTTGAGTCGAAATAGTTCCCTTTAAACAGCCATAGCAGAACAAAATCCTACGATTGCACAATGGTTGCAATGCAGCCTGCCGACATAGTTATATAAATGTCCAGAGTGTGAATGAAGTCATGCCCCAAGACTTAGCAGTGCTGGAAGCCATCACCTTTTGACCAGATGCATGTTTGGCAGGCCAAGATGGATATCTTTACATTCAAGGTGGCCATTGTTCAAGAATAGTTATAACATGACTATAATGCTCATTACGGGAAGTACCACCCATGTCAACAGAGAGTTTGGAGGAATCGTCCAAACTCCAAAATTGTCAAAAATCCAAATGAGAGTGCTGTTAATTTTATTTTAATATCCAAAGGAAAACACACCCTGGGTGATTGCCCCAAAAGGCAACTTCTTCAGTGTTTGTCCCATGTGGTGACAGGGTCTGCTTGGTGTGGATTGGTATCATTCAGATCATGATGGATGCAACATGGGGAAACCATGGATGATTGCTCAAGCTTCAGATATGCAGATAGGTCCAGCATAAGAAAAACGTGGGCTCTGAAATCTTTATAGGTCTAAAATTTATATAGGACTCTTGTGCACTCCCTGAGGCATCCGGTAGGCTGCCTTGAATACAAGAAGCTGGACTAGATGGGCCCATGGCCTGATCAAGTGGAGGCACTTCTTATCTTATTATTTTATTCATACATGATTGACCCAAATGTGCTTGTGTACAGTGGGTTAGTTAAATGCTTGGTGGGGAAGCCTCCTCAAGGGAAGGGTTTTTCCCTTATGTCTGAGTAAGGCCCTCCTGTCTTATGGGTCTACTCCAGGGATGTCCAAACATTTTGGCAGGAGGGCCACATCATCTCACTGACACTGTGTCAGGGGTTGTAAAAATGATTTAATTTCAAATTTCAATAAATTTACATAAATGTACATATAAGCGTGTATTAGAGATAGATCGGAGGATTACAAGATTTGCCTGAGGGCTGGATGGAGGACTCTTGCCACATGCTGCATTGAGGCTTGCCACAGGCTGCATCTGGTCCCCAGGCAGGGGTTTGGACACCCCTGGTCTACTAAGACCTACACTAGCTCTCCACACAACTCTAAAGATTAAAAATGTGAATAATGGGCAAAGGATCCTGCCACACTCCCTTCCCCACCCACTGACCTATCCTGAAACCCCCCCCCCCCCCGCTCTCTCCCTTCATACCCATAGCATGCTTCCTCTTCCACTTTACTGGGGTTGGTGCAGCCTTTCACAGTTTGTGGCAGTCACCGGGCAATGCGCCACTGTAGCCAGTGTTCTGTGCTGCCATAAAGAGGGTTGTGCTGCTAGAATAGGGTTGTGATCCCATAGAATAGGGCTAAAAATCATATAAATTCAGTACAGTGGTACCTTGGGTAAAGAATGTCCTGGGTAAAGTATGTTCCAGGTAAAGAACATACTGTTCCCCTGGGCTTCTGACTTGGGTAGAGAAGCTGATTTGGGAAAAGAAGGCTGGATGGACTTGTTACCTGAACGAACAGGTCAGGTAGTGCAGATCCATTCCTCGGGGGTGGGTGGGAAGGTGCTTGGAGGGACTGGGGGGTCTTCTGGGGGTGTGGGAAGGTGTTTGGGGACAGTGGGGGGAGATATAGGCAGCAGTGAATAGTGGCTGCCACTTTAAAAGCCTGCATTCCAGCCCCAGGCTCCCTGCAGAGCTGTTGAAGAGGCTGGAGAGCTGGAGATGCTGCTTCCTCCAGCCCGCTCTGCAGGGAGCCAGGCTCTTAAAGTGGCAGCCACTACTCCCAGCTGCCTGTATCTCCCTCCCAGTGTCCCCAAACCCCCTCCCACCCACCCCCAGAAGACCTCCAGTCCCCCCAATGGGGCTTACTCCCAGGAAAGTGTCTAGAATTGCAGATTCCTAACCATGCCTACTTAGAAGTAAGCCCCATTGTGTTCAACAGGTCTTACTCCCAGGAAAGTGTCTAGGATTGCAGATTCCTAACCATGCCTACTCCTAAAATGTTTTCAATAGATCTTACTCCCAGGAAAGTGTCTAGGATTGCTGATTCCTAACCATGCCTACTCAGAAGTAAGCCCCATTGTGTTCAATAGGTCTTACTCCCAGGAAAGTGTCTTAAGGATTGCAGCCTTCCGTCTTTAGGATTGCAGCGTAAGTAGACTTCATAGGATCATGCACATTGAATGCATGTTTTGAATTCAATTCCAGTGTTTTGTCATCATTTTTACATAACAGTTAATATTTTTATATGAAAAATTTTTTGGTTGTGGAAGGGTTTCCATTATTTCCTATGGGAAAATCCACTTCACGTAAAGAATGTTTCACGTAACAAACATGCCTCCGGAACAGATTAAATTTGTTACGTGAGGTGCCACTGTACTTGGGCTAAATGCACAAGACCACCCCACATTTTCTTCTGCAACACATTTCTATGGAAAAGGCACACTGTGACCTGAAGCGAGTACAGTACTCTGGAATTATGGCACAAAGCTTAACGTTAACTGTAGGAGTTATATCTATAGAACATAATAGATGGGCTGCCATGAGTAAATAACGCATTTCAAAATGTATGGTTGCAACCATGCATATCCTTGTCTCCTGCCACCCAAGAAGTAAAACCCTCAATGTAATAAGTGCACTTTCATAAGACAACTGCCGTTTTAACTAATTAGATAAATTCCCCCTTGGAACGACAATAAAACTAGATGTTTGTGCTTTCTGCTCCATGCATTTTCAGGCGAACCTTAAAATCCAGCTCTAAAATTAAGATTTTTTTTTTTCCGCTTAAAACAGAAATATGATATCAATGGCCAGTCCTGAGCATCTCAGCTGCCCTTTGTGATCCTGCATGTATCGCTTTCAGACACAAATCTACAAGTGAGAGCAATATTTGTCAGCTGCTGGTTTCCTGCTGGTTCTCTATGAACCTTCTGACCTGGATTCCATGGAAACTGAGCTGGGATAGGTTAACAAAATACAGAAAGGGATCAGTAAGATTATTTTAAACATTTATTTTCACTAATCCGGTGTCCCTCTTTCTTTTTAAAAAGAGGTGTAAATTAATTGGAGGCCTCTGAAATTCTCACATAGATGTTACTTGCCGAAGTGCACATTGGTTTCCCTGGAAATGTGTGTTCAGTTGAGGAAGGGCTGCAAATTAAATATGTTCTGTTTTATCTCATGCCTGATCTTCCTTCCCTTGCCGATAGTTGTCAACCAGAGGATAAACTCACTATGATAGGTTTGAAGCTGGGACTGGAGCTAGTTGAAAACTACTAATGCAGGGTGGAGGAAACTTTGAGAAATTGAATATATTTTCATCCATATTTTACTTGCTAAGATAGAGGCATATCTGAAAGCTTTCCACAGAATGTTCTATTCCACTATAGCTAAAGTTATAGCTAGAGGGGGTGCAGAGCACTAGGTTTCGTAGGGACCCTCATTGCGGCATGCAAGTGGCCCCAGGGTGACCATGCCGTAAGCAAAAAAGAGGACAATTCTCCCAGAAACATAGGACACCCATGAAAAATGTAGGGCATGACAAAATAAAAGCTAAAAGCACTATGTATATTGTTTTCATGTGCTGTATTACTAATTATTAAATTTAAAACTATTACATATAATTTATTCCATCTAATGATAAGTAGGCCACATGCTGCCTCCTCACAAGGAAAAAAGTAGATATGTGCTGCAAAAATCATCCACCTCTCCTTTGGAATAAACCAAAATAAATTCAGAGCAAATGCCTTTTTTCTCCTTCCCCCACCCAGAATGGCTCCAATGGTGAGGGGGAAAGGCCACTCATGTGCTGCAGTAACCCTACAATCCAGAGTAACTCCGGGAGCACGTAAGAGACATTATGTGTACCCGTAGGCACTGCATCACCTTGTGAAAACCTATGGGAAATTCATACTGGAATCCAGAGCAAATTGTTCTTACACTGGAGCAAGGACTCTCCATAGTTACTCTGGATTGCACCCTAAGTCTTCCTGCAAAACCTACCATTGAGTACATTTGTATCACTGAGTACATCACTGTAACACTGAGCTGTATCATTGATTACGTTTGTTTCTAGAAATAAATGCTCCACCATGCATGTTAGCTTTGGGCCAATTCATAGCCTTTGCAACCTTTCCATCATCCTTAAATAATGTGCTCCTTCCAGTACAATAATGTGCTTCTCCTTTGTGTTTTGCTACATAGCCCAATCCTGGCTGCATCCCAACAGCATGTGATGCTGGAAAGGTCACTGCACCACCAGAACATGGTGTTAAGATTGCGACCTAACCAGGGTGAACAGATATACTACAAAAGAAGACAAGGCAACCCACAATGTAGGCCATCTAAGCAAAATTTAGGAGCTATATAAAAGCTAAAATTATTCATATTGATTTTCTGTGGTTAATTTAAACACAATATTACATATTACTGAATTTAAAAATATAGTACATATAATTTATAGCTTATAATAATTAATTACAAGAATGCTATTCCTTACCTGCTCTCAAGGAAAAGGAGGACATTTTTTTCTATGACAAAACGCTAAAAAAGAGGGCATGTCCTGGAAAAAGAGATGCCTGATGCTCATCTGAAAATTTAAATCCATATGGCTGTTCTGATGAAGTTGATGTGAGGAATGCAATAGTCAAACACTTCTAATGTTTAAAGTTTATCAACTTTATACAGCATTGGCTCCTGCCCAGTGTGGAACACTCTTGTTGGGCTGGCTTGTCAGGAACTTGTGCTAATGGCCTTCTGGCACCAGGCAATGACCCCTCTTGGTTTTCTAGTAGATAAACCTTATACAGCATTGGCTCCTTTTAAACATTTAACTTACTACCACTTTATAGTATTGTTTCTGTGCTGCTATTTGAGTCTACTGATTTGATTGTTACTGTTTCTGGTATTATTAGATTTACTTTTTTAAATTTTTTTTGAATATTTTTCTTCCTTCAAATATATCTTGAAGGATGATACACAGATTTATTGACTTAATAAAGAAACACTCCATACCATTGTTAGCAAATGCACCAGCTAAATCTCTACTAAATTATGGGACTTTCTTTCTTTCTTTCTTTCTTTCTTTCTTTCTTTCTTTCTTTCTTTCTTTCTTTCTTTCTTTCTATCTATCTATCTATCTATCTATCTATCTATCTATCTATCTATCTATCTATCTATCTATCTATCTACTCCCACAGTTGGATTAACAGCTTCAATTACACTAATTAACAACATTTAAATTAAAATGTAATTCTCTTTACATTTTTACATGGCATTGGGCTGGAATCCACTGAGCCCCGGAATAAGTCCTATGTTGACCTGAAGGTGTCACAAAAATGTTATAAGGCACTTCTTTCCCACTCCTGGGGAGTTAGGCCACTGCACCGACCTCACCACACCACCACAGGAAGATATGGCAGGTGAGTTAGGCCAGCCTAAATTTATTGGGATTGAGCCCTTGAGCACATAGGGTAAAGGGCAGTGTGACCATATGCCATAACCAAAAAAAGAGGACAAGGACCCCCTACATGTAGGATACCCAAAAAATGTAGGACATGACAAAATAAAAGCTAAAAACACTCATATGTTGCTATCATATACTTAATTTAAACACTATATCACTTATTGCATTTAAAATGTATTAATATAATATATTAATTACAAGAAGGCTACATGATGTCTGCTTAGGAAAAGGGGGGTATTAAGTTTTTTTCCAGGATACATGTTTACAATCCAGGACATTAACCCTGAGAGAAGGGGCAGTCACTGCATTGAAGCATGCATAGTTAACACAACTGCACCAGGTTGCCAAAGGAATTGTGATTGATTTTGACATATGTTCTTGTTTTCTCTGAAGATGCCCGTTGCATTATGAAAATTCCTTCTGTGAATTTTGGATCTGGATTCAGGGATCACCAGTAGTGGGTGGTGAATCACTGCGCTACCTCACAGTGTGAAACCCTAAAGAACAAGTGCTGCTACAAATGTGTTAATGGAGTATAACTCAGATTTCATTTCTTAGAGACTTCTGATTAACGTTATGTCAAATAAGGTTACAGAGGGAGTAATGTTTCATCCTCATTTAATCCAAGGAAAAGCAGTTCTTGGAATAGTGCTCTAGGATGACTTAACATCTGATGAAGAAATTCCCTTTTGCCTAATTGACTTTATTTGCAACTTATGTTTTTACTTGAACATCCTGGTCAATAATTTGGTCTTGATGTACCCAAGCACGGTGCACTTGTACCTGTAATGCTTAAATCTGAGTGTATGGTATCACTGGTGCAGTCTGCAGCCCTACACCCCTCCAGTGCTGTCCCTATTAATTCCTATTTACTCCTTCCAGAGATGCTTTGTCAAAACACAGAGAACTGCTTCAAAGTTCTTTATTTCAGTGTCTTTGCTGACAAATATCTTTGCATTTGCTGGTTATATGTCAAAGATTAAATCAAATTCATAGGCAGTATTCATTTTCAAACAAACTTATGGTAACTGGTCACACTGCCAAGTCGAGTGATGCATGAAAGGTTATGCACGGTCACACTTGCCAGGTCAAGCAATGCTCGTAAAATCAACTCCATTAGAACAAAAACAGGAAATAGTTCACAGACCAAAGCAGTGCAAACTAGTACCATGTTAATAAGCAGCTATAGTCAGCCATTTTCATTTCCATCGTTATGGAACGCACATTATTTTTTTGCTTGATAAATGCTAGTCTCCTATGAAATTGTAGAAATTGTAAATTTCAATTGAAAATCAATTGAAAATCCAATGTACTAAGGCAAGGGTGGCCAAACCCTGACCCTGAGGAAAGGGTTCTCCCTCCAAAATTTTAAAAGTCTGGATTTTCAGTGGAAAATCTGGATTTTTGGGAGACCCTATCCTACTTTTTGGGTACCAGCACATGGTCACTCTGGGTTAATTCTAATGAGGAAAACACAACCAATTTGGAATTTGAATAGGTCAAAAGAATAAGGTTTAGAGAGCCAGTAGCATAGCCAAGGGGAGCATGGTAAATATGGCAGGTACTGCTATTCCCAGGTGCCTGTGTGTAGCTTGCAAATGGCTCTCACTTCAACTGAGAGGACCTGCTTACATGGGGAATTGTGGCACTGGCTGTATTTGCTGTGCCATTTGCTCTGGCTGTGCTACTGCAAGGACCCTGGGCATCCAGTATCCCACACAGCTACTTCAATTGCATTTCTATACTAGTCAGACTTCAATGGACAGAGACAGCTGAAATAAATTTCCATGCATTTGTGTGGTTTATATCCTGGAGTATTTTTCTGAGAATTAGAAAAGGCATTCAGCTTGCCAACCATTGTGCTCCCCCCATGTGAGTCTCTTCCCAGTACCATTATTATTTCCAGGTTAAAAGGAAAATAAGAAGCATTGGAAGTATTGCTACTTGCAATTTATGATGAAGATTGGTTTAATAGTTGCTTCTATGCACACAGGATAGAATAGGCAACCTCTGACGGAAAATGGCTGCAATCCTCTACACACTCACCCGGGAATAAACCTCATTGCAGTGAGACTTCCTTCTAAGTAGGTGTGCCTAGGATTGCGCTTTGGGGAAAATAAAAACAGCTAAGGAACAAAAAGCATATTCTTGGCTTTCGGTGAGTTGCTTTTAAAACATCCAGTATCATTGATCTGAAGCATATGGAAGCACTTGTACTTGATGGACACAGGCCACATCCTGGAGGCGTCAATGGTGAGGATCCCTATTTAATTTATTGGAAAAGGAATGGATTCTGTAGAAAGGTACAGACATCTATCTACATAAAAGCCTTGACCTGTTTGTGGGGTGTCTGCAGTTTCTGTATCAGTCAAGGAGGCTGAGGGTTCTATTCCATGTGCCGCTCTGGGGCAGAGAAGTCTGAAGGGAAGAACTATCAACATTTCATTTGTGTCAACCGTCATTAGTAACTGTCTCTGGGACAGATAATAGGACAAGGGTGAGAACAGGCTAGATGGGCAATTGAGGAGCGCCATTGAGGAGAGAAGTGGCAAAAGGGTAGTTGAAGGGGGCAGTTGAAGAAAGTCGTTGAGGATGGAGGAAACACAAGTTGAAGAGAGCCATTGAAGAGAGAGGAGGCAGGCATTTGAGGGGGACTGCTGAGGAAGAGCCATTGAGAAGATAAGTGTCAAAAGGACAGTTGAGGCAGGCCATTGAGAGAGCCATTGAGAAGAGAGGAGGCAAAATGGCAATTGAGGGGGGTATCTGAGGAAAAGCCACTGAGCAGGTAAGAGGCAAAATGGCAGTTAAGGAAAGCCATTGAGGAGAGTGTTGGCAAAAGGGCAGTGAGGAGAGCCATTGAGGAGAGTGGTAGCAAAATAGCAGTCGAGGGGGCAATTGAAGAGAGAAATTGAGAAGGAGGCAAATAGGCTGTTGAGGGAGGCGGCTGAGAAGAGCCAGTGAGGATATAAGTGGCAAAAGGGCAATCGAAGGAAGCAGTTGAAGAGAGCCATTGAGAAGAGAGGAAGTAAAAGGACAGTTGAGGAGAGCTGTTGAGAAGAGAGATGGCAAAAGGGCAGTGAGGAGGACAGTTGAGGAGTGGCTTTGAGGAGAGAGAAGGGGAAAGGGCAGTTGACTTACTGGAAAAGGGGATAGTTTTTTTACTGATGAACGTTGTTATATTGATGAATGTTGTTACTGTATTTTAACTCTGCAAGTGACAGCTGTGGGCTGTTACTAATACTGTATTTATATATTTGCCTGATATATTTATATATCAGAAACGGCTGGATTTGTATTTCATTAGCCAGTCTCCTTCTAAAATGTTGCGAGTGAACTACATTCCTTTAGTGAGTGTGTGCTGGGGGAATGTCAGGCTGAACTCCCTGTGTTCTGCTGGCATGTTTAAATATTTTTATTGGGATCCAAATCCATTGTCTCTTGCTGGGAGGCCAGGCATTCCTGCAAACAATTCCTGAGAAGTGAGGATCAATCTATTTTTCTGAGAAGTAGATTTCTTTTGTGTAAAGGCTAAACTAGATATGACATGTCCAGTATGGCACGCTTCCCTCTCTCCCCTCCTCTCCATAAATAGCACACATGCCCCCCTCCAGATTTGGACTATGATGGGGGTAAAAGGCTTTAAGTCTACATACAATCCATCTTCATTTCCATGCATACTCTTTGACCTGAAAAAATCCTTTATTGAAGATAATGAAAGATAATTGCAAATTGACAAGTTGGTCTGAATTTATTTTCTGATTAACTATGAAGTTTTAGGATTATTTTGGTAGGGATCATGGCTAGAGGTAAATTTAAATCCCTCCAACCCTTTCACCACAGTCCCAATCAGGATCAAATTCCCATATGTGCTGTTTGTGGGTTAAAAGGAAACACTTCAGAGTTAATGCTGTGATGACAGCAATGTCTCCTTTGGCCTTAACACAGTCTCAGAATCTAATGGCCCAGTTATATTCCCTGCCAAATAATAGCTTGCAGCCACATCAACACAATATGTAGCCACATGTTATGGAGGGGAGGGGATGATCAGACAGCTTGCAGGTGGTAATAAAAATATCTGTTCCTTACTTCCTGGTAGGCTCAGGCTGCAATCTTAATCCCCATTTAGGCCAACATAAGTCCCGGCACAAGTCCTATGCTGCCCTGGGAGTTTGGTAAAAGTACCCTAAGGCACTTTGCCAGTGCAGAGACTTGCATCAACTTCCCCACACTGCCATGAGGATCGGGAGCAGATGAGTTGTTCCAGTCTGAATTGGTTAGGATTGCACCTTCAGTTCTCTGTGGGTCTTCTTGGATCTATGTCATTCATTCTGCTGGTGCAACTCTAAGGAGAACCAGTGGCTGTGTCAGCTTGGAAAATTGGAGATAGGATCTGGAGAAAGTTGCCAGAGCTACTCTCTTCCTGCCCTTGTCATGCCTCTGGTTCCTCTTCCTCTCACGCCATTACTCCCCTTCCCCCCCATCCCCACCCATGAGTTCCCCAGAGCAGTCCACCTGCTCTGGTGCTTAACCATTACCTTTCCTGCCAATAGCACACTACCTTTGCACTCCACAGGTTTTGAGTAAGGGTTTTCCCCAAGTTCTTAATTGACTTTTTAAAAATAGGTCAGCACAATCTAGGATCCAGAGCAATCTTGTTCTTAGACTAACAGCATGTATGTCTTTAATGGCTTTCACCCAACGAAGTCAACTTCTAGGAACTTTGAGATCTGCCTGGCCTTTAGACATACACAGCCTTTTGACATATTGCTAAGCATCAAATTCTTAAGTGGAACAGCATGCAATGTTATCCATCTCTGTACCCAAATTCTTTGTAATACAGATGTATCCCAAATGGGCTTGGATTTTCTCATGAGATATAAAGGAATTACATTCATCTGAAATTAATTTAGCAATGGACTGTATCAGGGTGCATGGGATAAACTAATTGTTTCTCCTTTACAGATGTTGGATAAATTCTGAGCGCTATCTCTTTGGCAAGCAGCATGGAAAACTGTTTTTCTCCAAAGTACTTTTCAGTACTGGGTAGTAGACAAGTTCCTTGTATCAAATATAGTGACAAGAGATCATTCTGTTTAAGAAAAAGTAAAAATTAGAATCCTCTGTGGGGAAATGAAATAAAGAATGGGTGAAATTATACAAGAATCAATTATGAAGGAAGTAAAAGCAGATGATGGGTTTCAGAGTCAAAAAGAGAAGGGATTATAAAAAGAAAACGAACTAAAAGCATATTTGAAAACATGTTTTGGCTGAGGTTGGTGCACATCATTTTACACAGATCTCTAATTTTTCCTTTTCAAATTTCCAACTTTTGAATTCAGAAAACAAGACTGGGGCTTTGGTGAAAAGGATTCATCTGGAATATGGGGCCACAAAGCCCATGTGAACTTGAGTAATCTCTTTACATTTGATCATTTATTATTTAAAAATATCTAAATGTTCCCTTTTAGATATTGGTGCTTTTCCTTTATATTTTTGTGCATATTTTTCTTTAAGCTTATATGTAAGGCTGATTGTTTGAAGCCTCACAGTGCAATAAATAGTTTTGCAAGAATGAAATCTGTGCATGCGTATTGATACCTGCAAGATATATGATTGTGAGTTTGCACTCTGATTACTGGAAATGTACATGTACAGTAAAAATGTAAAAGGTGTCCCCCACACCTGCTAGTTGTGACCAAATCTAAAGTTGTGCCCATTCCCATTATAAGGCCAAAGATGTGTGGAAAGTATCTTACTGTTTCTTAGTTTCAGCAGTGGAATAGATTGCCAAAGGAGTTGGTGGACTAGGGATCTTCAAGAAGAGGCAGTGAGAATTTCTAGCTTGAATTTGGGGAATGATTTTGCAGCTCTTTGAGGATCTACTGCCTGCTGAAGGAGTTCAATTTATTCCCAATTTATTTTTTGCTTCCAATATGCTGTTTTTTTCAGCCCCTCCTTTGCATGCAGAGAACTCAGGTTCAATATAATGCATTTCCAGGAAGGACTAAGACAGACCCCAGGTCTGAAGTCGTAAAGAGCCAGTCAACATGGACAATCCTGAGCTGGCTGCCTCCATAGAAGACAGTCAAATGTACATGAGGACTTGATATCTGTGAGGAATTCATTATCGGAGTCTCCAGGCATGCTCAAATTCATGTTGAATGAAACGTGATCAGCTGCACTAGAGCTCTCCAGAAGCAACCAGAGCTGTATTCTGGTCTCTTCTGGAGGGCTTTCTGAAGTCCACAGAGGCAGCACACACCTGCCTGCTGCTTCTGTGGATTACAGAAAGCCCTCTGGAGGTGACCAGTTGGCTCAGCTGGGTCCAGGTCTGGCTCCATGCTGGTCCAGGGGACCAGTGTTGAGCCAGTTCCTTGATCTAAGGATATGGAGGGCCCCATGTATATTCTTGTAGAGTCACATATTCTTAAGGTCTCCCTTCAGTTCTCCCTGAATGGAGAAGCTGAGTCTAGGCAGCTGATCTGTAAGAACTCTTGCCACCCCTTCAAGATTTTGGAACCTGGTGACCCCTTACTTTTTAGGTCAATGGGCTTCCTACCCACTGCCATCTCAGCATGAGCAGTGTAACTCCTGAGCAACTGCTAACCTCTTGGTCTGGTGTCTTCATGGCATCCCTATCTTTGCTAACTAACAACTGGGTAATAGATTGCAGATTTCTTTCCCTGTTGGCAATGACTGAACATGTTCCCTTCTCAGACTTTTCTTGCAAGGACATGGCATGTTCAGTCTTCCTCATTCTCCTTCAAGTGCTGTTCAGCACTATCTATCTGCATCCAGTTAACTTCCAAGTGGTAGTGGCAGAATTGGGGAAGGCACGGAGCAAAAAGAGGCTTTTGCAAGAGGGAGGGCCAGTGTGAGCTCCAGTAACTGGGAGGCAATAAAAGGGGTGCAAGGAATCAGAGAAGAAATGAGCATTCCCTGATTTAGACTGCAATCGTAATCTCCAGTTAAGATGGCCTAATCCGCAACCTAAGTCCTGTGTTGACCTGGGGGTGTAACAAAAGTGCCATAAGACACTTCTGCCCCTTTCCTGAAGGAGCATAGGTGAGGACACAGATATGCCTTCCTACATCATCACAGGATTGAGAAGTCTGATGAGTTGTGCCAGCTTAGGTTAGGATTGCACCCTTAGAGGACTGGGTCATGAGGCATTCCAAGCTTCAGACTCAAAGAGATGACAAGTTATTGGTGGAAATCTTGAGGATATTATAGGGAAAGGTTCTTGGGCTTTAGAAATGCTAATGTCATATAAAAAGGCCAAGATTGAGGGAATGCTACCTAATGTAAAGGGCTTCTACTTATAACGTTTCTTTCCCTTGGGTTGTATCAAACAGTCTACATGCTTTGGACCTTATTCAAAATACACCTCCATGCATCTGCTATAATTTCAAAATCTCAACCCCCTTTGCACTTTAGCAGCTAATTATTAACCTCAATTCTTACCTTCCAGAGAATATAATAAATCCTAGAAAACAACCTTTGAAAAATAGTCTTTGGTTAAAATAACTGATTGAAAGTCAAGTAATCCCTTATTAATTAAACGGTATCCTCTTCATTTAATGCTGATTAAACTTATGACAGAAAAGAACCTTATTTCTTTCCATTTGGGTATGATATTCTAAAATATCAAAAAGTAAACGTCCTGAAGGATCAAGCATGTAAGTGATAAATTGAGCATCCTAACTTGCCAATAGAAGCCCAGATATGTATATTGCAGATCAAAACCAAAATAAGGCTTTTTTTTTACCCAGTCAATGCACTTTTCAAAAATGCCCACTTCAGATGTTTCATGGAATAGTGCTTTAATTAATTACAGTCCTTGGGTGTCGCACATCAGCCTTTCATGTGAGAGTGCGGTAAGTGTTAAACTTTCCTTCTTGGTTTAGAAGAAGCTGAGATTTGCAGTAATAGTTGAAATCAACATATTGCACCTTGTTCTACCCAGAGATTACCAGCAAGTTAGGATATGGAATTTGGATTCAGGGTCTCTCAGTTTGGTTTATATACCCACTGCTTTCAGGGAGTAGGTTAATGGCTTTATCATCTCAAGGGCTTAGGAGTGAGCTAAGTGTTTAGTTATTTTGCTTTGCACCTGTCTAAGTTTTCATTTTGGATGTTCCAGATAATTTTTGGAAACAAATAAATAGCTCTAAGATGAGCACTGAAGTGTCTCAGATTGTTTCGGGAGTTCCCACAATAAGATCTGTCTGCCATAGCTTATAAATCAGTCATTTCTGTCAGTCTTCTTCCTTTCAGCATAGCCCCATCCCCACTCATGTCCACTCTGCCTGCAATTCCCATCTGCCACCAGATCAGTCCTATGTCTTCTAGCATGCACAAAATGCATAAATACATCACAAAATGTCAGGTGTTCCACTCAGGCTCCATGAGGTCTGAATAGATGCTATAAATACTATCTTAAAGTATTAATATCCCTTACTATAACACATGGAAATATGGGGACACTTTAGTGAAGAATGGAAATAATCTGCGATTTGAATTCCAAAGTATAGTGGACTTGAGTGAACTTGCGTTCTTGAACAAAACAAGCATACGGTGACCTTTTCTGCTAAAATTTATTAATTTTAAAGAGAATTACACTCATCCACTACCCAACCAGAATCTTTCTTTTATGATGACCTGTCAATTATTATTCAGCAGAACTGGATATATCCATGGTATAAGCACAGTTGTTGGATGCCAGGAATATAGCTACCTTTTAAGTGTGATATTTTTGGAATTGATACAACTTGTACAGGACTTTTAATAGAGTTTCCTATTTTTACCTAAGTCCCTATTCTGGGAATGTATCTCCCAGATGTAAATGACAGCACTAGTCCAAAGCAAGCAGCTAGCTATGCCACAAGGAATATTCCCATTTTGTTTTATAGAGTGAGAACCAGAGCAATGACTCAAAGCAAATGAGAAACTGTGCAGAGACATTTACAAGTTTGCCCATTACTATGATATATGAGCATGCTGTAACATATCGGAACGTAATCCCTCTCCAGTTTCCTTCCACGATGAAAGTTGATGTATATATAAAAATGCAGACACTAGAATCAAGTCACTCAGCTCAAGCTGAAATAGAATTTTATTTGTATGTGTATCAACCAGCATTGTCCTTGTTTACTTACTTAATTTTGAGGAATGGGAGGTGGGGGAGAACACCCAGTTAAGGACTAACTGTTAAGATATCTATTCCCCATCCTGACTTTTCTCTACTGCCAGCTTAGCCTTTGTCAAAGGTAATTTTTTTCAGAAGGGGAGGGGCTCTTAAGCAGAAAGATCTCACTTTAACCTGGATGGGTATATAAATGGATCTGGACATGGTTTGAAAGTCCTTAACAATTTGGATGTAAAGGATGTCAATGTGCCCCAATTCAAAAGTAATTAGATCATTAATTACTAGATCACTAATTAAAGAAAGATTACTGAAAAACAGGAACTAGATGGATGCAGAGTATCAAATCTTCATTGGATGCAATGCATCTAACATGGAGTCTACCACAGTGCTCTCAGACAACCACTCCTTATTGTCAGTGAGATTTATATGGGATCCCTGCAGAAAATTTGTGCTTTTGCTGTGCTTGATAGATTGCTCTTCTGTGTATGGCTTGTGTGAGAATCTGTGTGTGTGTGGGGGGGGGGGGCACTGTCACTTGAACAAGATGCCCTGTTAATTTCATTATGCTGCCAAGCCTCCAGCATCTCCAGGGGGCTTGTCCAAGAGTGATGACAGTATAGAGTGTAAGTCTGTCGTGCCATGAGCTGTCTCTGAGCGTTAATAGGCTGCAGTAGCTATTAATTAGGTAAATAGAGAAGGAGGCATCTTACTTCCCTCTTAAGGACAAATGATTGCCATGACCCAAGAAAGCATGCTTCGTACTTATATCCATGGAAAAACCTTTAGCAATTCTGTATGCAATCGCTTGCTGGCAAGCACAACAACTTCATATGTAAGCGCTAAATATTTCCAGATGAAATTATTGCCTACTTGACGTACCAAAAACTATTTCCATCAGTAAGCAGTTTGGCTCTTTGCTTAGATTTAACTATTCTTCCAATTTGCCTCGTTAAGGGTTTGGCTGTACTTTTGAAGCCTGTACCTTCTTTAGTCGCTAAAGAAATGTCTCCAGAAACTGTTTAACCTATTCTCTTTCTCCTTCCATATTCTATCATTCAGAAAATACACACACAAATGCACACACACACACATGCACACAAACAAGCTTCCACTTTAACACAACAACCATTCTCTATATTTCTCCAGCAAGTGACTCAATCAACAGGTGATTTTTTTGCACTCTGCCAGTTGGGTGACATGGAATTGTTACTTTAGTTTCAATAGTTTCAATGGAAACTATTATGCCAGTATAGAGACTTGTGCCAATAGGAGCGACTATCTGTGGCCAGTTCAAAACTGGGCAGAGCTTGGGAAGAGGAGAAAAGTGAGACTTGTTTGAAATTCAGTGTTTGATTAGTGCTTGATCTCATTCCTAATTCCTTTCAAAAGTGTGCATCCACTAGATTAAATTAGGAGCCTCAATCACGTAATGGAGAGTGTGATTCCAGCTAATTTTGTTGCCAGTCACAACACACAACCATGGGCATGTCTACATTTGCTATGTGTACTTGTCCATTTATTAAGATAGTTCTCAGATACCTTTCTCTGATACTCCTACCGTCATGGGCAAGTGACAACCAGCTTTGGAAATAAGTTGACACACTCCTGTATTTTATTTCCTACATTTATATCTCATCTATCTCAGCCAGTGGACGTATGGTTGCTACCTACCAAGGTACTGACTAGGTTCCGCTATCACCCCTGGGATCAGGCTGTTCCCTATTTTCCAATTTAACATTTGTTCTTATTCCTCAGGATGCAGAGCAAGGCTAGCCTTTTAAAAGAAAAACTGCCCACTACACTTGATCCTCCGAGAACCAGCTTGGCTGCTGATCCAGTCTTTGCACCTGTTTCATCCCTTTTATTACTGCTCTGAGCATGGATTGTGGGAGTCTAATAAGCCCCATCTGACTCTAAGCTCTGTCAATTAACCTTTGTCTCTATGGTATGGCATCTGGGGGCTTCTTCCTTCAGTCAACACTACTGGAGAAGCTCTCTGCTGAAATACAAGACTATTGCACAAATGCCATTGCCAAATTGCAGCTAAACAATACATTACTTACTGTTTAGCAGGTTCAAAAGTTACATGCCTCTGATTACTAGTTGCTGGAAGGCAAAGAGCAAGGAATGGGTGTTGTTATAACCTTCTGTAGACTTCCTAGAATCATCCGATTGACTAGAATTACTAGCCAATATGATAGTTCTGATTCTAGATTCTTAACCAGTGATATGGGTATCGCCAGTGGTTTTTGCGTTGGTGATACTTGCAGGACCCCTGGATCAGGGTGATCATATGCCCACATTTTCCAGGACATGTTCTTCTCTTGCGCCTGCTGCCTGGCATTGAGATCAAGAATACAACACAACAGTGATTGATGGATAGATCTCCAAAGTATGCTTTTCTATACTTGAAAAATCCTTTTGTGCATCCTGAGACTCTTCGTAGTGTTTGCTGTGTCGCATCTGGCCTCCCAACCCAGAAGTAACTGGTGATGATATAATTGACAAGAAGTACTATCACTGTGATGCCAGAGCTCCTTACTCCGAATTAAGTCCCATTGTGTGCAATGAGACTCACTCCCAAGAAAGAAGCCTGAGTGACTGTGGTGAGATTGCCTGGGAGGATTACGAGAGGTATAACATGGAGCCCATGGGGATCTATATGGGCGAGAGCCTCTTTGTCAACAGGCGCCCCAGGTACCCTGCCCTGGATATTGACTTGTTTCCTGATTCGGTGGAAGTGTGGTCAATGAAGGACTTGGTTGAACTACAGAACCGAGGAAGGGGAGGCAGCAGACGAAGGAGGGGAATTACAGTGGGTCCTTCTCCTCGCTGGTATGCCAGGGGAGGAGTCAGGTTTCTCCCCATGCTCTACGCCCAGTTATTGGAGGAGGGCAGACGAGGCAGAAAATTTGAGCAGGGACGAGGCACCAGGGGAGCAGTTGGAAGTTCCACCCTGGAGGAGAGCGGACATGGGGAAGGAGACTGCAGAGGAAGATGAAGTCCGGAAGCTGGAGGGACTGTTGTTGGCTGCAGAAGACTCTGAAAGAGATTAAAGACTAGTTAGTAAAGACCCCATTAATCCCTTCCTGGAGAAAAGGGACAAAGACTCTAAGTACCTGTTTGTTCTTACCCGTTGTGAGTTTTTGTAAGTTGTTGGTGTGAAGAAAGCCTGCGAGTTCTAGTTAGAAAGTTGACCTGTAACCAAGAAGTGCCTTTAGAAACCATCATGCTTTTACGCCTCAATTTGCAGTAAAGTGATCTTGTGTTTGACTTACCGGTGAGAGCCTCTTCCTTTGATATTTTCACAATGAGAGACGTTGATGATGATGATGCAGACACAGAGATATCATTCCCTAATGGAATCCTGAGTGTAGGAGATGGGACGGGACTACCCCGAGGTAGCGGGAGGCATGACAGTGCCCCATTCCAAGATGGTGGAGCATAATGCCAGATTTCAAAATGACAGTGCCTAGCTTTTCATAACCCCAAGGGCGTCCTGACCCCCACTTTGAGAACCCACTTCTAGATAACTTTGACTCCCCCCACTTTGAGAACCTGCTTCTAGAGAACTTTGACCCTCCCACGTTGAGAACCCAATTCACAGCAGGAGTCTTGGCCTGATCTAGCACAATTTATTTTCTGTATTTTAATGGGCTTTCCATATAGTAGCTATTCTTGCCTGTATTAGAATAATCTGTAATGAAATAGCTGTCTATTTTGATCTCCTCCTGTTTTAGACAGTGGTCAAAGTGATGGAGAAATGGATTGACTGCTCTTCAAATGCAGCTGTGCTGATTGTTGGAGGCTGGCTTGAGATGACCTTTGAAAATAGGATGTTAGCAGCCTATATGTACTACAGATTTCCAATGTAAAACTGTTCCAAACACATGAACATTTGGAGAACAGATGTTTGTATGGGACGTAAGAGCAGCCAGTTAACCTCTTGCAAAAATAGTTAAACAACAGATATTAAGAAAATTACTGTAAGCTGCAGAGTTAAATGAGCTCTCCTTTTTAGGGTTGCCATAATTCTCTTCCACAAAAGTGCGACAGGACCCACTGTCACATTTGCCAGTATGTGAACACAATCCCCCCCAAATCAGGACTGTCCCTTTTTCCAGGACATTTGGCAACCGTACGTCTTTTACTTACTATTGCAAATATTTTAAGAAAAATGCCTAAGTTTTCAGTTTTTGTGCTGATTATGATTTAGCCCCAGGGAGTCCAATGCAACTCACTCGATGGAGGTGTGTAAACTGCAACATTTTGTCAAGGGTCTTCTTTTTGTGTTGCATGTAGGTTATGTCTTATCCAGCTTTACCTAAAACAAATATAATGCATTTTCGGTTCAGGTGATCTAAATAAACCAGGTGTTCAAAATACCAGTGTGATCAAGCCTGCAAAGGGAGGGGGTGGGTAGAGAGGGGGGAGAGGGGGGGGGAGAGAGAGGGAGGCTTCCCTCTTCCCTTATGGAAAGCCCATCATGCAGTATTTACTAACTTCATGCTGGTAGAAGGAAATTGATTGTAAGCAAGTGCTTAAAAGGTTTACTTTAGAATGAGATAAGCATCTTCTTTATCTCCCCCTTGAGACACTAAAAAAGTATCTATCACACTTACCTATATCGCATGACTCAGCATGGCTTGTATGACGTCTTCACCAGAACATTCCTGTTTTAGCTGTATGTCTTTGTTGGTCTGTTGGATAAAGAAAGAAAAAAGGGTGCGCATTGTGCATTGAGTACTTGTACAACAACACAACTTTTAGGGAGCAAAAAAAATCAGCTAGTGGGATTGATGGAGCAAACACCCTAGATTTCAGAGATCCCTGTAATATGTTTAACTCTGAAATGGCATCGGTGTGATAGAGAATGCTCACCCCATTGCTCACTCTAGCAATCTCTGTTCAAGTGGCTTCTGCTGGTGTTCTTTTTGCATTTTAGATTGTAAGTCCTTTTGGGACAGGGACCCATTAGCAATTAATTAGCTGTTATTTTTCATATTTGTTTTGGGTAAACCACTTTATGAACTTTTTAGATGAAAAGCTGTATAAATATTGTATATGTATAGAGAACTACATCTGTTCTATGCTCCGATCTAGGTTATCAACTTGTTATTTTCTGGTAGGGAAATTCTTAATATTCCAGTTTTAACCTAAAACTTTGCCTTTTCATGAAGAAAAAAATGCTTCCAGATTGCAATCCAGTGAAACTTACATCCTGGTCAGTGTGTATGAAATGTAATTTTCCTTTCAAAAATAAAAAAGAGAAAAGCTTTTGTCATTGTATTATATCAGATAAATGTTTGAGGTCTCCCAGCTACTTTTGGCTACTGAGCTATTGTATAGGATGGTACAAATATAAGCTCTACCTTCTCCTAATGGCTTTCATGGCATGAGTGTTGAGTTCCTCATCATTTTAACGTCCCACACAATAAATGTCAAGCTTATAAATTTTGATATGCTTCCCAGCTGAATGGATGCCTCAAGTGGAGACAGTCTGGCTGGAGCTAAAAGCTGTTAGCTTTGATTTACTCCCTTTCTATTATTCAATCCTATTGAGAATTTTGAGTGGCGATCAGAGGGCCCGTTGATTGGCTGCAGTTTATAGATTGAGTGATATTTAACTCCACTCAATACTCTGCAACCTTATAATGATATTAGGGGAGATGAAGTAATGGTAGTTTGGTAAGAGGCAGACAATGAAGCAAGGTGTTTGCAAATAAATCCATTGACAGATGAGTTTTTTCTCATTAATCATTCAGCACGGTGTTTCCCTAAAGTCTTGGCAGAACTTGCCGCCAATCACAGAATTCTTGTGAAAAGTTCATCATGTCATTGCTGATGCAGTATTGATGTGCTGCCTGATTGGTAATGTTGGGATCTATGCATGTGACTCATTCAAAGGCAGTTTCCCCCACATTAGTGGTAAGTGCTTGATGCTACCAGTACTGACCCTTTGGCTAATTTTATCAGTAGCAGATGGAAGAGCAGAAACAAACAGAACTTAGAATTGAGGGGCTTAGAATTATTATTCAGGTAATCTTGTAAGATTCTATGATAAAAAAATAATAGGCAAAAGATGAGAGCCAGTATGGCATGATAGGACAGCACTTGGGAAATGACTGCTGACAGCATGCTGTATGTGCCATTGGCAACCTAACCCTACAATCCAGAGTAACTACGGGAGCACGTAAGAGACATTACGTGTACCTGTAGTTACTGCACCACCTAGTGAAAACCTATGGGAAATTCACATTGCAATCCAGAGCATATTGTTCTTACACCGGAGCAAGGACTCTCCATAGTTACTCTGGATTGCACCCCATATGTCCTCTTTTTCCAGGGCATCTCTTGGATTTTAGCTTTGTATCCTGGAAAAACAGCAACTGCATTTTCCTCTTTTTCCTTGTGAGCAAGCAGTATGTAGCCAGCTTGGAATTCAGAAATTTTATGTAATAATGTATAATAGGTTTAAGTTTAATAATAAACAATCTACAGATTGAACCCATATTGCTGCAAAATACAGGTTGAACCTCACCATCCTTATTTGGTTCCAGGCACCTCTGTGGATACCCATTTTTGGATAATACAAAAGCAATTGTTTACCATGGTAAGAAGACATTCTCTCATATATGAATCAGTTTCCCTTTCAAGTGGCTTGAAACAGCTGAGTTTCAGTTCAGAGGCAGAAGCTTTCCCTACAAAGCAATTCAGAAATGTTGATCACTTTGTATTCATGTGATAATTGCATGGGGGAAGGAAGGGGTCTCATTCCCAGCTGAAACCCCAAACCAGACAGAACCCTTTATGAAAGCTTTCTAAGGCAAGATTAATAGCCGCCTTTAGTCTTTATGAAGAACCTACATCGTCTCTGATTAGATCACATTTTGGACTGTAACAAATCTATTAACATTCTACACAACACTGTGATATGCTTTCGAGAATACATGAGCCACATCCACTGTTCAAAGTGAAGCCACAACAATATGTTTTATGTAGTCTCATTGATGTCATCATGTTCAAGATGTGATCCACAGTTTGATGTGAACAAGCCATCTGGAAACTTCGGGTTGAGGATGAGAAGGTGTAAACTGTGGGAGGAATAGATACAAAGATAGGAATGATTTCAGAAAACCTTTCGCCTGTTTCAATACTGTATTTACTGTGAAAAACATTGAGGCCGAGACTAATATATGCATTTATATAGTAAATAGTGAAGAAACCTTATATGAGCAAGGAAATTGTGAAACACTTTTATTGGGTTCTAGAAACTGGATGAACAAATTATGACAAGTGTTATTAAAGTATCACCTACGTAGCTGAACTGTAATGTCGACTGGGCCAAAAGTTATATCTGACACACCCTCTTAAGGGTTATGGTGTTTGGTATTATGTGAACTGTGAAAATGTCATGGTGAACTTTGAATTTCAGTTTCAGTGACTATCAAGGTAACCTAATTCAGGGAACTTATTGACCATAAAAACCCAAATCCTAGTGTTCTGGCAGGGCAACTTTCTTAACGGCAGCATAAAAACTAGGCATCTGTCAGCTAGGATGCTGTCTCAAAAGGTCAGAGTCATAGCACTTGTGGGAACAGAGAACAAGGATGAGCAGAGGAGAATGAAAGAGAAGGTAAGGTACTATAAAGAATAAAGGAAAGACCTGAGGAGGAAGTGGTGATGGGGGTGAGGAAAAGGCTGATCGGTCCCAACAGGATCTGGGTCTGGGTGGTAGCAGCACATACCAAATCCTGCCCCCCTTCCTTGGTCTGATTCACCTTTCTGGCTCAAATGTCTTAGGCTTCCCTTTCTTAGGTGATTTTGGTCAAATCCTTATGTGCCCAATCAGGGGTGAAAGCCTTGGTAGGGTCCAAAATTTATGACATATGATTTTGTTTATTCACAGTCCTAAAGGGCCATAAAGATAAATTCTCAAGATCATGGTAAGAACTCACTGTATAGTGTTGATAGCTGCATTTCACCAGTAGGATGACAATACCTGCTCCAGAAAATTATTTTCTTTTGTAAACACTTTAAAAAAGTTGAAACTGACAGAGGATTCTTTTAAAAACATGGTGTGTCACATGCTGCCAACTCAACATTCCTGGTAAAATGAGATGTTCCTTGTAAAATGAGAATCTGAAAGACAATTTGTGAAATTTACAGCAGATTGTCATGGAAGATTTTAAGTATCCGAGAGGCTTACTTGCGTATCTTTAAGATTTTAAGAGAACACCCACACACCAAAAGATTGTACAGAAAATGGGACAAAGCTGTACCAGAGCACATAGCCCAGGGCAATGTCTACCTTTTTCTAGTCCAGCTTGATTTTCCACTCTTGGTTAAGAAAAGAGACATACAATTTAAACAGGATGAACCTCAAGGAAAGTGGAAACTTTCAGGACAGTTTCAGAATGAGAGCTTCTCCTCTGTGTTACGTGAGAATTGCTTTCTGAAAGACCGAAAGCACTTAAGATGCTTCTAACTTTGGCATGATGACTGATCAATCTAAACTGATCACCCCACAGAACACAGAAGGCAATCCTTTCACAGGGTTTGAACATTAATGTGTTTCCTTTTCTGCTTGCATTTGAATATGTGGCAAACCAGTCAGCAAGCAAGGAGAGCACTAGCATAGGCCACAGAATATTCTGATCTAAATCAGACTGCCGAAGAATGCTAAGCAGGAAAAGACCCGGGTGACTCTTAGATGGGAGACTGAAAGCTGATAAAGCTGCCATAAGTCAGAGGTGTTGCTGTTTATAACTTGGCCTATCTGCTCCTGCTTGAAGCTTGGAAGGCTTTCTCCAATGCCAGATGTGATGACCATGCTGGATTCCATCAGGAAGAGTTCTACTAGCTGCTGGTAGAACAATTACCTACCTCTCAGGGTTGTTGTGAGAACAAAGAATAAAAAAGCTGTGCAAGCTGTCTTGGGCATTTGCGTTAGCATGGGAAAGGTGGGTTATAAATCCTTTAAGGAAACAAGCATGGGAAAGGTGGGATATAAATCCCTTAAACCAACAAGCAAACACACACACGGACTCACCCAAACAAAATGAGAGATAGACAGACAAACAAACAAATAGGCACCGGAGAGTATTCTTAGTTTTGCCTACTTTTAAACATGGTCAGGTCCATCCATCATGTAGTCAGTCAGGAGTCTTGGGGTGCAATTTATCCTTTGATGATGATGATAGGTTACTATAGAGTGAGATTTGCATTAGGAGGTCACAAGTGATGAGACTGGCCTTAATTTATAGGCTGAATATTGCCTCAATGCTTTGTCCAATTAGCCCAGTTCACTTTCTGCTTGCTAGCTGAGAAATAAGGGTTGTGAGGTATTCATGCCAACTTCTAATCTGAATCTGGAGAGTTGAAGAAATTAGAGGATCTGGGAAAAGAGCCAAGGCTCAATTTCAACTTGCTCTAGTGGTATGATTACAAGTCAAACTTTGAGAGAAGTAGACTAGAATGGGAACATGGTGGCCTTTTGCCAGCATGTGGCCTGATTAGACTATCAATAATGTCCCATGGCTCACGAATTGTAGGTCGGAGTGACCTATTGTAGGATACGATCCAGTTGTCCTTATCAAGAGATTAAATTCACAAGTGGACTGGCTTTGCTGTAAATAGAGCCCACACCTATGAAGATTAGTGAAAAATGTAAGGGAAGGGTAAAAGGAGGTAGTTGTTATCATTCTCTCTGTACATGCGTATTTCTACAATCACCTTCAGGAATGGCCAGAGGGTATTTGCGCTCTCTCCTTGCTTTATAACTTAGTTAAATATGCCATGGCCATGCTTAGTTGAGATCAGGCAAAGCTTTTACATTTTCTGAGAAGTCCTTATTAAGGTGCATTACAGATTTGTCATGGCAAAGCCATAGCAAAAAGAATCTGTTATTGAACCTTTATACGTCCACTCTTCTGATCTTACTTATTTTTAAATTCTATCTTCTTTGTCAAAATATAAACTTGACCTTAATTTAGTTTCAAGAGTACATTAATCTAAATCATGGTTCTTAAGACCAACCCACCTCTCTCTCAAAAATAAAAAAATAAGAATAAAAAAATCTCTTTTTGTTTCAACTCAAAAATAATAGGCAGTGTTTCACTAATCTGCTGGCAATGAAATTTACAAACCACTTTCTCTGGAAAGAAAAGAGAGACAAAAAAACCTCAGTTTTGCAAGAAAACAAACACAGTCAAGAAAAATTCAAAGGATCATTTGGAAGGTCAAAGGTCAATTGGAAGGTGTCCAAATGACTATTGCCAATTTAAACAATCTCTTGGAATGATGATAAACTAGTGAGAGACACTATGTGGGCTGTGGGTGGTGCAAGTGGCTAAGACACTGTGCCTGTTAACCAGCAGGCCAGGGTTTGAGACCCGGGTCAGCCCCACAAGACAGGGTGAGCTCCTGTCCTTAGCCCAGCTCTGCGACGCCAGCTGGATCCAATCATATTGGCTCTGCCTTTCCATTGGACTCATTCAGTGGTGTGGAGAGGGGGGATTTGCTGCTTGGGTAACAGCCTATCCTCCATAACAATCTAACCCAGGCTTTCGTGCTTCACATGCAGTGTATGCAGCACCGAGCACGATACCATAGTCTTACAAGATTGACAGAGGCCTGCAAAAAAAAAAAGTGAGAGACAAGCTGCTGTATGTTCTTAATGAAAGAAATACAGGGATTGCAGGTAGTATAAAAGGCATCTACACGTGTCCCCTGTTTATCTGGAGCTATGGTGAAAAGTGTAAATGGTTGAAAAGCGAAAGCCAGTCTTTTTTAAGTTTACAAATATTGCTTCCAGTGCTTTTTTAGATATCAAATGGTAAATGCCCTTTTTATCTTGCATATTCCTGATGTCAAACAAAGATTACTACAAATGGACTATCATTAATTCCTTTGAGAATGGGAATAGGTCAAAAGGTAAAGCGATTGTGAATTAATAGATTTTGCATTGATCTTTTTTTGTAAATTGGCATGAGAATGAAGAACAAAACAGAAATATGATGATGGCTGCAATCCTTAACACACTTTCCTGGGAGAAGGCCCCATTAGATACAATAGGACTTACTTCTGAGTAGACATGCTTAGGATTGCATTGAATTGTGCCAAAAAAAGAATGCCACTCTTAGGGCACAATCCAGAGCACCCCTTGGACCAATGCAAGTCCTTTGCGCTGGTCCACCAGTATCACGAAGCACTTCTGCACCATCGGGAGAAGAGGAAGGCCAGGCTGAGCCCCATTAGGCCAGGGAAAGAGGTGAACATATGCCAGCCTAGCCTGGTTCAGGAGTCCAGGGAAGTGGAGAGAAGTGAGGAGTGTGGGAGAGAGGTGTTAACAACTGCAAATGGGCAATAGGTAAGCAGTGGGGGGGGGCAGGATCCAGCACTTATGTTGGGTCCTATCCCTGTTCCTGGGCAGCTTGATTCTGTCTGGATATGTGCCACCCCCAGAGCTGGTGAGCTCTACCATCCCCCCCAAATAAAAATAAAATCTTGTGGTAGGCCAATGTGGTCCTTGGGTCCTAGTTTGGAGACCACTGCATTAAATAAGTAAATTTATGTGTGAGTTTTTGAGACAAAGCTAACATCCATAGTCTATCATCTGCATCTTTAATGGAGAAGGCAGAGTCTTCTTACCAATGAAGGGCCATTTCCACTCTCAGTGCAACCAGTAAGTTAAATGACATATCTATGCAAAAAGAGAGGGTGAGCTTATGATCTGCCAGTAATAGCAGACATTTCTTTAGCAGCATTGGCTCAACACATAGGTTCTTCAGTGCATGTCCGCTCCTCCATCAAAGGAGTCCTGGTCATACAATATACTGAACAAGGGTATATACCGTCAATGAATCAACTCCAGAATACTTCTTTCCTGGCTCAAGAGAAAATTCCGTATTTGTTTCCAACCTTAGAAGATTACTCCATCTTGCTGTCCTGTTCATTCTTCTCTTTATTCGTCTCTTCAGTCAATGAATCCATTTCTACTTCCTCCTTCTTGTTGAGGCAGGACAGACTTTTCTCACCCTCCCTCCCCCATCGTTCCCTTGACTCTTCCAGGGCTCGTCCACCAGGCCAGCTGCGCCATTGTGCTGAGTTGGCAGCCTGGCACACTCCCGCACTTCTTCTCAGAGACGGTCAGGAAGTCTTGCGTAGTGCATCAAGCTGGCTTGCAGCCATGCAACAGGAGGACACAGAGCCCAGCAGCCAAACGGAGCTGCACTATCAAAAGCAAGGTCTAAAGGTCTGAGTGCCGGTGAATTTTGGGCATTCAGGAAAACAATAAACAAACAAATAAACAAAAAGTACGAGCAAAAGGGGTATGCACCTGAGAGTGAAACAAACAAACAAACAAACAAAGAAATAAATAATAGGAGCAAAAGGGGTATGCATCCAAGAGGGCAAACCTAAGCATCTTCACTCAGAAGTCCCATTGTTCTCAATAGTTCTTACTCCCAGGAAAGTGTGGTTAGGATTGCAGTCACACTTATTTAAACAGTTTTACCATTATCTGTATGTATGGCAAAATTTCTGGGAGCAAAGCTTTCATTTTTTCATTAATAGTCTTTTTTCCTGGCAACAGGGGACACTTTACTATGTCTTCCTTTATTTACAGGGATTCTTGAAACAGTAACACTGTCCAAACATAAAAATCCAGGATGAGTAAGCTTTTCAAATAAAAATCAAGCCCTTTCCTAACTAGGATCAGACCAGCATGAGGAAGGATTTACAACAGCATATAATGGTTGCCAATGGCACATACAGCATGCTGTCAGCAGCCATTTCCCAAGTGCTGTCACAAGAGGTGGTAGCACCAGCAGATTGCCAGGCTAGCCTTTCACTCCTGTCTTTGCCAGTAAGCCAGTGTGGTGTGTATACGGTGGGTGAAATGATCTCACTCCATCTTGTAGCATCAAGTCTCAAACCCCAGCCTGCTGGATGTCAGGAATGGTGTCTTAACCTGCTGAGCCACTTCAGCCCCTCAACCACATGTCATTTCCTCAATCGTCCTCAAAAAAAGAACAAGGGCCCCCAAAATGTAGGAGACCCAAGAGAAATGTAGAACATGACAAGATGAAAACTGAAAACTCTCATATATTGTTTTCATGTGATTAATTAAAATACTATATTTTCTTAAATTTAAAATGACAACATTAATTTGTTATATGTAATTTATTCATTGTAAGAAGGAGGAGAAGCTCACAAAGAGAAGCAGGGCAATGAAGACTTTTTTCTAGGACACAAGGCTAAAAAGGAGGATATATCCTGGAAAAACAGGGCATATGGTTACCTTGGGCATGTCAGGGTGGGAAGAGAATGAATATCAGTTCTGCCAATATCCTGTCCTCTGTTTCACCCTGATGTGCCTATTTCCCTTTTCAAACATGTGCCAGCACAACCCGATGTTGTTTTCTTCAACTGTCAAGTACAAGCCCTGCTTAAAATGTACTGCCTTTCCTTGAAAGAGAACCAGCAAATTACAAGCAGACCCAGGCTTCCCTTTGCAGAAGGAAAGGCGGGTAAGCTTGCCTGCTTTGCAGTCCCTTGGCCAAGGAGCCTCGGCCCAATATTAATTACGTGACATCAAATTTGACCTATGAAAAAGCTACAAATGACCAATTCCCCACCTGGTCACATGTTCCTTTATTTAGCAAATGTGGCTACTTGCATTGGCTTTTTGGGAAATGTGAAAAGTTCCATAAAAGTCCCCCCCCCCTCCGCCAAAGGAAGCACAAGTGAATATGGTTGTAATCCTAATCTCCAGTTAGGCTGGCATAAACCCCAATGTAAGTCCTGTACATTGTACATTGCACGGGGGTGTCACAAATGTGCCATAAGGCACTTCTGCCCATAAAGCACTGCCCTTTGGCCAGTGCACACTGACCTTCCCACACAACCATGGAAAGATATGCCATGTGAATTAAGCTGGCCTAAATTTGTTAGGATTGCACCTTTTTTTAGCATCATGTGCAATTTTCAGCACCACTGGGATTCTAAAGGCTGAGACTTGCAAAGCGCTATAAAACATTGGCCATATAAAAGGACTTTCTTAAGCTATGATCTGCTCAGGCAGTATCTCCTCCATTAGTAGTAACACTCCTTTTCTGGGCCTGAAGACTACTTTTGGTGTGCAATGTATGCACGGCATTGATGTGATTCCACCATTACAAGACAATTCTACCTAGGCGAACATTTGACAATTCAGGGTCTTTTGACCAGCTCTTTTTGGCGGCGAATCAGTCACTCCAAATGGAAGCAAAGCACCAATTATTCACAGCAAGTAGCTTGAAAATGATTAAGCAATTATTCCATGCTTGGCAGCGGCAATGGGTGCATTCTGGGAGAAAGAAGGAAGCTTTGTCTCAGATGCCGTGTCAAAGCCTGCTGTAGCCTTCGACCAAGTGCTTTCTTTTCCAGCACACTGGAAGGAAAAAAAATTTGGCATTTAATTCTATAGGTTTGGAAGACCGCCATACTTTGTACTCAAGAGCTGGATCTCCATCCAAACTCGCCTCTTTTGCTCCCACCCCCTAAGGTCTCACCATTGTTTGGAATGCTTTCTAGGCCAGAGGGGGTATTTGGCGTGACAGAATAGAACAGTAACCCTTGGAGAACAGACTTGCTTAAGAGAGAAAGGCCATGGGGACATCTCCCAAGGATAAAACTACATGTTATGTTACACATACTCAATGCTAGCCTGCTTGGTTATATGAATTTTCACCTGATTAAACAACACCTGGATTAGGGCCCCCGCAGATCAGAAGCAAGGCCAAAACAAGAGGGGGTCTTTGACTGTCTGTCCTGCTGCAGACTTAATGCAAATTTCCTCTCCAGCTGCCATTAACTCTGCAGAAAGCTCGGAGTGATGCCAATTAGAGTGAAAATTGGAACTGCTGTCGTTGGGGTGAGGATTGAGCTGGTATCATGGCAAGCGGAAAGGCTAATATCCATGTCACCTTATACCAGGTGTCTCCAAACCCCAGTATGGAGGCCAAATGCAGCCTATGGCAAGCCCTAACTGGCCTGTGGGCAACCTCCAGGCTCTGAAGAGCCAGTTGACCAAACATGACTGGAGCTGTGATGGTCGGATGGGGGAAATGCCGTTCATTTAAGTGTATGCTTTGTTTTTGTGCTGTATATTGGTGCTTGCAGAAATTCTATAAATTTGAGCCCATTTATTCATTAGTTAATCAAAGTTCCATCGCTAATCTCTATTTAAATTTTTTTTCTGGCCCTCAACACTATGCTAGGTATTTGATGTGGCCCTTTGGCCGAAAGGTTTAGAGACTCCTCCCTTATACCAAGATCCTGACATCCACATGTGTAGTTTGATCTTATTTGCATAACCTTTTACTGCCTCCGACCTGAAAATAGTTCTATCTACCTTCATGATTTTCATGTTGCAGGTAACATTAATGGAAGATGTCTCTTAAGGAAACTAATGGTCCAATCCTATATAGACAATGCACTAATAGAACTTGCGTTTCACCAGCAAAAAGTTTCGGACAGCTATTTCATCAGCCACACTGTGACAGCTTATAGCTTATAGCTGGGATTGTCAGCACAAATAGGATGGCAGCAGAGGGGATATTCTAGAGAAGAATCAGGGTGACGATCAAGCCTGGCTATAGGCTTTTCAAGGACATACTGGAGAGATCAGTGGCAGCAGTTCCACTATCCTATGGTCCTAATCTAATTCTGACACACCTTCTGGGCCCATCTGGATTTATGCCAACTGAACACCTGGCACCAGGGTGACCAGATGCCAAACCCAAAATTCCTGAACCCCAAGGCCAAAATTCCTAATCCCAGGCCTAAATTCCTACCCCCTGAAAAAAATTGCAAAAAAATGTATTGTTTTTATTTTTGTTTTTCTGTTTTTTTACCATAACTTTTGATAGGAAGGAGATATCTCAAAACTGATTTTTGCATTGGATTCCGCTCTTCAATACGAATCCAATGACATATGGCATGATGGGATACTGTGCACTATCACAAAGTTTCAAAATGAAGCCAAAATGTAGGACAATTATGCCAAAATGTAGGACACTGGGACAAGTGGTTAAAAATCCAGACAAATCTGGATTTTTCCGGTCATTTGGTCACCCTGCCTGGCACAGATCTGAGTAGGCCCACTGAGACCATAGTGCAGTGGAGAAGGTAACAAAAATAGTGCTGAATTCTCTTTCTTTTTCTTCTTTTCCACAGCAGACCCATAAAGTGGAGGTAGCACTTTTGAAGGCTATGGGACAGCCCAGGATAGGATTGGGGAATTAATGTAACATTGTATGCCATCCCAAAAGCTCTTTAACTTCCCATCAGTGGCATCAGCGGTTTGCATCACCCTTGCTTGAGTCCAGTCTGATGGACCTCCTCCCACATAGTGGGCAGGGCGACTCCCCAAGCAGCAGGAATGTACCATTATGCTACTCCCTCTGGCTCTTTGGCTATAACTTTTGATAGAAAAGGGATATTTCAATGGATTTTTATTGCATTCTGCATGAAATTATGCATCTATTGATATATAATATGATCATGGTAAGGATCCATCTCGGATCAAAAATACCGAGATTTAAAATTTTTGGGTGAGTAGTGGGGTCACCTCCTTGTGCACATCACCTGCTGTAGCCCACACAACTTACTACTCCCTGTGTTTTATCCTTCCACAGGTTTGAAAGTGTTAACGGATGTGTTGCCCTTTCTTTAGATGTTTGAGGAAGGAGCTGTCTCTCATCCATTTCTTCACTTCATCCTTGCATAGTGTTTAAAAAGGTGGCCTTTATATGTGGCAAGTTGGAGGGATTAATGGCTAATGACCCATTAGCCATTAATTTTTTTAATTTTATGCGTAATCCACTTAGTGAACTTTTTAGTTGAAAAGCAGTATATAAATACTTTAGAGAGAGGCGGGAGGGAGGGAGGCTGGGTAGACAATGTGAGGATCACCCTGATACTTTCAACTGATGCAGGCTGCATCGAGTAATTTCTTGCCTAAGTTACCAACAGTGGTTCTTGGACCCTCATGATTCTAGCAGGCATACCATAGTTATATTGTACTGATATTGTGTCATTGTCATCATATTGTAATTGAAGATTGGTACTAAGCCACTTGCAAAATTATTGATGGTGAGATTATACAGTATTTCAATTGGTATTGTATGGTTACTCTTGAGGATCTGCAGGAGTTGAAATGCCTAAATCCTAGAGCCATTTCCATAGTATTGCCTGATGAGCAATTTTGCAGAGTCAATAGTATGATGCAATAATATGTTTAGAATAATGGTATGTATGTAACAGTAAAAGGTAATAATATGTTTTCTTTTTCATTCTTAAAGTGAAATAATGCCACTAAAAATTAGAGGGGGTGGGAAGAGGAAATCTGTAATAAAGCCTTCCTCATATGGGAGCAGAAACTGACATGGGAGCAATTAAGAGAGACTTTTCAAGGACAATTAAGTTGCTTTTAATTACTAATCCAAAAGTTGGACTCTGTAGGAAGCTATAAAGTCAGCAAGAAACATGCAAACTGGAAATTTCTAATTAACACCAGAAAGAAGCTTTGTAAATGGGACTTACCTGTTAGTAGGTCATCTATTTACAGTAAATAAAAGAGAAAAGTCACTGACTGATTGACTGACTGACTCACTCACTCATCAATGCCCAGCCAAAACCACTGGGCCTAGAAGCATGAAATTTGGGGCGGGTGATTTTCCGTGACTGAGGGGTGCATTAAAAACCTGTTTTCAGAAATTCCAACCAGAAGGGGGTGAAAAGGGGTGCAATGCGTTTTCCTCCCTATACTTTGCATTGAAGAATCAGTGACTGAGGGATGCTCTTCCCCAATCCCCGGTCCTAGAAGCATGAAATTTGGGGAGGGTGTTCCATCTGTCTCATGAACACCCACCAAGAACGATGTGGAAAAATTTAACCCTTAAGGGGCTGAAAAGGGATGCAACGTGTTTTTGTCCTATACTTAACATGGAAGACTGACCAACCTCCAGCCAATTTGATGCTCGGTGCCCGGTGCAGTGTGTGTGGAGGGGTTGGTTTGGAGGGAGGGGTTGCACTGGGGAGGATGCTGTGCATGGAGGTGTTGTGCATGGGGAGATGAAGTGCATGGGGAGATGATGCACATGGGGGTTGATGCACATTGGGAGGTTGATGCACATGGAGGGTTGATACACATGGAGGGTTGATGCACATGGGGGTTGATGCGCATGGAGGGTTGTGCATGGGGGAATGTTGTGCAAGGGGGGTTGATGTGCATGGGGGTTGATGTGCATGGGGGGATGTTGCAAATGGGGGACTGATGCACATGGGGGGGATTTTGCACATGGGGTGTTGATGTGCGTGGGGGATTGATGCGCTGTGGGGGGATGGCGAACGGGGGAATTTTACTCCCACAGTGCGGGTACGCTTTTTACTAGTTGCTCAAGAAGATAGAGCTTTTCTAAGTGTTATGTAGGAATTTCATTTTCATTCCATGTGTAGAGAATGACAGAAAAGCAATCCCTGGAGGATGATGTGAGGTAGTGAAATCTGATCTAGAATCAGCATATAATGACTTCCACAGGGCTCTATTCTGACCCTCATGTTGTTCAACATCTGTATGAAACTGCTGGGGGTGGTCATCTGGGAACTTGGTTGGGCTGTCATCAATATACAGATAATACCTACTGTAACTCTTTCTTTTACTTTTAGTTTTTATTTCATAAAGTCCTACCTTTTTCTTTGGTGTCCTACATTTTGGGGGACCCTGTCCTCTTTTTTTGGTTATGGCATATGGTCACCCTTTGTCTCTGATGCATGTCTCTGATGAACATTGGATAGGGCCCAGGTCAGGATGCTGCCACTATCTGAAGCTAAGGAGATGGCAGAAAGATGCTGGGCATTTTCTTTCACGGTACCATGTCATTGGAACTATGACATGCGGAACATGAGACTTTTTTTTTTGCTTTTGATGTGGTATTGTTGTACACTGCATTGAGCACAGTACAAAGGTAGAATGAACAAAAGGGGAAATCAAATTCCCTATGCAAGACTAAAGTGAAAATGAAAGAGAGCTGAGATGTTTATGATGAGACAAATCCCTTAAACCTGCTCTGTATATAGAAAGGGTTACTCTCAGAATCTGCAATCCTAACCCATCCGCTCAGGCTGGCACAAGCCCTGTGTTGGCCTGGGGGTGTCACAAAAGTGCCAGAAAGCACTTCTGCAACACTCCTTATGGGTTTAGGCCAGTGCACAGATATGTGCCAGTCTTCCTACATCACCACAGGAACAAAGAGATGAGGGCGTTGCACTTGCCTAAATTGGTTAGGATTGTGTCCACAGTCTCTGGAATTCATTGATGCCGGAGTCAGCACTGCCAGCAACAAATATTACATCCTGGATTCAGCATTTGTGCTTGTGTGAATCATCTTGAAGCATACAGTGCAAAGCTTTACTGCATACTGTCACTTAACTTCCTCTTTCCATAATGATGGTGGGGCCAAGTAAAATGCAGTGTATGTTCACAGATCAGTATCAGTCTGGGCAGGGAGTGTTGCTTGACTTGGGAAAGGGAGACAGAGAAAGGAGACATTTATTCTTGCCTTTATTTCATTGAAAAAATGCTGCCTCTGCATGCAGAAGCTTTTATTTAAAGCTTGCTGACTACTCCTGAATATTGTTTTAAACCCATAAAGACTGACTTACTAAATTAGGCCAGCAGTCCATATCCGCTTTGCAAAAGCAGTTAATTTTGATTACTTGCCGTAAGTGCAAAACAGGGCAGGACACTAATGAATCAACCCACTTGCATTTACACCAAGCCAATCTTTGGGAGGCCACGGCAGACACGCCTTCATTCCCATTGATCATCCTGGCTTTTATGTAGTTTGGTTAATTAAGAACATGGCTGCTAGACTGTCAGTGCAATCCTCACTTTTGCAGGATCAGGCTGGCTGGCTCAGGTTATGATGTATCCAATGCGTGGTTTGGGGCTGCTGCCACACTACTGTGCTGAAAGCTGAAGGGGAACCTTTTCCCCTCCCCATGGTAGGGCTGCAGCAACCCCAGTGTATCTACTTGGATCTGTGTGGCCCCTAGAGCAGCGCAAATCTGAGCAGATGGGCTGCACAACCTCTGGCTGCACAATCTAGGGAAGCAGGTTGGGATCAAGCATATTGCACCATGTTTCATCTTACTAAAAATTGTAGAATTATGTGATGTTCCTGAGGAGCATGTAGAATTCTTCTAATTAATAAATTAGATGTAATAGTTTTAAATTTACTGCTAAGACACTGTGCCTGTTAACCAGCAGGCCAGGGTTCGAGACCTGGGTCGGCCCCACAAGACAGGGTGAGCTCCTGTCCTTAGCCCAGCTCTGCGACGCCAGCTGGATCCAATCGTATTGGCTCTGCCTTTCCATTGGACTAATTCAGTGGCGTGGAGAGGGGGAATTTGCTGCTTGGGTAACAGCCCATCCTCCATAACAATCCAACCCAGGCTTTCGTGCTTCGCATGCAGCGTATGCAGCGCCGAGCACGATACCATAGTCTTCTAAGACTGAGGCCTGCTTATATGCTTATATATCATATCATATCATATCATACATTTTTCTTGAGTGTTCTCATTTTGGGGGGTGGGAGGGCCCCTCCATTAATGAGCATGCTTGTTTTGAATATCTTTCACATATTTCATCAAAACCCGAGATAGTTTCCTAAATGCCTCCCAATAGCTTTGTATAAACTAGTAGGAGTTAAAATAAGTGAGTGGCAGTTTGAAATTTTGTGAAAACTGCTTAAGCAAGCGTTGAGAGATATTTTTTTCTGAGACCCATAAATAAGGCTTACCCAATCAGAGCAGCAATTCACAGCTTCTGTCAACCCAGCTCCATCAGCCTGCACTGAAGCAAATTCAAAGCTGTGTCATTTTCTGGGTACATGTTTTAAGATTAAAGAGAGAGCGCTTTGACTGCCTTGCAGAGTTTGAATGCATCCTGGCTCTAAGCCTTCATTTCCCCCCCACCCCAAAAGAGATTCTAAATTGGCTGCTCTAGGCTGTGTGAAATCCAGAGCAACCACAAAATTCCCAAGCTTCGAACGGCTGCTCTACTTTTCGTGTTTCAAAAATGAGATGACTGCTTTACTGATGCCTTTTGAAGTGGAATCTTACCCTGCTAAATATTTCAAAACCAGACTTTCTGAACACACACAAAAAGGAAAAGTTCATAATTGCAAAGTGGAACTCCGCGTAGTAGGGCAGCACTTAAGAAAGGGCTGCTTGTAAATTCACACATTATTACGAAACAGGTAAGTTGAAGACACAAGTCTTGTTCACACATTTCGTTACGATGATGTTGAATATAGAAGGGACCTGTATGATCTGAAGCTGACCTCCACATAACACCATCCCCCCACTCACAAAAGTGTTAGCGCACAATCCTAACCATGCCTACTCAGAAGTAAGCCCAATTGTGTTCAGTGGGTCTAACTCCTAAGAAAGTGTTTTTAGGATTGCAGCCGTAAGCTTTGCTTATGCCACTGGATGCCACTGGATGCACCACAAACTTGAGGAAAGCCTTGCCTTTGGAAAATTCCATGTTGGGAGCCACACTGTTCTTGGTCATTCTGTTCAAATCTACAAACAATAACACAACCTGGGAGGCTCTCAGATAAACTGGACTACTTGCAGCCACATAAGATGCAGCCTCTGGTTTCCCTTGAGGAAAGACTATTGTTTGTTTGCTTATTGGATTTACCCTGCCTTTCCAATGCTAATGCTGATGCTCAAGGTGGCATAGGCTACAATCCAGAGTAACTACGTGAGCATGTAGGAGACATTATGTACACCCATAATTATGCCACCACCTAATGAAAACCTATGGGAAATTCATATTGCAATCCAGAGTAAATTGTTCTTACACTGGAGCAAGGACTCCCCATAGTTACTCTGGATTGCACCCTTACAAAGCTTTTATCCTTTTGTCCTCACAACTCTGTGAGGTGGGTGAGGCTGAGAGTGAGTGACTTGCCACCCAGGTCACTGCCTCAAGGTCATCCAGGAAGGGGGGGATCAGTCATCATGGCTGAGGAGGGATTTGAACTTGGTTCTTCCAGTCCATTTCTCTGATCACTACACCATCCCAGCTCTCAGCCAGCGTTGCAAGTTGTTCTTGCAATGGTGATGGTGATGATAGCTTCTGGGACAGTGGTCTGCTCTTACTGGAGGTAGGGTTGCTCATAAGACATGCGCTGCACTGTCTTCCTTCACTGTGACAATACCAGGCAAACTTTTTATTTACTTAATTCAAGTTGATCTTGTCAAATTTTGATTTTGATGAACTCCTCTGTTCCAGTTTGTCATTGGCTGTACTCAATTTAGCCTTCTCGGCGCAGCAGTTCTCAAGCAGCTTCTCATTTCCGACAGGGAAGAAGCATATCATGTTCCCATTTGTGTGCAAACAGGAATAATTGTTTATATTGAAAGCCACACCAATATCTACACTTCGAGAGCTGAGGTAACTTTCATAGAAGCAAAGCAATTTTACTGCCGCTCTTGAACTTCCTGGTTCAGATCTGGCCTCTGCCATGAAAATGCTCAATGGCCATAGACAAGCTGTTCTCTCGCAACTCCCCAGAGGTAATAATGGCTTCTTATCTTCTAGAATGGCAAGGAATAGATAATAATCTGAGGTGTCTTATGCATTGGTCACTACTAAGTGCTATATAAAAATTAAGCAGTGTTATTATCCCAAAGATCTCATTCAGCCAAATTGGATTTTTCTCAGTGATATTACAATGAACACGAAAACAGAAATCAAGTACAATGGTACAAAAAATATGTGGGATTTGAAGCAAACAGGCCTCTCGGTGTTATGGGGATGGCTGCAGATGTTGCTGAGACAGAGCACAGAATCTGCTTCCAGAGGTTTAACATCAAGATTTATGACAATGAAATTGGGTGTCCTGTAGATTGATAGTCAAGAAAGCCTCAAATACATACGATTTTAGGAACAAATTATATGAGGCATACAGTGTGCTTGATTTTTATTATCAAAATGGGGCTGGCCCACATTAGGACCACAGCATGAAGAAAGGAGAGACCATAACCCAGAAATTTTCAACCAATGTGCTGTGGTATGTTGACGTGCTGCAAAATGTGATGCTATGGGAGTTTGAAAATAGGTCAAAATTTGAAAATTTTTGAAAAATGGAAAAGTCTAATGAAAAAACTCATTTGACTTTTGTGACTCTGTTTGAATGGTAATAAACAGTAATAAAAATTTGTCTTTCTTCCTCTGCCAGCAGATCCAGTGGAAGAAGAGGGACAATTAGTTACTACAGCCTTAGTAACAAAGCCACACAGGGTGACGAGATGCTAGAATCCCAAAAGGAAAAGGGCCCCTCAATTTTTGGATTTTCAGCTGAAATTCTGGCCATTAAAAATGTAGGACAAAATGTAGGACATGTTAAAAATAAAGTTAGTTACTCAGGAATATGCTCCATTGTCTTAATGAGCTTACTTCTGAGTAGACATGGACAGGACTGGACTTATCTGGGCTGCTACTGCCTGGTGGGAGTGCACTCTGGGGAAACTAGGGGCTGCCCTAATCTCACCAGAGGTGCACGCAGCCAGGTCAGGTCCCAGGAGTGGATGCTCTGCCCATGCCTGGCTTGCCTTTTACAGGAAGCACTGCTTCTGAAACAGAGCTGCGTACACATGCGCAATCTATAGTCTCCAACCATGCGGCTTCCCAGTTGGCCGAAAATAAGCCGTGCCAGACTGGGGCAGCTACTAATGCCCCCAGAGCATCTTCCATTTTCCCCTCCATTTTCTGCTAAATTCCTTTTTTCACCGGATGTACGGTGAGATAAAAGAATTCCCTGAGATCACTGGCAAAAGCCAGTCAAATGGTCAGCCTGGAGCCACAGAACCCAGACGAGTCTCCCCGAAGCTGAATGTGGCATCATAAAAGGTGAGGATTATAGGGAAGACCATAGATGTCATTGTAATGTGAGAAGAAATAACTGAAAAGCACTGATTTAGGGCACGAACCTAACCAATTTAGGCCAGCCTATCTCACCAGATGTTTCTTCCTGTGATGGTGTGGGGATGTTGGTATGTACCTGTGCATTGGCCTAACATCTCCCCAGGAAGGGGGAAGAAGTGCCTTTTGGCACTTTTGTGACACCCCCAGGTCAGCATAGGATTTACGCCAGGGCTTATGCAGGCCTACCTGGGAGATAGGATTGCAGCCTTAACTGCTTATCGTAACCGAAGTCCTGATTTTAGTCAGGAACATCCCAGTTGCCATTAATGGTAGAGTGGACTACCATGGTTCTAATATGGATTGGATGACCTCCTTTCCAAGGCTGCTAACCTGGAAATTTAAATTAATCATGTCAAAACAAACACATTATGAATATAGCATGTAGTCTGCCCTATGTAATTAATAACAATAATTAACATACCATTTAGGGAGGTTATCGGTTAGGGAGGGGGTTGGTAAATATGGAGATCGAGACATTATTTCCTCTGGTGACTACAGTAAAGGAGCACAAATGTTTTGCAAGAAATTTAAAAATAACTATTTCCGCATTAGTTCAAGGGAGAGTCAAGGAGATGAAGTTCTGCATTATTTGCTTAACTTGAAAGTTTGCTTAATATTTGCTTAATATGAAAGTTTTAAAACTTTCTGTCATTCTGACTAATTGTCCATTCCCCACTTTCTCTGGGGGGTTCATGGAGTGCAGTTGCACTGGGCTACAACCTTTAGAGAGGCTACAAGCTTCTTGACACTAATGGCTAAAATTGTGAAAAATGGGCTACAAATGAATGATAATACCACCATGCTATATATCATTGGAAAGGTAATTTAATGCAGAATGCAGTGAAACAAACTGCATTGGAATATCTATATTCTATCAAATGTTATGGCTAATTAACCATAAAATAAAAGCACAAAAGCCGATGGAACAAAAAGTGGACTTTCTTAATTCAACTTTCCCAAGATAGTAATTGCTCTGAGAGCCAATTAGATGCAATACTGTACTGAATGAAACAAATAAGGTGTTAATATGAATCATCTCTTTCAATATAAAGTGGTGCCTTGTAAGAAGAACATAATTTGTTCTGGAAGCATGTTTGTCTTACAAAGCAGTCTTCTTACAAAGTGGATTTTCCCATAGGAAATAATGGAAACTCAGACAATTGGTTCCACAACCCAAAAATATTCATATAAAAATATTAACTGCATGTGAAAATGATGGCATTGATGTAATTGATGTAATTGAATTCAAAACAATGTAATAGAATACAGAACACAATTACTGTAATATTAATTTTAAAAAACACTGTAATATACTGTACAGTAAAACAGAAAAGAAAAACCTTTATGGCCAGGGTAACTAATGTTCACTAAAAGAGTGAACTGGTGTCTTTTCGAGCAACTTTAAGAAGTAACCTTATGACATTTGCTTTTGACTCCTTTTGAGGATTTCATGGAAATATGACATTGTATTGTCATGAAACAGATTCATTGCTCGCACTGCCACAGCCTTATTTGGGTGGTGCTTTTCTACAAAATTTTGCACAATTTCCCAATGTTTACAAATGTCCTTAATCTCATTTGATGTGAGGGATTCTTTCTCCTTATTCTCCTCCTGCTCTGCAGATGAGAGCTCCTCCAGACAGATGCATACTTAGGTAAAATGGCACCCCTATCAAAACACCTGAAACCCACCTTTTAGCTAAAGCTACATATCAAAAATATCAAACTATTATAATACTGTATCAAACAATATCAAACTACAAGCCTTTCAACACAGATCTTGAACCTGGACTGCTGGCTGACAGGCACAGCAACCACTGAGCCACTACAGCCCTCATGATGGAGCCTACATACCCCATCAAAAACAGGGAATTTTTGATGGGGGTGAAAGGAGAAAGTAAAGCATCTTCCCAATTTGGAAACCAATTAAGCATAGCATCTGGTGTGCAAATGAAGTCTGGATGCTGCTTGCTTGATCTTCTTAATGCAATGTAATCCCTAATTATCTCTCTTGACACCTAAGAACTATGCAGACGTTGTCATCATCCTGGCAAGGCATCTCCCCATCGTGCCCTCCGAGTCTTCTTATTCCAGCCTGTTTGCTGAGCTTCTGTAAATGATTCGTAGAAATTACATCTCTCCAGGCCTCTCTTCATCATGTAATTGTAAGAATTGTTCTCCCATTGTGAACAAAGCCTGCAAATAGCATAATAACCATGTATTTAACGTTTGATAAAATCCTTGCATGCTTTTAATCTGGAATATAATTGGTCATCAGGAAATGACATGGTGTATTACTTCTAATCTCCAGTGCAGTTGAAAAGGCCGTCACAGGGAGTCTAATGTTCTCTATTGGGTTTGTTGGAGGCCAGACATTGTCATTTGTTCTCTAGTGAGATAAATCTTATAGATAGGAAATAGTTCTTAACAGGACAGTACCTACTTGAAAGCAGAAAAAACTCAAATTGGAATACACAAACATCTCTGTGTTTAACCAAAAATGAACATGGACTTGGGACCACTTCTTTCCAATACCTAGCTAGCCAGAGGGAGAGGTACAAGATGAATCACAGTAGGGTGCTAGCTCAAGTGGAGCAGTGACTTCCTTAATTCTACTCAAAATCATTAGAGCAAGACGGATATGACAGTTCTGAAGGTTTACTCTGTCCCTAGAAAGCTGTATGAATAAACCACAATGGCCAAGGGGAGTAAATACATTTGGTTTGTTGCAACCAGCATTGGTTTCGCCATACTTCCGAGATTTACTGACCTTTCCATTCTGCTTGCTGACAAGCTGTGTGTGACAGGAATTTTTGTGCAGCTGGAGAAGTTTCTTTAATACAAGATAACAGTTTAAATATGTATGAACCTATATAAAACCTGAAACAGAAGGGGAAGACTGCCTAGACTGACCTAAAACTGTTTTCTTTGTGCACATGTGTTACATATGAAGGTGCTGCACACATATGTCATCATTATAATCATCCCTAGCATGTTAACATAGAGCACAATCCTAATCATGTCAATTCATAAGTAAGCCCCATTGTGTTCAGTGGGTCTTATTCTCAGGAAAGTGTCTTTAGGATAGCAGCCACAGTGATTTTTGAATAGTGTATGTTCTCAAACACTCTCTCTGTAATATATCTATATAAGTGAATATTGCTCTCCATTTGCCATTCAAGAATAATGTTGCAGAGTGCAATCGAAGGATTGATTTAGGCTGGTGCAAATCCCTTGTGCTGGCCTGGAAGTGTTGTAAAAGTGCCATAAGAGCTGTCCCTACTTCAATTAAAAGCAGAGAAGAGTTGATGCTGGCATTGCTGGTGCCCATCTCAGCCTTCTTGCCTTTTCCTCCACAGTGGAGGAAAGAGATTCAAGCAGTGATTGCCCTTTTAACCTACCTGTCTTTCCATTCATAACAAAGAAGGTAACAGTGGTTTTGTTCCTGGCCTGGGACTTCTTCTACTAACATCCTGGGATGGGCAAATCCAGTGTGTCTTGACCAGAGTCAAATAACAAATCTCTGCCCCACCACAGTCTGACTAGTTTTCCGATCCCAGCTAACATCACCCTAGTTATCTTCATCTCCAACTTTCCTGCTTTCTCCATCTAGTTTGAAATAGTGTGGAAGAGCAGGGACAGATGCAAAATAGTGTTTCTCTGGGATTCTATCCTGCTATACAGCTCCAAATCAAGCCAAAGCATGCCCAAGGCAAGAAGGAGCAAACAGGTAAGATGAGAAGGGATGCTAGGTGCAGAGGTGACCAATGGCATCTGTGCCCACCTGTTATTTTAAGTATCTGTGTCACCTCACCAGTAAGCCAGCTGCGGTGCCCCTCAATAGACCTCATGGCCAAGGACTTCCTCACATCTTATAATGCATGTTTCCTTGAGGCTGAATAGTATTTCCTTTTTTTTACTTCTGAACTTGTTGCCTTCCAGTTCTGAAGAAATCATCACATTGCAGAGGAATTGTTTCTCTTAATTAACATCAGATTAATATTGCTGCATCACATTGCAGTAGCTGCTTTAATACTTCTACTTGCATGTGGTTGCAGCTGCTGATGCTATCCCACATTTTTAAAAAATGCTGAAGGTGTTTCCTGCGTGTTTCCCTGCTAGTCATAACCAACTGTAAGGGTGGTGCTCATTTCCATTACAAGGCCAAAGTCACTGCTATCCAAAGATGTCTCTATGGTCATGCAGCCAGTGTGATTAAACACCAAAGGTGCACAAAATGCCGTTCCCTACCTATTTATTTACTTGGCATTTAAATACTTTCAAAATACTATGTCAGCAGGAGCTGGACAAGAAACAGGAGCTGTTATGTGGTACTCAGGCCTCCAATCTGCTGACCTTCAGGTTGACAAGCAAAGCATCTTTAACCACTGAGCCATCACAGCCCTTCATACCACATATACCACCCACCTAACACACTTTAAAAGCAATTATATGTTAAAATTTTAATTGATAAGAACACATCTTGGAATAAAAATGCATAGCACTGCTTTCTGTACTTCTAACTTTAGAATACACCAATGTTTGTGAAAAAGTTACACCATGTTCACCCACTTCTGCTCATGGGACAGGTCCCGGTGATACCAGCAACTTTCCAACCTGCTCAGAACAAAATGAGATGTTACCATCTTGAAAGTAGGTGAAGACTGGTGGTTCCTTAGGGCTGCAAGAAAAAGACTGCATTGACCTGGGCATGGGGAGTTGGCACCTCGCCACTTTGGTGAGGTTCCTGTGAACGTGCAGGAGATGGTCCATGAACGGCAGCACCACCTAATTGAAGAAAGATGTTGACATAGTTTGTCTCCAATCAACCGTATCGCCTATAAAGTCCCTTTTAAAATAGAATTTAGATTTTGTAAGGCCTGAAGAAATGCTTTCCTGGCAGGCACAGCTGTAATTTTCATCTGGTGCCTCATGTCTTTGGAGCTTTTTTACAGGGCGTTTCTCACTTGGTTTCAAGGGAAATAAGTTAAGTGCTTTCTGATTGGTATGGCTTGGGTTCTGCATTGGATTGGCTAGATTGCTCAAATCCAGCTGGCTTTGATTGATGACTAAATGATGTGGGCCAGTTATAAAGTTATATACTACGTGAAAGGTCCCTGTACACCCCAAACATAGAAGCATTCAATAAATACAAATACCAGGAATAATTTCCCAATCTATATTAGCTGCCTCCAGATAGTCATCTATATGATATGGGCCAAAGGAGTTCAAAGACTTGCTCTTCTTAAGGGTTTTCTCGTCCAGAATGAATTTGCGTTGGCCTGGAAAACCAAGACTGATGTAATATTTATGCAGATTTAGAACTACTCTAAACAATTCTCACTGAGCCAATTAACAGAGAGATAAGTGGGGCAGAATTTTCTATACAATATCCCTGCATTTTCATGTCATAGTTTGCTCCCAAGAATCTCCTGTTCACTTATCAGGAAAACAATCAGAATGGTTAGTCATGCCTGCCAAGTTAGGAAACCTGACAGTATGATCAGATAACATACTTCTTTCAAGTCTGCTGTGGTTTCTTTTAAGCTGATGTTTTCCTTTTATATTAAATTAAATAAAATACAGATTTCAGGAAATGTCTGTGCAAGTCGCTCTACTAGATCTATATTTCAGATGCTATGCCCTCATAAATTTACTCAACAGCCTGTGTAGAGAGGATTTAAAGAGTGAGTTGGGGAAATTATAGCTATAAGCAGAAGTTGCCAGCAGGCTTTCGAAGCTATGGGGCCCAATTGGAAATATTTTTGTGGGGTCCCAGGTTCACAGACAAGGTCTGTAAAATTTTAAAGCTGCAGTGAACCCTTCGGTCTTATGTTCGGTGTTCATCGAATGTGTTGCTATGTGTGTTTGACAAGACTGGAGTAGATTATCTTAGTGCAGGACCCGCTTAGGTGTGGGACCATTTGGGAAGAGTTGGTCAAACAGGCCCTGATTAACAGAACTCTTGAATTTAGATACAGCTTTCCTGGTCCTTAGAGTGCTGTACAACATGAAAATAAAACCAACAGAAGATAAAAAAAACATTATGGCTTCAATCCTAAAGACACAGTCCTGGGAATAAGACCCATTGAACACAATGGAGCTTACTTTTGAGTAGGCATGGTTAGAATTGTGCTTTAAAGCAATTAGAATAAAAGCAATAGGGTGCAATCTTCACCAGTTTTTCAGCTTCAGAGTAAGGAAAATGCAAATCCAAGGTTATTAAGGGAACAAACAGTGCCCGGAACCTACAACAAAGTTACTTACAGGAGTGCTTTCCAATAAGATGAGCTGTTTCCACATTCTTTCCAATTTTTGTCATTTAGAATGCATTTTTAGAAGAGAAATTCATGGCAGCCAATGGAAAGAGCTCCATACCACCACAATATGCACCCAGTGGCATAGCGGGGGGGGGGGTGTGTGTGTGTGTGTGTGCATGGGATGAAGTTGCACTGTGCAACAAGCTTCAGGGGAACTACAAGCTAAGCTTGACACTAGTGACTAAAACTGTGAAAAATGGAGTAGATATGAATGATAATACCATCATATTATAGATCATTGGAAACGTAATTTAATGCAGAATGCAATAAAACAAACTGCATTGGAATTTCTGTATTCTATCAAATGTTATGGCCAATTAACTAGAAAATGAAAACAAAAGCCTATGGAACAAAAGTGGATTTTCTTAAGTCAAACTTTCTCATGTTACTGATGGCTCTGAAAGCCAATGAGTTATAATTCTGATACTGTATGGAATTAATAAGGGGTTAATATGAATCAGCTCTCAGTACATATATCTTACACAGTACATATATCATAATACAGTTGTCCATGCTTACCAGATATATCGGCACTTATAAATGGTGCTCCTCTTCTATTTAGCAGGGAAAGAATAAACATTCCTCTTTGCCCCAGCACAGTTTCCCTAACCAAAAAGGGACACAATTTTCATTTTTTTACTTAATTAAATTTGATTTTATTGTTGCAGAGGGGGGAGGGGGGGGAGGGAACAAAATCTTCTTTAATTCCAGATAGCAAATAGGTACTTTAGCTATGCCACCAGCAAAGCAAATGGTGGTGAACTGCTGAAGAGAAAGAGGCAGGATTTTTCCCAATTTCCTTTTTAAAATACCAGGGATTATGTCACTTCTGGTTGTGATATCACTTCAAGGATTACACTTTTGGGCTTTGCACCGGGCTACATGATTTAACATTAGCTACACAACTGCATCCACCACTACAACCAGTTAAAGAACGGGGTGACCTGCCTGCCAGCAACCAGTGATAAGGTGCCCCTGAAACTTAACAGAATTTCTTAAGTCCTCCTTTGAAAGATCCCCTTTGAAACAATCCTTTCCCCCAGAGTCAGTCCCACGGAATTTAGCCTTCCACCGATTGCAAATTTACAGGAGGTGTGTTGTGGCATTTAGAAAACATCTTAGGGAGAAAGGTGGGATACAAACCAAACCAAAAATAAATAAATTTCAGAAGCCACAACAGCATCCCCTCCTACTCACCATTGGAGCTGTTTTGTGCAGTGATAGCAACGCTTCATTAGCAATGCACTACAGAACATGCTGTATTGTGTCTTCAGTGCGACCCCATCCTTTGTAGCTACTCTACCGCTCACCACCCCAAATTTGAGGGAGAAGCTTCCATGAATGAAAATGTTCAGATCAAGACTAGCTAACAGTGATGACACAAAAAAGCTTCTGGTTTCATTGTATCTTGAACATGACCACTGCACACCACACTGACATTTGGGCTTTTGCAGCCCCTGCCTGCCCCATTCTCTGACAAATTGGCATATGGGGGTGCCTCTTGTCTAGGATAGTCTCCTAATCCATCTAATTGTACAGTGGTAAGAAAAGCTGTACCTACTGTACACAGGTCGCTTGCCCCTTTTTGCACTGGAAATTTCAATCACTAGAATGTCCCCTAGAATGTTCACATGTTCTCCCTGTTATCCTAGAGTATTACATTTCACTATTAGTGCACTATTAGTGCATTTCAGTTTAAGTGAGCATGCCAGGAGACCACGACTTTCTCTTGGATCCAAAGAAGAGGAAGATTATTTTCAAAGTGAAATAACTCTTCCTTGGGTTGTTTGAATTATTCTGCGTACTTTATTGCTACCGAAAGCACAGTGTAGTTTTAAAGAGGATATAAGGGTACTTGCCTTGTTTCCATCAACAAGATCATTTTTCATTTCTTTGATCTTCCATTAAAGGTTTTCAGACAACTTGGAAAAGCTCTCCGCAAGGCACCAATGCCAGCCAAAACTCCGTCCTTCAAAACAGCAGAAGTAACTGAATACAGTCAACTTCGACACCCAGACCCAGATCTCTGTTCTTGAGACTTGTTTGTGAAACATTGGAACCCAATCCTAGCTAGGTCTACTTATGAGAAAGCCTCATTATAGCCAGTGGAGTTTACTCCCAGGAAAGTGTGTCTAGAATTGCAGCCTGACAAATACTGCTCAACCCTCTCCCCAAAGATGATCAGCATTGTTTTTCTGAGCAATCACTGCTGTCCTTGAAAGTCATGGGAAAGGGTGGATTTTAAAATGACAGCTTGTAAGGATTCATGTTATTCTTAAACATAATAAATGTTGAGAGTGGGAGAGACACATCTATAAATAACTGTGAGATGTGATAAATGCACTTATTGAATTGGAATGAAGAAATGTGTCTCTTGGACTTTCTTTTTATAGGCCTCTGTTTGTCCATTTGGATGTTTGTCCACTTGGATTTGGAGAACAAATAGTACAGATGTCCCTCATTATCCACTAGGGTTGTATTCCAGAACCTCTTGTGGGCTAAAAAAATCAGTGGATAAAAAACTGGGAAAATAAAGACCCACTTCCAGGTTTCTTGCACCTCCATAGTTCCTAATTGGATAATGTTATACCCTAACATCCACAAGGTTTGATTCTTGCTCTCCCCATTGATACCTCAAAAATGTGTTCAATAAAAGCAGTTTAAAAACTAAAAAGGGTGTCTCTTTACAATTGTTTAAAAAGTTTTTCTTACCATTGAAGAGAGGCTATCAGGAATTAGAAATGCAAAGGACCCCCTACATTTGCTTGGCTCAGCTGAAAAATTGATTGCTTGCATGACTGCCTCTCTACAACAGAAAGAAAAGCAGGTTTTCAAAGTGTGATTTTAAAGGGATGTCTTCCCCCTCCCTTTTCTAGAAATTGGCACTTTCCTTCTCTTTTGTAGTGGCCAGTCGTTTTGGGTGACATCCATGTATTTAAAAAAATCTGTGTATACTAAGGCTGGACCTGTACTTTCAAAGATCCCCCATTTTTCCAAATCTATGAATGCTAATCTTTTTTTTACATCATTCTTGTGTCATCTTCAACCACAAAACTTGACGATCCTATGCCATTTTTTACCTTCTTGGTTAGAGCTTATATCCAGTGATGGGATTCAAAGAAATTAACAACCGGTTCCCTGCCCATCTGGCAGCCACTTTTAAATGGCTATTTTAAAACTTTATTATGTCCTATCTCTCATTAACAACCGGTTTTATAGAGTAGGTGCGAACATGCTGGAGCCCACCACTGCTTATATCCTTCTTAGAGTATCCTCTAAGAAGGTATCTTAGATCTTTGGTATCCTTCTTTTAGAAACTCAGCTAACTAACTAACTAAACAAAGAAGCAATCCAGAGTGATCAATGAAAGATCACTTGGTGAATATCACTTGGATGATATCAAAATGCTACAAAGGCAAACAGGTTTGCTCAGATGTGAACACCCCCTAAGGGAAACGAAAACTGGTTAAGAATGAAGGCAATGATGACTGGATGGTCAGATAAGTGATCTTAACTAGCCAGGAATGTGAGGACAAGTCTCGTGAGGGCAGTGCTGCTTCCTGATGATGTGAACATTACTATTTTGTATGCCACTTATTTTGACATCCCAAGGATACAGCACTAACTAGGTTCATCCTTTCTTTGAAGGAGGAAGCATCAGAGGCTTATGCAGGCTATGTGACCTTTGCTTCATTTACAGATATACAGGTTGGAATTATCTAGCTAGCTAGCTACAGTTTTTATATACTGCTTTTCAACTGAAAAGTTCAGAAAGAGGTTTACAAAGAAAATGAAAAAATTAATATCTAATTAATAGCTAATGGGTCCCTGTCCCAAAAGGGCTCACAATCTAAAAGAAGACCAGCAGATGCCACTTGAACAGACATTGCTGGGGTGTGTAAGACCAGTTACTCCCCACCTGCTAAATAAAGGAGGAACACCCACTTGAAAGAGTGCCTCTTGCTCAGTTAGCAGGGGTCAATTATGTAGCAATGAATGAAATTATGTAGAAGCAGCATTTCTGGTAGGCAGCTTTATTGGCGGAGATGCCCTTGATGCTGACTTGCTCTCTCCTGGTTCGCCACTCCTGTCTGCAAGCTCTCATGGAGACCAAAAACCTTTAGCCTGCCTCCAAGCATACTACTCAAAACAGGCAGCAGGTGTGGTCTAGTGGTTGAGCAAAAGGGCTGCCAGAAGATTGCTAAACAGGAAAAAGACCAAATAAGCTTCGGATGGGAGATGGAAAGCTGATGAAGATCATGAGACATCATGAGACAACAGATCCAGAAGGAGTTGCTGTTTACAATTTGGCCCACTTGAAGCAGCTCCTGCTGGAAGCTTGGAAGGCATTTCCTGATGCCAGATGTGATGACCATGTCATGAAAGATTTCATCTGGGAGAGAAGAGTTCTACAAGCTGCCTGTAAAACAAATACCTACCTCACAGGGTTGCTGTGGGGACAACAGAATAAAACACTCTGTAAGCTGCTTTGGGCATTTGCGTTGCAGAAACATGTTTTCACTGAACTGTGCACACACTCAAGTCATGTGTGTCAAAGACTCTGGCAAACACTTTAGTCTGGGGCTACCAACTTGGAAAGTGCCCTGGATTTGAATATCCCAATCACACCTTAGAATGTATACTCTGATATTGTGCAGCTTCTGTGTCACTTAAATATGCAGTGATACCAAAGCCCTATAGTCAGATCTGCTTGAACAGCAACAATTTTACATTATGGTAAGTTAGGAGGCAAAGGCAAGGGGTCACAGTGGAGGGAAATTGTAATTATTGCTGTTTGAATTTGCAAAAGCTACAAGCTGGTTGTGGCACATGTCAAGGAGAAGGAAGTGCTTCTACTTGTTCCCTGATTAGACAGAGTATGTGTCCTGATTTTGTGTCTCACATACACTATGGCAGCAGTTCCAGTTTCTCCATGGAGCCACAGCTGACTATTCAAAAGAAAAGTCTTGGGACTGAAGTCCTTTAGAGTCCCCAGAAATACTTTCAGCAACTCAGAAAGTCTGCCCATTATGGCTACAATCCAGAGTAACTGCGGGAGCATGTAAGAGACATTACGTGCACCCGTAGAAACTGCACCACCTAGTGAAAACCAATGGGAAATTCATATTGCAATCCAGAGCAAATTGTTCTTACACCGGAGCAAGGACTCCCTGTAGTTACTCTGGATTGCACCCTAAGTCTTATTTTCAAGTAAAGTTATACAGAATAGAGACTCATGACTTGAAAACTTGAGTCAAGCCTGCTGGATTTGCCTGTATCTGGTGTTGATGGAGTTGGTGTGTGCAGAAAAACTAAGTAAATGCAGTCCTCTCGCCTGCATTTTTTAACTCAGAGAGGAAGGGGACAAGACTGTTTAACCATCTATTCCTTTTTTTGCACTCACTCATCTCCTCCTTAAAAAAGAATAAAGTGATTTTTCTTTTGCAAAACAACAACACTGGAGCTGCTACACATGTTTTTGCATAATGTGTTATACTCAGTATAAATGTGGTAAATCTCATATTATGATGGACTGACTTAAAACTGCCAGATCTGTAGAAATGTCAGCTGGATTCCAACAAACCCCATGCTATGGAAGCTGTCAAAACCTTGCCATTGTAAATTTCAGAAGTCAACCATGTGCCAAGTTTCTCCTGTGCTTCCTGTAAGTCATGTTCTTTTCTGCCCTGTATCATCTTTGTTGCTTTTCTTTATCTTGGCTCTGTTAATGTTCGAACTGCGTGCAACCAGGTAGCTCAGACAATGCTCCTTTTAGACAGAGTCAGTGGCAGGAAAATACAAGCTCAAGTCAAGTTTTGAGATTTTAAAGGACTTGCTCAAGCTTGTTCTCATCCAAGAGTCTAAATCCGTCAGCACTGGAGGAACAAAGTGTAGGACATCCAGAACAAGTCTCAAATTAAGTTGCACATCTTCCACCTTGGTTATTATTTCTTTGTCCTGCTAATTGTGACTGACTCTAGCAACAACGCTCATCCTCTCTCAAAGCCAAATACCCAGCATATCCCTCAGGATACTGTGGCAGAATTTGACCCTTCTATATACATCCAAAGGGCTGTGGTGGTGCAAGGGGTTAAGACACTGTGCCTGTTAACCAGCAGGCCGGGGTTTGAGACCGGGTCCTACAAGATGAAGTGAGCTCCTGTTCTTAACCCAGCTCCTGCCAACCTCGAAGTTCAAAAGCATGGCAATGTAAGTAGATAAATAGGTGCCACCTCAGTGGGAAGGTAAAACAACATTCTGTGCGCCTTCAGCAGTCATGCCAACCCCATGACCATGGAAGTGTCTTTCAACAATGCTGGCTCTAAAGGCTTAGAAACAGGGATGAGCACCGCACCTTAGAGCTGGTCACAACTAGAAATATAACCTGTAAGGGACACCTTTACTTTTATATATGTCCAATAACTTGCATCTGCTCAGAAAGAGATGCAGACCTTTAGCTGAATTTTCTCTTCCTTTGCTCTGTCACTCCTAGGAGATCCTTCCTGGTTTATTTGTCTTCTGGAATCTAACATCACCCTGACTGAAGCACGTGTTGATTGTCAGTCTTCTCCACACCATGCACCTGTTTGGTGCATTGGCTGAAGTTGTTATTAGAGCTTCTGCACACTTTCATGAACATCTGTCATGAGCCCCTCATTTACAAAGCATCAGGCCTGCCCCCCCCCCATTTCCACAAATTTTTGTATATACAACTATAATTCCTGCAAGTTCTTGTTTTTCAGTGCCACACTTGGCGCAAGCAGTTAAGACGATGTGCCTGTTAACTAGCAGGCCAGGGTTCGAGACCTGGGTCAGCCCCACAAGACAGGGTGAGCTCCTGTCCTTAGCCCAGCTCTGCGACGCCAGCTGGATCCAATCGTATTGGCTCTGCCTCTCCATTGGACTAATTCAGTGTTGTGGAGAGGGGGGATTTGCTGTGTGGGTAACAGCCTATCCTCCATAACAATCCAACCCAGGCTTTTGTGCTTCGCATGCAGCGCATGCAGCGTATGCAGCGCCGAGCACGATACCATAGTCTTCCAAGACTGACAGAGGCCTGCTTTTTTTACTTGCCAAATCTCTTTCTTTCAGCTATTTGTAGTCTGCTGCCACCTTCCCCCCCAACTTTTTTTGCTACTACTGGAATAAACAAACATGGAATAATGGAATAAGGTCATACCTTGAGATCCACAGGGTTTGATTCTGACACTCCTGGCTGAATAAAAGCAGTTTTTTTTAAAAAAATGTCCCTTTACAATTGTTTTAAAACAACTTTTCTTACTGTGTAGAGAGGTAGCCAGAAACCAGAAATGCAAAAAAACCCGTCTTTGCCTAGCTCAGCTGAAGAATGGAAAGATTGCTGGCATGACTCTCTCTACAATAGTAAGAAAAGCAGATTTTTAAGTGTGGTTTCAAAGGGTTGCATTTTTCTCTCTTCTCCAGGGATCAGCACATTCCTTCTCATTTGCAGTGAGCATTCATGTTTGTTGAGACAAATCCATGTACTGTATACAGGTATACATGAAAAAATTCATGTATACAGGTTGGAACTGTACTGACAGATTCTTTGAGATGACCATGAAATGACCATGAGTTGATATGAGTTATATAGCCATGTAACACTGAGAGATCCACTCTATCTTATGCAAAAAGCCTCAAATGTGCCAGAATCTCACAGAAAATCCCAAAGTTTTACTCAACACACTATATATATTTAATTGAAAAGTCACTGACTGACTCACTCACTGACTGATTCACTCACTGACTGACTGACACATCAACGCCCTGCCAAAACCGCTGGGCCTAGAAGTGTTAAAATTGGGGGAGTGTTTCTTCTGTGATGGAGGCACCCACTAAGAACCAGGTTTTGGAAATTCCAACCGGAAGGCACGGGTGGGCGGAGGCCTATTCGCTCCGGTCCCCGGGAATAGGATCTTCCAAATCCCCAGCCGCTGGAGAGCCTGTAGCAATGGCAGGGGGCTCAACCAAAGGGGACAACCAAGGGTACGCCAGCAGTTAAAGGCTCCAGCACGAAGTGTCTTTCCTCCAGCACGGAGCTGGCCGGAGGAGAACACAGCCTCCCTGGCCCCTTTTTCTTTTTAACTCTTGCCTGCTTTCCATGATAGAGCCTCTTAGCCCAGTGACTACAATACTAACCATGTCTACTCAAAAGTAAGCCCTATTGTGCTCAATGGGTCTTACTCCCAGGAAACTGTCTCTAGCATTCCTCCCTTCTTTCCAGGATAGATCTTCTTTTCTCAGCCTGGTGTTTACAATCCTAACCATGTCTACTCAAAAGTAAGCCCTATTATGCTCAATGGGTCTTACTCCCAGGAAAGTATGGACAGGGTGCATTCTCAGGGAGCTAGGCTAGGCAGGTCTACTCAGAAGTAGGTCCCATTACAGTCAGTGGGTCTTATTCCCAGGAAAGTGTGGACAGAGTGCAGCATGAGAGCCCAATCCTATGCATGACTACTCAGAGGTAAGTCCCATGACAGTCAATTGGGCTTACTCCCAGGCAGGTGTGGCTAGAACTGCAGCCTGAGAACCCTAGCCTATGCATGCCTACTCTGAAGTAAGTCCCATGACAGTCAATGGGGCTTACTCCCAGGCAAGTGTGGCTGGAACTGCAGCCTGAGAACCCTATCCTAAGCATGCCTACTCTGAAGTAAGTCCCATGACAGTCAATGGGGCTTACTCCCAAGCAAGTGTGGCCTGAGAACTCTATCCTAAGCATGCCTACTCTGAAGTAAGTCCCATGACAGTAAGTCCCACTAACAAAAACTTAGATTTTTTTTAAAAAATTCTCCCTTTAAATTCTCCCTGGCCCTGCCCCCTGACCCTGGCCACGCCCCCTGACCCTGCCTGGCCCCTCCCACTTCCGGGGAACCGGTTCTTGGGCCATGCTGGGCCCACCACTTCCTGAAGGGGATGAAAAGGGGCACAACATGTTTTCCTCCCTATACTGTACATTGAAGAATCCCTGACTGATCCAAGTCCTGTCCCAACCCCTGGACCGAGAAGCATGAAATTTGGGGAGGGTGCGCCTTCTGTGACATCAACATCCACCAAAAACAGACGTTGAGAAATTTAACCCTTAAGGTTGTGAAATGGAGTGCAATGTGTTTTTGTCCTATACTTAACACTGAAGACTGACTGATCAACATCCAGCCAATTTGGTGCCTGGTGCCTGACGCACTGGAGGGAGGGTGCACTAGGGGGATGATGCTCATGGGGGATGTTGTGTGGAAATGATGTGCATGGGGATGATGTGCATGGGGAGTTGATGCACATAGAGGGTGGATGCGTTTGGGGGAAGATGCATATGGGAGGGTGATGAGCAAAGGGGGTTAGATCCACAATAGGAGGATGGTGCGCATGGGGTTTTGTTGTGCAATGGGGTGGATGATGTGCAATGGGGGGATGTTGCACATAGACGGATGTTGCACATTTGGTATAGATGTGCATAGGGGATGTGCATTTGGGGTTGATTTGCATGGGGAATGTTGCAGATTCAGGGTTGATGCGCATGGGGGACGATATGCATGGGGATGATGCAATGGGGAGATGACACACGGTGGATGGTGCACAGGGGGATATTTTACTCCCACAATGCGGGCACATTTCGCTAGTTATTTTATAAATCTCAATTATTTCTCTCCCTCTCTCCTTGTCAACAGTATTTTTTATTTAATTAAAAATGTTTCCAGTGCTTAGTCTTTTCTCCAAGGCTGCAAACCAAGAGACAGGCTAGCAAGCCATGGTTTGTACATGGTGCCATCCAAATTAAAGCGTTCACTGCCTATTTCATGGTCCTTTATCACATGCTTGCCATCACCATTAATGAACACATGCTCTACTGTGGCTTTGTTTGCACAACATACTGACGTTTACTGGAATACAACAAAGTGGCTGGAAAAACAAACAGAATATATTATGAAGATTATGCCTACTGACTCCTCAATCTGTCCAGCCCATCAATAGTGGCTGTTGTTATTCTAATACAGTGATTCTTAAAGGGGGGATCTCAAGACCCCCTTGAGGGGTCACAACTCCATTTTAGGAGGTTGCTAAAACCTGGGTGCCACCATCTTACAATGGGGCTGTGAAGACCCCCAGTGGGGGTGATTTGGGTGGAAGGTGTGGATCCCCCTTCAAGGGAAAAAGGTCCTAGAGATAGCCCTAAGGCCACAGTGACAATGGCAGAATTTCAACCATGGTATCTTTACTTGCTTCCATCACGGAAGTTCAGGACTTGGTTCAAATAAGTATAACAGGTAAGTGAGAACAATAAACCATTAACTGGTAAATACAGTCTCATAAGCACAAACTTACATTACTCCAAACACATCAAAGGCTCCTGTCTTGCAATTCCACAACCACCACTCCTTCCTGCTGTCTCCTTTTTCCTCCTTCCCACCTGCCTCTCCCTCCTTTTCTTCCCCTCTTATTCCCTCCAGATACCATGCCCTGGAGGAGGGTTCCACCATTCAGGCCTGGGTGAAGGTGGTACCTCCTTCCACCAGGCGGGCCTAGTGTCAGGCTGGGGATATCCTGGCAATTTGCCCCATTTGTCTCTGGGTTCTGGCTGCCAAGTCATTCCCCTCGCTGCCTTCCTCCACCTGGAGCGCCGTACCCTCACTCCCCCTTGTTTGTTCTCTGGAGGTCCTGCTTCTCCTGTAGCCCTTTCTTATTCCCCAGTTGGTGCCTCTTTTCTCCAGATGGGGGGTGGCCTTCTCCCAGATGTATATGTGGGCCGGCACTGACAGGGTGGATCATCATGATCGGAGGAGTCCAGAAACATCATGTCCTCCACTAGCTCTTCTTCGAGGGTTGCTTCCGAGCTCCACATGGACATTCAGACTAAAATCCATATTCTTATGGGAGTAAGTCTCATTGAACACAATGTTTCCAAGTAGACATAAGAAGCTCTGGCATCAGTGTATGTCACTTCCGGCCATGACATCACTTCTAAGTTGATGACATCACTTTGGGAGGGGAGTCTGAGACCAGACCCTACAATCCAGAGTAACTACAGGAGTACATAAGAGACATTTACGTCAACGTAGTTACAGCACCACCTAGTGAAAACCTATGGGAAATTCATATTGTAATCCAGAGTAAATTGTTCTTATATCGGAGCAAGGACTCACCGTTACTCTGGATTGTGCCCAGATTGTCATTCTCTGGAATGCTGAAATGCTTGAGAAACTCTGTTCTAATCTATCACTTTTTCATTATAAATTTTCAGAACAGCTCAATGAAGTAGCGATCCTAGCCCAGTTTAGCCTATCAAATGAGGGTCACTCATTCATCATCATAATCATCAATTCTTTATTGTCATTGTATGCATATATAGTGTACACATATAACAAAATTCATAAAAACACCCAGGGACCAGACCTGACACACACACTACAATCCCCAAACACACACACACCCAAGCCAAAATTCCCCCCTAAAGCACACCAGCAATTACACAACAGACCAAGTAATACTGTCCAACAGTTCACTTATGATAGTCCTTAAATTCATTATTAAATGCAGTTATAGCTCTGGAATCAGATCACCTTTTGTGATGAGTATTACCTGGAATCACTGTTCAGGCTTCGAAGTATAAATGATGGTTAAATGACATAAGCTGCAATCCTATCCAATCAATTATCTTGGGACTTATTTCGGAGTAGAAAGGCATAAGATTGAACTCTTAGATATTCGGCCATAGACCTAGACACCTAGTGACTCCTCATATACTGTACTTTATATATGTGAATTCCATGTTATGCTGCTGTATTTTGCCATACAAATAAAAAATAATAAATATTTAGTATTATATGTGGAACTGAAGAAAGAGCCATTATGAGATCATTTTAGATGTAGAACTGGTTTTCCTGGAGTTCAGGAACTGGTGTAGACCTGTGAAATGAGGCTTCCTTGCCACCAATAACGGAAGCCTCCTTAAAAGCTGATGTTACCTTCTGCAGTTCTCATTTAGACCATGGCATGGAGGAAAAGGGATTTCCTTTTTATGCACTTTGGTCCTAGATTCTCCTACCTGCCACATCATAGTTGCTATAAGACTTCCAAAAAGGACATTTGCATGGCTCAAATGACCTGACTTTACTGCAGATACTACTCTTTCCAGATCACAGTCAGCTGGCAATCACTGAACAACAAGATCGTAGGGCATTGGTAGGGGACGTGTTTGGCATGCATTAGGAATTAGGCCATAGGTGTAGTTTCACATATCTGGCAGCCCTTTAGAAGTACCATCTATTGGTGTCTACTGAGTAGGTGGACCAATTTTTCTATTCTGTATAAGATAGCTTCATATACCTGTTTATGTGAACTTGCCATTTTGGAACCATGTGCCGATGAATCTTGAATCTTGTGGGCAGCTGTTCTGATAGTCTGCTTTGAAAGTTAATTTTGTTATGGGCTGAGAAGAATGTGAAATGGAGACACTCTGGGTTTGGGGAACAAGGATTAGACTGTTGTGCTGTTTTATTTGGTGAGACCATGATGATTGATCACCAACAGCATTCCTTTGCGGTGGTGGTGGGGCGGACGGGGAACCGATTGGATCCAATTTAATGTTGTTCTACGGCTTGCTCTAACTGTATTCTAACAGGCTTCACAGAATTTTGCCGTGCATGCATGATATCACAATGAATAATAGTTGGGGGGAAATAGAAATGAAACTTTCAACAGGAAAGAACAGGCAGCAATGTTTATGACTGCAATCCAAATTGAGAAGTAAAGTCAACAAAGCAGACAGACAGAGAGAGAGAGAGAGAGAGAGAGAGAGAGAGAGAGAGAGAGAGAGAGAGAGAGAGAGAGAAGATTGTTATAAAAGGACGGAGAAGAGACTGGTACAAAACTGAACAGAAGGAATGCAGAGGGGGAGCCGAGAGAACTGGACCATGTGAGGCAGGCTGGAAAACAGCCAGGAAAGCTGCAAAAGATTTTAAAAAGTTGAGAATGCCTTGACTGTTTCATGGGATGCAGATAACGTGGGGGCAAAAGCACAAAGCTGCTAATTCAGGCCAAAACAACAGCCTTTAAAAGGAAAAGCAGCCTATTCTCAAAATGACATTACCTTCCAGGTTGGACAGAGCATTGGGGTAGGAAAATTTGATCAACACAAACTGTGAGGGGTATAGGTTGCTTAATAAACATAGCAAAGGAAAAGAGTGCCAAATTACACATAGCACAGCCAGTTTTTCATAGATCCGGAGGTGGAACAGTTATCGGAAGAGAGAAGGGCAGTGACAACAGCAAGGGCAATGGGGAACTGTGGTCTGTGGGAGAAATTTTGGAAATCCTCAGCACCTGTTTCCTTGTCTAGCTGCCTGAAAAAATACATTTTAGGATTTTTTCCCCCTAAAATAAGGAAGTCGACCCTCTGCTTTCCCGGGAGAAATCATTAATAGGCATAATATCTGTCAACAGCATAATTTAGAACTGAATAACACCAGGGGAAAAAATGTCATTATTTTCAACTCACAAAAAAGTTTGAACTGTAATTCTTTGCAATGGGTATAAAGATTGTCCTCTTATCCAATCACAACCAACAATTAATGTTTTCCAAAGGTGATGAAAGGCACTTTGCAGAAATTAAAGAACATATTAAAACAATCTTTTATTTCCTTCAGTATAGATTTTCTGGGAATTCACTTACTATATTTACTCTAATCTAATGGTCACTTTTTTCAGCTGAAGTTCGTCTCAAAAACCAGGGTGTATATTAGATTTGATGATCAATTAGATTAGAGTAAGTGTGGTATTTAGATTATAAGTATAGGGTGCACATTAGATTCAATAGCGCATTAGATTCAAGTAAATACAGTATTTATTCTCTAGTGAACCAAGTAACTTTTGTTCTGTTACCACATGCCATAGTAAAAAAGTAATGGAAAGCAATGAGAACAGTGAAGTTTCAACATGTGAGTCTTTATTTGCAAAATATCATCTTTGCAAGGATTGACTTCTAGACTTAGCTAATGGTTCCCGTATTTATAAATCCTGTTGCAATCTTCTTTCAGTTTACGGGATCTGGTGGTTGAAAAGAACGTAAGAGAAGCCAGATAAAGTTCTATCTGTTCCAAGGGTCTCTAAAGATTTCAACCAAAGGGCCACATCAAATACCTGGCACAGTGTCAAGGGCCAGATAAAATATTTTAAACATAAAATTTAAATACACTAGAGATAGATTAATGAATAAATTGTTTCATGGAATAAATGAATAAATGGTTTCATATTTGCAGTATTTCTGCAAGCACTAAGACACAGCACAAATAAAGAACACACATCTCCCTACCACACCATCACAGCTCCATTTTAGTTTGTTCAACTGTTTCAGAGGCTTTTAAGGGACTAGCGGCTGGCAAGGCCAGTTAGAGGCATGCCGCAGTCTGCATCTGGCCCCCGGGCCAGGGTTTGGAAACCCCCGATCTAGCCCGTCATCCTGCTTTCCACAATGACCCACCAGATGCATTAGTCCACAAGCAGACCAGGAAAGCAATATTGCTTCTGCCATTTGGTACCCATCAACTGGTATGCAGAAACATTTGGAGACATCATAATGGAACATGCATAATATTTCACCTTTAGACACTCATGTCAACATGTCTATTGGCTGTATAAAGGGGGAACATACAAATAACTGACATCTGGGAGAGGATTTTGTTCAGAAGAAAAGCACATGCTTTGCATGCAGAAGATCGCAGGTTCAATCCCTGGTATCTCCAAATTGGGATTCCCCACTTTTGAATCCCTGTTTGGCATGGGGTGAAGGGAGGGCCTTGATCACATGAACTACCTGAGCTGAACTATCTGAGTTTTGGCTCCTTATAACACCTGCACACATTGTCCCCTGTTCAAGCTGGGTCTGTGGCCATGCACTGACTGCCATGTGCCAGAGCTGGCTTTCAGTACACTAGACTAGCACCAGAAAAGCAAGCCTGTTTACTCCACTTCATGTCTGAAGGGTAAAAGTTTAAAAGGAAAGGAAGGGAGCAGAATTCCATGAGCTTAATATTTGCTTTGAGATGATACAACAAAAAAGCATTGAGAATGGGTGGGAAAGAGCAGGTTGTTCTACTGATCTTCAGCACTGACAATTCACACCATAGTTGGCACATGGATTTCTAGCTCAGGCAGGCAGATTTTCTGAAGGGGTCAGAGAAAAGGTTAAGATTCCCAAAGCAATTTGCCACACACGTCTCCCATGGGGAGGCCCATCTCACATCTTGAAAAACACTTTTCTGGAGCCACACTCAATAACCAATACTGTTACAGGCCTATATTGTTGGCTTTAAAAAAAACAACAACACAAAATGAATTCTTTCCGATGATGAGATAATTTAATGAAGTGTGAGCAGGAGGGAAAAAAAGCCATGTGAGAAAGAAAAACAGACAGCCCTGTGTTTTAGATTTCACGAGATCAGACAGCCTTCATTTTTCTTACTTTTCAAATTTCCTGCTAAATTGATTGTTTGAAATATTCATTTTCCCCTTTTCTAGTTTGCTGCGACATGCTGGGACTCTGCAATTCCAATTATACATCTGAAGAGCTAATCATTAATATGTCGATAGTCTGACATCACAAGTTTAAGGTATCGTCTTCAGATAAAACTCTGCCCAAGTTGTAAGGTAAGCATCTATTTAAGGCCCTGCTGCAATGTTCAGTCTCGCTAAGATTTCAAAGTTGAAAACTGTGAATTCAGCCAAATAAAGATGGTATTTAAAGCCAAGTAACCATCAGCGTCCTCTTATGGCTCAGTGCTGTTTTTGAAATACTTCGAATTAGACCCATGGGTCTCCCCACTGGTGTTATGTTACAACACCTGGTGTAGGATTGGTAAGCAGACATGACCCCTGCATGAGCTCTGCCATAGCCCTTATTTATCATCATTATAATAATGCCTCCAGCCCAGCCTTTGGGCAGATGCACTATCCCATGCAAGGGTCATCACATTTGGCTTGGCAATGAAATAAGCTTATTAAATGGAATTCAGCTGAAATGGTGCTGATACATTTGTCATTCTCAATTCTGTTGTTGAGTCTTTTGACATCCTGATAGAAAGCTGCTCTGCTTGCAGTGAATCACTCTGAATGAGGTTTACTAATACTCTGAATATTGCAGTATTTCAAGAGGTTTTGTGAGGTACACAAACTGAACCCTTTCTTTCTATAATTTACTACTTCCAAGGAAAACTATCTGCAAACTCATTCTTCAGTGCATTTTGTACCAGTTAACATCAAATCTAAACACACATTCATTAGAATGTGTTGGAAACTCAAGACTACAAAACTCATGGTGCAGTGCAATCTAATAACATGACAGAAGCCACAACTTTTAAGTGGAATTGATAAATCAATGAACTGATGTGCACAGATTTGAAATTTTAATTATATGACAGACATTTGGGTGATTTCTGAACAAATAAAGAAAATATTCTAGCCGGAGCACTGTTGCTCAACCAGTGGAATGAATTCCACCAGTGGTACTTGGCAGATACCTGTCTCCTGGCAGTGAGACCAAGAACACAGCATAATAAACAGCAGTAGGAGGTTCAGCTCAGTAGGCAGAGCTTCAAAACATGCTTTCCAACACTGTTTACTGATGTTTATTATGTCACATCTGGACTCCCACTCCAGAAGTAATTGACAATGATGTCATCACCAAAAACTTCTGGTGGTACTTCCAATAGCTGGACCATACGAAGTGGTACAGTGAGGAATAAATGCTATGATACATTAAGCCAGTGGCATAGCTAATGCAGACTGGTGCACAGCTCAAAATGTTATCCCAAAAATGATGTCACAATTAGAAGTGATGTCATCCCCAAGTATTTTTAAAAAGAAAATTGGGGAAAAACTTGCTTCCTCCTCATCAGCAGTTCACCACCCTTTTGCCCTGCTAGTGGTGTAGCGAAGGCACCAGGATTCAGAACCAAGTTCTGAAGATTGATCTATACGCAGTGGTGGGATTCAAATAAATTAACAACAGGTTCTATGTCTAATAACCTAAATTAACAGCAGGTTCTGTATCCATAGAACAACAGGTTCTATGTCCCATTTGTAACCGATTCTCAGAACAAGGTGCTCATTAGCAAAGGGTTCTATAGAACCGGTGAGAACCCCCTGAAGCCCACCACAGTCTATATACCTTTGAAATGGTCATCAAGAAGTATTAGTATATGTATGATCATAAGCTTTTAAGTGTAGTGAAAGTTTAAATATAAGGATAATGCATTCTCCTTCATTTTAGAGCCCAGGCAACTCAAATTGCCTCTCTTTTCTCTGCCAGTACAGAGACTCGCCCCACCACACACACTCTACAATAAAAGATGCTTATGTAAAACATGGTTCCATAAAATGAGACTTCAAGAAAATAGGGAAATCTTGCATGACTCCATTAGAAGCCCATAGAGCTGTCAGAGCTTGTTTCCACTGCACATAAATCAGTAGCAGTAATTTAAATCATGATTAATGCTCTCCATATTTTTTCATGTATATCTTTTAGGGCTCTGTTCTATTATGCTGCTCCTGTCTCTCTAAAACTGTGGCATTTCAGAAAGAGTGCTCTGGCTATCACCATGCTAATAAGGAGGATTTATAATGATGTGGTGAAGAGAATGGAGACCAAAAAGCGAAAACGTGAAGAAATAAAATAGAGAGATCTGTTTGGGGATCAGTATTTCTAAGAACTTGCCCCCAAGTTGAGTCTTGGAACTTGTGGATTCCTGGAACCTTTGTGGATGTAGATTTTTGCATTAAACAAAAACAATTAAAAATTGGCAGCCATTTAAAACCAGCCTTCTTACCATTGTACGCAATCAGCGGTATTCCCATTCCTGAAGGCATTAATGAGAATCCATATAGAGGAATCTCGTATGACAGCAGAAATTTGCAACATAAAATGGCTTTTGCAGTTTGCTAGCTTAAAAAAACACTGGAAGCAACATTTGTAAACTAAAAAAGATCAGGTTCCCCTCTCCAGTCATTTTTGCTTTTCAACATACCTCCAGTCCCTAACCTGTCAAATAAGCACAGGATACCTGTATTGCTATAATATTGAGAGTCTTGCTTTCTAGCAGCAGCGTGGTTAAGTCATGCGTATCCTTCTAGCAACCATGTGTATCTTCATGGTCAAGCAAAATGCCTGCTTCCTTGTTATATCACATCTCTTCCACAAAAACACCAGTAACACCTAATTTTTTAAAAAATGTTTTTGTCCTTAGCAGAACTGCAACAGCACTGAGTTTTTAGAACCAATGAAATCTGAGACAACCACTGCAGACCAGGTTCAAAACATTTACGGTAACATTGGAGTTGAGTCACAAAACTAGGCAGCTGGCATGAAACTGTCTTAAATTTTTTTTTAATCTCATAGTCCTCTCTCTCTCTCTCTCTCTCTCTCTCTCAAATATAAGCTATACTGATACTCCAACAGTATACTGTTACTTTCCAAAGAAAGGAGCAAAAGAGGAGTATGATGCAGAAAAGGAGAAAAACATAACCTGACGATCCACCGCTCCAAGACGATCCATCTTTTCCAGACCAATCCTATCCCATCAACATACAAACATTGGATTAACGTACAGTGCAGGAAATTTTTGAATTTGTAGTCAGAAAAACTACACTGAGACAATCCAGGATGTGCTCCCTCCAGGACTGCAAGACTTGTGTTCTTAATTCCCATAGTTATTTCCTATGCGCAGGGAATGTGTGCCTTCCAAACAACATCAGGAGGTACCTTAATATGATACAGGTACCTTAATACAATACAAAACAACACAAGCATTTCTATACCGCCTTTTTGGTCTTTTGGATTGCACCACAGACTTTAATTCAAGGCGATTTACATAGGCAGGCTGATCTAAACCCCCAAAGGGATTTTTACAAACACACAGTGGTTCTATCTTTCAAGAACTGGCTACATTCAAAATGTTACATTCACAGTCTGGTTTTCTCTACTGGCCCCCAACGTCAGAGTAATCAGGGAGTTTGTGATCTTTGGGTTTGTGGGAGCCAGTGCTGCTGAAAAGCTTCACTGTGGCAAACACACAAGGTACCACTATGGTACCCTATTCTTCCCAGTTCTTGGGCACTGCCATTTTAGATTGGCAAGAGTTTCCTCCTGGGGGAGCAGGAAAAAGAGAGTGCCATAAATGAAGGGTGCTGTGACCACAATAATTTTGGGAATTTCTGGCTTACAAGCTCTAGGAACATTAAATGAGTTAGGCCTCTGATCCTCAGAATGCTTGGAACAACTGAAAGTAGTTCCATAGAACAGTCTAAAAATGTCATTTGATATACATCACATCCTGCCCTGTAGCAGCTCACGACATGAAACTCTATTGCTGGCTGTTGCAACCGCTCCACCTCAAAGATGCTACATCCCACTGGAGTTTTCAAAAATGGTTCATATTTATGAAGCAGCCCATAATGTTCTTGTTTTATGACTTGTACACCCTACAATGACACAACAGATCCTGACATGTGGAGGAGCAGATACAGGGGGAGAATTGGTGCAGCCAAGACTGCAGGATGCAAATATATCTTCATTCTGCTGGGCCTAAGGCTACAACATTTATTTGTGTTGTATTCCTTAATATTCCTTGTCTGAAAAAAAAGAAGGTGGATTTAAGGGAACACATGGTGGTGGATTCAGTGTTCTTAAGCAGTGCTTTGTTTTCAAACATCTTTAAGCTTTTCACTATCTCACTCCTTTTCAGTTTTTTTTCTTTTAAGATCCATTGTACCTTTTGCTTTTACTCATGTGCAGACTTGAGAAGTGAGGGCTTTTCCACCAATGGGATGGACACCTGCCTCTTCCTCTCTGTCTGTGGGGGACACCCCACAGATGGAGCTTATCTTGGGTTTCAGGGAGAGGAATCTGCCAAGAACTGTATGCCAGGCAGTAAAAGAATATTTGGCAGAGAGGGAACAAAATAAACATCCGTATTTGGTGGATAATATCACATGATTGGCTCGCTGCACTATTTATGGCCAACACCTTTTCAATTAGGAAAAAGAAGGTCAAATAAGTGTTCCAGAGCTAGACAACTGCTGCAGTGTGCAAGGGCACCACTAGGAAAACAATTCTTTATTAAAGGGGTAGTGAAAGGGCAAAGTGGAGGACTATCCCTGCAATCCAGAGTAACTACAGGAAGACCTAAGAGACACTGGATTGCTCTATGAATTTCCCACAGGTTTTCCACAGGTGGCACCGTAACTACGTTGCTGTAAATGGTCCCGGTGTAAAAGGACTCTGGATTGTAGCCCTACACACACACACACACACACACACACACACACACACACACACACAATGAGAAAGAGAGAAAGGAGAATTGTGGTAATCCTTTTTCATTTCTCTTGAGCACAATTGTTCTCTTTCACACTATGGTACATGACAATATGTAGAGATGTGGCAGAAACTGTAGATGTGCAGAACTATATGTAAAAAATTAATACATTTGCTGTTGAGAAAGTGTATTAAGAAACTGCAACATTTGTTTTGGTCATTAGCACTGGCTAACAAATTTAGCCGAACTTTGCAAATTTCAGTCCAACTCTGGGTGGAGCACATTTTTATCATAATGTACATAGAACCTATGCATGCATGGGTCACATTTAGGTAAATGTGTAAGGTAACCGCTTGTTTTCTTTGTCCAGGACATGTCTTCTTTTTTAACTTTGTATCCTGGAAAAGAACGTCAATGTCCTCCTTTCCCCTGTGAGTGTGCCCTTGAAAACTGGGTGCTTTTGAGCATCAAACCCCTGATGTTCCTGGAAGCAAGATGTAAAACAGCAGGGGTGAAGGGAGGTTGTGATCATCCACAAGTATCACCCAGGCACATTCACCAGCTTCTGCCTGCCAGCATTATTCCTGGCTTCTGCTTGCCAACTTCCACCACCTTCCACCCACAAATATCCACCTGTGATTCCTTTCATCCATCTCATTCACATGCAATGCCTGGTAGCTGACCTCTGCCAACTCCCAAGGGCAAAGCACTATTCATCTTGATCACATTCGCCTCAACCACATTTGCCAACACACACAGACACAGACACAGACACAGACACACACACACACACACACACACACAGAGAGAGAGAGAGAGAGAGAGAGAGCGCGCGCGCGCGCAAGTGACTTGTGCTTGCCCAAGATATTGCAGATGTGTTGGATGGCACATCTGCACCATCCAAAAAGGACAGGAGGCTGACACAGGGAATCAGCTGTACCACTATTGGCAGCACAACACAATGAGTTACACTGGAGCAGGAAGAAGGGCAGGAAATGAGTGGGCTGTGGGAGGTATGGGTAGAACCTAGCAATAACGCCAGATTCAAGGCTTGTTTACTGGTTAGTCTGATTTGCATCACCACCAGGGGCAGTGCAGATCTGAGTAGACCTAATGAGGCTGCTTATGCCCTACCCCAGAGAAGAGAAAAATTTCCCCCTATCCCACAGTAGTGCAGCACCAGCAAGATACAGCAAGAGGCTAAGCAACCCTTCCTGTTCCAGCACAAATTAGGATTGTGCTGCCCATAACAAAAAAGTTGGTTTGGAGCATCAAACCAACCACCATTCACTCTCCATTCATACACACACCCCCTGGTTTCAATTGCAGATATCCAGCGGCTTCTGCCAGCAGGCTTCAGTAGGCAGACTTCCACAGGTCTCCATCTGCTAACATCCACCCACTCCATCACGACTCAGGCAACATATCAGCATATGGCTTCGAAAACCATCTGGCTACCAGCTTCTGTCTGCTTACCTCTGCTGGCTTCCTCCTGGTCAGCCAGTTGACATCCACCAGCTTAAGGCCATGGATAGCCACCTGCTTTAGGCAACTTCCCCACCCCTCACTCTGCAAGTTCACATGTGAACTTGCCTTCTCTCTCAGCCACCATTCAGATCTCTTTTCCACTGCCTTCTCTCCTTCTGATGGTCTTCACCTTCTGGCAGAGCTGGCAAGAGACAACTGAGCATCCCTGTGCTCAAAATGGGGTCATCTGGATTTCATGATGTCATAAAGTTGTTTATGTCATAGAGACACCTGCTTGGCCTTCACATCCCACCTCGGTTTGGTTCCCTACTTATCAATGCATGGTTGCCAATATAAAAGCTACCAGCTTTAGGTGCCAACGTATCTGAATTCCTGTCTGGCACAATTGTTTCACCCAAAACGTATACATACTAAATGGACATGAGGGTAGAGTTTTCACATTTTTGTCATGCCCTGCATTTTTCTTGGAAATCCTTGGATGTTACATTTTGGGGTGCTTTGTCTTCATTGCTGCTTATGACATCTGTTCGTCCTGATGTGTGTAGATCTCTGCTAATGTCACTGATGTGTGACACCCAGGTGCATTGATGAGACAAGGTCAGTTGGTGAGATCTTGACTGTCTCCCCTGTTTAGACTCTACTTTCTTGGTATTTGTACTAAGCTAAAGGATAGGACAAATCCTTCTATCCTTTAGCGTGGTAGGGATTTGAGAGTGGCTGCAGAATTCAGCTTTCTGTGGCTCACTACTTTCTAGTCTTTAAGGCTGCAGAGATAAGTTTGATGGTGTGTTGGGGGAAGCAGTGCATGATAACATTTTTGAAACTGGGGGATGGCAGTTCGTACTCTAGGAGTGTATCTTGAATACCATCTATTTTTCATTCCCCTTCTCTTGATTACAAGCTGCATGATAAATTATGCAAACTGCAGTGATATATCTGGTTCATTTATATTTGTGCAGATGTCAACTCATCTTGGGGAATCATTTAGGTAACTAAGGGCACAATTCAGAGTAACTACGGGAGCATGTAAGAGACATTACATGCACCCGTAGTTACTGCACCACCTAGTGAAAACCTATGGGAAATTCATATTACAATCCAGAGTAACTTGTTCTTACTCCAGAGCAAGGACTCTCCGTAGTTACTCTGGATTTCACCCTTTAATTAATTAATTTATTTTATAACCTGCCTTTCTTCCCGAAGGGAATTCAAGGCGGCTTACAACATGTAAAAATACAATAAAATAAAAATAACTTAAAATATATACAGTTTAAAAATTGATTAAATAAAATACATAAAATATTTTATATATGAAACACAGCTATTCTCAGACCATTTAACCCCCAGTTAGGCCAGCCTAAGTCCCAGCACAAGTCCCATCTGACCAGGGAGTGTTGCAAAAGTACTATAAGGCACTTCTACACCACTCTTTGGGGTTAGGCCACTCCATAGACTTGTGCCAGCCACCCCACACCACCATGAAAACAGGGAGGTGGTGAGTTGTGCTGGTCTAAATAAATTAGAATTGTGCCCGAGGTACTTTTCCTTTGTATATGCAGAGTACAAGCACCCCATCTTGGAGAGCCCCACCAGCAACAAGACTACCCTCCTCTTTTAACCTCCACTAACAAACTGGTGTTGTTGTAACACATCAAGGATTTCCAAAAACTGCCCCTCTTCCAATGCACCCGAAACAGAACCTGTCAGATGAATGACCTCTTATAAATACCCTTCAAATATGCCCAGCCATAATCTGCCAATGCAAAGTGCTTTCCTTAGGAATCACCACAGAAATCAGTTAAATCCTTCAAATAACTTACAGCTGTGGTTTTGAGATAATTACAGCCCTAAACAGCAGCAGAAGAAAAAAATACTTTGCATGCAATTAAAGAAAAAACTTCCTGAAAACACTTTGCTTTCTGTGCCTTCATCATATTCAAACTGCAAGTTCTTTCCTGAACTGATCCATAGATTAAAAGGGCAATGTGGAGTGTGTCAAAGCAGATACACCGTAGTTGCTGATAACAAGCAAGATCAGACATTGAGGTTTGGATAATTTAACGTTTCAAAGCTCATCATGCTTTCAGGTCATTCAAATATTTCTACCTTTCCTTCTAAAAAATCAAAAGGAACTGAAAAAGTGAGTGTGTTTCCTCCTTAGCATAACTGCTACCATAATTACTGACATGCTGGATTTTTGTTGTTGTTCTTGTTGTTATTGAATTACTGACAAGATGGACTAAGTATGAACCAGGAATACCATGGGCCTGAATCTGAGACCTCAGATGAAGTTTGAACCCATTTTTGTTAATTGTTTGCAGTATCTGGAAACTGCTTTTGGATACAATCCTCAGCATGTCTGCTCAGAAGTAAGTCCCATTGCATTCTACGGGACTTACAGAAGGGTGTGTATAGAATTGTAGCCCTTGTCTCTTGAGTCTTCCTGCAGGCCCATTTCCAATCATGTCAAACCCAATTTCCAATCTTCCATGTCAAACCCAAACTCCTTTCATGCAAACCTTCTCTCAATAGGACTTGGTGTCCTCAGGGAGTGTGGATGTAAAAAGGTGTTTCAGAACACTGAGGTCCAGTCAGTGTGATTGGCAGGTTCCAATCACGGTCCAGTCACCGTGATTGGCAGGTTCCAATGACATCTTGGGATCCTTTCGGTCCAGCATAACTATCAGCAGCCTGGTTGTCTACCTTTACCTGGTCGACTTCTTGCTTGCTACACTTCAATGCAGGAATGATGGGTTGGAGACCAGACACCCTGGGTCTAATTTGATAAGAGCTTTACCAGTCTCACTCCAGCACTAAGAAGAGATGCAGGGCAGGCAGGCAAACACTAATTTGGTAATAAGCAAAATGAAACCCTTTTAAACATGACCTACTTCACCACGTATTAACCTACAACTCCATCTTAAGGACAGCAACTACAAAGCCAGACACAGCATGGTCAATGAGGACCAGCCCTCAATATGTGCATTTTGGTAACACACGTTAAATGCTATCCATGCGCTTGGTTCAGAGGTAATTGGATGGATTATTTTCTTCATAACCTGATGCTTGTTTTTGTTAATGGTGCCCTCAATTGCCCTGACATGGAAGGCAGGATGTACTGGCACATTTCCTCTGCCAGCTGTTTGGTTTTTCTTGCCCATGCTTGCCTCTGGATCTTGACTTGCGCTCTTCGTCTCTGCATGTTTTAATACCTTTTAACCTTTGCTTTTGGAGATCTATCAATTTTTTCCTGTACAATCTTGAATTCTTTTTGAAAGTTGGCTATTTTCACTTTTAATAACTGCTTGGAGTTTCAACTGGGATTTAGTACACTGTATTCTAACTTCCATATCCTGGCTCAGAAAAAAAGAAAGAAAAACCCAAAGAATTCCTGTTTCTTTGTTTCTCTTAATCATGATCCATCCTTTCCAAAAAGAGATCAAGGAGAATGTTCCTCTCCTGCAAATATTTTGAAAGTTTTTGAGTTTCAGTATTTCTGAAACCTGTTTTAAAGTAGTGTTGAAAGAATTTGTTCCACCCTCCTGGTTCTTTAGATAGTATTGAAGAGATCCAGACTGCAGATTGGCTTACTCTACAATCCAGAGTAATTATATGAGCACATAAGAGACATTTATATTGACGTAGTTACGGCACCACCTAGTGAAAACCTATGGGAAATTCATATTGCAATCTAGAGTAAATTGTTCTTACAACAGAGCAAGGACTCCCCATAGTTACTCTGGATTGCGTCCTTAGTTGCTTGTGGCCTACAATAATCACATCCTAGACTTGCGTTGTGAGGCTTCCATCACAGTGAGGGTCAAAGAATACACCAGGCTTTTGCCTGACATGGTCTGAAAACTCAGATAAAGAAAAGAAACAATGAAAAACCATCCCTTTGTCAGAGCAGATGCCTCAGAATGAATGAGATGATAGGTGCATCTGGAAAGTACCAGTGTAATTTATACATGCACAGGTGGAGCCTCTTCATCCACAGATTTGGCATTCATGAGTGTGACTCAGTGTGGGTACTGTACCTGAACCATAGGTCTTCACCTGACCTCCAAGCCACAACCAGAAGCACCTTCTGATTATATCTAGGAGGCTTTCTCCTCCATGTGCATCCACTCTGGGTTTCAGAACACCTCCTACAGATGTCAAAATAAGCTTCCAATTTTTTAAAAAAAAACCCCAAAAAACAAAACCAGACGTGCCTTTCCAACCTTTCCAGATATAAATGAAAGGCACTTCTGGTCTCATCCAGAGGACCTCTGTTAGCTCTTGCCCACTATCCATTATTCACAGTTTCATGGGGGGCATATCCAAAAATTGATACCCCACATTTACTGAAAGGGTGCAATTCTAAAGAAACTTTCCTGGGAGTAAGACCCTTTAACACAATAGGGCTTACTTTTGAGTAGACATGGTTAGGATTGTACATTTTTAAATCTGTTGTTAACTTTTTGTTTTATAGCTTGCCTGTAATAACTTTTTAAAAACATGTTTATCTTGTCCTTATTTCCTTTGGACTTGCAGCGTTTAGTTAGTCCCCTCCTCCATTTTATTAAAAACAGATATACTGTATTTTAGTTTCTCTTTGTTTTGTTCTGGTTGTATTTGTATTATGTCTTTAGATATTTTTTTTCTCACTAAAAGGAATATAATACACATTAGTTTGGTTATTTGTTGTTCACTTGAGCAAAGAAGCTTGTTGCAAATCAAAAATGCTATGAGGGGAGCAAAGATGTTTGCATTAGGAGTAAATTCTATATCCATGTGGAATGAGCTTGATAAGAAATCTTTTTATAAGGAGTCTTTTTATAAGGATTGTTCTAAAAGATTTGTGGTTATAGCTAGTTTCTAAAGCATTTTCTATGTAGCCCTATCCATGGACAGGAATTGTTTTTGTTCCAAGGAAGGACGTGTGGGAGTCACAGAAAAATCTGAGGATATCCCTCGAAAGAGAACATAGAGAATCCTAAAGTGAAAGAAAAGTAGAACTCAGTGACCATCTGTGGCCTCCTCTCTCATTTTCTTTTTTTTAATTTTTGTATTATTAATTTTCAGATACAGGTAAAGGTAAAAAAGGAACATTAAAAAAGAGTGAGGGAATACACAGGGGTACATACAATGGGACCTCCATTGTACAACACATATCTTCTTTTTCTCCAGAACTTCTTCTCACAAGTCAATACATCTGCATTCCATCAGCTTATAATCATCACAATATCCATACTGTATGTTTAACATTTCTTCTGTTTCATACCTAACACATTTGTGAATACCTTCAAACTTCATTAGTCTTTATAATAGTATACTTGAATTTAAAAAAGCAGGCCTCCATCAGTCTTGAAAGACTATGGTCTCGTGCTCGGCGCTATACCTGAATATACCTTCAATAATCTTATCAGTACTATCTTCCATTAGCTTACTTCAGTATAGCCCAGGTTAATTGCTGGATCCTACAATCCAGAGTAACTATGGGATGACATAAGAGGCACTTACTCTGGATTGCTCTTTGCATTTCCCATAGGTGGCACCATAACTACAACAGTGTAAAAGGTCCCATAGTTACTCTGGATTGTAGCCTTGATCTCTCTTATGTAATCCTTTCTTCTGTCGTATTGCGTAAGAATCTTACCTCTCTAAACTTATTATAACTGAGATATTCTTCATATATATCTGAACTGGTTTGATTACTATATCTGGATCCTTAGATCATAAGCCTATCATGGGGCCATCTTTATCCTTCCATTCTATTTTTTTTCTTCTTCTCTTTACACTTATGCAGCAGCATCTCTGCTCCTCTGGCACAATGAATTACTTCCCTTCCACTTCCAGACTTTCGTTTACAATAATCTTATCTTTTCTTTACAATAATACATCCACATATTCAAACCTCTCATTTCTTCTTATGGCCATTCAAAGTTCCTCATTCCGATTTCCCAGCCTTCCTTTACAAAATCCGGACTATTTACTTTCTGATTCTTCAGTCTTCTGATCTTAATCTTTAAATAATAATTCTATTATCTACTCCACACTTTACAACCTGCACACTTTACAACCTGCCACTTAATCCGCCATTTGGCTATGAAAATGAAAGTGAAAATGAAGACCAAAAATACAACCAATAATAATTAAATGAGCCTTATAATATCCAGTCTCTTCTAATAATTCAATAATAACATCAGTCTAAAATCTAAAGTCAATCTGTGGGAATTCTTTGTTTATACAAAATTCTTTCACGGCTGCACCATTAGCTGCTAACTTGGTTATCTGTTCCTGCAGCAGAGCTTGGACATAAATCACCCATAAAGACCCATTCCCCCAAGTATGGCCTGAGACTCAAAGTCTCCAGCCATCCACCATGCCTCCAGGCTCCATCCTCTCTCAATTTCAACCAGTCTCTCACAACTTTGAGCAAGAAGTCATAAACTGTAAGCATGTAACATGTCCAAAGCCAATTTCAGGTAGGTTGCATAGCACCTAGCTCAGCTGTCTTTGAAAATATAGAGCTGAAAATACAGGGTACAGAGGTGCTGGGCACGGTGAGAGAGAGAAGTGGATCTTGGCCCTGAAGTGGTGGGAAGTTGGTCACTGGAAAGAGTGGATTGTGTGGTTGGAAATGTATCCAACTCTGCATTCTTCTTTGACTTCCAAGCTGGAATGGTTGAATTCTGAGCTATGCAAAACAAACAGCAGCAGCACAAAGTGTAATGGGACCTTTGGCTGATCGCAGCTTAGATTTGAAGCTTAAATTGATGATGTCACTTCTGACCATAACATCACTTTCAGTTTAATGTAATAACTTCCAGTGGTCATTCTAAAAAGTGGGTCCTGGTGCTAAAACATTTGAGAACCACTATTCAATCAGTTGAACATTTTTGGCTTACAGGCTTCTTCCCTTTTCTTAGTTTGGAGATGAGGAGGCTGGTGAGCTAGTCATGGAATTCCTACTTTAAGGTTTTTGGCACAATCTTCCTATCCTGTTTTTAATGATAGTCTCATAATCGCCTTGTATGCACAGCAGACTTTGGTGGATGAAAGTGAAGTTATATTTTGGGAGGGAACTGTGCTAGTGAATGGTAACTTCATTCAATATTAGAGAATATTCTATAGCAGCTGGATAATGAAGTCCATACTGGTGACCTCTATTTTTCACTCATCATGGTGCTGTTATTAAACTTTGGGCACAATCCAGAGTAAGGGCTGTGAGGAAAGCCCTAGCGGGGCTGCCACAACTATTCTGTATCCAGAACAGAAAGTTATGCTGCATCCAGAGAGTCAGGAAGCCTGGGCTGCCCTAAATGCTCCAGAGCATGGTAAGTCAGTGAAAGCTGGGGAGGGCTTGCTCCTGAAGAGACCCCCTTCAGATCACACTGAACAAGGAACAGCTGTGGTGCCTGCATTATAAGGAAGCCCAGCAATTCCTGACACCAGTTACAGTTGCAGCAGGAGAATACAATACAGCAGTACCTATAGTGGAAGGTGGATGCTTGGGATGGCCTGCTGTGTCCTGAGGTTAGTGGACTGCCATAGTTGTTCCATATCCTGAAGTTGAGAGGCAAAGTTTCAGCTAGACTGGCCAAGAACTCATATTTTTGTTGAACACTGACATTCTTACTCTGGCTTATCATGAACCCCTATGGATCAACTCATTACTATACCTGCTCCTGAGGTGGTATAACTCTGAGGAGCTGGAAGAGGGAATTTCTGCCTTGGAAACAGGCTCTGGAAACAGAGTAACTGCTCTGTCCTAGGCAATGCTAAACATGCCCTCAACATGCCTCTCCTGAGTTGCCTAAGCTGCCGTGGTTAGGGCAGAGCAGGTCCACCTCTTTTGGGGCACCCTATGTTGCCTTGCTCTGCCCCAAGACTTTTCCAGAGTAACTAGGGTGGTGCATCTTGCTGTTGCTCCACCCCAGTGATAGATAGGGCAACCCAAGTGCTACTCTGGATTGGGATGCCTGTATAGTACATGTATCTCTTGTTATCCACTACAGTTTCGGTCTGGAACCTTCCATGAATAAAAAAAAATCTGTGGATAGAAAATGAAAAAATAAAGACCCACTTCCCGATTTCTTGCTTCTCCATTGCTCCTAATGGAATAAAGTTGTGCTTCAATATCTGCAGAGATTTGATTCTGGGATTCCTTGTTGATACAAAAAATTGTGTTAAATAAAAACAGTTAAAAAAATAAAAAGTATGTCTCTTTACAATGGTTTAAAAATATTTCTCTACTGTTGTTTCTACTTGCACATCTGTACTCTCTGCAACAATAAGAAAGGCATTTTTAAAAACTGATTTTCAGTGGCCATTTGTGTCCAGTCAAATCCATGTAAAAAAAAATCCGCGTATGACAAGGCTGGACCTGTGTTCCATCATATTCAGATCCCACACAAGCAATAGTAACGGTAACTGTAATTTCTTCTTTTGCATGCTTCCCAAGCCAGAAAGCTCTTGGAGCTGTAAGGGAGAGAAGCTAGGAGGGAATCCTGCTGTGTTGGTGGTGGGACTCGGAAGTGGGTCCCAGCACAAAACAATGAGCCCTTCTATTGCAGCATGTGTTAAAACAGTAAATAGGACATAATGCCAGTTGGAGGAGAGGCAGAGAAAAGGCACCAGACAAAAGTGGGTTTGAAGCCAAAAAGCAAGTCCAAACACAGCAGACAATGCAAGGGGCAGCCAAACCCAGAGGAAAATGAAGCCATGATAATTGCAGCAGCCAAAGAGTCTTTCCAAAAAGAGAAAGAAGCAGGGACTTGGAAGTCAGAGGTAGAAGGCAGGCAAAGCCAGAAGATGAGTGGAGAGGAACAAATCAAGAAGTGGAAGACATTGCAGACAAAGAGTTGCTTGGCAAAGGCCTAGAAGTCTACATGTTCCAAAGCAGCCTTGATCAATAAGGAATGTCCATCAATCTGCCCTAAGAAGGCAAAGTTGGGACATAACCCAACTTCCCCAGAGGTCCCCCACAGCTTTAGTATCTCACGTCTGTAAAAAGCTGCACTCCTATCTTAGGGTTGCCTTAATTCTTTTTCACAAAATTGGGACAGGACTTTCAAAATCAGGATTGTCCCTGTTTTCGGGATATATGGCAACCCTATCCCACCTGCAGTTTTGCTCCCTCCATCTTCCTTCACCCTCCTCATATCAGATCTACCAGCACTTAGAAGATAGGAAGAACTCTGGTGGATCAAGCCAAGGGACCACGTTAGTTCAGCATCCATTTTCTTGCCATGGCCAGGAGTTCCACAGATTAATTACATGTTGGTTACCTTTCTATACAAAGGTCACAGTCATCAACATTAGCTGTGTTTCACATAGGCAAGATGGGATTCAAGGACATTAACAACCGGTTCTATGCCCATCTGGCAACCTCTTTTAAATGGCTCTTTTAAAACTTTATATGTCCTATCTCTCGTTAACAACCGGTTCTATAGAGTAGGTGCAAACCTGCTGGAGCCCACCACTGGGCAAGTCACTATTTCATAGTATGTACTGAATGTACACATTATGTACTGAACAGAAATGTGATCAACCTATAGATAACATCAAAAGCATATACAGATAGTTCCAAAAATATTGAAAGAAGCAGAACTTTTATCCGTGAAAGTGTTAAAAAATAACCTATTTTTTTTTTTAAAAAAGAAGCATTTGATTTTGGTTCTAAATGAAGCTTGGCTCTCTCTCTCTCTCTCTCTCTCTCTCTCTCTCTCTCTCTCTCTGTTGCATGCTTAATTTTCAAAGGTGGGACTGTCAGGATGTTATTGAAGGTGAATATTCTCTCCTGCTTATCTTTTTGTTAAGCCATCTGGTAGGCTTAGCTGTTAACCAATGAGAGGAATGCGCCACATATCTTTATATGCATCTCATTAATTACCCAGTAGTTTGGGACTGAAACCTGATGTAAGAGAACATGACTTCCAAACAGACGTTACTCCTAAAAAAGAAGACCTCTCCAACAAACACACTGTCAGCCTGTGCCTAAAGGGATAATTTGTTAGATTTCCCTCAAAAGTTAAATTAAGGCATGACGAATGACAGGGTATAGGACTGTGGTGAGGAAATGCAGCAGAGCAGTAACCCAGAATAAACCCTGCATTGTGTAAATATGGCTCTTACAGCAACACACCTGCCTGAACATTCATGGTGAAATTATATATATAAAGCTTACCTAGGCCAAGATTTATGATCTTTCTCTTCACCCAACCAAACGCTCTAGTTCAGGGGTCTTGAAACTTTTTGACCAAAGGGCCACAACAAATACCTTACTCAGTGTTGAAGGCCAGAAAAATATATTTCAAATATAAAATTTAAATAAACAAATTAGAAATGGAACTGAGATTAAAGAACAAATGGACTCAAATTTCAGGGATTTTTGCAAGCACTGACACACAGCAGAGAAATAAAGCACTTGAATGGACCCCCATTTCTCCCACCCCAACCATCACAGCTCCAGTTGTGGTTGGTCAACTGGCTCAGAGGCTCTTAGAGGACCGGAGGTTGGCCCTGGGCCGGTTAGAGGCTTGCGGCAGAACACATCTGGCCCCTGGCCTGGGATTTGGAGATCCTTGCTCTACTTTTTCATATACTGTATACTTCTTTAAGGATGCAGTCTTAAGAATTTTAGGCTGGCCTACCTCACCTGGCCTATTTTGCCATGATGGTGTGTGGAGGTCAGCATATCCATGTGCATTGGCCTTAACTCCCCACCCCAGAAGTAGGGCGGAAGTATCTTACTGCACTGTTGACACCCCCAGCCACCTGACTTATGATGGAGTTTAGGACAGCCAAAGAGCACAATCCTAACCGTGTCTACTCAAATGTAAGCCCCATTGTGTTCAGTGGGTCTTACTCCCAGGAAAGTGTCTTTAGGATTGCAGCCTAAGTGGAGGTCAGAATTGCAACCCTAGTTATCCATTTTTGTTTGTCACTAGTAAATATCCCTCTGACATTAAACCTAGTTTAGGGCCTGATCCTATCAAGCCTGATGCCAGTGCTTTGCTGGCTCCATTGGCCAAACTATCACAAAAAGTGCCACAAGGCACTTTTGTCCCTGAGGCACAGGTACACCTCCAGTACCAGGATCATCAGCTGTTGGCACAGTGCTGCTATCTTGGAGGATGAGTAACAAAGGCTTCCATGTTAAGTTTTAACACCAGCTGGTGGAATGGCATTAGGGACCAATAGAGGTTGGGGAAAAAACAGAGCTCAATGGGGGAGGAAGGGGTAGGGAAAATCAGGGCCAGGGTGGAGACAGCACCAGGCTCTGCCACCATATTTTAAACACTTTCCTAATCCAGGAAACCCAACATGGGTCTACACAACCAGACATTTGTGTTCCATTACCCCAAAGATTACCTCTAGCAATGCTTCCCTGCCCCGTTATATGCAGCAGTCAACATTTCAGTGGCACTGCAGCCCTTAAGTGGCACAAGCACTCTGGAAGCCTGTGAATGATTCATCCCATTTCCCCCCTCAAAACCTACTCCTCCTGCTTACTGTAGGTGAATTATAGTCCACTTTCTCCACAACTCCCTGCAACTGCCTTCCAAGTTCTCCAGGTGTTGCCAGCCTACCTTATAGCATCCTAGTCCAGCGCAAGTGACTTATGTCACTTGCCCAAATAGCAGTCTGTATTGTTTTGTTACTGCAATTTGCTATCTTATAGCCACAATCCTATCATTTCAGTGTGATAGTATCACCTTCTTACAGAGGTGGTTCACTGCCAACAGTGAGGAAGCCCTACACCAGTAGCAGCTGGAAGCAGTGCAGCTGTCAGAACAGGTAATGTGGTGGTGGGCATATTGATGGTGGATCACAGTTGGTACTAGTAAAAGGGAAAGTGCAATAGTTGCTGGAAGCAGGTGAAGGAAGATTATGAGGAGCCACAACTATTTCATTCCCCAATTTAATGGGATTTAAAGATAAAACAGAGTCTTCAGGTGTCAACCCTACTATCTACCATGTCCCTTGCATGCATCATCTCCAAATGCCTCCTGTTTTCTATCAGTCTTGAGGACAAGACAGTTTCCAGAAGCTGATGAAAGGGGAACACACTCCCAGATCCCATGAATTCCAGAATGTTTCTTGGCAGAGAGCTGTCCTCAAAATTCTCCAATGCAATAAAGTAATTAAAGTGCCATTTTTGGATAAGTTCTGGTTCTTTGTGAAAATGCATTGAAATAAATTGTTACATACAAGCATCTGAATCTCAGCTTTTATGCCTTTGCCTTCTTATTACTTATTATTACCAAACTGCTTTTGTTCCTCAAGGAGTCAGTATTCCAAGTGATAAATGTAATAATGGGTTAATGATTGCAAAGAGAAATCATAATGCATATGGATAATGGTAGGTGGTGTTAACAGACTGGATATTTGTCTCTATTCTTCTTCATTCTTCTAAAGCCTGAAAAGATGGAACTTTTTATCTCATCACCTTGGAATGTTATGCTTCAGTCATACTAGATGCAGTCTGTTGTGCCCTGAAGCTCCATTCCACATTAGTTACCACACGAGGGCCAACTTGTATGGTAAGGTGATGCCTCCTGTAGGCATTGCACTGGAGGCAATGAGAGGTGTGGTAACAAAATGAATTTATCTTGGCATGAACACCATGTTCCCATCATTGTTCCTTCACCTGCCAAAGTTTAACTGGCCCATTTTGAACTTTCAGGTGTACCTTGTGCACAGCATCAACTTGCGATATATTGTAAGTGAACTAACAAGAGATCTCATTGCAAGGAAGGTTGTTGCATCCCATCTCGCTTTGACTGGTGTGCATTTTCTTTTTATTTAGATGCATAGGCCATTTTCTTTCAAACCACCCCCCCCCCCATGCTTAAAATGGTGTATAACAGAAAATTGAATGTCATAACACTTGGGGGAGAAAAGTTGATTGAAAAAAATCTCACACTAACACCAGCCACCTGGACCAAGAGCAAAAAGAAAAAAAAAAGAAAAAAGAAAAAAAAGAAAGGAAAAAGAAAACAGATAACAAAAAACACTGATTCAGATAATACTGGATGCATAGATGAGGTGGAATAAATGTTTTCACCAAAAATCAAAAAGGTATAGAAAAGTATTTCCCAACTACAAATATAATTACTAGCGTGTGTGACTCTATCTCTATCTCAAAAGAGCTGCTCATTTGCTGAACTTTCTTTTGTCTGGCCTGGGCAGTACGGTGGTGATGAGAAGAAGAGCCTCCACTGGATTAAGCCAAAGGCCTTAACTCCCTCCCCCAGAAGTAGGGCATAAGTGTATTACTGCACTTTTGACACCCCTGTCGTGAAGCTGATGTATGGTTTGATCACTGCTATCTCAACCCCATAGACCAAAAAAAGAGGATTGATCTGTGTCTGCAACTTCTTGAAAAAAAGAGATCAAGGAGGCTTTTTCAGTACAGATTTTACAAATGCCTTTTTAGTGGAGGGGACCATCAACTCATTTATGTGACATATTTACAGGTTGAACCTCACCATTCGTGACATTTGGTTCCAGGAACCTCTGTGGTTATCCATTTTTGTGTTATACAAAAGCAATTGTGGTATGCAAGGCTGCTTTTAAGCCATTAACTGCTATTTAAGGGAAGTTTATCTTTTAATTTAATGAGTCAACCTAATTAGTACTGAGACAAAATTGCTGATCAATAAACACCTGGGATGTTTATTTTTGGGTGAATCTGTAAATTCACCTGGGATGAGCAGAGGTGGGGCTATCATGTGCACCATTGCTCTTGTGTTCATGTTCTTGAGAATCGCCTTCCTACAGTCCCAGTTCTCAAGATGAATGAGGATGTCAGAAGAGAGCTTTTGTGCCAGCCTCAACCCATGCTTTTAATCTTCCATGCGGCAAATCCCTCCAGATAATGAGCAAATTCAGCAACACTAGTCTGTTAGTTTTCTTCACAAATATCCCTTGAACGATGAGGTGTGTGGAGAAGGGGAAAACGACCAAAACATTGCTGTGACCTGCAAGATAAGGTTGGGTTGATGTATAGACTCTGCAAGGAGCCATTTGAAACAGCTGTGGCAGAGCCAAACCCATCCCACTAAAAATCTTTTGAAGAAATGCTCCAAACCATTGTTTTTCCGCATCCAGTTCTACATGAGCCTACAGTTTGTTGGGCGCACACATACAAACAGTACTTTCCATGTTACTTTAATCAGTTCAGAACAGCAAGGCTGAAAAGATATATTTCCATGGCTAGACTGCTACAGACTGTGGACTTGGCTGACAATCAATGCATGCAAGATGCACCATGTGCAAGATGCACCATGTGCAAGAGTTACCACATTGTGTTTTCCAATAGCATTACTGAAGTCAAGCATGTGAGGAGGAATGAATTAAGAGGAAATAAGTGTGGAGGTTGGCTTGGTTATCAGAGGAATCAAGCAGCTTTGCCTACAAATCCTGGTTTGATTTATTGTGTTTACTGATTAGATAGGGAGTTGAAGCTATTTAAATTATTTGGCCAAGAAAACCCGAGCATATGGCTTCTCCAACGTGCATGTGCAAACATGAACACCACTATGAGCTAGATTTTTGCTCATCTCTCTCTCTCTCTCTCTCTCTCTCTCTCTCTCTCTCTCACTGTGTGTGTGTGTGTGTGTGTGTGTGTGTGTGTGTGTGTGTGTGTGTGTGTGTGTGTGTGTGTTTTATGAGTCTGAGATGAATAAATGGCCTGGTTTAAATTACATCCTGTTGAAGAAATTTGTGCAACTTAATTCACTAGCTCCCAGTCAGCATTATATTACATGACCACCACTAGTATACTAAGGTTGTGGTATGTGACTCGCAGACAAGACACCAGCCATGGGACAAAGATCACATTCTTGCAAGGAGAAACTGTCCTTGAATACTTTCTCCAATGATTTAGAAAGGGAAAGGTCATTCTCTTCCCCACTCCCTTGGTCCATCCAGTTTGTGAGATTTGGATCCCAAAGTTGACTCTGTGTGTGTGTGTGTGTGTGTTTGTGTGTTCATTGCTTAAAGCAAAACAAAATCTGGCTGTGATTGTCTATGATTCATACTATTTTGTATGTTCTTATTTCATTCTGCTAATAGTTTGAGAAACTGGATATTTCACACTGTTTCTCAAAATTATCTCTGCTGCTTGTGTCTCACTTCTGTTTTTAAATATTTTCAGTGCTACTCATAAACAATGAAATGGTGCACCTTTGGTGGACACAGATAAAACTCCCCTATTCAACAGATCTCAAATATTAATCTTCAAAGACCCAGGACAAATAAAAAAAGTCTTCACCAAGCACCAAAGGGACAACAGAGTCAGAGGCACTATAATATGGATTGTATTTCCACAACAAGGTGCCACAACAGAAAAGGCCCTTTCTTTGATCATCATCACCATGAGAAAATCTGGAGATGAGCCTCTGATAATTACCATAAAATCACATGGGAGATCTGTTTAAAGACTCACGGGTTAAGATGGCAAAACTCACTAGTGACTGAACGGGTTTTTCATAGGGTTGCGGCTCCAGTGGTCTGTAAAGGATTTTCTTCTCCTCTTAACAATTAGCAGACAGAGAACTATTCCACATAAAAATTTGATGGTTAAGTGCCATGCTTATTGGTGGTGCTTGCAAATAAGTAAATGTTATTGTAGAAAATAAGAGGGCATATAGAAAGGTGCTTCATTTACATACATCATTCACAAAATAAAAATCTGGATTTTATCTACACAGAACATGGGTTTGGCTTTTTACTGTGTTTTGTGTAAATTCTTATTTCAGAGTAATGGGCTCTGGGCACCTTCCTGAATTGTTTTGCTGTTGGTTTGGGCTCTGCCAACCCCAGGTCTGTACACTAGAAGTAAATTCCATTGACTTGGACGGCAGCCACAGTTGTTGGAAAGCAGATTTCTCTATTCTTGTATTCCTATATGAGGACCACACTCCTGTTTACAAGATCATTTTGGTCTTCTTGTGTAAACATGATTTGCTTATTTGCTTAAACTTGATTCAAGCTACTAACTAAAAACAAACCTTCAGTTTATCACAAGTGCTCATCTTTACACCTTGATATAACAACTTTTGGGTACATCTCTGTTTCCCCATTTTCATCTGGTGGGACTTTGTTCTCTAATCAATGCTTTATGGAAGTATTTTGCCAATGATTAAAGTAATGGTGGATTATTTGTGGGTTTATACTCTTAAATCCACAAAAATCTGCTTAAATATTTTCAGTTATACAAAAGAAACGATAGGAAATGGTCTGAGAAGAAGATAGGAGCAAAGGAATTGCTTCTTGACTTTGCCAAGTCAGTTTTATGGAGCATGTTGTCTAAGGAACCCATCCAACTAATTCTTGAATATGTGTTTGGCCACTGTTATCTTCCAGGCCCATAGATCTTCCAGCCATAAAGCACATTTGCGTCTCCTCAGAAGCAAACTGGTGCAAAGAGGTGCACCAGCCTATGGAGCTGAATCCAGCTTAGAGAGAGAGAGACTCTTAAAGAGAGAGACTTCTGTGCCATCTGAGCTCAGCCCACATGGCAATCTGAGGGTGGCAGGGAGGAGGGGAAGAGGCAGGTGGAGGTATTTCTGGGGAATGGTGGGCGATGGGATGGAGGGGAGTGGGATGCACTGCTTGGATCCACCAGATCCAAGCCTTGTTTCCTGAATACCTCTGAAGGCAGATTAGATCGAAGTAGACCTAGGGGCTGTATACAGTATTAAAGGGAAAATCTTTCGTTTGCCCACGGTATCCCAATTAAGACTTTTACAGGGCTCTCTGAACCTTCAAGAGGCTGCTGCTTCAAGAGGTGAATAACATGAAGCCCTTATTACTCTGCCAGTGGGGTGGATTCCTGGGGATTGCATCACTGTGTCCTGTCCTCCCCCCTCACAAAGACTTATTGCAGCTTCTGAATGTCCGGAGAGTTTGGGAAACTTCATAAAGCAGGCAGTATCACCAAAATGCATGTTCCAGTGGTGCGAGCACAGTAGGATCAGATTCTGAATCTTCCAAATTTTCTTTAATGAGTGAGAGACAACTTGATCCATTTTGCCCCGGTGTTAAATCAAAGCGCAATCAATTGTCTCCCCAGTGTGCCACCATCTCCGGCTTGCATGAATTTGCAAGTCCATAACATGATGTTAAGCAGCTGTTTTTCTTGGCAACAGTCCCTCAGCATGTGGCAAAATCACTTGTGCGGCGGTAAAATTTCAACTGCTGAAATGGTGCTGGGGTATGCATCAAAGGGTTTGATAGTCTCTGGAAGCAACACTCACTGGAAGCAACTCCAAGGGGGTTCCTGGAACTCATATTCTGGCTCCCTATACTCTCAGCCCCAAATTGCACTATTAGATGAAGCCTAGTGGCTCCACCTAATAGCACCCTTCCCTTGTGAATTATTCAATTTTTTCTGTGCAAAAGCAAGACTGTTTTCTAACCCAGTTTTTTCCTGTTCCCAAAATGTTCCACAATTTCATAGGCTTCAGCATCTGCATCACCGGTGATCAAAGTTTTACAACCCGCAACCACTGTGGGGGGTATAAACAAGGACAAAATTACACTGTGTCAAGTGTTGGGCAATTCTTTCAGCGAGACAATCCCAGACATGGCTGTTTTGATTATAGCTTATCTCCAGCAGTGAGCATCTTTTAAATAAGACAGTAATTGCGTGCTGCGGAGACATGTCATTATAACGCAAACACAAGAGGTGCACGTCATTTAAATGAAGCAGAGATGAACTGTAGATGAAAACTTCAAATGGGGTCTGACTTCCAAATGATTTCATTGTTTTGTTTTGTTTTAAAGAATTCTACCTTCTATAAGTTGCCTGATAAATTAAAACAGATGGTTGAGGGAGGATGGTGCATGGTTGTGAGGGGATTGTGGATAGGCGGGAGATGGTGCATGAGGGGTTCATGGGGGTTGGTACACAGGGGATAAGGGACCACCACTGCAGGATGGTGCACAGTGGGCCTCACTGCACAACAATGCTGAGTTGGAATGCCCAGTGCTCTCTCCTGCCTGCTACTGCCCCAATACCCAGTGCCTGTTGGTGCCCAGCAGTGTCCATTGCTCACCAGTGGCCACTGCCCAGTGCCCAGCAGTGCTCAGCCATCCCCAAGACCACAAATTTTCTTGAAATTTTATTCAAGGTAAATTTTGCTAGTTTGTTAATAAAATTGCAGCTACCTGAATGCTCCAACTATGGAATTTTTATACCTGCTTTTATCAATGTTAAGCTATATGGACACCAAAACTTTCTACCTAAGAAGACCCTCTCATCATCAAAGGATCGGCTATTTGCTCCATTTAACCTTCATGCAGTAATACTTGTGCAATCCCTTTTCAGTTACAAGAGACAAGGGTGAACAAATCACAGGAGGCAGGCTTCTGGACCACACTCCCATCCACCTCCTCTCCACAGCAAAATCCCCCCTTTCTTGTCCTAACTATGGTTCACACTTCTATGTCTGCATGATTGCTAGCCAGCAGTAACCAAAATTTTCTCTGTACCCAAGATATGGAGGGATATTCAGGCTTATATGGTCATGTGAACAATTGATTGTCTGTCTGACAGATGCCTAGTATTTATTCCACAGTATACTGGGCATGTGTTGCTGAGTCGTTTTGGGCACAATCCAAAAGTGCACTTGGGTTACCCTATCTCACTGGGCTGACCCAATGCAAGATGGACCACCGTAGTTATTCTGGAAAAGACTTGGGGCAGCCTAAGGCAACAAAGGCTGCACCAAGACAGGTGGACCTGGGCTGCCCTAGCTGGGACAGCCTAGGCAGTTCAGGAGAGGTATTTTGAGGGCATATTTAGCATTGCCTAGGGCAGAGCAGTTACTCTCTATCCAGAGCCTGTCTCCGGGGCAGAAATTCCATCTTCCAGCTCCTCAGAGTTATACCACCTCAGGAGCAGATATAGTAATGAGCAGACCCATAGGGATCCATGATAAGGCAGAATAAGAATAGTAGTGACAAAAAAATCTGAGTTTTTGGCCAGCCTACCCCTAACCCCTGCCTCTCAACCAGTGGTGGGCCCCGCCTTACCCAACAACTGGTTCACCGGAAGTTGGGGTGGGGGCGGGGTCAGGGTCAGGGGGTGGGGCCGGGGTGGGGCTAGGGGCAGACCCCAGCCCCAGCGAACTGCGCATGCACCAACCCCCAATGCATGCACAGTGTGTCTCCTCCAGTTGGAGGAGGTCAGCGCACGCACCAAGTTCGGCGCACGCGCATTGCATCTCCTCCTTCCAGCGTACTGAACCGGTAGCCTGGGTTTTCTGGGAACCACGCAGCTACCAGTTCGGTAGCGGCAGGGTCTGGGGAACAATCGGTTCGGGCGATTCGGCCTGAACCGGCTTGGGCCCATGCCTGCTCTCAACCTCAGGATATGGCACAACTACGGCAGCCCACTAAACTGGGGGTGCAACAGGCCACTCCAACAAGCCCCTTGTATTCACTGTAGACTGTACTGGCATCTCATCAGTGATTCCTTATAAGGCAGGTACCACAGCTATTCCTTCTTCAGTGTGATCTGATGGGGGTCTCCTCAGGAGCAAGCCCTTCCCTGGTGTCACTGACTTGATGCCAACCTAGCATGCTCTGGAGCAGTTAGGGAAGCCCAGTCTTCCTGACTCTCTGGATCCAGCATAACTTCCTGCCCTGGATTCAGAATAGTTGGGGCAGCCCAGTTAAGGCTCTTCTCACTGCCCTAACTCTGGATTGTGTCTTAACTCTTTATGGATCATAGCATGGACCACAGCATGTCAGGCTCCCTATCTTTCCTTAGCAGGGTGACCAGATTATTCCAGAACCCCAGGGCCAAAATTCCTACCCGCTTAAAAAAATTGCAAAAGTGTATTTTTTTTGTTTTTTACCATAACTTTTGATAGGAAGGAGATATTTCCAAACTGATTTTTGCATTATATTCTGTTCTTCAATATGAATCCAACGACATATGGCATGATAGGGTACTGTGCACTATCATGAATTTTCAAAATGAAGCCAAAATATAGGACAATGAAGCCAAAATGTAGGACACCCGGACAGGAGGCTAAAAATCCGGACAAATCCGGATTTTTCTGGTCATATTGTCACCCTGTTCCTTAGGGACAGGACAATTTTCCATTTTCCATTCTTTGTCTGTTCTATGGATTCAGCCCATGTATTTTTCCTCCTGATTTCCACTTTAACCATTAAGGCTGCAATCCTAACCTCCAGACTAAGCTGTAGCGTAGGTCCTGTGCCAACCTGAGGGTGTCACAACAGTGCTGTAAGACACTTCTGTGCCACTCCTGGGTATGAGTTAGGCCAGTGCACAGACATGCACTTGTCTCCTTACAACACGGTGGGAACAGGAAGACCAGTGAGCTGTGCCAGCCTAGGTTAGGATTGCACCCTGATTTTGTTAGACTTAATTCATGAAATTTTTCAGAATCAGAATATATGCATCTTTCAAAGCCTTCAATTTATTCATCATCATTCCCTTACTGATCTTCATATGCTGCCTGTGCACATTAATAAAATACTGCAGAAAAACCATCCCCATTTTACTGTGCAGATAATTCTATCAGGATTCAAATTTTATGAGCCTCATCGGCTCATGCAGACTTTTGCACTGGTAGAATAACATGGAGAAAAAAAAATCCTGATACAGTTTTCAACTCAGTACTGTCAAGATTGCTCACTTGCAGTACACAGAAAACACTGCATGGAAAGTATCTTGAAAGAAGTAAATGGTACTGTGTTTTCAAGGCAAATGCATACACCATTAATGGATTCTGGCAGGTGATAGAGAATGCACAAATTAATTGGAGAAACTGAAATACGTAGCCAACTGCACATGTGCAACCTTCTGTATACACCAGCACGCGAAGAATATACTAAGTGAGTTATGCTGATCCACATTGGCTAGGACTGCATCCCTGGAAACTTATAAGAACAACAATAACAACAAAGATGATGATGATGATGATGATGATGATGATGATGATGATGATGATGATGATGGACAAGTCATTCTACTTCAGAAGCAAGACCAATAAATTTGTAACTCTAAGATCTTGGGAGGAATTTTGATGAGGCGTATGTTACCAACTGGAACTGCCTCTATTGTTCACAGCAATGATGTAACAACACAATCAAGTGGAACCATCAGAATCAGATCAGAGAGACCGCCAATAATTACGGGCATTTGCTAATCACACTTGGACATTACAGATTGCAATCTGTGTTGCAATATTTCCAGATTAGTTACATGTCTTCATGTAGACATATTACTAATCAAGCAAGAAACGTCCGCACAATGAAGGCTGCAATCCTAAAGACACTTACCTGAACACAATGGGGCTTGCTTTTGAGTAGACATGGTTAGGATTGTGCCCGAAGGCAATTATGTTTGCCATGGAGGATATCAAGATCCATGCCTCTAGAATAGTTGATCTTCTTGCAGTGGCTTAGGAATCACTTTGCTGCAGACAAATAGCCATGCTGTCCTTTTTAAAAGGGGCTCAGTTAGGTCTTCCACATAACAATTTTTAAAAAATCATTATACAGTACATCACAAAAGTATTGGAGCTACCAGGAAGCATCATAAATGTGGCTGTCAGGAATTCCTATTTACCATTTTGCTACCTCTACTATAGTTGTACTATTCTGTTACCTCCTTTAATAGGGTCCTCCTCTGATGTTTAGGAAACAACATAAGAAGAGCTTTGCTGAATCAGGCCAAAAGTCCATTTAGTCCAGCTTCTTTTAACTCACAGTGGCTCACCAGATGCCTCAAGGGAAACAAAAAGCAAAAAAAAAATGTAATTAATAGTTTACAAAGTACTGACACACACTTTGGAGGTCAAGAAAATAGGGATGTCACAGCCTTCAGCATACTTTTATTTGAACATCTTTTCAGTAAGTACCAATAGCACAAGACGATTTAGTAGTGCTCATAGTTCCACCAGTATCCAAGAGTTATGAAATTCTGGCCTGCACATATTCTTCTCTGCTACATTTCCTTAAATGCCTCTGCCTGAAAATAATCGTAATGAGTTCCTCCTGCTACTTTTCTGTGTGCAACGACATCACTTTTCTCATTTTCTTTATGGTTATCTTTAAAAGACACAGGTCTTGGGGAAAATTCTAAGCTCTGTGGGTATGAAAAACAGACTACTAATCAGATATCACCATATTTATATAGGTATAAAACAGAAGAGTGTCATAGATAATAGGTATCTGGTTGAAAATGAATATAAAGAAATACCACTGTTTATTTGCAAAATACATGTTAAGCTAATGTTATTTTGATATTACTACAGTCCTTGCCAGCAGGCAGGGTTCGATTCCCGGGTCGGCCCCACAAGACAGGGTGAGCTCCTGTCCTTAGCCCAGCTCTGCGACGCCAGCTGGATCCAAACGTATCGGCTCTGCCTTTCCATTGGACTAATTCAGTGGCGTGGAGAGGGGGGATTTGCTGCTTGGGTAACAGCCTATCCTCCATAACAATACAACCCAGGCTTTCGTGCTTCGCCTGCAGCATATGCAGCGCTGAGCACGATAACATAGTCTTTCAAGACTGACAGAGGCCTGCTTAACAGTCCTCAATAGTACATGTTTTCCTTCTAATCAACCAGCTTTCATACTACAGGAAACCAATTTTTTTTCTGACCAGTTTTTTTTATATATGGTGTTCAGCTTTTCTAGGTCCATTTGATACATTATGACCAATAGCTCGGTGCAATGTGAAGAAGCATATAGGAATCACAGTTTTGTAGCAGTCCATCTCGTAATCCTTGGCCCTTCATTCTCCCATCTCTCCTCATCCTGGTGCACTAAATAAAAGGAACAAAAGCTTCTATTCGCACAACACACCACAGATCCTTATTATGCAGAAATTTGGGCCAGTCCCATATTTTGTAGGGCAAAACTCCAGGCTATTCCCTGCAGTGGTGCCCCTTGATTGTGCCCCTCATTGGCCAGCAGGCACCTAACCTGCTTCCTTTCCATTCCATGACCTCAGTCTGAGGGCTGGAAGTCTTTTGGTTAACTTCTCCCCAAGACTCGCAACCCAGCTTACAGGAGAAAGGTGTTAGCAATGGCAGTGCATTCTTCCTCTGAAGCATGACCCAGCCTTGGCAAGACATTTAATGCATTATAGACATATATTTTAAGAATTATTTTAACTTGCATTTAATTTTGATCATTTCCTTTAGCTAGCAGGGATGCCATTTCAAGTTTTGTTCAGTTTTGTTTTGTTGTCCATACATTTGGAAGTTGCAAAGGAGGCAAGACTCATAGTAAGTTGATAGGTCTCTTTCATATTCCGGATTAAATTGAAAAAAGGAAAAAAGACAGTTAATTTTAAGAGCATGTGCTCTTTGTTCTTTTTTTAACTATCTGCAAAGCATTTCACAACATTAATAAAAACAGAAAACAAATTTACTCTGAATTGAATTGATACAATCATTAAACAAAGGAAGAAAATTCAACAGCAACTAAAAGCAGCAAAAATGTCAGTGTCAGGAAAACCAAAATGTAACTATAGCAGCAGCAGATCGTATGAAGGCCATTAAAGGTGTTGGAGAAGAGAATGATTTGTAATGGGTGCCTGATTGCACCCAACAAAGGGGCCTCTTTACTTGTCTGGAGAAGATAAGTTTACATTAGTGGCATTTCAGTGCAACATAAATGCCACTCCACATGCTGTGCATGCGCTTTAACTACTCCAGATGGTAATTTCATCACCCAGTCATGCACAACTGTTCCTCTATTGTCATGGAGTATCCCAACATAGATATCCTTTCAGTGGCATTGCTAGAGAGCATGGGCTGTACGAAGTGATGTGCACAAGGGGGAAATGACACCACTACTTTCCATAATTTTTAAAAGATTACCATTTTTGAAAAATACCACCATGTTATATATCAGTCAGTTCGCGCAGAATGCAGTGAAACAAAAACCATTAACTCTGTTCAATCAAAAGTTATAGCCCAAAGACCAGCAGATATGGGGCAATGGTATATCAACATGTCCACTGCCCAGGGCATTACTCCACCCACTGCATTGGAGGAGGTCCATCATAGGGATGACATATAGATCTCCAGCTATGGGTGACACAAACTATAGTGACTCCACTGTGTTCTTTACACTGATCTGGAAATTCTGAAGCTGTGATCCTTTGATATGGTGAATACACTACATGTGGCTCTTGAAAGTGGAAAACATTTCCTTCATCTGGTACCATGGAACTGGAATTGGGAATTGGAAGACTTCATCTGGTACCACAGCACTGTTGAGCTATGTTGCTGCTTTCCATCTGAAAATGTTTACGAGAGGATTATGTACAGGGTGACTGAGCTACCACTAATGGAGATAACATTTTCTTTGTTGCAAGTATCTCCCTATCTCCTTAAGACTTCTCTAGCACAGACGCTTCCTCCTCTCAACAGGTAATCCAAAGTTAAGAGCTGCTTGCATACCAAGCAGACCCCAGTCTGGGAGAAACACATGGAACATGGCCTTTGGAAGCAACCAGAATATTGTGACTTGGTGAACAAAGTATAGAAGGAAGATCTGGCTCATGAAAATGCGTCGGGCTCCTTCCTAGTACTGAAGTACTAGGCAGAACAGATCAGGGAAACTATTAAGGGTTGCAGCCACCTGGTAATTGAGCACAGAAGTTCTACTATAGATAAGAGTGCAATAATGTATTTCCAAACAAGTCATGGGTTGCACTCTAAGCTGCTATTAAAGGAGAAATATTTTCACAATGAAGGCCATGGTTGTACTGTGTACTGATTTTAGCTGTTGACCCTTCTTCAGTGGGGTACACTTCATCACCTGCTATATTGTGGCAAATTTTTTATTGTTGTTGATAGCTTTGTGGCTCACTTGCCATGGCTATCAGGATGACTAACAGATTGCCCTACACATTGCCGTAAATGTACATAATCATTGCAGGGGTCCTGGGTGATAGAGTACTTACTGTAATGATTAATCCAGCCCTGGCAAATCTGAGCAGCTGTGTTCTCTGGAATTTTATTTTATTTTTATTTTTTTTGTCTTAAAAGAACAGCTGGCTCTGTGTGAGACGCATGGAGACAAGGGAGAATGGAAGAATTTTATCTGAGCTGAGTGCACATTCTCACATATCCAATTTAAACAACACTTCAACTGTAATTGCAACTCGTTCCAATAATGAAATGTTCATGCCAGACCGTGAAAATGCAGAATACACACCCTGCGGAAAAACGTGGGTCATATCCAGGACTGATAAGGCAGATGCTGGTGAATTTTGATGATAAATTATCTTGATGAAAGGGGGAAAAGCACCAACTCTTCAGGTGGGGGAGGGAGATCTAATATTTAATAGAGCCTTTGTGAAGGATCTTAGAACACAATCCTAATGATGTCTACTCAAATGTAAGCCCCATTTTGTTCAATGGATCTTTAGGATTGCAGCCATAGTCTTTCAGTCCACAGCTTTTCTTTTATTATTAAAAAAAATTAAATTGTAGAAAGGCATGAGTTAGGGCTTTCTCAAAAGGAATAAATATATGGGGGACATGATAGAGGCACGCAAAAGTATGCAAAGGCACACAAAAGGATGCAAAGGACAGTGTGGATAGAAATATATTCTTTTCCCTCTCAAACAACAGCAGAACAAGGAGGCATCTACTATTTATTTAGTGTATGGCATACAATACATGAACATGGTAAATAGATATTAATGTCCAGTCCATCCAGCTATTCAAGGACAGAGTGGTCTATACTGAAAAAAATCAGACATTATAAGCTCTCAATTTACAGCCAGACACAATGTGATGAACAGTTTGTCGAGGAGCACTACAATCACAATGAGGGGCAGAGCTTTTTTCTGGGAGTACTCACTGGTACTGAGCACCAGCACCTTTTCCCATCCACTAGGTAATTAGTAATTAGTCATGTGGGGATAACCTGTGGTGTGTACCAGCCCCTCTTTTCCCAGAAAAAAACACTGCTGAGGGGTAGATGCACACTGAGGCATTCACTAAAATGGAGTATTGGGACAGTTCGGGAAGACAAAAGGAAGTATTTCTTTACCCAGTGTGAAGTTAGTCTGTGGAATTCCTTGCCATAGGATGTGGTGATGACATCTAGGCTAGATGCTTTTGAGGGGGTTGGACAAATTTCTGGAGAAAAGGTCCATCACAGCTTACAAGCCATGGTGGGTATGTGCAACCTCCTTATTTGAGAAAGCCAGATGTAGGAAAGGCCACCAGGATGTATGGCTCATGTTGTCTTCTGTGCTCCATAAAGCATTGGTGGGCCAAGGTGAGGTACAGGAAGCTAGATGGACTTCATTTGGCCTGATCCAGCAAAGTTCTTCTTGTGTTCTTATATAGAATGCCACTGGCAGGTGGGTGGAGAAAATCCACTTTGAAATTGATAAAGGCAGCTTAAGTCACCTTCTCAACCTCCAGTTGGCTCCCCAAAGAAAGCAGTAACTGGGGGGGGGGGATGTGGAGCCTAGAGCCATGGTGGATGGCTGGAGATTTCAGACCTCAGGCCCTACATGAGCTTATACCTCTCCAGTTTTGGAGAAATGTGTCCCTCAGACACCCCAGGAGAAGGGGAGAGGGGCAATACGTAATATATATGTAATCATGTAATATGATTGAAGAAAGGATTGAGTAAGAAAGATTAAAGCAGTTAACTGGTCTATATTGAAGTAAGCTAATATAGTATTGATAAGATTATTGAAGGTATATTCAGGCATTATTATTATAAAGATAATAAGGTATATTCAGGCATTATTATTATAAAGACATTAAAGTTTGAAGGTATTAATGAATGTGTTAGTCATGAAATAGAAGAAATATTAAGCTTATAGTACTGATACCCACTGATGGACAGTACCTTTTTGTGGTGGTGGGATTGTGTGCTCCAGTGATACAAAGGGCTATGCTGGCAGCAGCGTGGCTACTGGAAGGGACTCCCATGCCAGACAGGCCTTTGTGAGGAGCCAGACTAAACCTGTCAAAAATCCCACTGAACATGGGTTGTCTGGAGAAGGAAAACTCCCACCTCAAACCTCCACTGCCTTGTGGCTATTCCCATCAATGGGAAAGGCTTCAGGAGTCAACCTTGAGTCAAAATCTGGACCCAGAGTCCCAGAAGCAGTTTGTGACTGTGTACAATCATGTTCTGGTAACTCCTGCGACGCAGCTGGAACCAATCGTATCGGCTCTGCTGTTCCATTGGACTATTACAGTGACGTGGAAATGGGGGAACTGCTGCTTGGGTTGCAGTCTATCCTCCATATTAATCTACCCAGGCCATCATGCTCTGGAGAGGACACTCAGAGCACAATACCATAATCTTTCTAGACTGAAAGATGCCAATTATTATAGATAATATGATGATTATAAGTTGATGGAATACAGATTTATTGACTTGTGAGAAGTTCTGATTAAAGAGAAGATAATATATGTTGTACAATGGAGGTCATCTTCTATGTACCTTTGTGTATCCCCTCCCCTTTTTGTGTTTCTATTTTTCCTTTTCCTTGTATCTGAAATTTATAAAATCCTGTAAAAAATGAAAAAGTAGTCACTGGTGTTTCTAGTGCTTGATGTGGAGACTTCTTTGGCCATCTTTGTCAATGTATATTATGTCAGAGTTGGCCATAGCAGACATGGCTAAACTCTGCTGAGCTATTAAACTGACCAGTCACCATCTCTCTGCCTAAATCTCCTGAATTTTTTCTGGAAAATAGGTGTCGGTACTCACCTGCTGGTACTCACAGGTACTCACCTGTGAGTGTGTCTATGTGTGCATATGCCAGTACTCCCCTGCACAGGTATTCCCAGTACAGGTACTCTGTACCCAGTACAGGTACAGAGGGTACAGTACAAGTACCCTCTGAAAAAGACCCCTGGTTGCAAGAATAAGATTAGCTTGTGTACATGACTATTTACCAGATTACTATTTAGTAATAGTATTTAGTAAATGGTATTTAGTAAATAATATTTACTGTTTACTATTTAGCTCATACTTCGTCATAATTAGTCTGTGGATTTCAATGCCACAAGATGTGGGGATGATCACTGTTTTGGTCATCCCCACATCTTGTGCAAATTCCGTTAATGACTACAAGCTATCTCTAGGTTCAGTAGCAGTAGTGTTTTAACCATTAGCCTTTGAATATCAAGAGCAGGGGAGCAATGCTGCAAGGAAAGAATGTCGTCTCATGATTGTGGGCTTCCCAGAGGTGGCTGGTGGGCTCCTGTGTGAAGCAGAAACATTGTACTACATGGACCTTTGGCTTAATGTGGTCAGACTCTTCCTATGGTCTTAACAGTGATGGAAAAAGTTGATCCACCAGATCCCCAGAACTTAACTCAAGTAACTCTGGGGTTTCACCACAAATCTCTGACTTGGGTGTTTTCGAGTTAAAAGCACTTGAGTCAACTCAGCTTTGAGTCAACATGAAGTTGAGTGCCACCAAACACAATAAGCAAGAGTTCTCACCTAGACACAGGAGACTTGGTGACTCAAGTCAGGAAAAGACTCAAATCTGGGGGGTTCCAACTTGAGTGTTTTCAAGTTTCCAAATGTTTTTGCAACTCAAGAGTCTTTGCGATACTTGAAATATTGAATTTTCATATCTTGAGTTCAAGTCTTTTCACTCAAGTTCCCATCACTTGTTCTTAATGCACTCGTCTTGGATACCCAATACAGTCTGAGTCAGCTGAAGGGAACGTCAGGTGTTCATAAATCAAAAGGGAGGTGACAACAAGGTCATCATATTTACTAATACAGTGGTATATGAGACACAGGTGTGGTTCTTGCAATGGGGTTAAGATCCGCAACCAACAATATAGGCAATGAGAAATAAAGAAGTCGCCAAGCAAATGCTAGCACACAATCATATAAATATAAATTATATTATAAATCATATAAATTATATTGGATAGAACATTTTAAAAAGGAATAAGCTTTGTACCCTTGCCTACTTAATGGTTTGCTTTGTTTGGTATTATTCAAGCACTTAGAAGAATGCCTGTGCCTCATTTTCTGCCTGCTCTTTATTTAAATAATCGCAGGGGCAATGGGTCTTAACATTCACTCACAAGGATTTGTTTTTAGAAAATTGCATCCTGTATGGAGCCCTAATCATACTGACATGTTCTCCAGAGAGGGAACCCATTTAGAAGTGCACATAGGAATGCCTGGTAACTCTCCGGTTTAATTTTGCATTAGCAGACTGAGATCACCAGGCATTAAGCTGATTGGGAGAGATTCCCTGTCTGTGCCACTCCAAGGTTTTGCTGAGTGGCTTGATGTCCAGAGAGATTTACAGTGAGGATTTAAAGGGGGTGGCAATATGCTGTCTATCTTGAGCTTGTACAGGAGAATATAGAACTGAAACAGATAAAGGAAGAGATGGATGTTTAATATGATGGTGGTCTCTGAGAAGGTATTTTTGGAAACAGAGTGTTCTCCAAAGGCATGAGAATTGTTCAAGAATTTTTAAAAGGATGAATGAAGGAATTGGACACAATCCAACCATTCTCCAGGAATGCACAGATTTAAATAGAGACACTAATGTATACTCATAATACCACAGCTATTCTTGTACTCATACTGCCTGATCATATGTAGATCATACTGCCTGAGATGCATGCGCACCACTGCTGACAATTCTTCTGCTTACTGCATATGCATTTACTCTGGAATTAACTTGTCATGTTCGTTAGAGGATTGTCAGAACCAACTGGTAGAAAAACTATTGGGGTGTTGATGTACTTGTAATCTTCCAACTCCAAGACCCAATAGCTTGGGATGCATGCATTGCCAGAAGAAGCATAGGCAGGACCAATAGACAGCCATCACTTGGAGAATGTGTCCCTCTAGCTCTTAGGATTGGGCAGTCCACAACAGTATCACCACCAACTATGAGATGCCTCAAGGAGATCACACACTCAAACACACACAGCACAACACAGGGACTTAAAGGATTTACATTTAAGGGATTGCCTTTAAAGGGGATTGGACACATTTATGGAAGAAAAATCCACCACAGGTTATACAGCAAGATGTATGCAACCTGAGGGTTTAGAGGTAGCCTATCTCTGAATGCCAGATGTACCAGAATAAGAATATCATTATGTCTTGAGTGCAACTTAAGGAGGTTGTGGCTATTACTTCTGTGAAGACATAAATAGGATTACACTGATAATTTCTGAATTACAAGAAGGCTACATGCTTCCTGCTCCCAAATTTTTCCCCAGGTCACAAGGGTAAAATCCAGGACATGTCCTGGAAAAAGAGGACAGATGTTCTCCCTGCTTGAAAGGGCTTACTTCTGAGTAGAGAGGCAGGCTTGGGCTCCCACACCTGTCCCTATTTCCTAGGTGCAAGAAGCACTGACTTCACTTACTTTTAAGTAGAGAGATTGGGCTTTAATGATGGACTACCAACCTGACCACCCCTTCCTTCTGCCAACCTGTCTGTACCTCTCCCACGGGTCTTTGGGTGCAGTAGCTGCTGCAGGGAGTGCAGGGATGGACCACTAAGGAAAGCCCTGAGTGTGTCCTCCTTTCACAGCCCTGCTATACCCTCAGCGTAGGGGAGCCTTAGAGCACCCCCAGGCAGGCTGCTACCTGGGGCCCTCTGCACCCCTTTAGTGACGCCACAGCCCAGTGCCAGTCCACATGGCCTTGGCCGCCAGGCTGTGCTGGGACCAGGCCCCATATCAGAGGCAGGAGCTCCAGGGGTGCTCAGCCCCAGCCTGGCCCCAAGTGGGCATACCTTGCAGCTGAAATAATACCAACATTATCTGGCATGCTCAGCCTTACACATTTCACACAGGTTACAATTCTATCCAGACCTGGAAGTAAGCCCCATTTACTCTAATGGGACTTACTTCTGTGTAGACATGGATAGGTCTGGGCTCTAAGCCTAGTGAGGACAGCTCTTATAACTCACACAGACGGATTTCAAAAGACATTCCTTCTTCCTCAAATGCAAACCAGGAACACTGTTTTTCCAAAAACAAATATCAGACAAATGAAACTGGTGAATTTCCAGCTGGAGTTTATGGCTCCATAGAAAGGAGAATCCATGGAAAGTCCACCTAGTGCTAATTCTCTCCCATTACAATCAATGAAACTTCAAAAGTAGCAACATTGGCACAGCAGTACCCAATTGTTCTTGCTAAATCCCTCTTTGGCTGACAATTTTAGAGCAAGTGATCAAAGTCTCCTTGAAGAATGGCCATCCCAAAAACACATCTCAGCCTCATGGCTTTGCAATGGCACTGGGCACCTCAACAACATGCTTGGTAATTTAAACCAACTGTCAATTTTATTTTTATTTGTTCTCTTTCCATTCCTCCATTGCACTCACACACTTTCATGCACACATCCAACTTGAGGCTTGATTTGCTTCTTCTTGCCATGGAAAGATTTTTTTATTTAACTGCAGTAGGAAGTCAGGAATGCGGGAATTGTTACATTGCGTGCATATGTGGTTTAGTAGTGTGTGCCATTTGCACACATCACTTATTGGGGAAGTTAAATCATTTTTGGACACTACTTGCTGCACTTGCTTCCAAATGCCATTGACTTTAAGAGTTTAAAGTAAAAAATCACCACCTCCCATTATTGCACAGATTCTTGCCAGCTAAAACCATTTTCTAGAAGGATTTTATTTCTTTTGCTTGTTGGGCAATGCTGTCTAAGAATTCTATGCCTGAAGCATCCATCTTTAATCTTGTATAAGGAGAAATGAGGTCAAGGAGTAGGACCGAATTCACTCTCTGGTACCCTTAAGTGGGTAAAACCATTGCTCTTTTTTTGCAAGAGAAGATTTTTGCAAGAATGTTGTCCTCCTTCAAATTGCCACATGGTGAAATGAATGTCAGGGATGGACCACAAACTCAAATTGGATTCAAACCCCCAAACATGCAGTTTTGGTAACTCGTAGACATTCGTTATATGTGTTTGGAAACTGGAAGTGACTTAGGACTCTGGAGCTTTTCCCAGGAACAAATGGAGACGGACTATCATTTGTAAATGATTGGAATACTGATTGATTTTTTTCTTCTAGATGAAGAACACACCTTTCCACTCATCCATCATCACTCCTTATGCAGCCAGCCCTGCCTGCTTGCCCCGAGTCATCGTCTTGTGTGCGTGTGTGTGTGCCTGTGTGTATGCCTCTGTCCCATGGCTGCCCACCTGCTGGGTTTGGAAAGGAACCAATTACCCCTTCTGCACTCACTTGAAGAACAGTACAGGATTTTTCAGATGGTTTGGGGATATCCAGGGAGTGTTAAAACTCCAACATGCTCCAACATGTATGTTGGAATGTTAAGACTCTAACATACACACTCACACACATATACACCACCAGAAGCGCTGGTTTTTTGTGGAGCCACACCTGACTTGTGTATCAAAAACTTGAGTCCAATAGAATCACAGATAGGCTCACTCCAAGCCCCAAAGGATCCCCATTAAGACTTGTGCATGTCAAGTCAAAATGAGTGATGCAGGGCAGACTTAGACTCAAGTCCCACCATAGTGAATTGGCACATCCCTGCTGAATGCTCTTCATAGCCTGCTGGCTACCTTCAACTTGAATCTAGTCAACTTATTAACTTTTGAGGCCCAATCTTCAGGTTCAGTGGTACCTAGGTTAATGAGCATAATTAGTTCGGGAAGCAGCTTGTAATCTAAAATGCTTGTATAACAAAATGGGCTGTGGCTGGCACAAGTGGCTAAGACACTGTGCCTGTTAACCAGCAGGCCAGGGTTCGAGACCCGGGTCGGCCCCACAAGACAGGGTGAGCTTCTGTCCTTAGCCCAGCTCTGCGACGCAGCTGGATCCAATTGTATTGGCTCTGCCTTTCCATTGGACTAATTCAGTGGTGTTGAGAGAGGGGATTTGCTGCTTGGGTAACAGCCTGTCCTCCATAACAATCCAACCCAGGCTTTTGTGCTTCGCATGAAGCGTATGCAGCGCCAAGCACGATACCATAGTATCTTGAAGACTGACGGAGGCCTGCTTTTGTATAACCAAGCAAATTTTCCCATAAGAAATAGTGGAAACTCAGTTCATTTCACAACTCATAAATATTCATAGAAAAATGATTATAATACTGGACTGCTATATAATAAAAATAATTAGGAAAATACAAAATATAAAGAAAAATAAAACAAATTAGCCTGCACTTAGTTTCTCAGTTTTCTCAGGCTACAATCTGCCCCTAGATTTTCTAAATCTAGATTTTCTAGATCTAGAATCTAGATTTTCTAAACTTCAGAAAATTCCAGTTCCACCTCTTTTAGTAGAGTTCCACTGATTACTTTAGAGTAGGCATGAAAGGCTAGGTCTATCAGTTTTCCATTGCCCCCCTTATATAAGATTGAGCGCAATTGATTGTAATAGGCTTAATTCAGAGAAGACATGCATAGGCTGGTCTCTCAGGAGAGGCTGTGCAGATGCTGGTGGAGCACCAAAACTGGCTTCATCCCAGCCAGGTCTATTTGTTTCTGCTTGTATTGCAATCTGCAAATGTCTCTGGGTACGATATACCCATTAGCCATTATTTTTTTCATTTTTGTAAACCGCTTTGTGAACCTTTAAGTTGAAAAGTGATATATAAATTTTGGAGATAGATTCCTTCAATCATGGATTAGTCTCGCAAGTGGCTCAGTCCAAGATATACGCTAGATCTATTATTGGGCATTATATCTGTCCCTTGAAGCCTTCTGCTATAAGGAAAGCATTCGGGAAATATTACCATCCCAATCATCATGACACAATCTGACTTCTCTTAACAGCCTTGTGTTCAGGGAGAGCTTCCCAGGGGAATTCACATAAATACATTTGTGTGATCAAACAACCAAATACACAGTTAATAAATCAAAACATTTTAATCTCCTCTTAGTGCCATAATTTTGTGAGTGCTAATGAGTGATTCTGCTTGAAGGCCCCGAGGCAAAGATTGGGCACTTGTAGATGTTATGTAAACAAGTTTATTTTGGAGGCACTTAAACCACATTTGTCCTGGTTCCATAATGACCGCTTGATTCCAGTTGATACAAGAGAGAGACAACGCATGCTTCGTCTTCTGGGTAAGTTTGTTTCCATAGGAATGAGCTGGAACAAAGTGGGCTTTTAACAGCGTACGATCAGGCTCTGTGCGGAGTAAACACATTGATTATCTCCCCTCCTTCCCAAGTTGCATGTTCTCAATTAGATTCACCACATAAGCAACTCTATTTAGTTAGTTAAAAGGTTTATGCTATTTGGCATCAGAGGGTTACAACTCACTGCGGAAAGGATGCCATAGAGCTGGAAAAGGCCAACTGAAATGATCAAAGGGCTGGAAAGGCAGGCTGGCAGCCTAACTTCATTGTAAGCAACTAGTCTGGTTACGCAGTCTATATCCATAACAATAATCTGGATCCATCCAAGTTTAGCACAAAGTGAAGGAGCAAAGAAGAGTTTGAAGAGGGCACCACTGTTGTCTTGTGTGCCTAGAGTAACCATATGTCCCCCCAAACAGGGACAGTCCCAATTGGGGGGGGGGAGTGGCAAATGGGATAGAGGGTCCTGTTCTGATTTTGTGGAAAAGAACTATGGCATGATGTGTGCCTGATGTTGTGAGCATTGGGGGGGGGGGTCACTGTGAGATACAGAAAACTGTACTAGATGGGCCTTTGTCTGGATCAAGTCTTCTTATGTACCGATAAAGGATTGGCATGCCAACAATGCTTCCACATGAGCAGAGCATTAAAGGAGCCAATTGGTGCACAGCAATAGGGAGCATGGTCAGCATGCCACATCTACAATTTACCTGACACAAGGATACCACAGCATCTCCTACCAGACAACAAGGAGGAAAAACATCACATGGTTACATGGTTAGATACCCCAGAGTTCAATGGCCTTATGCTATTCACATAAACACACACATTGCCAAAAAATAGACCTAAGTTGACTAGAGTAGACCTAAGTAAGGAAGGTGGGTAGCTCCTTTGAAAAAAGGCAGGCATGTTAAATTAATGCACAAGCCTCTTCAGGGCAAGAGTTGTTATCTCTCTAGTGTTACCCATTCACTGGAAAGTGTCTTTCCAGAGGATCGGGGACTACCTAGAACCAACTGCAAGGGAAGCTCCCATTGCTCTCAGGCTAGAGAACTGATAGTTCACAGCCCAGTGACCTAGGCTAGGCACCAATTTTATGCCCAACCAACAGGATTTCTATAAGCAAAGCCTAATTATTTTGGGATGACTGATCAGGACTGTCAATGGCAGAAGCAAACTAGGAGAGATAAGCAAGTCTCCAATTTGAAGTGGCTGTTTAGCATCCAGTTGTGCTCCCGAGCTAAGTATGTCATATCCAGCTACGTATGTCAGGAAATCAATACTTGAATATGGAATGCTGGAACAATGGAAGGGTGCAGGTCTTCTGTGGTGGACAGCTCAGACTTCCGCAGAAATGGCCTTAGAGAGGCACAAACAGATGCACTTGAGAAACTATAGTACAGCAGTCAGAGGGAGCATTGCATGGCACTATCACTTAGCAGGCATGTGACAGAGGTTGCTGTAAAGAACCAAAGATGGCTTGGTCATAGTTGGACTCCATTTTGTGAATAAAAGCTTAGTTATTAAAGTGTCAGAGAAGTGGAAGGTGGTCAAGGGAAGTGCAAGGAACTTAAGGATAGTACAAGGTGGTGAAGGGCAAGTATAAAATAAATAAAGAAGGTTACATCTAGTTATTGCAGCTAGCTAAGGGTGCAAAGTCATAAAATCTAGAAAATTCCAACAACCCCTCACTTGAGCTAAGTGGTTTGACCTTCCTGGAGACCTTCCTGATTCCACCTGTCTCCTGTTTCGCTGATCCATCATGCTAGGGCTATAAAAATACCTAGTTAATTTAGGCAGTTTATTCATCTTCTCACTCATTACCAAGAAGACCAGAACTTCTCCTTGGCACTTCAGACAGGTGGCATAGTATTAAATACAAGATTAATTTTAGAATCACCTTTATTGTTTTATTTATGTATCCCTGTAAACCTCTGTTAGACTTTAATGAGTAACCTAGGTAGAATGAATAATCTTAAACTTTAAGCTTGCTTTTTTAATCTGGAACTGTTGCCATACGGAATCCAGTTTTGCTGCTGGTTGTTCAGTTTAGCACTACAGCTTCCACTGGGTCCCTGAAGTTATTGCTGGTATTGCTGGTAGAGCTGGGTCATAGCTGAGAGGCCATGCAGTCCTCAACTAGGAGGTGGTCTGCATCTGACTCAGTGTTGTAGGCTGGGTACTCATGAGCACAAGCCATGTGAATCTACAGTTGCCTTTCATACAACCTACACCATTGCTAGCATATTCGGCTCATTTTGCCTCAGCATGGATGACACAGTGATGGGCTTCAGGGGGTTCTCACAGGTTCTGTAGAACCCTTTTCTAATGAGCACCTGGTTCTGAGAACTGGTTACTAATGGGACATAGAACCTGTTGTTAATTTAAGTTTTTAGGACATAGAACCTGTTAATTTATTTGAATCCCACCACTGGTGACAGTCATTGTTGTGGTGAAAGTCATCCATGAATGGGATGCCACTGAGCCCTGAGGAACTTGTCCCCTCTCCACCCAGGCCTAGTTTAAGACCTTCTGATGGACCAGCCCTGTTGCCCGTTCCTGGATTGAACCAGGCTTGTCGTAACTTTTGGAATCCTGGAATCAGTAAATACCGGCAGTTCCACCTTGAGGTTGGCTAAAGTAAGCTGTAACTATAGTTCATAACAGAGATAAAAAGACAACAACAACAACAGCACACTGCCCCTGGATCTGGAGGGATACAGCACAATCCTAACTAGCGCTGGAATAGGCAGGCTGGCATGAGACCATTACTGCTGGGAAAGGGAGGCTCATCACCTTCCCCACTGTAAGGCAATAGAAGCTCCTACAGGTCTACTCTGGAGAGACTCTGGAGTTGGCTTGAGCAGACAGGAGCAGCCTGTAACTGCCCTGGAATCAAAGTTAGGATCTGATAAAAGTGTCAGTTCCTCAACCCACCTCCCTCTCTCCTCCAGTGTGGTGTGGAATCAATCTGATAGTGACTGTGAGCTCACAGATAACACCAGAAGTAATGGCAGTATGTGATGACATCACCACAATTACTTCTGGTTGGAGTGGGTGCCATCCTACCCCATGGTCCCAGTGTGGCTGGGCTGCCAGGCCCACCAGTATAACAAGGGCCGATCTAAGGATTTCATCGAATCATAGAGTTGGAAGGGACCCAGTGGATCATCTAGTCCAACCCCACTGCCTGTTGCAGCAAATCCTTATCTTGTGGGGACCTTGGTCTTGACCCTGGCCTGCTGGTTAACAGGCACAGTGTCTTAACCACTTGCACCACCATAGGAGGTTGTTTGGAGCAAGTGTGGCATTTCAGTATGATAGCACTGCTGCAGAGTGACATCATAGTCATCAATAAACATTTCCCTGAAATCCAACCTCCTCCAGTTCAAGCAAATTACAGATCAGATCAGGACTAGATTACATTGATTTTACACAAGGGTTTCTTTAACTAATGTGACAGCCGCCTTCTTCAAGGTTAAAATGATAAATGATCCAATTTATTTTTGCCCATATATTTGAATTACAGTACAAGTTCATTTTTCCAAACATCCTGAGGGCATATCAAAACCTATTTGGATAAATGAAAGGTCAGAAAAAAAGGAGAACCATTACATATTGTTCCATTGGCATACATCTCCTAGGAGAATGTACAAAGTCTTTTAACAACCAACAGTCATATAAAGAATATATATTGGGGAGAAGTGCTTTTCTTCAATTACAATGAAACCTTTTATTGGAATATTTTACAGCAGGACTGGTGAGGCCAAGGCTAGTAGGTGACTTTAGCCCGTAGTGCCACAAACAGTGACATGCTCTTGTTTGAGCTGATATACACCCCTTAAAACTGCTATACTGTTGTTTCAGCTTCCAGGTTGGCGTCTTCTATTACACTAGTGATTTTACACTTTTTTGTCTCAGTGCACACTGACAAGAGGCTACATTTGTCAAGGCTCACCGCTGTGCTCTGCTGGTGGGTATCAATCTTCAGTGGCTCTCCTAATGGCTGTCTGTTGAATGTTGAAAAGAGTCTTACCCTACAATCCAGAGTAACGACGGGAGCACGTAAGAGGCATTACGTGTACCCGTAGTTACTGCACCACTTAGTGAAAACCTATGGAAAATTCATATTGCAATCCAGAGCAAATTGTTCTTACACTGGAGCAAGGACTCCCCGTAGTTACTCTGGACTGCACCCAGCAAATTTAACTTGGAAGGTCCCCAAGTTACCTTCCGTGGAAGAATTGTGAATCAAGAAACTGGACTTCACTGAAATGGATAAACTTACAATTTACCTTGAATTTAAACATTAAACATACCTTGAATTTAAACATTTAACATACCTCAGTTAAAACATTTATGGACAATTGGAAACCATTCATGGACTTTCTGCGGTTTAAAATGATTGTGATTCAAATGAATTATAGATTTGATGAGTAGATAATTATTATATAATTTTTAGCTCCTTTTAATCTTTTTGTTGAAATTTTAAAATGAGTTTGTAGATTGTTTTTGATAGATTTTTATATGGTGAGACCTGGTTTGAGACTGAAGAAAAGTGGATTTTGAGTTGCACTCGCCTTAATAATTTTCATTATTTTTTTCTTACTAAGTATGTTTCATTTTATTTTCTGCTTTTTTCTTTTTAATATCTTTGCTTTTTTAAGTAAAATTAATAAAAATTTTAAAAAGAAGATGTTAAAACTTTGCTATGTGCTGATGCCACTTAAATGAGAGATGCTTCTCTGTTGATTTCTTACAGTACATGGTTGCTGGTCTTCTTTTCCTGACAGATTCTGGAGTGATGGAGAATGTTTCACTATCACCCTGCAGCTTCTAAACTGTGGCTTCTTATCTGACCTTGTATGGTTTTTCTTTTCTATTTTTACTGTTGCTCCCTGCAAGTTTGACTCTCTCATTCTCAGATAGATTAGTTGCCAGTTAATACATGAGCATTGCATGCCTAAATACATGAGCCTTGCGTGCTCAAACCTCCAGCTCACCCAGGCCAAGAGACGGCAAAACAGGCCCAGGAAACAACACTAGGTTGGGAATTCAGTCTTTAGATGAGATTGTGGGAAGGTTGCAATGGGATTGGAACAGGCAACCGCGTGGCTTGGAGCAAAACGCCACAATCAAGTCCAGTCCCAAATGCAGGCCGTCTGAGCTCTTGAGAGCATTTGCCGGAGCCCTGAATTAATTGGAGAGCTGTGCAAATCCGTCTGTAGATTTGTCCAATTCACCTTTGACCTGGATTTGGAAAGGGATTTGGATGCCTGTCTTGCATTAACACCTGTGCTTTAAGCATTTCATGCTCTCCGGCTCTGAGCAGAAGAAAAAAAACATTGCCAGTGAGAAAAGAACTGATGGGACTGAAATAGTATCACTGTCACAGTACACTACCTGATCTGCCAGTTTGATAGCCTGTCCTAAATGAATATTCATTTTGCCAGTAGTTGAAATAAAGCATTCAAAAGAAAACAATACATGATTCAAGGTAAAGACTTTTGTGAGCCACATGTTGGCTACAGGGGAGAGTTGAGTGAATTCCCGAGCAAGTCTGAGACTCAGGCTGCAATCCTAACCATACTTACCCAGGAGAAAGCCCCACTGACTATAATAGGGCTCACTTTTGAGTAGATGTGCATAATAGGCTCACTTTTGAGTAGATGTGCATAGAATTGGGCTGTAAATCTCTGGCCAGTGTTCCACCTGAACCTAACTGCGCACTCTTCCCCCCCTCCAAATCCTTGCACAATTCATGAGGATTCCTCAGCAGATAGTTAGTGTCAAGACACCCAATGAAAGTAGTTCAAAAATATCTTTTTTTAAAAAAAGCCACTCCCTCCCCAAAAAACTCACAACAGATGTTCTGAGAACATTTCTTTCAGTAGCCTTGAAATTACCCTCAAGTGGGCCTTACTAAACCTTGCCCTCCATCTTTCCCTCTCCACCACAAAATCTCCAATGGCACCTCTGCAAAACTCCCTCTCTTGATGGACGGCTTTTCTTTTTTTTCCTTTTTTGCAAGTAGAAATAACCTTTCCTTTGCTTTTGAGTTCCTAAATAATAAGTGTGCTCGCGTGTGTTTCGTTTTTGCACTGTGTTTGCCTGCCAAACCAATTCCATCACCCGTAGAGCACAAATGCCAAGCGTATAGAACAGGCTGGGAAAAGAGAAACAGGAGGCTTCTTTTCTTTAATTCATTTATATAGGAAAGCAGCTTTCCCTGCATGCTACAGCTGGAGTGACATTGATTGTTGTGACTCTTTTGCACTACACTCTTCAAAATGCCATTCCTTAATGCTCTTACATAACAGGTCCCATCTGCCTGCTGTCGCCAAGGTCATATCATACCTGACTCATGGGGAGTCTCAGGAAACTCTGAACTGATGGTTGAAGAATACAAATGTCTTTCAGGGTATTTCCACTGCCTCTTGCTTTCTAGGGATAAATCAGAAATGGCAGAGGTAAGAATTCTTGTGCTTTCCTTGTCCAAACATGGGTTGTGTTAGAAGAAATTTCAACCATGGCTTTTGTCTCCCACACAATCAATGCCAGTGTGTGATAAGAGAATGAGGAATAAACTTAAAGTGGGGGGAAGCATTCACCAAAGAAGAACAAATACTTCATAAATCAATACAACATTTTTTTTATAGCCTGCATGAAATTTGGAAGTTGAGTTTATTGCAATTTTAGAGCTATCCTGAATGGCTGCCCAGTTCAATTCCAAATCAGGTACTTCTTAGATCATAAAAATATTTGTTTCATGCCTGTTCTCCAGGGCTTTGAATATGCGTGTGTTTTTTTACTACTTGCTTGATAAAAAAAATACATTTTATAACTGCAATCAACCATGGCTCCTTTGGCCTGCTTGTTAACTCAAAAGCCATCAGAGGAAGTAAGATATTTGCTGGATGTGGAATCATGTTCATTTACTTTAAAAAAATGGTTGTCTGTGCTTCTGGTAGCAATAATGACTGGATTCTGATGGTCCATCATATACTCTGTTACCCCAGAGGAGTGTATGCGTGTATACTGTGTGTGTGTGTGTGTGTGTGTGTGTGTGTGTGTGTGTGTGTGTGCGCGCGCCTCACATAACAAGCACCTCACATAAAGTATATTCAGTATATTCCACTTAACAAGTCTAAATTTCCAAGGAATCCTGCTTCACATAACAAATCTGCTTCATGTAACAAGCAAACCCCTCTGGCGTCTAATGGGCATGCGTGCTACGCAGACCTGATGCTCCATGCGAAGGCTGTTTAAAAAGGTTGCCAGCCAGTGCTGCTGCCTCTAACTGATCCCAACTTGGAGGCAGTTGCCTGGAGGTGCCAGAGGCAGCTGCCCCTAACTGCCCCCAAGTGCTCCTACCAGCCACCTTGAACTGCCAGCAGCAGCCCAGGCAAACCTCCCAGGAAAGTGTCTTTGATTGCAGCCTCCTAACCATGTCTACCCAGAAGTAAGCCCCATTGTGTTCAATGGGGCTTACTCCCAGGAAAGTGTCTTTAGGATTGCAGCCAAAGTAGACTTCAATTCCAGTGTTTTGTCATCATTTTTACATACAGTTAATATTTTTATATGAATATTTTTGAGGTTGTGGAACCTATCGTCTGAGTTTCCATTATTTCCTATGGGAAAATCTGCTTCACATAAAGAGCATTTCACATAACAAGCATGCCTCTGGAACAAATTAAACTTGTTACGTGAGGCGCCACTGTATATGTTTTGTCACCACCTGTTTGGTTAACTTTCCATCTTTTTTATTTATCCCAAGTCTTCCTCCTTGTGAAGCTCATTTTGAGTCCCCTATGAATTCTTACGACATAAAACAATCTGAAAGGCTCTCTCGGCTCATAAATGTTCTTGAATTTATAACAAAAAAGACCATTTCATGCCTGATTAGCAGAGTTTTTATTTATAAAAATGTCACACCGTCCAGAATGCTGTGTGGTTGTGCCAGCTTCAGGCAGTGTCTCACACATAATAATGAAAAATTCCTGCTTTAAATACAGTGCACATTCTGAGCCTCAGCACCAGATTGCCTCTAAGCTACTTATTTTTTAGATAGGAAACTATTTCTCTGCCTTCCTCCCTTTCTTTTTGAAATGTGTTACTAATCATAATATAAGAAGAGAAAGAAAGAAAGAACAAATGGGAAAACTGTGTGCATCATTCTCATTGTTTTATACTAGCACAAGAAATATTTTCTCGCTTTCTTTTCACTTCCAGCAGAGGCAAAATGTTGTTTTTTTCATTTATTCAGATCTTGCACTTCCCTTCCTCATCCCTGAAGGCTTCCTCAGAAGCTTCAGAAAAGTGTCAGAAGCAAGAACTGTGTGGTGCATGCTTTGCCAGCCTGCGCAATTAGCATTGGGGGGATAACAATCAGATTTACTTCTAAGTAGACATTCATAGAACTGTGCAGTGACTGACTTGCATACAAAACAGTGCCTTTAGCAAGAACTGTACTATGTGATTTTGCTGCTCATGTAGCTCTTGGATGTGCTCGTATCTGGTCATTAGTACATGCAAGCTGAAAATCATACCCACATTGACATTAACATCGCTTCTTGCATTGCTCCCTTGCTGAAGGAATGAAGAATGATTAATATGAAATAAGTGCTGTATTTGTGGTGATATTCTTGGATTCCCCTTTTTCAGGAAAGGGAGCTTTCTATCCCTTGGAGACTCCTGTGATACCCTTCATTCCAATGGAACTACTGAGATGCAGTCACTACTGTTTCTCATGTGAGCACCATGGACCACAGCCACCAGCTGACACTGACCTGACTTACCCTACAATCCAGAGTAACTACAGGAGCACGTAAGAGACATTACGCGCACCCATAGTTACTGCACCAACTAGTGAAAACCTATGGAAAATTCATATTGGAATCCAGAGTAAATTGTTCTTACACCAGAGCAAGGACTCCCCACAGCTACTCTGGATTGCGCCCTTATTCTCAGGAGCCACCAGTGGTGGGCTCCAGCAGGTTCACACCTACTCTATAGAACCGGTTGTTAACAAGAGATAGGACATATAAAATTTAAAAATAGCCATTTAAAAGTGGCTGCCAGATGGGCATAGAACTGGTTGTTGATTTCTTTGAATCCCATTGCTGGGAGCCACCTGTGCATGGAGGATGTCTGGGAGCAAGTGACTGATGGAATGGGAGAAAAATTGTTCTTTGCCCCAGCCAATTGCACTGCAACCCAGAGACAAATCAGACATGGAATCTCTGGGGAGTAACTTAACTGATGGGTAGGATGAAGAAGGGCAAAACCTCAAGTGGAGTATCATTAGGATTTGAGAAGATTTGTCCACCTGTCAATCAGATTGCTTTTGGAGTCCTGTATGTCCCAGGAAGCAAACATAAAAAATTGATATATGCTACAGCTCCAGATTTTCAAATCAAGTGCTGTAGGCCCCTGACACATGAATCAGCTCAACAATACAAGAAACTCCCTTTAGATTTCAGTCTAACCTGTCTCTATTTCAGGTTTAACTATGCTACTCAAAATGGGGGTTGGGAACCCACAAGCTCAGATCAGAGGGGTTGTGAGAAGGTGAAATCTGCCATCTTGGAATCCAGCACTGGGCTTTCCTGGAGTAAGTTTTGTTGAAAACAATGGGACTTACTTCTGGCATCATGGTATTGTCAAATCCCAGTAAGTCAGACAGAAGGTCCCGGACTCAGAATGACCATATAGTATGGAGGACAAAGTGCCTCTACCTTTAAGCATTGCATAGAAAGGGGGATTTAGGCAGTTGCTGGTTTTTAAACTCTTCTATGCTGAGCTAAACCTGCCTAAATTACTTCTTCCTTTGCAATGCTTAAAGGTAGTGACACTCTTTTCTCCATTCTATATGGTCACCTTGGTCCCAGACAGATTTTTAAATTTGAAAGGTGGTCCTGGGCTGAAATGCCCAAGTACCACTACTTTAAACAAATTAGAAATTTGAGTTTGAGATTCCTAAATATAGAAAATTAGAGAGAGAAGAGAAAGTGAAACACTTAAGGTAGAGGATTATCCAAAATCACGAGCCAAATACCATCAAGGGAATTCAATACCACAATACTTCAAATAATACATGTGGGATTCTTCATGGTATTCTTAATGATGTTTATTAATATTTCAAGGTTGTAAATGCCAGAACTATTTTTTTGGCAAGGCAGTTTGCTGTTGACATTTCCTTTTTGCATATTTATATCTTAATTAGTGGGATGAATGTGAGTGGGAAGGAATTGTCTAAATTTATAATGCAAGGTAAAGTGGAAGGGAAGAAAGAAATGGAATAATTTTAAGTCAGACCATGAATCAATTTAGCTCTATTTTACTCTGAATGGGAGTTGCTATCAAGAATTTCAGGTAACTGCCTTTCCCAGTCTTAACTGGTGCCAGTACTGAGTTCCACTGAGTACCCACAGAAAAAAAAGCCCTATCACAGAAATCAGAATGGCTAATAATCCCAAAGAGACCTATCTTTCACTAATTTGCAGCTTCAGTTTGACACTATCTAAATTAACATTGCCATATCTTATGCCAAAGAAAGGCATACATTGCCACAGAGAGAAGCCACTCTGTAGGCTCATCTCACACGGCTTAGAATAGATGTGCCAAAGATATGGAGTGATGTGGGAGGGCACATGTGGTCACAGCATGTCAGCACTCCTGGCACAGAAGAATTTTTCAATTGCAATATCCTTTTTAAAAACACCCACAGAGAGACGTGTAGTGCAAACACTTAAAATAAAGCTTAGGTTACCACAATACAAAGATCTTTCTCACCGATTGAGAGAATTATAGGAATAAAAACACTCCACAGAATGAACAATCATACTACACGTCAGGGAGAGAAATGTATGTATTATAAATCTGCAGCAAGTCAAGACAGGAAAAAATATAAAGGAAAATGACAGTCAACCACTTCTGTCTGAGTGCCTGTTGGAAGGCAAGGTCGTAATATTGAGAATCATAACTATACAGTTCCTTTTGATGATCATTCAAAAGGATTTGTATACACCCACTTGTCTACCATAAAAAGCTGAGCAGAGACAAGTATTGCACTTATTGCATTCTCTTTATCGGGACTACAGTATATGCATGGAATTGTGCATGCAAGGATGATCCAACTCAATCTGTTGCCTGATATCACAGCTTTAAGTACTGTTGAATTTATGCTGGTCACACAGTTGTGGAAATACAGCAGGGATTTTCAGTCTTTTTCATCTCATGGCACACTGGCATAGCACTGAAATTGCCAAGGCACACTCTCAAGTTTTTTCCATTTATAAGGCAGACCATGCTTTTGGTAGGGGGCTCATATCCCCCAACAAGTGAAACTCCCCAAACTCCTGTGACACACTGGAGGACCATCCATGGCACACCATGAGATGAAAAAGGTTGAAAAATTGCTGGGTCAGGTATGCCAAACTGTAGCCTGTAGCCTGTTACGAAAATCTGGAAAGAGAAGTTTGTGTTGCATTTGGGATGAGGTTGCTCAACTGAAATGCAACCTCACCAAGAAGCCACACAAAAATATTTTTTTCCTTTTTCTGAACTGAACGAAATGTGCTTGCAGACTCAGGTAACATCTGTCACTCCAGTTCACAGTCACATGACTTGAAAAGGTTGCTTCTTCCACGTCAACCAATTTAGCAAACCACATTCTTGAGGACCCTGGAAAAAAACCAGGTTCTAACCTGCAGCTTGCATGAACAGTCCAAAATATTTATTTGGTACAGAACTTCAGCCATGACTGCAATTCCAAGAAAACTTGGAACATTGAATTGAGTACAATTTTTCTTCTTTTTAAAGAATCTGTTGATCCAGGTCTTCTCAATCTTTTCTTTACAGAAAACATTCTGAATCTGTTTGATCCTATCAGAGTTGCAGGCATGCATTGGAGGTTCAGATCAATCAATAATTAGTACTTATGTACCACTTTTCAAATAAAAGTTCAGAAAAGTTCACAAAGTGGTTCACATTGAATATGAACTAACCATGGCTAATTTATCAAACAATCAATGTACACACCAATGTAGAAATCAGATCAAACAATGTACACACAAATGTACAAATCGAATCAAACAATGTAAACAAAAAGAAACCAGCAAAAGAAAAAATGGTAGAAGCCATTTTCTTCACAGGATCACAAATCCTTACTGGACGCAGGGAGGGCAGGAGAGCTGCATCACCTCCTGGGATCACACATTCAGCTTTCATGCCTCCATATGCGACACCAACAAGAAATCTTTTTATCCAGATGTACCCTGGTACAGAGCTTTTCTAGTTAATACCAAGGGTGTAGCATTCGAGGATATTACCATCTGTAAGTCACGTCAGTAGGCCTGGGTGTTTCCCCTTGTCCTCGTATTCACTGGAGAACTTCATAAAATGAAAGCTAATATGTTGATTGGAGCATGTATATGGACATTCTACAGATACAGATGCATATGTGGAAGGCGCTCTGTGTATTAGCTAAATCCAGAGCAACTACGTGAGCACGTAAGAGACATTATGTGCACCCATAGTTATTGCACCACCTAGTGAAAACCTATGGGAAATTCATATTGCAATCCAGAGTAAATTGTTCTTACACCGGAGCAAGGACTCCCCGTAGTTACTCTGGATTTCACCCTATGTCCTGATGAACATTTATGGGGGAGGGGTCCCCCACCCTTGTGATTTTAACTGAAATTAACACCTGAAAAGGGCTTTCAAGAAGAATGAGTTTAGGACAACAACTGCTCATATTTCAATTCAACCTTCAGTCACATTTGCTTCAAGAAACTGTAGCTGGGTTGTGGATTGCTGGCAAGCTAACTGCCAGAGGAGAAAGTTTTCCAGCAGTCAGTCAGCACCTCCATCATTGTGTCACATCATATCAGATTAAATCACTCGCACACCTTCGTTTTCAGAATGCCTTAAAGTTGTCCCATAGGTGGAAGAAAGGAAGATTCAAGGGAGTAAAGAGGGTGTACCTCCTTTTGCTATCAACTGGCATCCCAAGGAGAAGGACAATTCTCAATGTAGTAAAGCTTAATAAATGCTGGTTTTTCTTTCTGGCTTCAACAAAGGATAGATGCCAAAGATAAAATGTAATGATATAAATGTATGTTCATTATTATGCTGAGTCTAGCCTTGTGCCTTGGATATGCCAACAAGAACTGTTGTTAAATGAGTGCAGACTTTCTTCCTCTCAACTCAGAACTTCCAACTTATGACTGATGATGTAATCAAGGAACACATGGTTTTGAATGGCTACCTAAAAAATATCCCTCACTGCTTCGTCACTGCAGTGTACCTGTACTCATCTCTGATAAAATATTTGGCTATGTAAGTCGAACTATGTGACTTCTACGCAGGCATAAGGCTCAGGCATCCTCTTTTTAGAAACTCGTGAGCATAGCAGGACAGCCTGTTCCTTCACACTGACCTTGCGACCAAACCTGATATTAAGACTGCAGCTGTCCTCGGCTCTGCTGTGCAACTTGTATGCATGTACCAAAGCTAGGGTTGCCATAATTCTCTTCCACAAAATTGGGTCAGGACCCTCTGTCCCATTTGCCAGTATGTGAACACAATCCCCCCCCCCAAATTGGGTTTGTCCCTGTTTTTCGGAACATATGGCAACCCTAACCAAAGCCTGTGCAGGCTTGCTTGGGTGGGGTTATCAATGGCTTGTTGGGCTGTATACAATTTATCCATTAAGCACAAAAATGGGAAAACCTTTCCTAGACTTCAGGGTGCAGAGGAAGCCTCCCATTGTGATAGAAATTAGTCCATGTGCCCATGTGTTGAGAAACATAGAGCACAATCCTAACAGTGTCCACTCAAAAGTAAGCCCCTTTGTGTTCAATGGATCTTACTCCCAGGAAAGTGTCTTTAGGATTGCAGCCTTAGAGCACAATCCTAATCATGTCTTCTCAAAAGTAAGCCCCAATGTGTTCAGAAAAGTGTCTTCAGGACTGCAGCCATAGCCTGTTTGCTATTTTGTATGTGCATGAAAATGGTTTTTTTTAAAACATAATGGATTATGATAACTTTTGGTTAGCTCCCAAGGTATGCATCCCCCCCCCAAAAAAAAGAGTAGATGGATTTGAGTGGGCAGTAAACTTAGGGCACTAGTTTAATTTAGGCAATGCTTGGCTACCCCATCACTGGAAGGTCCTTCCAGGAATGAAAGGAGTGCTGCACTTACTCAAGGGGGTCTTTGCAGAAGCAGAATGAGTCATGAAGACTAATTTCTTTCATTTCCAAAAGAAGCTTCTGATGATGGACCAGTACTGTGCCAAAAGTTAAGATACATCTCAGATGCCAGCTGGCAACCCTTCCGAATACACACCCACATGCTTCTTGACTGCATGGAAAAAACTGTATTTGAGGATTTTGCTGTATGTTTTTAATAAGCTACAAGTCATAGGAACAGGGACACTAACTACGTATTACTGTTATTAAATAAGTAATACAGTACTGCACTTCACTTTGCAAGTAGAGGCTTCTGCAACCTACAAAAGGTGTCCTATTTTAAGTAATAATGATAAGAAAATGAATGATTGTGATGAATTGCTCCTGCGGTTTCAGATTCTGATTCTTTGCACAGAGCTATGGAAAAATACCTTGAGCATCATTGTTTGAATCTTCATGCAAGCATGAAACAGTAATCTTCTCTCACTGCTCTGGGAGTCCTGAAATACCAGTTCCTTGATGACAGAAAGCCTGAAGATAATTATATTGCTGCTGAAGATCCTAGCGTGCTGGGGTGGAATTTGGTTTGTCCTCTGGAGATGCAATGGTGATACCAGCTATTTGCATAATTGTTGTGAAAGACGTTGTGAGGTGCCTCTTGAGGACACTCACAGGGTGTTAAGAATGAAAATTTCCAAAGAAATCGGTGACATTCTGTGTTAGAAGGCATTTCAGTCTTTCCAAATCAAGTCACATGTTGATCAGCAGAGAAATCCCTGTATTCAGTATCCTTGACTGTGTACAGCTAAAGTATATGTGCCCCATACCATGAACTGGGGCTATGTGGTGTACCAAGATTATATGCCACCTGGGGCCCTGACATGTTTAGCGGCATCCCCCATGACAAAATTATTTTTAGAAATAGCCATGACATGAAATGAATAATAATGTCCAGAGAAGAAGCACAGACTGTGAACATTTTCTTTTATTAATCTCTCTCTCTCTCTCCCCCCCCCCCCCCTCTCTCTCACACACGCACAGAGTGAGTGTGTGTGGCACTACCAAAATTGTGGCTGTAGTCTTATCTTGAGTGGCTTCTCAGAGACCTTCCCCTGCAATCTGACAACAGGGACAGCCAGGTACTCATTGGATATGGCACAAGTACCTGGTCACTATCTTTGAACGTCACTACTATGAATGTCAAGTATATCAACTACCCATGCCTAGGCAGAAGTTCAGTTCTTTAACCATTGGAGCACACTAGTTCTACAAAGCCTTCAGTTTAGTCATAAAGATAGTAGAGGTAAAGCAATGACCTGGGGCCACAGTAATCACAGTGCTCCAGGAACCCTTGGATGTCCCCATGTACCTAGGGATGTCCTGCAGTCTTCTGGGGGTCCTAGATGCTTCAGCCACCTCCATGAGACTCCACACGGCTGCAATGAGCTCTGTTCTTAAATCAGAGCTCAAACCAAAAGTTAGCTCCAAGATCAGAATGCTGCAGGTATATGGGTATGGCTGGGGTCCCTACAGTGCTGAGATTACAGCACAATTCTAATTTACACTGGAACAAGCCAATCAATTTTTCCCCTTAACCCAGGTAATGCAGCAGAAGCTCCAATGCTTCTACACAAATCTGAGTCACATCAGGCGGTGGTAAAGTTTGGAGCAGGACAGAGCAGCCCAAGGTTCCTCCACACTCCCTAGGGAACGGGGCTTGGATCTGGCACAAGTATCAGGTCCCAGTTCCACCTCCCATTCCCTGCATGCCTACTGTCCTACCCATCGCCAGCCCTCCCCCCACCCCATAACATCTCTCACCCATCTTCTTCCCACCCTCCATCCACCCCCAGATTCCTGTACTGGATGAGATCAGTCAGCACAACTCATCAGTTTGTGGGGTCCAAAGCAGCGCAGGGAGGCTGTTACAGCTCCCTCACTGGGTTTTGCAGATGTGTTTTACAGCACATTTGCAACACCCCTACTGGCAAGTGCAAGGGACTTGAGTCAGCTCAAATAGCCAGATATGATTGTGTGGTTAGTGTTTTGCACCCATCTAGCTATGCCACTTTTGTAATTTTAAAATAAAACTGAATAGTGCATTATCTGCAGTCATGAACTGAATTATTTATAAGTTCAGTTGAACACCTTTTTGTGTTGTATTTTCCAAGAGGTATTTAGAATTGCAATACCACCACCATCACTGACACTGTTTCACTCATAAGGTTTTCTGTTTTCACACATTTGCATCAAATGTTTTTAATCTGAACCACCATGGAATCCATTAGCAGAGAGCTTATATAATCAGTCCCAGATGGGATAAAGAGAGGTTTGCAGTTGAAAATCTCACTTGTTTAAACAAGTAAGAAATGTGTGAATTTGTAGCGGGAGCACCACCAATCTCTTGCTGTGGTTGAGAGTGCTTTGCCAAGCTTAAGGAAAGGTTATGACAGATCATTTAAGTAGAACTCTAACACAAAGGTGTTAAAAAATGCATGTTGCATCATTTTCCAGAGGCCTGTGGCATAAGATCCCCTGCATATTATTAATAATAGACAAATGTTAGCGCTTTGGGGTAATGGAAGTGGTTTCACCTCCAGAACTTATGCTGCATGCAGGAGAGAGGAGATAAAGGTTGCCATCCAATGCACACACTCTTGGAAGGAAGTCCCATTAAATACAGTTGCACTGTACAGTTAAATACAATTGCACTTCAACTTGCACTGAAGATCAGGAATCCAAATACTGTAGCTGCTTGGGAAGCTGCTAGGGATTTTTGCATCTGGAATCACAGTTATTATAGTTGTATGTTTCCCCATTTCAGAGACAGCATGCCTCTGTGTGCCAGTAACAGGGCAACAGAGGCAGAGAAGGGTATTATTTTCCTACGGTCTTCCCAGTTGCACCTACAGTAACAGGCCACTGTCAGAAACAGGATGCTGGTCTAGACAGGCCTTTGGCATGAATGTTCTTGAGTCCCAGTGATCCTGCTTGCCATCGACACTGAAGTTGTATGACAACCGAGTTGCTTATTTTGAAGTTTGGGGGCTTCAGATCTATTTTTCAATTTGGTCAATTTTTTCCTGGTTCCCGGTTAATTAATCTCTTGAATCGTTAAATAGGTTGGGTATGCATTTTTTTATATTTACAGAATCACATGGTGGGGAAATGGGAAATGGCAGTAGGGCCATGGTGTTTAACCTCTTCCTTTCATGTCATCCCCACAATCAACCCTGCCCTTCAAAGCCCTGGAGAAGAAAACATACCATAAAGGTTTACATAATTTCATAACTATCCCCTTTTAAAAACAAATGAATGGTGAAGAAATCATTCATTCATTAAAACGTAAATGAAAAAGAAAGGTGTGCAAGCATGAACACCACCTACAGGAAGAGAAAGTCTGCAGGACATATGTTTCTTGTATAGTTGAGAAAAATGGAGAAAATTAAGCATGCAGAAGTCCCATGGACCTTGATGGAGCTGCATCAAACAGGAAATTGATGTGGGCTTTGGAGAACTTTAAGTTTGCAAACCGCCACATCCTCTCTCTTGCTGACTTAAAATACTGGGTTCTCAGTATATAAGGGTAATAATTTAGTAAAAGAATCCCAAGGAGAAGCAATATTATGGGCAGAATGCAAGAAAGGGCCCTTTATTAACAAGCCTCTCACACTTGGCCTATAATACCTATTAATACAGGACTTGGCAGCTGCTGAAAGGAGTGCCAGGAATCTCATGGTTTCCTTAAATGCACATGGGTGGATAAAAAGACTGCTCATTAGAGTAACCTGATTGGTTTCACGTACCTTGAGTTGTTTTTGCAGAGAAAAATGCAAAAATAATCGCCCAAGGTAGAGGGTTTTTTTTCCTTCTTTGGAGATTGCACCTGCAATTACTGCTGAATCAATAGGATTTTTAAATCAATTCCTGGATGGGGAAAGCTTCTATTGTGCTCCTTTTTTTACAGCCACAACAACAGTGCCTGCTTTCTCATTCACAGCTGATTAGTGTTAGTGGAAGAAGCCAACAAGGGTGGCAACTGAGGGTTACTCTTTGTCTCCCCAGCACTCAGCTTTCACGCACAAAACAGACAGGGATAAATAAATGTTCCCGTTTCAAGAGCAGAAAAGTAGATTAACTAATGGGTCTGTCATGCTCAAACTGGGGCATCTGCTCACATGTTCTTCTTTGACACAAGTGCCCCTTTGTTGTGACATATACAAACCCATACACTGGAGCTCTTTGTCATCTGGGATCAGTGTGTCCATCCTATTCAGAGAGAGCGGTCACATTCTTTTCCCTGTCTTTCTTTGCATCTTTGGTTGCAGCCCAAGCTGTGGGCAGCAGATGAAAAGGCAAAACCAGCCAGAAGTTTAAAGTTACCTGTATTCCATAAAAGAGGATTACTTGCCAGTCAGGGAAATCCAAGTCCGGCAAGGCTTTCTGATGTACAGGGAGGGATCTGTTCCTCAGGCATGCTGCGCCAGTTAACATGGAGAACTAGGATGCAGTCCTAACTTAGGTCAGCACAACTCATCGGTCTTCCCGTTACCATGCAGATGTAGGGAGGCAAGCACATGTCTGTGCACTGGCTTAACATCCCCACTGGAGTGGTGCATAAGTGTCTTATGCAGTGATGTGCTTCAAATTTTTTAGCAACCAGTTTTCTATGTCCTAATGACCATTTTAACCCTTAGTTTACAAAATTTAGTTTACCAAGCAGGCAGGTAGATAGATAGGGAAGCAGGCAGACAGGCAGCCAAGCAGGCAGGCAGACAGACAGACAGACGGGTGGACTTGCCTTGGGCAGAGGTGGTCAGGAGCGGAAGCATGGGGAGAGAGGGGGCCTCCGGAGTCTGGTGCCAGGGTCCAGAGGCCCAGAAAAGTCCAGCTGCGGTGGGGGAGAGGTGGGAGAGGGCCTCTGGAGCCTGGCACCAGGTTCCGGAGGCTCAGAGAAGGCCTGCTGTTGTGAGGGAGAGGTGGGAAAGGGCCTCCAGAACCTGGCTAAGGGGACCCAGCCTGTGCATGCAATTCAAATATGCAGCGCAGGCTGGGTTCCCCCACCTCTTCCCACCTCATGGCCAGGCTCTAATGGCTCAGAGAAGGCCAGCTGCAGCGGTGGGAGGTGGGAGAGGGCCCCTGGTGCCTGGCGCCAGAGGAAAGCAACAGAACAGGTTGGCCTGGAGAAGGCTGGCTGCAGTGAGAGAGGTGAGAGAGGGCCTCTGGAACCTGGCGCCAGGCTCCAAAGACCTGGAGAAGGCTGGCTGTGGCAGCGGGGAGGTGGGAGAGGGCCTCCGGAGCCTAGTACCAAGCTCCGAAGGCCCGGAGAAGGCCGGGGAGACCATAGGAGGCCTCCATCCAGGCTATGACGGGGAGGAGGTGGGGGAACCCAGCCTGCAGCGCATATTTGAATTGCTTGTGCAAGTTGGGTTCTTGTAGCCAGAGGCTGTTGTGAGTGCTCTGATTGTGATTGCCTGGGAGGCGCTTCCACCTGGCCAGTCACAGTCAGAGCCCTCATAACAGCGTCTGATTGTCCAAGAGGTGTGGGGAGGAGCCTGCCTCAATGTTTTAGCACACGCAGGTATCTGCGCGTGTGATTCAAAGATGGCGGCCCCCAGTTAGCTACTGGTTCGCTAGGATTGGGCCCAAACTAACAACCGGTTCTAGTGAGCCAGTGCAAACCAGCTGCTGCCCACCTCTGGTCTTATGGCACTTTTGTGACACCCCCAGATCAGCATAGGGTCTTAGGCTGACTTAGGGTCTTAGGCTGACTTAACTGGAGTTTAGGATTGCAGGCTTAATTTAAGATATCATCCCAGTGTTTCAGCTCTAGAAGTACCAGCTCTATAATTTACCTCTCTTCTCAAAGAAATTAAATCTATTCCTGAATAAACTGGCTTGTTCTCACATTGTCAGAGTAAAAGTATACAAAAGGTACTTTGGATACACTCAAAGGCACCTGTTCTGTTGCTTTCCTCTTATATTCTGCCAGAGTCTTTGAAAATAGGTTGCTCTCCAGGTCTAAATGAAGAGTTTTGACTTCTTTTCCTATTTGGATTTGTGTCCCTTTTTTCCAAAGGAGGGAAAAAATGAGGAAAGTGCTCACCTTGGCAACACATCTGAAATAATGTTTGCTTAACATAATGTTTTTCCTTCTCAACTCAGAGTGTGTATTTTAACGAAACGTGGTAAAATGTTTCTCAAATAATTAAAATCCATCCTCAGATGCATAGAGAATCTTTGAAATATGTCTGGTGAAAATATTATTTTTTTAAAATAAAGACATTCCCTTGGGATATAAAACTCTACCCAAAAAACTGTAAAATTACATAAAAGAGGGAATTGGGAAGGGCTGGTCCAAGGCCTGCTGCTTCCTGAGGCAGCATGTCAAATGCTGCCCTTACTTGATCATGTGCTAGCCACTGGCCCTTCCATTCCTTCTTATTCTAGCTCAGCACTTTCAACCTCTCTAATCTCATCTTTTCCTCTTCAGACCCTCTCTTCCTTTTCTAATCTAGAGCAGTGGTTATCAACATGGGGGTCAGGACCCCATTGGGGGGTGGTGGACCCCATGGGGGTCAGGACTCCATTGGGGGGTGGTGACTTCATTTTCTGGAATCACAAAAAGTTGGGTGTCGCCCACTTGGAATCTGGCACTGGGTTCTGCCATCTTGGAATGGGGCACCCAGGCTGCATTCCATACTTTTCTCAGGAGTAAGTTGAACTCAATGGGACTTACTTCTGAGTACACATGGAGGAGCTCTTGATTCACAGTGACATAACTTTCAGCCATGATATCACTTCTAGATTGATGACATCATTTTTCAGGGATCCTGGACAGATTGTCATTCTCAGAAGGGAGTCCCAGACTGAAATGCTTGAAAACCACTAATCTAGAGAATGGAAGGAAATGAACACACACACACACAACACACACACACACACACACACACACACACACAATCTTCTGCCTTGGCTGAAGCTTCATGAATGAAGCTCACAGAGTCTTGTCTGAGAGCATGTGAGTCATTGAGCATGTCAGACTAGGTGCGTCTGGATGAGTGCTCTGTGCATGCCACCATGAAACCAGTATGGGAAGAAAGAGGGATAATTGGGAACATCCCTATTGATTGGGAAAAGAGAAACCTGATCTGGGACTGGTGTTTTGGAAAAAGGGACCACATTTTTAAAGCACACTTCCTTCTCAGAGAGAACAACCTATACCAGCAATAGTCAAAAGTGTTCAGAGAAAAGGTCACCACATTTGACTACAGGCAAGGCTCTACACATATTTGTGGAAGTCCCTTTCTTTTATGGGATTGCACATTACTGTGAACCACATGTCCTTTCCAGCCACATTCTTGTAACAGAAACTACAATTGCATAGAGCAATGCAATTCTGGGCATATAAAGCGCTAGAGCAATTTTCATAGGTAATGTAGACTGTTCTATTAATCAATTAATCCATTAATCCCTTTGACAATCCAAGTCACTCATCAAGCATTATCAGTCAGTGTAGCATCATAGTGCTGGCAGACAGGAGGTGTTTGTGTTGGATGCAAAAGAAAGAGTCCCACACACCAATCTTGGAAAGAATAGTCTGACCTACCAGGCATAGCAACCTGCCCACTTGAAGTTCCCTGGAGCTGTTAACTGACTTGCAGGTGCACGTATTTGCCCTATGCCTAAACCTGAACTTCTGCATAAACAGAACTTCTAGGGGCATGAAAGAAATGTGCTGGAATAAATGACGGGACATGGTGCATACATAGCACTCTGTGTAACTCTATGTGTTGAGGGGGAGACTGGTATATGCATCTTCCATGCACTCTCAATAAATTCCTGGTTCCTCAATGAAAAGGCTATGGCAGTCTCTTATGGTGTCATTGTGATGTCCCAGCTTACCTCTGAGAAGATCTGAGGCCTCTTGAGACATCTTTAAGACTCTCTTCACTAGCCTTTTCTGTATAGCCCAGCAAACTACACATCCCTCACAACTAAACCCAGAGAGAAAGGGGTGCCTACATGGCATTCCATGTTTCTCGGTGACATTCCTGCATGCAGAATTCTTTTAAATACAGTAATAGTTTATTGAAGAAAATGCATATCATGGGGTGAAAAGGTGAGAAAAATTTTCACTGAGTCTAAAATGGCCAGGTTTAGCTTTCATTAGGGGTAGAATGAAATAGGCAGATTCATCCAAGCTATACTTGAGCTTCAACTGCTCAAGCAGAGTTTAAACTGGACCTCCAGAATCTATTACCAGTGTTCCCATTAAGGGAAATTGGTGGGCAGTCTGCTCCCTCCCCAAAAATTTATGGCCAGCTATAAATTGCCACAACTTCCCAAAAGGGGCTATGAACTATATGTGTAAGGCAAACAAAATATCACTATCCCACCTCACAAATAATTAAATGTTCTTCACTTAAGCAAAGACATTGTCTTGTTTAGGTGATCCCACTATAGAAAGAGGCATACAAAGACAAGGTAGCCTATGGCATTGGGCAGGTATTGTGTGAGATCCTAAGCCCACAAGAGGGCCCTCCAGGTCTGGCTTCATCCAGCCCACCAGGACCCCCTAAAACGCTTGTTCTAGTGGTAGTGTTCAATAAGCCACAACACTACAGGGGAGCCTATGTTGCAAAGGGCAGGGCTTTGCAACAATATATACCTATAAAAAGTAATCAAAATATAATGTCCTCATGCCTTCAAAGAGCTCTTCTGTTAATCCTGATCCCCTAATCTAATTCTGAACCTGATCCCCTATTGCCTCTGCAATCATCCGCCATCCCTCTGCCCACTGGAAAGGGCTTCTGGCTGCAGTACTAATCATAAAAGCAAGCACAGTATTATGCATGAGGCTAACTTCTGAATTAATGTGGATACGATTAAACTCCAAAGTGGCCTTTGAAAAAGAGTCATCCTCTACCAACAGAATAAAGAGAATGATCATATTTTTTTAAAAAGGGAGACTGATGACTTCACAATAACAAGAAGGTGGTTGTTAGTGGAATTTGACCACAAAATAACGTGGTTTATTATGCCATCGCCAGAAACACTTTTTTTAGTGTTAATCCTTCCTTAGTTGTAGCTTGGGAGGTCCACTACACCTAAGAATGTGAAGGAAATCTGTGTGTGAAGCACTATTTTTTTAATAAACTCCATGCTTGTCTCTATAGACAAGGAAACCCAAATCCAGGAAGACTTAATAATACTGGAAAGTCATCTGTGTTTTCTGGCAAATCTCTGCCACTCCTGCCCCAGCTTGTAGCCTCTTCAGCCATTTTTGCCAGAACCAAAAGGAAAGGAAACATCTTAACCACTGCATTTGAATCTGTTCCAACAAAGCCAAACAAATATTTCTTAAGTGCTAGCAGTACATGCCACAAAGCCAGAGAAGGATCCATTTAACCCAGGGAACTGGTCGAGGAAGAATGATGGGTGGCGGCAAGAATGTAGTGGAGTGGCAACATTCAAAACAATACATTTCTAATAAGGAAGGTGGCTTGAGGGAACAGGAATTTGATTATGACCAACATGGCTTTGAATTTACATGAGAAACAAGGTGATGAGGTTGATAATGTCCAATTTCCAAACAGTTTCTTCACCTTTGCCACAGTTTCTACTTTTAATTTTCTTGACCCCTGCTCGTGACAGAAGACACATGTATGTTGTTAGTGGTTTTCTCTATTACAAAGTGGTTTCAGTTTTGGGTCTCAGTTTTACTATGGAGCCTTTGGACACGCATTGCTACACAACTTAAAAAACCCATGATATAGAAGAAACAGTGGATTTTAAGTAAGCCATTCTTATTTTTTTTCCTTTTCAAAGAAGAAAATCTTCAATTCGTGGAAAGATGGCTTGTTAATGTAAAGAGTATAGAGTGCTTTTCTTTTCATATCAATCACAGTGAATTTTGCAAGTTTCATTAACAGGCAGTCTACAATTCATTGTATTTTAGAGATGATTTAGCTATAGCTGAAGATGAGGCATTTCCAGAGGAGTACACTCTGTGCTCTGTATAAAACAGCATGTATGACCGTGTGTGCTTTTTCAATTTCAACTGACCTTTGATACTTTAGCCAGATGGGAATCTCAACAAGAATCTAATTGGATATGTACTTTCCACATCCCCAGCCATTCAGCCAATTGGCAGAGGGTTCATGAGGCTTTTATTACAAAAATAAAAAAATAAAAAATGCTGTCTTTTAACTGTCTTTCCAATCTAGTTCAAGCAAAAGAGAGAACCGGAGATTACGGGAACAGAATTGAAATGAAAATGATTGACAGGTATACAGGCTCAGTTGAACTGAGAGTTCAGGTACAATCAAAAATAATATTCTTATAGTATATAATTTTTTTTTAAAATGTACTAATGCAATTCTTGAACCCACTTTTTTAACCCACTTGGGTTAAATAAATTAAATTATTTGTGTGTACTTATCAACTGAAATGAGTATGTACCAACATTTATATCTCTCTGCTTCACCATCAGCAACATCATTAGAGAAATGTTCCTTCAGTTGTGAAGAACACTGAACATGTTTCTGTAAGAGGACTATGTTGTTGAATTTCATCCATCAGCAAAGGACATGTTAAAACTTCATTGCCTGGAATGCCCACACTTAAAAAAAGATATACCCCTCTTCCTGTTGTTAATAATGTTCACTCAGATATGCACGTGGCTCACGGGCAAACCATGTGTGAATAAAATCTGACAGATATTCCTACCCACAAATAGAGCTTGTTTTTGAGGCTGGCATGAATCCAGGTTCTCTAATAACAGCCATTATTGCCAGGTGCAATGCTTGGGACGGTGCAAAGATGTGGTTTTGGGAAAACAGCCTGGTCAACACTGGAATGGAGTGGTGTGGGCAACTCACCACCATGTATAAATTGCGATCCAGCTGAGAGGTCAGGTGGTTAAGATCATAGATTTAAAATTTAGCAGAACCACTTTTTAAAAAAGATGTTGCATGGAACTGGTAGGACAGATATTATTTGCATGGTTATCAGAAGAATGTAATATAGGCAGCTCTGAAAAACAGTTTCATTTGCATAATGTCAGCAGTTTGCTGATTCTAGCATCCCTTGACACTGAATCCAACACTTGGATCTTTCACATTCTGGCCATTTGTCACAAAGGCTGAAGCATGGATTCTAATAATGATTTTTGCTATTGAAAAAAATTTTCTTTTAAAAGAAAAAAAATTGAAATTGCTTTCACATGCTCAATTGCTCTGTTAGCCTGAAATTCGACATAAGTGTATGTTGCCAGGAAGGAAGACCAACATGCACAGTACTCAAAGAGGTATATATTTCTACAGAAAATAATGTACAGTACATTTAGATTCCAAGTACAGTAATGGCCAACTGCAAATAGATCTTGGAAATGAAATCCTCCTGGGTTGGTTTCTGCATATGTAGGGAAAGGATAGAATCCAATGCAAACAATGACATGTTTTGAGTCCTTGGAATCAAAGTTTTCAGCATAACCACAACTTACAGAGGCCCATCAGTGCTGAGTGAGTGCTCCTTGCCAAACCAGCCTTTTATCCATATTATCATGTTATAGTCGCCACACTGGCTTCTTGTTCAGCAGAACGCTGTGGTTAAGTGAAAGCATGTGACCAACATCCTTAACATTTTGATATCCCCAACCCCCAAGTGAACTGTGATACCTCTCAGGCATCTGGTCTTGGTCCAAACCAAACAAATCCTCAAAGCAATTTTTTTCCTTACTTGATTTTGTTCAAACCAAGGCAAATATTGCTATCTTGACAGGCTTTCTCCATAAAGAGTGACCCATTTTATGAGCTCCCATCTATACTCTGCACTGAATTGTTTTATGGTGCTTTCTGTCTCTGCATCTGGGTACATCCCATGACTCTGAAATACTTGCATCAGAATACAAAAATACATTATTTTGGTTAACAGTCAATGTGCGCTTCATATTCAGGCCTGTCAACTAAATGCCTGCAGCCAAGAATGTAGTTGGTTGTTTCCAATAAGCAAACTTCTGTTTAGTTCCTAGCCATGTGCACCATGCCCGTCCTCTTGCCAGATGATGACTTCCCTCTTTAAGGCTTCTGCACCTTGGGGCTTTCAACACTCTACTCTGATCCCTCCTCTTCTTCATTCTTCCATTTCTTCTACCCCCAAGTCAGTGTTTTTGAATCGTTTTCAACTGGTGGTGACCTATTGAGTGGCATCATATTGCAGCTCCCTTTGTGACTACAATCATATACACTGTATAGGGCAAGAAATGAATGAATGCAAGCGGCCCCTCTCTCATTTGCTGCTCAATGACTTAGGGCAAGAGTAAGGGATGGCTTACATTTGCATTTGGGAGCCTGCATTACTTACCATTTTGCACCACTCTAGCTATGCTACTGTACAGGGTGGCATATTTTTCATGAAGGCTATGTTGGTCCCCACGGGTGGCCAGCTCACAGTGTAGGAACCACTGAACTCAGCTCTTCTGCTTGCCTTAAGACCTCTAGTTTTAGTTTTTAATTGCTACACTTTAATCCTACAGTTTTATCCAATGCTCTCCCATTTGGATTACTGACTTGTATCTGCTTGGCTTCATTGATGCGTCAGCTAATGTGCCACTCAGGAATGTCTCAAACCTGTGCCATAAGCTTAACTCAGCCCTTTATAGCCAAAAGCCTCAGCACCCCATGTCCAAATGTCTTTTGCAGACTGTTTTGCAGACTGCAGACTGTCAGACACAACGCACACACACACACACACACACACACACACACACACACACACACACTCACACAAAACGTGCAATCTGAAGAATAAACCTTTAATGAACAACCCTATATTTTGGTTGTAGTTAGATAACATATCCAATTAAATACACACATGTCTCACTTAAATCATTATAGTGTGCATACTTGTGTATGCACAATAGTACGTATATGTGTATGTGCACATATGGTATATGTGCTATGGTGTATGTGCTATGCATGCAGAAGCCTGAGTCAAACTTCACATCTGCAATATGGCCAACATTTCCTTTGCAGTGCAGAGCAGCAGGCATCCATCAATCTTGAAAGACTATGGTATCGTGCTCGGCGCTGCACACGCTGCATGTGAAGCACAAAGGCTTGGGTTAGATTAATACGGAGGATAGGCTGTTACCCAAGCAGCAAATCCCCCCTCTCCACACCACTGAAATAGGCAGAGGCAATACGATTGGTTCCAGCTGCGTCGCAGAGTTGGGCTAAGGACAGGAGCTCACCCTGTGGGGACCGACCCGGGTCTCAAACCCCGGCCTGCTGGTTAACAGGCACAGTGTCTTAACTACATGTGCCACCCACAGCCCTTACATTGCAGGGCAGAGCTCTGGTATGTATGAGAAAAGAAGCCCTGCAATGGATATGATTTACACTGCCTTAATTTCCTGTACAGATGAGTCACTCACATCACAATCTAGTCCAAACTTTTGAGAACAATGGTTTCATGCCTATACAACATCTGCTTGCAGAGTGCGACAGGCATGTCTTTCAGGTGCATCCAGGGCTTGAAACATTTGCCTTAAATTAATTACTAAGGTAGATGGAAAAAATCCACAAGAATTAATTTACAATTAGTATTTCCTGCAACGACCAGAGTTCTCCCCTGAAGGCAGTCAACTGATCCTGCTGATCAGAGGCAAGTGAAGCTCTTCAAAATGCAATGTAAAGACAGGCACAGTCCCAAGATCTGGCAAAGACACCTAAGCAAATCTGCCAAAACATTATTTGCCTATGCATCCACCCTCCCTCATCATATATAAGAAAATAACTGTATTTACTCAAATCTAACAGGCACCCCTATTTTTAAAGGATTGAGATTTTTTTTACAGGTGATTTTAATGCACAGTAGCAAAGCAGGTGGAAAATTTAATTTGACTTTATATAACAATTTATTTTATGATAATAATAATATTACAATGGGTTTACATTATGATTTTACCCAGCTGGATTACTGTATACAACAATGGGTTTATGTTACATTTTTATTACAATATAATAAACTGTTAATGTAAATATTAACCTATACCTATAATCAAAATACTGTATGTATTCAAATCTAATACACCATTGAATCTAACGCACAACCCAATTTTGGAGACTAAACTTGGTTGGGAAAAAAGATGAGTGTTAGATTTGAGTAAATATGGTAGTTAACTTCACAAAGGTTTAAGTGAATCAATGACAATTCACTTTTCCAAATACAAAGTCATAAAAGCATTTTTGGAGCGGAGCAGCAAGAATGAACAGGGACATCACAAGGACAGATGAATAAAGTTTTAAAAATGGCCCCCTTTAAACTGTTTCAAAACCAGGTAACTTGGAATGCAAACAAAATGCCAGGCAACTTCCTAAGGGAGTCCATACTTTGAACAGTTTAAATGGTAAATCAAATCATCAGGTACTGGGATCTGAAACTCTGGCCTCTGTGCTCTCTTTGTGGTGCCCCATCCTGTCCCATGAAAGTACTTATGAAATTGCCTTGTATTCATTTAGACCAGTAGTTCCCAAATTATGTGAACCAGACTATGTGAACCAAACTATGTGAACTATGTGAACCATGTGAACCAGAAACAGGCCATTCCCCCTTAAGACAAATGGCCCAAAAACTGGTGTCCTGACAGTGCTGCAGTGATTGCAGCACCACAGGGACCCATTGTCCTTTTTGTTACTTTTTGTCCATTTTGCTGCACTGTCCTCCAGATGGGTTCAGGAGGTTCACAATCACAGCCCACTCTGTAAGCCCATTTTCAATTATCAGAGCCCACTTCCACGTTCCTACCAACGCTCATGGGAGGATAATGGGCAGGGGCCAGATTTGAGGCAAGGAGAGGATCTCACTGACAGCAGCACAGATTGAAATCCTGTCCCCCCTATTCTCAGCCTAACATGCCCCAACTTTCCTTAGACTTCTGCATGTGTCAAATGAGAACTATGGAGAAAAGGAAGTTTTAAAAGATTTCTATGTATTTCTTCCTGGCTCTCTGGTAACCTCCGTCCTGCCCAACATCTCTACCATCATAGTACGCAACAGAACAAGATCCATCAGCAGAGTTGCATGCTATAGCCTGGGAAGGGATAGAATTGCCATTCACAAGGAAAAAAAACCACAAGGAAATCATGTTTCTTTCATTATATGGCTCACTCTGCGCATGGCAGTGGCCCATGGATGGATGTGTAAGGACCCTGGTATCTGTGGTTTCAGTTAAACGTGGAGGGTTCTAGAACAGTATCCCTGCAGATAAAGGGCATGCCTGTACATTTGTCACAAATGGAAAGTGATAAATGTACCCATTCTTCACTTTCCATACCTTCCGTAATTAGGGATTGAAAATTAAATCATCTCCTTGACAAGCCCTGCCTAACTCCGGTTTGGATGAAAGAGGCTCTTTTTCTTTTTCAAAGTACCGTAAAGTTTTAACTAGAGCACAGTTAAAAATCAATATCTACAAGAGTGTGACATAATTATGGTTCCATTTTTTGCTGACCTTAACATCCTTGCAACATTTGTCCAAATAACTGTATTCTTCTTTGCGTGATCTGACAATGAAGTTAAGGCACATTTGTTTACTTAGGAGTAAATGCAAACATGTAGCTAGCTTTTCTTTCCATAGGGCTCAGCACATTCTTCAGCTTGGAGTGAGGGACTTCCTTTCCTGGTGTTTTGGGGGGATTCATTGGATCAAGACCGTTCTGTTCTGTTCTTCTGGCTTCTTCTCAGTCTGCAATAGACTAAAGCAAGTTTGCCTACTCATGATTAAATACATAATATGGCTCAGAGCACAATCCTAGTCATGTCTAGCCCAAAGTAAGCCCCATTGTGTTCAATGGGTCTTACTCCCAGGAAAGACTCGTTAGGATTGCCGCCTCAATTTCACTTTTCATAGGGTTTCATGTACCGGTATTTGCTTTCTCAGTTATCAGTTTATCTGCAAAAATTTTGCAAACCATCAATATTAAGGTTGTAATCCACAATTTGAAAAACCCTGACCTAGTGAAAAATGTGACCATGTGTTAGTTACTTTCATTTTCTCTCTTAAAACAATAAGTATCCTGTGTAAATTGAATGGTTTGGCCTCATAGTTATTCCAGGGGGGTCTTATCACATATAAAGTTTCCAGAAATGCATACCACCACTGAACATTTTCATAAACATATCAGTTTCATATACATCTTAGAGCAAAGAAGGAACCCACAGCCAAAAAATTTATATGAAAACAGTGCAGTAGAGTTTTCTAGGTTTCAGCTTTCCCACATTCCTCTAAAGTTACTTTATGATGGCTTCACAAGAGCTTCTATGAGATTACGAATCCATTGGAATGGTTTCATTCCTGCACTGTAGAACACTATAAAGGTGGCCAGCACTGTCAACTGTGAAAGGTTTGTACAGTTCTCAAGCCTTTCCAGCAGAATTGCTTGGCAGTGGCTATTCATGTTGAATCAAATCCATGTATAAAAAATCAGTGCATAACGAGGTTGGACCTGTACGTCTTTTTGAAATCTCAGGAAATTTCTAGGTCTCCTTTTTGACCATTGGCCCAAGTATATTAATCCCCCTGCAACCTCCTCTCATGGCCCTGCTGCTGTTTAAAACTAATTGAAGATGTCAGAAAGCTGAACACCTGAGGCACATGGGGATGTGGGGATGTATCTCCAAGGGATGATAGATCCTTGAATCTCAATTTCTCTTTCCCATCCTATCTGAGCAGTTCTGCCAGAATGGGTGTGGGTGTGTGTGTGTGTTTAGGGGAGAGGAGGTATTTTCAATATGTTGTCATTGTCAGAAAACAGTAGCATAAGGTTCTCTGTACCAGGGGAACAACAATTGTCCATTTGGGAGACAATGGGAGATATCTGGGCCCATAAATTCTGGCTCTCCAGTGTCTAAATGTCTCTCCAGATTCATTGTCAGTTGAGAACTCTTACAAAAACCAAGGAATCATCTTTAATTGCTAAAACTGTCCAGGGATAAGGCTGGAGGAAAAGAAAAATATTTTATAGCTTTTAGGTCACACCATAAACCAGAGATAGACTGCATGTTTCATTATTGGGATTGACAGAGGAATCCTGACAAGCAACAGATAATATATGATTGCGCAGCTTATTTCAGTGGCTACCATTTAAAGACAGAAAGCCAACAATGGCTCCTATTTTTTAAAAAGAAAATGGTCTCTTTTAACTTGACACGCTCATAATGTACTGCCAGCAATCATTTTGTACTTGGAAAGCAGTTACTACTGTCTTCTCTGTGCCCCAAGTGCAGGGAAACAAGTAGAAATTAGCATTTCTTAGCTATTAGAAGCCAAGCATTTTATCACATTCATGTTGGTTGGTCTGTAAGGAGAGTTTAAGAATGTACTACATGAGACATATTTTATGATTCTCAAAGTGAAAGATAACATAAATAAATAGAACAGATACTAAGAAGTCCGACTGGTATAATTCAGTGCAATCCTAAGCATGTCTACTCAGAAGTAAATTCTATTGTATTCAGTGGGCCTGAATAGCATATTTTGGTAAAATATGCTATATATAGTTTCACTCTGATAGCAGTCATGTTAGTATTTGCAGCAGTACCCAAAGTTGCGACGGCTGTGTTCAGAAAATGTGGACCCTGTCCAGATTGCAGCTTTTCATTCCACCACTAGGTAGATCTGGATAACATGGCAGTCTGGGCAGTTGCATCTCTTGCAGTAATATTGTTTGATCCTAGAAATTTCACACTGCAATCCTAACTTATGCTGGAAGAAGCAGAGCAATGTGCCTGCCCCATATCCAGTGCAGGTTCAAGTTTGCTTCCATGCTACCGCAGCGCAAGGAAAAAAAGGGTTTTCCCTTATCCCAAGTAACTCAGAATCAGCCCCAATGGTTCTACTTGTAGTTACGCCAGCAATTTCTGTGGCACAACTCCAAGCAGAACAGCCTCTGCACTGACCAGGGAACAGGGTTGGGATCTGCAACCTATACATGGTCGTGTTGCCCACGCTGCTTTATTCCAATATTGACCACCTATCAAATGTATGAGAAAATAACAAGGCAGCTGGTGAAAAAAGGCAATGGTTTAGTTGCCCAAGCAAGTTTCACAGGAAATAGGTTTATTTATTTTAAATAATTTATACCCTATCCTTCTCCAAATATTCAGGACAGCTTACGATACACAAAATTGAAAACAGAAAAATTGATTTTAAAACAAACAGGTTCAGAAAATCCAATAAAGAAAGAGAAAGGCTTGTGAAAGAAAAAGGTCTTCAGTAGCCACCAAAAGATCATCAGCATGGGGCCCTTGAAACAGGGGAGACAGGGTAGCAGAGCTACCACAGAGAATATCCTCTTATCCCCTATGCGAGAAAGGGTCAAATCATGAGTCAAATATGGATTTGATGACCAGATGCCTAAACCTCAAATGGAGGACAAGGTCTTGGATTCATCTCAGTCTGGCCTTTCCAGCAGACAATAGCACATTTGTCTACTCATGAGTAAAGCAGCGATATTGGGCACTTTCACTTTCCCATAGAGTTCAATGCATATTTTTTATTTTTTTGGCCATAACTTAAGATGGGAAAACCTATCTTCAAAACCAATTTTTGCACTGGATTCTGCTCTTCAATACGAATCCAATGACATATGACATGGTGGGGTACTGAACACCCCAAAATGTTCCAAAATGGAGAACAATGAAGCCCATTTGGAGGACATCTGCACAGAAGGCTAAAAAAAGAGGACAAATCCAGAACTTTCCAGTCATATGGTCACCCTGTGAGCTGTCATATAACTCATATACACTCATGCTGTCGTATAGACAACTGTCATATAATTTTTGTCTCATTTTTTCTTTTTGTTGGAATTGTTAAATAAGACGATACTTCATTTAAGGTAGACCTTCAGACAGTAGAAATTGATATTAGACTAAAGAAAGGTAAATTTGGAACTCGGCACTTGACAGAAAAGTCAAGTCAAAAGTCAAGTCAAATAATTACAAGATTATTTTATTTTTTCTTCTTTTCTATTTTTGCTTTGTTTCTTATAAAAATTAATAAGAATTTTCTATTAAAAAGAATTCCAGAAAAAAGAACATTTTCTCATTTTATCAGTATTCCTTGGGGATGGGTTACAGTGCAGTGACAAGAGGGCATCTGTGCATTTCAGGAGCATATATTTTACCTCACAAAGCTGAATTTGTAATTGAGTGAGGCGGGGAAATGGCAATGGGAAGTTGCCCCTGAAAAATTATAGTTGGGAAAGTCAAACACTGTCTTTCATGCCACAATTTATCATGATGTACTATGATTTCCAGTGTTTTGGAAGAGAGATTCATGGTATCCACAGAGGCCTAGCTGATGAAAAGAGTTGTAGTTGCTTGTTGTACCAAATAGACAACAGAAAATAGCATCTACAAGGCAAAAAAGACAGCTGCTACTAACCAGTTGTGGAGCATTAATGGCTCCAGATAGGTTTATGTTGCCTACCACCTTCACTCTCTAGCCCTCTAAGGAAGAGGTTTCATTACAGGGCAAGTTTTATTTCTAGTCTCCTAGAGAAGCTTTCATACAGCCTGTCCAACATGAAACATAAACAAGAATTAGGTCAAAAACGAGTACCCCGAATAGCATTTGCAATGCTATTTAATTGGTTTCAAGGGAAATATTTGCTGCCTGTGAATGTTCTCCTGGAATGAAGTTACAACCGAAATAAACTGTTCTGTTCTCAGGCCTCTAAGAAGGGAATATTGCTACTATCCATCTGCTTTCTCATCTTTTTCCTCATATGAGAAATTACAGTTTTAGCCACCCCCACAGAGTTGTGTCTGGTTTTCCATGTGAGTTTGAACTGAAGCACTGAAACGCATTCAAAATTTGCATTTTCATGAAGGAAAATGCCAGTTTTGGGAGTAAGCAAGAAGCAGAGGCCCTGACTATCCCCTGACGTGTTCATGTTGTTCATGTTCATGATGTGCCACCTCATTTTGACCAAGACATTGAGATAAGTTAGTTCTTTTCATAGGTGTGGAGTAGCCACACCACGACAAATGAATCATGGTTAATGTGCATGACTTCTGTTGCCCTATGGCAGTGCTTCTCAACCAGTGGTACAGGTACCACTGGTTGAGAAGTCTGGTGGTACTGGTGAAGTTGGACACATCATCTCCAGCAGTGTGACCAGGAACATGGGTAATAAACAGTGGTAGGAGGCTTGACTCAGCAAGCAGTCTGTCTGTATGCCAGAGTGCCCACTCTTGTACAGCAGGGATGTCACTACCCCAGTGATCATTGGGGCAGAAAGCAACTCAGCTCAAGGCAAGGGGAAACTTTTTTTTACACTTAGTAAAGTTACAGAATCTCCAATGGGGCTATTTGGATCTACAAAGCTTCCCTGGGCTGCCCAGAACTGGGATTAGGATTTTGCACAAGTGCTGATCCTGGTCCTGGCTCCTGCTCCCCTGCAGCCTGCCCCAAGCTTGCTCTCTCCCACTATGAAAAGCATTTTCTCCACCCTCCCCACAATTCCCCAGCCCCTAGGTTGGCTTGACTTGACTGTCATGGCATACCTCTTCTGCTGGCCCAACAGGATTTGGGCCATCATCTGGAAGCCAGCACACCTCCAGGTGCCTTCCTTCCTCCTTTAATGGGGGTGCAGAAGTGCTTTACAGAACTTTCACAATACTGTTGGGCTTACATAAAGGCAGTGGTGGGATTCAAATAAATTAACAACAAGTTCGATGTCCTAATAACCTAAATTAACAACAGGTTCTATGTCCATAAAATTCTACGTCCCATTAGTAACTGGTTCTCCGAACTAGGCGCTCATCAGCAAAGGGTTATATAGAACCTGTGAGAACCCCCTGAAAGACACCACTGCAAAGGTCTTGCATCAGCCCAACAAGAGGTTGCTATTGTATCCAGAACCACACATGCATGGACTCACACAGCAAAACTTAAAAAAGGGAAAGATATGGTAATCAGGAGGCAGCTTAAATTCTCTGAAGAACAAACCTTGGATCCTTACTGATTCCAGAAGGAGAACAGTGAAATTGATAATAGATAGAAAACAGTGAAATTGATAATAGATAGAAAACTACCTTTGTGAGACCACATGTGTTACAAAAATGTGTGGGTGTTTCAGCAGACATCACTACACCCTGGAGCCAGATGTGCTTTCTAATATGGCAGAAGGAATGAGAAAATGTCCTTGCCGCTCCCAGAACTATGTCTCTTTGCGGTCTCTTGACATACCCTGTGCTCCCCCTTCTGCTTCCTTGAGAAGTTTGCCCTGAATATTTGTGTCGGAGCAGGTCAAAAGTGTCGGATGACACGCTTCCCGCTCTGCCATCCCTTTCGCAGAAACGGGGCTTCTGAGCACACTGAAAAGAACACGCAAGGCCAGGCAATCATGTGCTGTGCTGGTCCTTCCTTTCACAACTGATTAATGTGGCTCATGGTGCTCTTGATGCGGGGGTCTCTAGGCAACAGGTGACTCACGTTACATTCGTTTGAATTTTTAACATGATGTTCCCCCAACTGCAGCTTAACCACCAGGGAGTAATCTTTCCTCCGGATACTAGAAATGCATTTCGCTCACAGAACCCTGATAGGATTAGAGAAGATATTAGAGTAATTAAGGTCAGAGGGACCGCCATTTACTAAATCCCTAAGCCCAACTCTAAACTCCAATATTATTCAGGAATATTGCAGGTCAAAGGGTCAACTGCGATAATATATTGCTCTCTCTGTCTGGCCATAACATATGGGAACATTTTTTTAATGCAGACAGTTCCAAACTTAACAATAAGCTGGGCGCGTTGTGTCTCTGCAAATGAAATGCAAAGTAATGACTAGAGGTAAAGATTGTCATCAGCAACACTGGCATATTACAACCCATCTGGCAAAACATCTGAAGAAAAATTATCTTCCAGATATCTAGGTGTGGAGCTCCAGGTCAAACTTTTAAGTGCACCTCATCTCCCCAAAATCAGAATTTAATTTTCTGGCAATGAAATTAACATCTCGCTTCCCAAACTGTGTGGACTATCAATCATTTTTCCTGTGAACATTTTTCAAAAGCGCTTATCAAGCTGAAATAGTGGGAACAGAGCCCTTTCCCAAACCAAAGACCTATCAAAAGAGCCTCTGAAATTTCAGGAAAGAACACGTGAAGAATCAATCTCGCAATTCAGCTGATCTGAATCCCTAAAACAAGTTGACTTTAAACTTTAAATCTCACCCAAGAGCCAAGCAAAGCGGGAGGTGAAGTATTTTTTCCTTGCATGGGTCTTTCCTACTTTGGGGGAAAAAATCCATGAGACAGATAAAGCACATTCTTAGGCTGCAATCCTACACACAAATTCCTAGGAGTAAGATCCATTGAACACAATGGGGCTTTCTTCTGAATAGACAAGGTTAGGATTGTAAGAAGGCATTATGTGAAGGGAATCTTGATCCTGCCACTCTCCATCATCTGTCCTCTGCACAACCTGCACCATTTAACTAGTCCATTTTTTTCCTGTTGCATTACTACAAAAGTTCTCATGATGATTGAGATACTGGAATAAACTCTGACAGACAGACACACTTCAAGTTTAAATATTTTTATTTTTAATTGTATTTCTTTTTCATGTTTTATACCACATTTCCTCCAAGAAGCTCAGGGTGGTGTTCATATTCCTCCTCTCTTTTTGTCCACACAACAACCCTATCAAGAAACTGGAAACAGTGACTATACCGAGGTCACCCAGGAAGCTTCAAGCAGAGCAAGGATTTGCAGCTCAGTCCAATTCACAAAACACCACACCAATACTACCCTATATATATCTACAGTATGTCAGAGGGGAAAGGAAACTGTTAAATGCAGTATAATGTGGCATTTACCTTGATTACGCAATAGAAGATTTCATAATAAAATTTTTAGTGCACACATTCAAAACACCATTCTGTTTTACAGGTTTAATTGTCAACTTTATTTCGATATCCTATTCTGAGGGACACAACTGCACATCAGTTTCAATGCAATATCTGCCTCAATGACTGAGATATTGGAAGGTTTCAGCACAATCCTGTGTGTGTGTGCTCAGAAGTCAATACCACTGAGTTCACTGGAACCTACTCCAAAGTAAGCATTTATAGGATTGTAGCCAGGCAGTCCAATACTATCCATTGGGCTCTGTTCAGTGGTGTCCCAAGAGGGGCTGGAAGTTGATACACTGGGGAGGGGGTTGACCAAAACCACTAAAATTGCCAAGATTGTTCAGAATAACCCCATCATGTCAAATACCATTATATACATATTTTCAAAATCCAAAACCCAGCTTTGAAATATCTCCTTCATATCAAACGTTATGGCCAAAAAACAAAAAACAAAAATGCATGGAACCCTATGGAAAGTGAGAGTGCACCTTTCCTCACAAGAATGGTATTGTGTGCTCTGGCACAGCTAAACAAACTAAACAAGGCCACCACCACAGCCACGGTAGCCGTGCATGCAGACCGGTGGCAAGACCTCTGCCCGTTAGTGAGAGGTGAGTTAGTGATGGGAGGGGACAGGGGAGGAAGTAGGAGGATCAGGCAGAGGTGAGGGGAGGAACTGAGACAGAGAGGAGGCAGGAGTGGATCCACCACTGATCTACTGCCCCTCACTTTAGATGTTGAAATGACAGAATCTCATGAGCTTCCCCCATGTATTTTTGTTGCATGAGATGTTTCTGGTATGCTGCAATGATCTCCTCAAGAGATCTTGCACATTTGGATTATACGTTTGTTTGTTGTGTCCTGCTTTTATCTCTCTTATCTTCAGGCAGTTCTGAGAATGACCCTTCTTTTGAAGGTGCCTCCAGATAATAAAGAGCCTAGATCCTTAACCATACCCCTTGGAGGAATGAGAAACAAATGAAGTTATGTGACCTAATTTCTGAACATTTTTTTTAAAAAGGTCCCCCAGTCATTTCCGACTATAGGGTGTGGTAGTCATCCCCGTTTATAAGCCTTTAGAGCCAGCATTGTCCAAAGACACTTCTGTGGTCATGGGGCTGGCATAACTATACGCCGAGGCACACAGAATGCTGTTACCTTTCCCACCAAGGTGGTACCTATTTATCTACTTGCATTTACATGCTTGCATTCATATGCTTTCGAACTACTAGGTTGGCAGGAGCTGGGCTAAAGACAGGAGCTCACCCCGTCTTGTGGGGCCCCGGATCTTGAACCCTGGCCTGCTGGTTAACAGGCACAGTGTCTAAGGACACAATCCAGAGCAAATTCAGCCTGCTCTGACCTAACTGCACTATCTTAACTATTCTGTATCCAGAGCAGAAAGTTATGCTGAATCCAGAGAGTCCGGAAGCCTGGGCTGCCCTAACTGCTCCAGAGCATGCTAAGTAATTGACACAAGGGGAAGACTTGCTCCTGAGGAGACACCCCTCAGATGACACTGAACAAGGAACAGCTGTGGTGCCTACAGTGGTGACATGACTCTGCACATCACCTGGTGCGGAAGTCTGTGCGTCATCCCTGGGATGCACGCCCCCCCTACCTGGACTGCGCAGTCACCAAAGTTGGCGCCTGCGCAGTTGTTTCTGAAGCCAACTGGCTTCAGAAAGAGTACTGCGCAGGCACCATCTCTGACACCTGCGCAGTACTTTTCTGAAGCCTTTTGGCTTCGGGGGAGACTGTGCAGGCGTCAGAGTTGGTGCCTGTGCAGTACTCTTTCTGAAGCCATTCGGCTGCCGCTCCGCCTCCTGAGTGAGGCCGATTGGCTGTGCAGAGGCGCGGACTTTCTCTGCTCTAAGGAAGTCTCCTCTGAAGCTGTTCGGCATGCTCAGTGTGTTTCTGCGCAGTGCACCTCAGATGGCCGTTCAGGCCAGTTCCTCAGACAAGTGGCAGCTTTTGGCTGCTGCTCCGCCTTGGAGCAGGCCTGAATGGGGGTGCTGACGCCCGGGGCCTGCCAAAGGACAATCAAACTCTTCCGGCACATCACCCCATACGGAGCGCATCACCCAATGCAGCCCACACCAGCCGCACCAGTCTGGTGACGCCACTGGGTGCCTGCCTTATAAGGAGTCCCTGATGAGATGCCAGTACATTCTACAGTGAATACAAGGGGCTTCTTGGAGTGGCCTGATGTATCCTGAGGTTTGTGGGCAGCCGTAGTTTGTTCCATATCCTGAAGTTGAGAGGAAGGGGTTGCAGCTAGGATGGCCAAGAACTCAGATTTTTGGTCAACACTGCCATTCTTACTTGGGCCTTATCATGGACCCCTATGGGTCTACTCATTACTATACTTGCTCCTGAGGTGGTATAACTCTGAGGGCTGGAAGAGGGCATTTCTGCCTTGGAAACAGGCTTTGGATACAGAGTAACTGCTCTGCCCTAGGCAATGCTAAACATGCCCTCAACTTGCCTCTCCTGAGCTGCTTAGGCTGCCCCAGTTAGGGCAGAGCAGGTCCACCTCTCTTAGGGCACCCTATTTTGCCTTGCTCTGCCCTAAGCCTCTTCCAGAGTAACTGGGCTGGAGCATCTTGCAGTTGCTCCAACCTAATGTTAGATAGGGCATCCTAAGGGCTCTTATGTGGACAGATTAGTTGCTCTGGATTGTCCTGCCTATCACTTGTGCCACCACAGTCTGATTTTATTAAATGTTATTAAAAATGTTATTAGGTTAGCGGTTTTCAAACTTACCAGGGTCATGGTGGTCTTTTGTAGCTGCTCCTTTCTGGTTGTTGTGGGCACCCCCATTTTGGATTGTGCAAGATTTCATGAAAATTCTGCAAGCTCTTGTGTGGTCCAAGATGGCTGCATCCAGGAGAAGATACCACCCAGAATATCCTGTAGTTATATTGGTGAGTCTTCCAATGAGCCTGATTTGGGGACCACTAGATTAGATTTTTTTCCCTAGCAGACAGGTGATGAGGATTTAAATACACTAGCAGTGGAGGTATGAGGATATATTGGGTTACCCATTGGGGATCTGTAATCTTAAACCACTGAGCTAGATAGAACACTTGGCCTGATTTAGCAAAAGGATGCTTATATGTGAATATACCCTTGTACAAAATTTCTTCTGATGTTCAGAGAGACATGTGTGGGTCAGGGGCAAAGCCGGGTACTCCACTTCTGCTCCAACACACACGTGTCTGCTCTACACTGACTTCTTCAAAGGGCTTCTGTTTGCTACTCAAGGCTTAACAAAATGTCACTACTTCGCCAAGGATACATAACTTATTCAGGTGGCACCAACAGGAGATAATGGCACTGCTTGTCCTTTGTTTTGAATATTTGTGCAGGCCCATGTTTTCCTGCGGAAGCCAACCTCATATAGTTATTTTAATTTCTAAGCCACCCTATCCTCTAGGCCCAATCAGGTGCCAATTTAAAAATATCAAACAGGCTAAAAATATATAAAGTGTATCATTAAATATATATATGAAGCATACAATTAAAATAACCTCACCTTAAAATAGCCTCTCATATTCCTGACTAGTAAATGCCTGTATTCAGGGTACAGGACAGTAAAAAAGGGGAGGTGTTTACAGTGGGCTACTGCAGTTCTCGTCATGATCCAAGGACATTTCCTCTTATGTGCATTCTGCAAACGTGCTCTGTTGTGCCACAACTGCACCAAGTCAGAGATCTATTTTTGCCAGCCCAAATCTCTGATTGTTTCTGGAAAAAAAAACATTGGGTTATGAGATGGACTGGAGAGAACTGGATAAACTGGAGAGGCACTTACTTGTGGTTCGCATGTTTTTCTTACTGTTACATCACATCGTTCTGCATATCTCTTAATGGATGGTCAAACGACCCCATTGTCGTGCCGAGGATTGGCATATGCCCTGGAAAACTGGGACTATCCCAGATTTCGGAAATTGTGTTCACGTACTATTTATTTATTTATTTTAAAAATTTATATCCTGCCTTTCTCAGGCAAATTAGCCCGTCTCAAGGCAGCTGACATAAAACATAATATATATATAAAAACATAAATATAACTTAACATAAACATAAATAATATATATTTATATATAACATAAATAATATATATATATAAACATAAATAGAACAATTTGATAAAAACAATTAAAACATACAAGCTAAAAAGCAACATAGATTAAAAACAATAAAACAAGAGCCCCCCCACCTCTGCCCCCTAAAAGCTTTTTTTAAATAAAAGGTTTTAAGGCTCTGCCTGAAGCTCTGTGTTGAGGGAGCTTTCCTCAGTTCTAAGGGGAGGGAGTTCCAAAGCCAGGGTGCCACCACCAAAAAGGCCCTAACTCTGGCCACCACACCTCTCACATCTCTTAGTGGCGGCATAGTCAGTAGGGCCCCCTCCAATGACCTTAGGTGTCGGGTTGGATTGTACAGAAGACGGTGGTCCCTCAGATACCCTGGAACCGAGCCATTTAGGGCTTTAAAGGTCAGGACCAGCACTTTGAATTCAGCCCAGAAACGAATGGGCAGCCAGTGCAGTCGCTGAAGCAGTGGCCTGACAGAGTCGAATCGACGAGCCCCAGCAACCACACGGGCCACCGCATTCTGAACTAATTTAAGCTTCCGGACCATCTTCAGAGGCAGCCCCACATAGAGCGCGTTACAATAATCCTGTCTCGATGTCACAAGGGCATGGGTCACCGTGGCCAGATCTGAGAAACTCAGGTATAGTTGCATCTGGCGAATCAGCCAAAGCTGAATCAGCTGAAATATACTGGCAAGTTTGACAAGGGGCCCTGTTCTGGTTTTGTGGAAGAGACTTATGGCAACCCTAGACTAACCCTCACATCTCTTTCCATAAAGGATATGTGTGTGTGCCCTCCTCAGCTTCTACTCTGTAATTGCTTCTTGCTGTTTGCTTCCCTGTTGCATAATTGCAGGGCTTCTCCAGTCCAGCAGTCAAGCATCCCTATTGCTTTTACAGATTCCAGGCACACCCAGTGGTGGGCCCAGCCTGGCCCAACAACCAGATTGCCGGAAGTGGGAGGGCCAGGCTGGGGGTCAGGGCCAGGGTCAGGGGGCAGGGAGGGGCGGGGCGGGGCCAGGGAGGTCAGGGGCAGGGCTGGGGAGGGCACGCCACCTACCCCAGCGCGCTGTGGGTGCAGGTGGGCGGGGTGAGGGGCGGGGTGAGAGGCGGGCCCCAACCCCAGCACACTGCACATGCACTAAGCTTAGCGCACACGCAGTGGACCCTGAAGCTAGTCAACCAGCTAGTTGACCAGCTTCAGGACATGCAGTGTGCATGCGCTAAGCTTAGCGCACGTGCAGTGTAGGGCTTTCCCGGGCACGCCGAACTGGTGCGCCTGGTTTTCTGCCCCCCTGTAGACACTGGATCGGGCCCGAACTGGCCTCAGCCCACCACCGGGCACATCTTGTCTAGCATTCTGTTTCTAACAAAAGTCAGTCAGGTGCAGTACATGATGAAATATATAAACTCTATGGTTTATAGCCAACCTCTGGTAATCAGAAATCTAAAATATGGAATCTCATAAGCCATCAATTGTGAAATGTTGAATATATCATGCTAACAATGATGAGATCAAATACTAAGTAACAAAATGGATCAGGTACACCAACTTTCAAACATTGTATATCACTGCATGTCCATTGTTGCATACTGTTGAATATTACAATGAAACATCTACATTATATAACAGATACTAAAATCAAATATTGTTTGTTGCAACAAACACCAGTAAGAGGCTCAGGATGGATGGGGGGCTTTTTTGAATGAAGAACTCTGCTTGCCAAGCCGCCTACCTCTGTTTGTTGTGTAGAGTTCCTGGTCTCACTCCTGGGAGGCTAGTGTCCAGGGGTTCCACAAGTACCACCCCATACAACTGTATCACTGATTGAGAATCAGTCATCTACGACATGATGTTTTCCTTCATCACTTGGTTCCTTCCGAACCAAAGAATTGTTGGAAATTTTTCACTTTCACTGCTGACAGAAAGCCATATTCTGTAAGCCATAGCAGAATTAAAAGATCATAATAGTCTGCCTTGAACACTAATGGTCAAGACAGATTTATGAGGTGCCTGGATGTTGGGCCTTAACCCTCCATCAGTCGAAGCCCTGCGACTCCCTGTTCCGTCAAAGTGCATCTGACAGATACTTGTTAGAAAACTGTCATAGCACCTAATTAACTCAATTCTAATGCTCTTAAAGTGATCAGTGACCTTCATTAGAATGTACAAAGAGAGAATAATCAAAATTTGATTCAGAAAACCTCATTTATTAAACTTAAACAAGTAAAACAAAAAATACTGAAATTTGTCAGATGCAGTCAGTCGCAACTGATCTGCGAGATCTCCTGTGGCTGCCTGTGGCCACCTATGGAGTTTCGAGTTCAGGCGAAACTGATCTGAGAGATCAGGGGGGTCACTATTGCACCCCATGCAGGCAGTGGGAAGACTGACTACAGGTGTTTCAAACAGCACCTTGAGATAGGAAGGTATTAGGAGGGACAGGCCTCTTGGGAGCAAGAACAGCACTGCAGTATCAGTCTGATCAGCTTCGACTGACAAAGATTAGTAGCATTTATTTGTCTTATTCCTATACAGTTGTTTCACTTTTAAAGTTGTTCTTCTACTCCTCTTATGGTACTATTTTTCATGTCTTGAAGTTCAACCTTTTAATATGCAATTTTGCTGCAATCCTCACCTAGGCCAGCACAACTCATCATTCTTCCCATTTCTGTGGTGATGTAGGGAGACAAGCAGATGTCTGTGCACTGGTCAAGTGGCGCAGAAGGGTCATATGAGTACAGCACTTTGGTGACATCCCCAGGTCAGCAAAGGACTTATGCAGTGGCATAGGCCAGCCTAACTGGAGATTAGGATTGCATCCTTTGCTGTGTTCCATGTTGAATGAAACAGCACCAAATGAAAACCAAGTTTTATCTTCCAAGAGAATATCACAAAAGCTTAAATATTTCACATTCTCATGGTGCAAATACAGCCTCTCCACAAATCTGTCACTAGACTCCCAAGATGTTTGTTCTACTTTGTGGTTTTGATTTTGCAACAACCCATTTGAAAATCATGGAATGCAAATGTGAGATATCATCTGAAAATTGTCTCTATGGTTGACATTTAAAAAATTTTAATGGGCTGATTAGGCATTAGGCACTCAATCAAATTTGGGACAGCTAAGAACGCTCATAAGACTTATACAATCCATATTTTTAATGTTTATTTACATCATTAGAAAAATGAACTTTGAAACATTATAAATACCTGGCAGTGTGTTTTTTTAACACACTGAATACCAATACCATATTGGTATTCTGTTGGATTTATTGTCATAGTGCCTGCCAAGATTATGGTGACATTCCTTTATGTTGGAGATTTACTATAATGCCATTATGTTGCTTTTAAAATTTTAACCACTGTTAGTAAAATCCACACCATGTCAATGTGTTCAATATGAAACGTTTCTATCTGATCTCACCTCCAGGGCAAATAATGAATTAAAAACTGCAGCCATGGAGTATCTGATCATTGCAGTTTTTAATCCTTTCAGTTGCTCTAGATAAGAACCCATTCTTCAACCACATGACAGTTTTTGGAGAGCACATCTATCTGATGAATTACTTCCTCTGTTTCCTAACTCTCTCCAGGCCTCATGCTCAATTTGCAGATTCAAAAATATACACAGTTCTTTAAAGGCTATAAGTTTTGTCTGTATACCCTCAAGCAGTGGACTACTCCTGGAAAAAAATTTTAATGAGATATTCAGCACAAGTAAAGCAAAGCTTTTGCTGTATTTCTTCCCATTTAGCAGACTTTTACATTATCATGTTCTTAAAAATTGGCTCTTTAATGGATGTTTTGCTCTGTCTCTCCCATGGATGTTCTGTAAGGCTTCTGCTTCTAGACTTCACTTTAAAAAAAGTAACTTTCCAAGAAGAAAATGGTTCTATCCCATAACAGTGTGATTTTCATCTCATGGCACACTGGCAAGGTGCTAAAATTGTCAATGCACACCATTATTTTTTTTTAACCATTGACAAGGCACACCATATTGTAGGTAGAAGCATCTCCCTATTACTCTATGAATAAATTAACTTTCCCAAACTGCCAAGCACACTGGAGGACCATTCACAGCCTATCAGTGTGCCATTGCACACTAGTTTAAAATCACTACCCTCACAGGAGTAGAGTGACTATCTACATTGACTAGATTCAAGAAGGGAGAACTAATGGTGCAGAAGGGCCAACTACGCCACCAGACTAAATTTTTGTATAGGTACATACTATTGTATATATACCATGTTTCATGACCATTCAGCCAACATAGAAAGTGAAATTGCACTAAACAATGCAGTCCCTCCTTATCATTAATTCAAAATGCCAGTCTCAACCTGTGAAACCCTACACTTTTTATGTTCATTTCTTATTGTGAGAGGTGTCCTTTAGTGGTATCTTCTGTGCACTGAATTGGGGTATCTCTAATGTCTGCTATTACAGCTGTGCCTAACTGCTCCCTCCAAATACTAACCAACACAGTTCTTACCCTGAGGCTTAACTTCCCTAGCCAAGTAGCACTGTCTGCAAATGTTACCCACCTTGGTACATTCCTGTCCTCATAGTATTTAAAAAAAAAACAACAGGCAGTATAACCAATTTGAGGTGCACCCCCTCTATTTACCTCCCACTGACTCAGAGAACAGACCATTTAGGGCTGCCATCTGTTTTCTGTCTTTTACCAGTTTACCAGTCTCAGATATACAAATGAATATTCCCATAGAAATGGTTAATGCAGAGTCTTTGCAGTTTTCAAAGATCTATACAGACAGCGCTGAAATAATAGCAATCCTCTCAGCCAGGAAAGATAAGAAACATCTGTCACTAGTGGGCTATGCAAAGTCTTGGCCATGGATAGATTCAAATTATTTACCATGTTGGCCCCAGGATTTGCAGAACAAACTAGATGAAGTTAGCTGAACCAGACTCTAAAAACAGGAGCCAAAGAGCTACTCTACACAAGCCCAATGGCTTGGACTCAGATAGTGGGAATTTTGCTTTTTAATACTGAAAGCGCTATTCGAATCCCCCCACCAGTTAGGCTGGCATAAGTCCAGTGCTGGCCTCGGGATGTCACAAAAACGCTGTAAGACATTTCTGTGCCATCCCTGTAGGGGTTAATTCAATATCCAGATATGTGCTGGGCTGCTGGCCTCCACATTCCACTGTGGGAACGGGGAGACAAGACAAGAGAGTTGTGCTGGCCTGTTGGTTAGGATTTTGCCCTCAGTTGCAAATTTGAGATACAGTTATATCACACTGCTTTCCAGTTTCTCTGATTTCAAAATCACTTATGCCATGGACTTCAAACTGCTATCAACTTTGGGCACAGAGAATGTTACTGATAGAGATGTCAGCCAACGAAAGAAGTTATTCAAATTTAGCTTTGATTGATGAAGTCTGTGTGAATTTCCATATGGCAATAACCATTTTTTTTAAACAAAACACTTTGATTTTAGATTATGCATATGGAGATTGTAGTAGTGATCATTGTAGAGGCTTTCTTTCCTTTTTTAATTAGCTTTCCATCAGTTCCATATGCAAGTTTTATAAGTACTTGCAGTAAAATAATTAGCTTTTTAAAAAGCTATTATTATTTTAGTTGTTTTGAAAAATGGTTTTTAATTACTTCATCTACTGCCCAATCCTATGGGGTGTTTATGCCCCTGAAATGAGTATTCCAGCAGCATAAACAGCTTTACAGATGTTGCAAATGCAAGAAAACCAGCAAGCATGGCCTAGTCTTGGGACATGTCCATCATCCAGTAGGAGGTTTTATTGTATGGTAGGAGGTTTTAGAGTATGGAAGCAATTCTCAATATTCGTCTCCTGCCACACCACTCTGCTTGGTCCACCCACTAATGATGTCAGTGCCAATTACTTCCAGACTGGGAGGCAATTCACAGCACAGAGACCAGTAAGAGACTCAGAGCAGATGGGAACACTATTCTGAAATTGCAAAAAGTACATACTAGAACTCTGCTGAGCAGAACTCACTACAGTTGCTTGTCACATTGCTTTGCTAGTCTCACTGACAGATTGCAGGATTCTGAGGTTCCCATTACTGGACAACACATCAAATATTCCCAGTGGTGCAAGTAGTGGAGTGAATAGGGTTTACATCACAGGTGGGGGATGTCAGTGTGCCACCACCATGATGGACCTCCCCCAGTGTAGTATGTATGCCAGTGCCTTCAGCAGTGGGTGTGGGTTTTTTGGTATAACTCTTGATAGAATAAAGGCATTTCACCATAGTTTGTTCCATTGCATTTTGCATGAAATAATGCATTAAATTACATATAAAACACTAGTGAAATATACGCATGTTGCAGGAGTAAAATACCCTTGCATGCCATCCCTCCATTGTGCAACACCCTCCCCCATGCACAACACCCTTGATTGCGCATCACCAACCCACCCAATGCCTCAGGCAGCAGACACCCAGTTGGCTGGATGTTGATCAGTCAGTCTTCACCATTAAGTATAGAACAAAAACAAATTGCACCCCTTTTCACCCCTTAAGGGTTAAATTTTTCAACATCAGTTCTTGGTGGGTGTTCATGTCATATAAGGAACAACCTCCCCAAATTTGATGCTTTTAGGTCCAGAGATTAGGGCAGGGTTTGGCTCAGTAAGGGATCCTTCAATGTAAAGTATAGGGAGGAAAATGCGTTGTGCCCCTTTTCACCCCTTCCACTTGGAATTTGCAAAAACCAGTGTCTGTATAATTGCCTAACTCCCACCCCAAGGAGTGGTGCAGTTTCAGCACTTTTGCAAAATCTTCAGGCCAGTATGGGATCTGTGCAGGGACTTATGGTGGCCTAACTGGAGATTAGGATTACAGCCACAATCCTCTACATATTTTCTTAGGAGTAAGCCCCTTTGAAATCAAGGGAATTTCTATTGATCGGATTGGGCTGTAAAGATTGAAATTGTATTTTTTGACCAGTTCTTCAGTTCTGATGTATTCATTTACTGCATCCCTGATTCCTTCAGCCATGGTTACTTAAGGGAATATTCAGTTGTGCAGGGAAAAATCTGGAGGTTGCCATAACGTTCCAGAATCTCTAGCATGTTCACACTTCTGAAACAGCAGCGTCTACGCTGGCTTGGGCATGTCATGAGAATGGCTGACGGTCGGATTCCAAAAGATCTCCTGTATGGAGAATTAGTGCAGGGAAAGCGCCCTAGGGGGAGACCACAGCTGTGATACAAGGACATCTGCAGGAGAGATCTAAAGGCCTTGGGAATGGACATCAACAGCTGGGAAACCTTGACCTCCAATCGTTCAGCGTGGAGGCAAAAGACCCAGCATGGCCTTCTCCAACTGGGAGAGACACTTGTTCAGCAGGCTGAAGCAAAGAGACAGACCTGAAAGCAGCGAAACCTGGGGCCTGGGCAGGGGACGGAATTTATTTGTCCTCAGTGTGGAAGGGATGGACACTCTCGAACTGGCCTTTTTAGCCACACTAGATGCTGTTTCAGGACCTCCAATCAGAGCACAATACTATAGTCTTTCGAGACTGAAGGATGCCAATGATGGTGATGATGATGGATTCAGTTATTAATATTTTAAAACAAATGTATTTTAACAATTTAAATTAAAAAGACATTAAAAAACCAGAGAAATACAAAAGGTATTTGAGAATGTAGTCTTAAACATTTTTATTAGCTTCCAAGGCTTGCGTCCTCTGGGGGTCTCTCATCCAATGAACTGAAGGAAACAAACATCTACCCCTGGCAGGGCATGATCCAGACTTACCTTCTTTTACTGATAACCCAGATCCAGATCATACCAATAAATAAGTCATGATCCAGACTTAGCAATTTGTCCATTCCCTTTTTCCCTACCTACCAAATGTACTTCCTACCAAATGTACTCCTCCCCTGTCATTTATCTTGTATCTTTTTCGCAGGGCAGACTGGAACTGATGCCCATAGGCAAGTTTCTCTGCCTTTTCCTGAATCAGACACTTCTCAGTTCAAGAAATGAGAAAAAACCTTTGAAGTCAGCACCTGAGTGCTCAAGCTGGTGACCCCGCAATTTCTTCTGTAGGAGAAGTGCTGGTGCTTCACTCCAATCTTCTTCTCCCTACACCCACAGAAGTATTTTTATGATCAGACTCTATGGGAAATTCTATTCATGCTTAAATCTGTTTTTAAACCAAGGTCCCTGAATACAAAGGGAATGAGTATTATTCTGTTATGATTTTCTGGGGCTTATCATCCATATTTCATTTGCATGTCTTTAATTAGGTCTGAGATGAGTCTTTTAATTATTCTGACAAGTTGTCGAGGGTGTTTGGAATATAAAAATAGCAGTCAAGGCCATGCAGTCCTAAATAATCATTAATTAATGATCTGCTTTTTATGTAAAGTTTTCTGGGATGCAACGTTTAAATCTGATTTTTCCAACAGTTTTTTGCTGTCATAGTATTAACTCTTCCAGCTAGTGTAGGGCATGCCCATTATTTAATCATGGCTAGCTTAAGTTGCTTGCTTCTACACTACCAATGCTAAGAAATGTTTCCTCAATTAGCTGGATGCAGAACTAGAACAGAAGTTCCACATATACTTCAATGGAGCACTATATGATCTAGGAACACCCTTCGCCATAGCCAAGTTTCTCCTGCAATTTTTTTTACAAGAAAGTCCTGTTTATGAAAGGTCCCTGGAAATGTCAATGAAAAGTTTATTGCTTGAAGGTTCAGCCCATTTTATTGCTTCCTGTTGATCCTACTCAGGGAATTAGAGATGAATAACTCATTAATTGTCCCTTGAATTACTTGTCTTATTTGTCCCGGTGTCAGTTTCTATAGGGTGCTTTTCATAACCAGCCACTTTTTCGTCTGCCAATCTTTCTCTTTTCAGTTTTTATAGTAAAATAGTGCTATATTTTCCATTAAAAACACCTCCAGTACTTTTCCCAATAGTGATTAGCCTTCTGTAATAAGAAAACGCCTATGAGAACAGAATAGAACCAGAAACTAGGGCAGTTTGTTTAAACAGAAACTTAGTAGTCATTGGGGTTTGCAATTAATTACAAATCCAACATGTTCCAGTTAACATGAAGTGTTAAATGTACAGGAATTCTGAAGGTATCTAACAATGCTTTGCTTTGTCATACAGTAAAGGCTGGTCATGCAGTTGTCCTATTACAAAAACAGCCACCAAGCTGATTTGAATAAGAGTGGGAGAACTACACAGGGGACTACAGACTGTAACACTTCAGCTATGCTGTAATTTCGGCGCTCTGGAAAAAAGTCAACAAAATAACATGATAACAAGGCCGGTCATGAGAAGCTCATATACTCAGCTTCACTGTCTTCACCAGTGTGTTATCAGGAAGAGTCACAAGTTATTTGCTACACAAAGTAATCAGTGCTACATGCCACAACTTATCCTAATGGAAATGGGACTTATGAGAAGATCTCTGCATTCCCACCTAGGAAGACCTTCTATCTAATTGTACATGATGGCTTTGTAAACAACATATGAGGCCATGAATCTCAAGGGAGTCCATAGTCAAAGGAAACACCAAATACCACTAAACTTCTGGTTTCAACCTAGAACATCTGGCATCACTTGTTGTGGCTATTCAGTGACAATATGTTTTTCAGAAGCATTCCATCATTTGAAATGTTTGTATTTGGAACCACCTGCAGCATGTCACTAACCAAGCACATCAAGGCTGTTCATGTGTTACTGTGGCATAGCAATCTGGTAAGTACTGCAGGCACCTGTAAACTGTCCCTCCCCTTCACCATCAGAGCCATCACCCCCTGTAGCACCACTGTCACTTACTACTGCATCTTCTTCTTTACTGTATTTACATGGTCCAATCAATGGAGGTACAATCTGTGCACAGCATACATGGATTGGTGACTGGTACATCTGATTCAGTCACTCATTTAGAAACATTTACTCAGGTGTAGAGTCCTGTACCTGGATACAATGTAACACGTGAGCAGACCAGATTGGAGCCTGCAGTTTAGCAGGCAGAGTTTAAACCTGTAAACCACCATTGGAATGTCTCCAAGGAAAGGGTCTACAAGATCAAAAATGCTTCTCAAGTCCATAAGTCAGGGCAGATCACATGAGAAGAACCCATCCCATAAAAGCAATGGGGAATTAAGCAGGAGTTAAGGCAGGCACAGATCCATAGCCAAAGTGGTCACTGTTGGTGCTTTTTGGTGAGCTGCTGGGTGATAGACTCACTTTGAAACTCTCCACCAGTAAAAGAACAAGGAAAGGGTGAAATTAGGACTATTTAAGTCAAAGAAAAACCTTCAAATTAAATTAGCATTTAATCATGGTAGGAATATAAATAAAGTAGCTATAAATAAAGTCATTCCAATGAGGTTGAAGTGAAATTGTCACAAAGTGATTAAAAGACGTATGTTTATGGAAAGAAGATGCAACCGCCTTCAGGCAGGCGGTGGGGGCGTCAAGGGTCTCTCTTACTTGATCTGTTTATAAATGAATGTCTACTTCCAATGAAGCCACTTTCTGTTGGTTCCTGTTAAAATGCCTCAGAGGTCCACTGCCTTGTAATGTTTGGAAGGCTGGAGTTCTGTTTGTCATTTATCCAAATCTAAACAGCTTAACCTCAGCAATGTTCAGTTTTAAGGATACACAAGACGAGGATAAACAGTGGTTATAGTAACAAGCTGCACCGCTCTGCCCGAGCAAGGGTGCATTTCAAAACATTCTTGCAAATCCTACTGAACAGAAGACAGACTGAAGCAGAACACAAAATAAAATATGGCAGTTTCATTTTAACTGATGTTCAAATAAAAACAAGTTCCAAGAAGCATCATCTTTCACCCAAAGCTGAAAAATTGACAGGGTGCAATCCTTACCTAGGCTGGCCTAACTCTTCCCGTTGCAATGGTGATGTAGGTAGGCAAGTGCATGTCTGTGCACTGGTCTAATCTTCCCCCAGGAGTAGCACAGAAGTGTCTTAGGGTATACCCCCAGATCAGCATAGGATTTATGCCCAGACTAAGGCTGGCCTAACTGGAGTCTAGGATTTGCAGACATGGATTGGTGGTGCCAATAGCTAATGTGCTGGTGCTAGCTGTCAAACATCACATCCTAAACCATCTTCCTGAGCAATTTTCCCTAATGTGGGCTTCTTGGACTTGTGCCAGCTATTTAACCAGAACATATTCAAATAGTTCCACCAGGTAGGCTGGAGCTCTACCTGGTATAAGGAAACAAGGGTACCCTTGCCTGAAGTAAATCTCCAGCCAGATCCGGCATGGGCCGCTTTGCCCTGCTGTGCCTGTACTTCTTAAGAATGCGCTGTAAGGGTCCATCTTGGAGCACGAGGACAGCGATGGAGTATCAATTGTGAGGGAATCACTGCAGTATGAGAGTGAGGAATGGCACACACCCCGTTCCTTTGGAATGGTCCATTGTACATGTGAGGAAGGACAGCTGACCCCAGCTGAGGAGCTGGTCCAGGACTTGATGTACCTCTCATGGTCTGATGAGGATGACTCTGCAGGGAAGTGCACTTCCTACTTCACCCCTGCAGGAGGACCCAAGGAGTGATGGCTGAGATGGAGAAGATGGAGAAAGAGAGGAAGGGGGATCCAGAGGAGACATGAGGAAGACGTGAATGTGGGGGTAGTCCTGCAGGTCCCTCCCAGGCATGGTAGAAGGCCTGTGAGATGGTTAACCTACAGGCCTGACTCCTGTGGAGGAGGAGGGAGGCACCTGTTTCCCAGCACATACCCAAGAGGAAGGGGAAAGGGGCCGGGGAGTATAGAAGAAAAACCCAGGAGGAGAGGGACAGTATAGAACGGGGATAAGGAGAGTATAGCTGGGGCATCCATGCCCTGCCCCAGCCAGTGGGCTTCTGTAGTCACCACATGGCAGGAGGAGAGCTGGCCTAGCTCCATCCTTGTCTTCTACTCCTGGATCTGTTGACTGTGTTACTGTTTGATACTGGGATTTGTTATACTTACCTTCTGCTGTTCTGAAAGAAACATTGTTTAAAAGAAATTGTACCTCCATGTTGGAAGAGAGTAAAGTTGTATCTGCTTGTAAATCCCTACCTGGTCCAGTGTCTTACTTACCTGATGCCGTTCTTCTTGGTAAGATGGAGATCTCTGAAGCAATGTCCACCCCTTCCCCAGCCCCAAGAAATAGCAAAAATAATCACAGTACAAATAACCTGAGCTGTCATTCTTTCTAACGCCATGAATATGGCCTTGTGAACTGTGCCTTATGAGTGCACATTCATGTGATGAGGATCCCTGGTTCACAGCGGCTGCTTAGTAAGTGGTAGAGTAAGTACCACTTATTAAGTGGTAGAGGTAGAGGGGAGGATTTTCCATCATGCTATTGAAACTGCTCCTGGCTGAGAACATGCAGCAATCCTTGGTTCATTTGAAATGTATGATACAACTCTTGAACCGTAATGGTTCTAAAAGCAGCACAAATTCCTTCTTGGCCATGAAGCTCACTGGGTGGTCTTGGGCAAGGCACTGTTTTCTCAAGCTAATCTAATTAATCAAACTAACTCAATAAATAGTTTAGTACTGAAAAATGGGAATGTTTGGAAATGTGTGCCTTTCTGCCAGTTGCTTAATTTTATTTCTTTATTTCCAATTACTTACGTCCTGCTTTCTGACACAGGTCAACACAGATCAATGCCAAATTCAATTTATGTAACCACCACATATATATCATAAACACATCCTTCCACACACCATATATAGTTGCGACACAGGCTAATAAATTGGTTAATTGGAAACATTTTAACCTTGTCTTTTGGCAACTGGGCCAGCAAGGTGGCTTACAATAACACAAAAATAGTCAGTAACAAGTACAATCACCCCCAGATCAGTTTTCACAAATGGCAGATGAGAATGGAATGCTGTGTCTTGACTGTACCACTTGCAGGTGGAGATTGATATAAATGAATACTCCCCTAAAAAAGACATTCCTGGGCTGAAATTCTGCAATGCCTAATTGCTTTGTGCAGGGAATAGTTTTGTATGGAGAAACACTCAGTCCCATCTGTCTTTATCAGCAGTCCAAAATGTTACAGCCCACAGACCAATTTCTTACTCCATTTGCTATCTGAGCTGCACACATTTATAAACGTAGGCTTATTCTATAAATGAAGCAGAATTAGGAGACCATGTTGGGGGAATTAAATGGACTGTACCACTTCAAAGCACATGTCAGGTAGTGGCATAGCTAAGGGGATGCAGCAGGTAGCAGTTGCACCAGGCAGAAACTTTTAGGGGGGCATAAAGCACTTTTGACACTTTTGGCTAAAATTGTGAAAAACGGGGCATATTGGAATAATAATACCATCAAGTTATATATTGCTGGAAAGGTAATTTAATGCAAAAAGCAAGGAAAAAAATTGCAGTGTAATATCTGTATTCTATCAAAAGCTATGGCCAATTAACCAGAAAAAGAAAAAGCCTATGGAACAAAAAGTGGATTTTCTTAACTTAAACTGACTCATGAGACCGATTGCTCCAACAGCCAATGAGACGTAGTTATGATACAGCATGGAACGATACAGCTGACTTCAATGTGAGTCAGCTCCCATTTCCATAAAATAGTAATGTATATCATAATACAGTTACCCTTGCTAACTGGGTAAAGAGGCATGCCTAAGTGTGCTCCTCTTATCTTCTATATATATAAAAGAGAAAAGTCACTCACTGACTGACTCACTGACTGACTCACTCACTCATCACCACCCTGCTAAAACCGGTGGGCCTAGAAGTGTGAAATTTGGGAAATTTGGGCGCACGGGGGAAGATGCGCATGGGGGAAGATGCGCACGGGGAAGTTGCGCATGGGGAAGTTGCACATGGGGGGTTGATGTGCACGGGGAAGTTGCGCATGGGGAGGTTGATGCGCATGGGGGAAGTTGCGCTTGGGGGTTGATGCACATGGGGGAAGTTGTGCATGGGGAAGTTGCGCATGGAGGGTTGATGCGCATGGGGGGTGATGCGCATGGGGGGTGATGCGCATGGGGGTGATGCGCATGGTGGAAGTTGCACATGGGGGGAAGTTGCACATGGGGGAGTTGCGCATGGGGGGTTGATGCATATGGGGGGTTGATGCATAGGGGGGATGGCATACGGGGGAATTTTACTCCCGCAATGCGGGTACACTTTTTGCTAGTATTTAATAACAGGGATAGAATACCCATCCCAGGTCACCGTCTCTAAACAATAACGGGCACACTTTTTATTTATTTACTTAATGAAAATTTGATTTTGTTGTTGGGGAGGGGTCTACAAAATATTCTTTGACTCAAAATACCAGATAGATGCATCGATTGTACTATTATTTTGGGGCAAGGCAGCAGAGCAGATGAGCTGTAAGCCACTGGAGAGGAGAAGGTTTTTCCCCATTTTTCTTTTTTAAAAGTCCAGGCATGACCAGACTTCTGGAATAAGCTCCGCACTGAGTTACCTGATTAGCTATATCACTGATGCCAGGAGTTATCTTCTGGAATATTCTCATATTCCAAAGTATCCTTGCATATAGGATACAAGCGCACAGGAGAAATTTTAAAATATTCTTCTCAGTAAAAAAAAATTCTTCATGGATATTTTTGTTTTTTATACATTTGGGCATTTCATAATAGTATATGTTGGTATAGTCCAGATTCTATATGCCAGCTCATTTTGCTGCAGACATATACCTGAACTGATAAAATAAATTAGAGTTAGAAATGGATAGGTTCAAGAAAATTTGTCATCGTAGCCCACTAATCAGGGGTCAAATTCTTGGAATCATGAGGGATAAATAGATCTTTAAAAAAATTCATTGGCATGACACCTGTAAACCATCTAGGGAAGGAATATTATGAAGTATTGCTTCCTAAATGTACAGCTTGTGTGAATACATTATTTCAAGATGCAAAATTAATCATGATTAATTGTTATTGATGCTTCAGTGGTTTCTTTCAAATTGCAACTGCAGGCCACAGATAAAATGAAAACATTGTTTGGGCCACTAATAGATTGCAAATAATTGATTCTATGCTGCTGTTTATAGGCTTATTCCTTTTATTTTCCTCTTTGCTTTGCTCACTAACTCACAATTTAATAGCACTCTATTTCTTTTAATTGGGTGTCTTCATTCTGAGAGCGAACAATTTCTGAAACATTTTTCAACTTCCAACTCACATGAAAAAATAAAACGGTTTCTCAACTAGTTAGTGCCCTCTGTTTCCTTTGTTTCTGTCAATGGGATGTATTTACAAAAGCCAGTTTCTGAAATAACCGCTGTTTATAGCAGGGCCAGTAAGACCGTAGCCTGGGGTTTGAATCTGGCATTTGTGTAAATCCATCCACCCAGTGATCAGACCTTTCAGTTCTACCCTGGCACCACATGAAGTCCCCCCTCCAAACTGGGGAACATGGATGCTCTGCCCAGACACCCTGTCATACAATATTCTGGGATGCCAAACAGACAAAGCAAATGCCCAGAGTATCCCTGACCTCCAAATGAGCAGCACCTGGTAGAATGATCAGATGTGATCCAGACGGGTACTGACTTCCAGGAATACCACGGTTACTAATTTGAGTACCTCAGGTTTATACAATGGCCTGTGGTTGTTTAATATCTACAAGAGTATCAAAACTTCACAACATAAAAGTAGGACTCTCTCTCTCTCTCTCTCTCTCTCTGCAGAAAAGTTCACCCACCCTCCACCCCTCCAAGAAAGAAGCACCTTTGGCTTCACTTCAAAATTATCAGTTTTATCTTCTCTTCAAGTGAACCCTGGAATTTGTTCTGAATCTCACAGATTTCCATTTCAGTATCTGTAGTACGGTACACACTAGCAACACAATCAAATCTCCCTACCATGGACTCTCAGAGTACAGGCACCCCCCACTTTGAGAGGTTCATTTTCTGACAGTTCCACTCTTTCAACACCTTTCAATTATACCCAGTGCTCATTCATTCAAACACAGAGGCATACCTAGGCAAAATTTCGCCCGTGGCAAGGACTGAAATTTCACCCCTATCAAAACAGTTAGAAGGGATCCCAGGAGAGATCTCTGCAAAGGACTAGAGTTTTGCACGAATACATTTACACACACACACACACACACATCGTAATGTGTGTGCATGTATACATACATACATACATACATACATCATCATCGGCATCCTTCAGTTTCGAAAGACTATGGTATCGTGCTCTGACTGGAGGTCCTGAAACAACATCTAGTGTGGCTAAAAAGGCCAATTTGAGAGTGGGAATCCCTTCCACACTGAGGACAAATAAATTCCGTCCTCTGCCCAGGTCCCAGGTTTCGCTGCTTTTGGGTCTGTCTCTTTGCTTCAGCCTGCCGAACAAGTGTCTCTTCCAGTTGGAGAAGGCCATGCTGGGTCTTTTGCCTCCACACTGAACGATCGGAGGTCAAGGTTTCCCAGCTGTTGATGTCCATTCCCAAGGCCTTTAGATCCCTTCTGAAGATGTCTTTGTATCGCAGCTGTGGTCTCCCTCTAGGGCGCTTTCCCTGCACTAATTCTCCATATAGGAGATCTTTTGGAATCCGACCATCAGCCATTCTCACGACATGCCCAAGCCAGCGTAGACGCTGCTGATTCAGAAGTGTGAACATGCTAGAGATTCCAGCACGTTCCAAGACTGCGTCATTTGAAACTTTGTCACGTCAGGTGTTCAGCTTTCTCTCCTGCCATGCATAAAGGATCCAAGACTCGCTGCAGTACAAGAGTGTGCTCAGGACGCAAGCTCTATATACCTGGATCTTTGTATGTTCCGTCAGCTTCTTATTAAGCCATACTCTCTTTGTAAGCTTGGAGAGTGTGGTAGCCGCTTTACCAATACATTTATTCAGCTCAGTATCTAAGGAGAAAGTGTCAGAGATAGTTGGGCCAAGTACACAAAGTCATGGACAACCTCCAGTTCATGTTCAGAGATTGTGATACAGGGAGGTGGATCCACACCCTGACCCATGACTTGTGTTTTCTTCAAGCTGATTGTTAGTCCAAAGTCTTGGCAGGCTTTGCTAAAACAGCCCATAAGTCGTTGAAGTTCTTCGGCAGAGTGAGCAGTAACAGCAGCGTCATCGGCGAAGAGGAACTCCCGCAAGCATTTCAGTTGGACTTTGGACTTTGGTCTTAGTCTGGAAGGATTGTAGAGTTTTCCATCTGATCTGGTCCGGAGATAGATTCCCTCTGTTGCATTTCCAAAAGCCTGTTTCAACATGATAGCAAAAAAGATCCCAAATAAAGTTGGTGCGAGGAGGCAGCCCTGCTTCACTCTACTTCGGATGTGAAAGGAGTCTGATGTTAAGCCATCAAAAACTACAGTGCCCTTCATGTCCTCGTGAAAGGACCTGATGATGTTGAGGAGCTTAGGTGGGCATCCAATCTTGGGGAGGATTTTAAAAAGGCCATCCCTACTAACCAAATCAAAAGCCTTTGTAAGGTCTATGAAGGCTACAAAGAGTGGCTGTCTTTGTTCCCTACATTTCTCTTGCAACTGTCGAAGGGAAAATACCATATCGGTGGTGGACCTGTTGGCTTGAGGTCCACACTGTGATTCAGGATAGATTCTCTCTGCAAGCACCTGAAGCCTCTTCAGTATGACTCAGGCAAGCAGCTTCCCTACAACACTAAGAAGAGAGATGCCACGGTAGTTGTTACAGTCACCCCTGTCACCCTTGTTCTTGTACAGTGTGACGATATTAGCACATACATACATACATACATACATACATACATACATACATACATACATACATACATACAGTGGTGCCTTGCATAAAGGGCTTGATTTGTTCCGGATGCATGCTCTTTAAGTGAAGTGCTCTTTAGGTGAAGCACATTTTCCCATAGGAAACAATGGAATCTCAGATGATTGGTTCCACAACCCAAAAAATATTCATATAAAAATATTAACTGTATGTAAAAATGATGACAAAACACAGGAATTGAATTCAAAACACTATAATATAATAAGAGACAACAATTACTGTAATAAAACACTGTAATATTCTGTACAGTAAAAAAGAAAAGAAAAACCTTTATGGCCAAGGATGACTAATTTTCACTAAAAGAGTCATTGGTGTCGATGCAAACTGGATAGGAAGTCTGCAACAGCAGAGGGGCCACATCCTATGCTGTCTACTCAGAATCAAGCCCCATTAAATCCACTGGGGATTATTCACAGGAAAGTGTGTAGGATATAGCCTGACTCCAAGTTTGCATGAAGAGCAACAGCACAGGGGCAAAATCCTATCCTGTCTACTCAGAATCAAGCCCATTGAGTCCACTGGGGCTTACTCACAAGAATGGAAAACTGCAGCCAGGGAAGGTGGTGGGAGGAAATAGGGTAAGTTGTAATGGGGTTCAGGCAGGGGGATTCCTTGGGGGGAAGGGGTTTGTTTGAGGGGGGCTATAGAGAGGGATGCAAGAGGTGTTTTCCATCCTACCTGATGGAGGCTGCAAAAGCTCGGCTGGCCATGTTTTCTGGCTGCAGGAGGAGCCATCTTTGTTGCTCAAATAAAGCGGCTCCAGCGCTCCCACTGCTGGCCTCTTCATGTACTGCAGGCATTCAGACAAAGTCCCACCTCACTCCCTCAGCCCAGCCAATGTAGACAGGAGAGGGAGCCCAGCCAATGGACACTCATTATTCGAATTATGCTCGTTATGTGAGGCAAAATCCCACATGAATTTTTACTCATCATGTGGAACAGTCGCTATGTGCGGCACTTCTTATGCGACGTACCACTGTATGTATATCATAAGGCCAGTGAGTTCTATACACATGATTCTGACCCAGACATGTAATACACTCTCAAAGCAACACAAGCCACATGCCAGTGGTAGAGAGCATCAGTGGGGATCTGAGTGGGGAGGGCATAGGTGGGGATCTGGGTGGGACAGGTTAGAAGTTAGGTAGATGGGTGGGTAGGTTTGGTTAGGTATATAGATGGGTGGAGGGTGGGTGGCTGGTCCCCAGGGGAGCTGGGGAAGGAGTTGCACTTGCCTGCTTCTGCTCCTGCTGGGGGCCCCCAACCAAAAATGTGCCCTGTGGTGCAGAAGCGGCTGGCCACGTGGAGGCTCCAGAGGCTGTGGGAGTTCTATGGAGCCAGTGGCCAGCTACGCTGGGACTCGGGAAGCAGCGTTTGGGCTGGGGCTGGCTGGCTCAGGTTGCAGGGCTGGCTGACAGGCAGGTTCAGGGGGAGAGCGGCCTAGCAGCTGGAGGAATGGCATAGCATGTTGCAGGACACTGCAGAGACAGAGTGGCTCCAAGTCCTGGAGGACTGGAGTGAGGGTTGGCCACTCGCCAGGTGGCAGAGTCTCCCAGCCCAGCAAGCAGCCATTTTTGAATTATGTGCACCTCTGAGTGTTGCAAAGGATGGTAAAAGTGATGCGGGCCTGGAGTGAGCTCCACCCACCTCCTGGCCAGTTAGAGAGCTCCTAGCAGCAACAGCAGCTGCAGAGGCTACTAGGAGCGCTCTGACTGGCTGTGAAGTGGGGGAGTAGCTTACTCTGGCCCCGCATAACTTTTACCAGCTCTGAGAACACCGAGAGCACTACACAATTCAAAAATGGCTGTCCTGGAGTGTGCCCGAGGAGGAGTGTGGGAGGGGTCATATGGGGGGCCAAAAGAGGAGTGTCAGTGGTGCTATCCCGTGCTATGTCCTAGTTATGCCTTTGTTCAAACATGCTCCAATCTCTCAGCCTCCCTATGCTGTTCTTTAGGCTAAAATTGTCTACCCTGATGTTGATTTGCATGTGACATGGTGATTAAACACATGGTAATCAAACTGTTTTTGGCATTTCCTCATGCCTTTCTTCAGTAAATAAACATCATGCAAAAACATATTCATTGCCCACTCATGGCTTTGTTCATTTTATTGTAATCTGTTATGTATTTTTTGGCTATGTGTTAATAAATATGTGTTATTTAGGATTTTGCAAGTGATATTTATGTCTTTTTATGGCCCTTTTGCATTTGCCAGCCGAAAAAGATTGGGTTCCATTTTTCAACAGCTTTCACTTTTGGATGGTGCTCTGGTTCTTAACTTGTTCAATAAGTGTGGGATGCCTGTACACATTCTGGTAGCTAAGGCTGTCACAACAACATGCTGTAAAGCACATTACCATAGTGTACATAGTGGTGCTGGTGGGAAGGCCTGCACCATTCTGTCAGTGCCAGATCCTAAGTACATGCTGGATGGGGGAAGGGAAGGGTATAATGACGTGAGGAAGGGCATGATGAGGGAGTACATAGGTAGTTGTTGTGTGGAAGGTGGAAATGATGCATACTATATCCCACATGAGGCAATCCAGCCTTGTGTTAGCTATTTAGGTCTGAATAGACCCATTGCACTAGTTGAGGCTAACAGGTCTGAATAGACCCATTACAGTAGTTAGGGCTTACCCTAATGAAAGGGGTAAGTATCCCTTGTCTCAAGGAGACAGCCAGCATTAAAATATTCCCCATAGGGTGCAGAGAATCCTGCTCTGGCGCCACTGTAGCAGCATGAGGAAGTTTGGATAGGATTCAATTACCTAGGTCAGCCAGAACAAGACAAAACAAAAACAAAAGTTAAGAATTGCAAAGATAATTTTTAGGGGCAAAAATGGTGGCTACCAATCCAATCCTATGCATGTCTCCATAGAAATAAGTCTATAGCGGTCAATGGGGCTTACTCCCAGAAAAGTATCGATAGCATTACAGAAGGGAAGAAGGGAAAAAAAGAAGGAAAAAAAGTTCCTCTGAAACTGCATGCTTATCCTAGATCATTCCTGATAAACATCTGGAATTAATGTGGCGAGCTCTTAATGAGAACATTGATAATGTGCAACTGTGAATTATATCCTGATCTTTTCTGGGGATGCTCTGCCCATGAGGCATACAGCTGTCCTCAGGGATCACAAGCAATGGAGAAAGACTACACTCTCGACATGTGGGAACTGCAATAAAGAGTCCAGAAGGCCCCCAAGGCTGCAGTCCAATTTAATACATGGAAAGAGGAGGCTCTTCAGTCATATGACTGAGATGGTATGGTGTTTAAAGCTGTTCCTGCCTCCTAACAACATCACCATCAGCTTTTAAAGTTCATTTTCAACCAGCTGTTCTTCACCCAGGTGCTAATCTTATCCAGGAAAAAAGACTGTGAGGGGCTAGGCTGGGTTTGACATCATGAGGCTAGACCTAAGTCAGGGATGGGAACCAAGAGCTAAGCGGATTTTCTGTACGTGTCAACTTTCAAGTTGATGTGCATGTTTTTGCTGATACTGAAACAAATGATACCAAAACTGTTTTTCTGTATTTCACCTTAAGCGTTGGCCACTAATCTTCTTAGTTCAGACAGGACTGCGCAAAATCCCCAAAACGTTTATTCTTAAAGTTTCAGAGAGCGGTATAGTACTTTGAGTAAAAAGCACACAGTAAAAAGAAACAGTGTAGTAATTTGAATAAAAAGCAAATTTTGAATTCCTGGCAGTCAAGAATGTAATCTTGGTTGTGGAAATACTATGCACCCAAAAACTGCTTAACCAAATTCCTGGGCCTTGGGAGCAAATGAATTGTGCAATTCCAAGATTGTGCGATAAATTTATAATGTTCATATTCACTCGAGGGAAGGGTCAATCAGCTGGAGAGGGTGCATGGTTTTGTAGGGAGCCTCACTGCAGCATTCAAGTGTAGGATGCATGCTGCAATGAGGCTCCCTGCAAAACTTACTGCTTTGCGGCCCCTCTAATTACGCCACTGTTTGTTCAAGCTTATTCTCACATTGGATTGTGAAGACATGCAAATGTGCAAACGCATCTCCTCCTGCAACATTTCACTCATGTCACAGAAATTCATTTGGAGGCCTTTGAACATTCTTAAGTGCACCTGCATGGAAGGACCCCTGAATGGATTTTGAATGATAGCTCAAGCAGTTACTTCTATAGATGAAGTGGCAAAACAGCTGCTTTAATGTGGACAATCTTGGATATTACCTAACTATCTTCTAAATCTTATAAAAGTTCAAAATTCAGGTATGAAAGAGGAAAGAAAGGATTAGGGTTGCCATAATTCTCATCCACAAAATTGGGGCAGGAGCCTCTGTCCCATTTGCAAGTACATGAACACAATCCCCCCAAAATCGGGATTCTTCCTGTTTTTTGGGAAATATGTCAACCTTAAGTAGGATGCCATCGTGAAGGTCACAATTCATAAATCCATCTCAAAACATTCAATTTTTTATGAATGAGCCATGCAAATGTCTTATTAGCTTATTTGAGTTTTAATTGTAAAGGCAAGTAATACATTCATATGTTTTCATCCAAGACTAAAGTTCAGGCTAAGAACTCTGACATAATATACCAGTGCTTTTTCTTTTTAAGAGCCAGTCAGAAATGTGCGGGTCCCTTCTTATAACCCTATGAAGAAGCAATAAGAGTAAAAAACAAATTCTGAATTCCTGGCAGTCAAGAATGTAATTTTGGTTGAGGAAATACAGTGCACCCTAAAGCTGCTCAACCAAAATATTTTGAGTCCTGATGCAACCTCTCGCTTGACTCAGTAGTTACTTCCCATAGAGTCATGCACAATTAGCAAAAGCTTTCACGCAGCAAGAGCCAAGATTTCTTTGAGCACATGCAAGAGCATCCAACACTTTTAAGGCAGTGGTTGCCAAACTTTTTCAACTGGCGGCTCCCTTAACCTGCTGTGGATACTGGTGAAGGCATTAGGGCTATAATCCCATACATTGTATAGGACAGCAGGTTTTTCATGAGGATTCTGCAGCAACAGTGGCTGGCTTCCACCACTTCTCAAGGAGCCATGATTCAGAGTGTGGAGATCCCTCCTTTAAAGGAGTTCTCACTTGTACAGTCTGGCAATGTTAGGCTATACTGCCATGCATTCAGCCATCTGAGCAAACCAGGGGCTACTGGGAGAGATACGTCAGCGTCACTCAAGCCAGCCTGCAAAGCATGCTTTTGAGCTTGAAAATCTAATTGCTTCCTAGGTAAGAAAAGGGGATCTCTGGAGTAAGAAAAGGGGATCTCTGGGGAAATACAGATAATCAGGGATTCTTCTTGGACTAAATAACACATATTTATTAACACATAGCCAAAAATACATAAGAAATTACGGTAAAAGGAACCAAGGCATGTGTGGGTGATGGATATCTTATGTTTATGAATGATAGCTATTTACTGAAGAAAGTCCTAAGGCTTTTCTTTTGGCCTAAAATGCCAAAATCAGTTTGATCACCAAGTCATATGCAAATCAACATCTGGGAAGACAATTTTATCCTTTAGACCAGCAGAGAGATGTTGAAAGAGGGGAGCATATGTTGAATGAATGAATGAATTCCAGGTATCATTGAAAGGTGTTGAAAGTGTGGAACCACCAGAAAATGAACCGTCAGAAACTGTGGGAAGCCTGTAACAAGGGGGAAAAATCAAATAACTAATGACCCCCATCTATAAAGAGCTCACAATCTAAAAAGATGCAAAAGAACCCCAGCAGAAGCAACTATAAAAGACATTCTGGGCTGAGGAGGGCCACTTTCCCCCGCTAAATAAAAAAGCTCTTAAAAGTGGCTGTTACTGAGTTACCATCATTGGCATCACAGGTGGGCTGAGGCTGGTTCGGTCCAGATCACAGGGACCGGATGTTCCAATCTCCCCACCGCCACCGATCCGGTAGCGGCAGGGGCCCCCCAGAATGGTCCGGATCAGTTCAGACGCTCGCACGGCTGCTAAAGACTCCAGCAGCCCGGGCACTTTAAAATTTGTCACTCTTAGTGGCAGCCCAGCAAGGCGCCCCACAAGTCCCAGTGGCGGAGCGTCCTTTCCCCGGCATCCTTCAATCTTGAAAGACTACGGTATCGTGCTCTGATTGGAGGTCCTAAAACAGCATCTGGTGTGGCTAAAAAGGCCAAATTGAGAGCGGCAATCCCTTCCACGCTGAGGACAGATAAACTCTGTCCCCTTCCCAGCCCCCAGATTTCGCCGGTCCTGGGTCTGTCTCTTCGCTTCAGCCTCTCGAACAACGGGGTACATATACTGGCATTGACTCAAATAAAGAAAGTTTAGAGGCATCTGAAAGCACCAAGTTCTAAATTAGATCCAGCCATAACACAGCAAAAAGGAATATGTCAGAAATCTGAACTGACGAGCAGGTTCCCATGTTGATTAATTATGCTGCTATACTCTCCTAGCTGTGGGACTGCATTGCCATGTGTTATTTTTCAGGAGATCCTTTCAGGATTCCTTTGAGAACCTGTGAGCAAAAATTTCCAGCACTCGTTCAGCTGGCAATAACTTTTTGCCAAAGGGCTCATCCTGTCTGTCTATGCCTGATCGCAATGAAAGGAGAAACACCCTAGACAGAAACTAGGAAGAAAACTTCCTAAACCAACACATTGATTTTATTATTGGCTTATCTTGAGTTCATTTTTTGTGCACTAATTCTGCTTGGAAACACTTGGATATTTATAGAATTGCCACCAACATATTTGTATACAGTAATTATCTCTAACTCTGATCAAAGATAATTTTCCACTCTGCTTGCGTCTCTGGAATCAGAGGAGAGGAAATTACTTCAGACCCCGACTAAGAGCATCCTAGGCTTCTCTGGGTTTGCGGCATGTTATGCAGGATTGCTTAAGAATAACAAAGGTCTTGAGTGAAGCCAGATGATTCTTCCATGTGCTCTGTAGAACTGTATGCCAAAACTAATTAATAACTGGATGTTTAGCATTTGCATAGCTTTTCCTCAGTGTTTAAAGCATGTCACAAACTCAGCAAGCCTTAAAATATCCTTTTAAGGTAGGCCAGTAGTAGTAGTAGTAGTAGTAGTAGTAGTAGTAGTAGTAGTAGTAGTAGTAGAAAAATGAGGTTGACTTAATGCCACCTAGCTAATTCATAACATATGAGATGTTAACTTGACCCGATGACCATCTTCAACATGATCCTAAGACCAGAAAATAGCATTCTGGTTTTCATCATAGGGTAAATTCCCAACCCTCCATTGGGCCAGTGGAAGTCTCTTCCACTGGCCTGGAGGTGTCGTAGAGAGGTGTCGGAGAGGAGGCCTGGAAGAACAACAGTGTGGAGTTGGTCTCTGGAGGCCAGTACATCTGTGTACTGGCTTCCTAACTCTTAATGTGGTGTGAAAGTGGCTTATGGCACTTCTGCGACACCTCCAGACCAGTTGGCTTTGCCTTGCCACAGCCTCAAACCAGTGATGGGATTCAAAGACATTAAAAACCAGTTCTATGGCCATCTGGCAGCCACTTTTAAATGGCTATTTTTAAACTTTATATGTCCTATCTCTCGTTACCAACTGGTTCTACAGAGTAGGTGCAAACCTTCTGAAGCCCACCACTGCCTCAAACCCACATTGGAAATGGGGCAAGCCAACTGGCCTGCCTATTCCAGCATAGATTTAAGAGGAGGCTATTAATCTGAAAGTTGCAATTTTTTCAATTGCTTTGCTTCCTATGAACTCAAGCTATTTTCTTCAGTCAGTGGTAACTCCTTATTTATGAATTTCCTCATTTATCATTATGTTTCAGATAGCATCTAGGTGATCACCCATCCGGGTAGTGAACAGCCCTCAACATGCTTAGATTCAACATTGAATCAGCCCTATTGGATCTACACTGAGCATGGCCTGCACTACGCACAGTTCAAGAATCAATTTTTAAAATAATGACAAACTCATCCCCTACCTATCATAGACAATCTTATTAGCTGACCAAGATAAGCTTTGCAAATGATGAACCACCAGGTTAAATTGCACATCATCAAGAAACAGAAACACCAGCAGAGCAAGACCGGTTACCAAGTACTAGCTTTGTCGTACCATGCTACAGTTGTATAATGTTTGGCCAGGAAACATTCATTGATTTAAACTAATTTTTCTTCCTCAAAGTACATCCACTTTAAAGCAACTGGAGAAAACATATTAAAAGGAACTGGAAAAACTTTCTTGTGTCCTGCTAGGATATTGTAGAAAAACACTGGAATAAACACTGCTGAAATTGGCTGTAGTGCCAAAGAGTGTGCTGGTATATTTTGCCAGTCTCCGCTGGCTGAACTTTAGCCCTGGTTACACTGGCATATAATGATGGAAATCAAAATCAGTATTTTACATTCCAGGCACAACAGGTCATGGAATGAAAGGAAGAGTTTCCCATTTCCACCCAACTGTCAAACATCTTTGATTTATAGAGTAGCAATGAAGATGTTATAATGGAATGAACAGAGAATCCGAAAGGCCATCAAGGGAGGACCTGAAGCTTGGTGGGACAGCATCTGCGTGCAGAAAATCCCAGGCTTCCCTGGGAATTACTGGGAAAAATGCTTGCCTAAAACCACGGACATCCATGGCCAGTAGACAAGATCTGGACCCACTGATTTTGGTTAGCATAAAGCAACTTCATAAATAACCACTAATAGTCTCCATTGGTTTTTGTGGTTGTGCAATGCTTTGAAAATATTACCTCCTGATAAGATGCTCAAAATTATCCAGGTGATCACATTCTACAATAAATGATATACAATCTATATTTGTGCTACAAGCCCTGCTACAAGCCCAAAGAGGTTAGCAGATTTTCCAGTATGAATCCTCCTATCTCCTGAAGGGCTTTGAGTCAAACCAATGCCTGTCCATGAGGGATGATTCTCAAAGGGTGCTCTAGAGCAGGGGTCTCCAAACCCCAGCCCAAGGGCCAGATGTGGCCCTCAGTGGGCCTCAATGTGGTCCCTAGGAAGACCCCTCTATCCTGCCCTTGTGCAAGACTTGTCATCCACTCCATTGCATTCTTATATGTAAATTTATGCAAATGTATTCAAATTTTAAATGTAAATTAGTTTTCTGGCCCCCACACAGTGTCAGAGAGATGATGTGGCCCTCCTGCCAAAAACTCCTGCTCTAGAGTCTAAATACATGGTGTACTTGCTGCTGCTGAAGGCCATGAAGTCTGAAACACATCCATGGCTGATCTTCTAATTTGTTGAAATGGCATTAAAAGATGAACTCATTAAAAATTTGTGTCATCCAGTTTTAATTGCTTTTATATGATAGGAATATATAAATAGGATTTATATGAAGAAGTATGGTTTAACATCATATTAGATTCTTTTCTCTCTCAGGTAACACCAGAGCTAGGGGATATCCACTAAAATTGAATGTTGGGAGAATTAGGACAACAAAAGAAAATATCATAGAATCATAGAATCCTAGAGTTGGAAGGGACCTAGGGCGCAATCCAGAGTAACTACAGAGAGTCCTCGCTCCGGTGTAAGAACAATTTGCTCTGGATTGCAATATGAATTTCCAATAGGTTTTTACTAGATGGTGCAGTAACTATGGGTACACGTAATGTCTCTTACGTGCTCCCGTAGTTACTCTGGATTGTAGGGCTAGTAGGTCATCTAGTCCAACCCCCTACCTGTAGCAGGAAATTCTTCTAGAGCATCTCTGACAGGTGCTCGTCGAGCCTCTGCTTGAAGATCCCCAGAGGATGAGTCCACCACATCCCTTGGCAATATGTTCCACTGCCGAACTGCCTCACTGTCAGGAATTTTTTCCGGATATCCAACCAGAATCTCCTTTCTTACAGTTTGTACCCATTGGTTCCAGTTTTGCTTTCAGAGGCAGCTACGAACAAATGAGCCCCTTCCTCCCTATGACAGCCCTTCGGGTATCTGAAGTCTCATGTCATTCGGGTATCATGTCTCCTCCCAGCCTCCTCTTCTCCAGGCTGAACATCCCAAGTTCCCCCAACCTTTCCTCATAGGGCTTCCTTTCCATCCCACTGATCATTCTTGTCACTCTCCTCTGGACTTGCTCCAGTTTGGCTGCATCTTTCTTCAAGTGAGGTGCCCAGAACTGAACACAGTACTCAAGGTGAGGTCTGACCAATGCTGAATAAAGAGGAACTAGAACTTCTCATGACTTGGAAGCTACAGTCGTCTTAGTGTTCGCTCCCTCCTGACAAAACCCTTCCTGGATCCTAATAATCTAAACAACTATCGGCCAGTCTCAAACATCCCATTCCAGAGCAAAGTGGTTGAGCGGGTGGTGGCAACAAGAATGTCCTGGAAGAAACTGATTATCTAGATCCCTTTCAATCTGGTTTCAGGCCGGGGTTTGGGACAGAGACTGCCTTGGTCACCTTGGTGGATGACCTACACCGGGGTTGCACCCCAGCTCTAAAACACCCTTCCCTTTGACCTAAGAACTGCTCCCTCCTTATACAGTTTTCGGTGGGGCCTAAAAACATTCCTGTGGGCAAAAGCTTTTTAGAAAGGGTGGGGATGTTGTGTTTTTTAATTTTTAATTTTAAAATTTTTAGCCAATGTTTTTATGAATTTTATGGTGGGAGGCTGTTTTAAATTTTAAAAGTTTTTAAATGTTTTAAAATGTGTATGTGAGTTGCCTTGAGTCAGGATATAAATCCTGTTAATAAATAAATAATAAATACTGTAAATAAATAAAACCAATTTTTGCATTGGTTTTGCATCTTCAGTGCATGATGCAAAGTTCTAAAATGAAGCAAAAATGGAGGACAATGAAGCCCTTTTGGAGGACACATTGTCAGAAGGGTAGAAAAGAGGACAAATCTGGAAATTTCCTGTCATATGATCACCCTGGGCTCCATGCAGCACTATCCAGCCTGTGCTGCATCCAGTACAAGATTGGGGCTGCTGCTGCACTTATCAGAGTTTGAGAACCACTGCTTTACAAGGTTGTTGTAAGGATATAGTTGTAAGAATAATAGCTGTAGAATAATAATAGTTTTAAGAATAATAAGTGCTCTGCCTTTCTGGAACAGTATTAATACTTTCTAAATATTATTGCACGCATGTAAATTCTGATAATTACTTTTCTGGGATAATATTTTGACCCCCAGATGAGAAAAATATTAACACTCTTTGGCATAGCATATATTTTATTTGTTTTATTTTCCATTGGCAATGATGACTTTTACATGGACTACAGAGGTCAAGTTATTCCTCTCTTCACAATGAAGCTAAATTAAATTAAAATCCGAAGGAATGAACTAGAAATAAATGAATAGGCAGTGACAAATGAGATCCACCAGAGGATTGGGAACACGCAACAAATTTGTGCCAGCCTGTAGTTTTTTTGCAGGGCAACTCTCCCAAGCTGTCTTAAGATTCATCTGTTCCCATCCCAAACAGTTATGTAAATCTGCATTCTCGTCAGCAACATCAGAGAAGGCAGATGGAAAGGCCCCGAGGGAAGTTGGCATACAGCAAATCTCATGTGTGCCTGATCATCTCAGAAGATGTGTCTGTGTACAATTCCCATGGTCTTCCCCTCCTGGAGTGATTGCCTCAATATAGAGAAGAATGCAAATGCTCAAAGCTGGGTGGAATTTTCTACAGGGTCCTCTAGGGATCTGCAGAAAGAAAGCTTGAGAATCTGCACACATCTTATTAGAACCCTTCACATTCCTTGCATGTCTCACCCAACAGGTACTGTCAAGTTTCCACGGATATTTCATTTTCAACACAAATCACCAGAGACATAACCTTCATCCATTATTCAGGACAGTTTGGAAAACTTGGGGCAAAATCCAGAGTAACTACGGGGAGTCCTTGCTCCGGTGTAAGAACAATTTACTCTGGATACCAATATGAATTTCCCATAGGTTTTCACTAGGTGGTACAGTAACTATGAGTGCACATAATGTCTCTTACGTGCTCCCATAATTACTCTGGATTTGGGGGTTGGTATCGTATCAGAATCTCTGCACTGTCTTATTGCTTAACATCCCTTGGCATGTTCACCACCTTTGCCATGATGACTTCCCTTTCATTTTCAAAATTGCAATCACTTTTGGGCACATTAAGGACAATCTTGGGCTTCAAAAATTGTTGGTTTAATTTTTTAACTTAACTAATAATAATAATAATAATAATAATAATAATAATAATAATAATAATAATAATAATAATAATAATCCCCTTTGCTGTTTGTTACTGCAATGATCCCTTTGTCAGTGATCCTACAGAAAGCAAATCTGGGTTACCAAACTGGCAAAAATTCACAGAAAATTTCACATCTATTGTACATGGATGATTTGAAGCTCTACGGAAAGTCAGAAGCAGAAATCCAGTCACTCACCAATACAGTCCGAGTCTTTAGTACTGACATCAACATGGAGTTTGGCCTGGACAAATGTGCCACAGTGGCACTAAAGAAAGGGAAGATCACAGAAAGTGATGGCATTGAAATGCCGAATGGTCAAACCATTAAATGCCACCAGCCTGAAGCCTACAAATATCTGGGCATACTGCAGCTGGACAATATCAAGCACTGGCATGTAAAAACTGTAGTCAGCAAAGAATACATACAAAGGGTTAGAAAAATTTTGAAGAGCAAATTGAATTGCGGCAATTGAAAGGCTATCAATACCTGGGCCATACCTGTAGTTAGGTATACTGCTGGCATTGTGAACTGGACACAAAAGGAACTGGATGACTTGGACAGGAAAACAAGGAAGTTAATGACCATTCACTATGCTTTACATCCACGTAGTAGACAGGCTGTACCTGTCTAGAAGATCAGGGGGCAGAGGACTTTTGCAAGTGAAGCAGTCAGTGGAAGAAGAAAAACATGCCCTAGCAGATTATGTGTGAGAGAGCCAGGAATCTGCTCTGACTGAAGTCAGCAAGAGAAAGTTGTTGAAAGTGCAGCAGACCAACTATGCGTATCACAAAAGTGCAATTCAGGCTAGGACTGACAGTTGGCAGAATAAAGTATTGCATGGCCAATTCCTTGCCAAGATAGAAGGAAAAGTAGATCAGGATAAGACCTGGTTGTGGCTCACGAGTGGAACACTGAAGAAGGAGACGGAAGGCCTGATACTTGCTGCCCAAGAACAGGCAATCAGGACAAATGCCATCAAGGTCAGAATTGAAAAATCAGCCCATGACCCAAAATGCCGGCTCTGCAAAGAAGTGGATGAAACCACCGACCACATTCTAAGTGGCTGCAAGAAGATCGCACAGACTGACTACAAACTGAGGCACAACTCTGTTGCCCAGATGATCCACTGGAATCTATGCCAGAAGTATCATCTGCCAGTGGCAAAAAACTGGTGGGACCACAAGCCTGGAAAATGTGGTTGCAAATGAGCAGGTCAAGCTTCTGTGGGACTTCAGGATACGGACGGACAAAGTCTTGGAACACAATACTCCAGATATCACCATCATAGAAAGCAGTCAGGTGTGGCTTGTTGACATCACCATACCAGGTGACAGCAGAATTGAGGAGAAACAACTGGAAAAGATCTCCCGCTATCAAGACCTAAGAATTGAATGACAGCGTATCTGGTGTAAGCCAGTGCAGGTGGTTCCAGTGGTAATTGGCACACTGGGTGCAGTGCCCAAAGACCTTGGCAGGCACCTGAAAACTATTGGCATTGGCAAAATATCACTCTGCCAACTGCAGAAAGCTGCTCTTCTGGGCTCAGCACGAATTATACACCGCTACATCACTTGGAAAGGGTCCGACTGGTGAAGTGAATGAAACCAGCATGAAATTGTTTGCTGTGCATTTATGTTAGATTTTCAATAATAATAATAATAATAATAATAATAATAATAATAATAATAATAATAATAATAATAATAATAATAATAATAATAATAATACACGGTATAAAGACCTACAGATAGAAATTCAGAGAATCTGGGAAAAGAAAGGCACTGTGATTCCAATAATAATAGGTGCTCTTGGAACAGTTCCATTGTCTCCAAGAACATCTAAACCTACTGGGCCTCCAGAAGATCACAACTGCCCAGTTACAAAAAGCAGGACTCCTGGGAACTTCACACATATTGAGACAATACCTTTGTGATTCCTAGTTCCCGTGATAACTGTTCTTAGACTGCAATCCTAAAGTCTCTTTCCTGGGAGTAAGACCCATTGAACACAATGGGACTTACTTTTGAGTAGACATGGTTAAGATTGTGCTCTTAGTCTGTTATTATTCTAATTGAATTTTAATTGTAGTTTAATTATGTTTTAATCTGTATTTATTAGCAATTTTATGGTGTTTTATTCTTCTGTGTTAGCCGCCTTCAGCTCCCCTTCTAGGGAGGAAAGGCGGGGTATAAATCAAGAAAAAAAAGAATGATAGGAACCAAATCACAATAGAGCCAATTCCAAACACCTGGCAATTGTGAAATTGTACATAATAATAATAATAATAATAATAATAATAATAATAATAATAATAATAATAATAATAATAATAATAATAATAGAGATAAATTATTTGGCTTTGGGGCATTCTTTGGACACCTTCTTTTATTTTTCACGTGTTTATACCACCCTTCGTCCTCTATGTTCTATGAAGGAGGTGTAATGGCTACTGAGGGAGTCAATTCCAGGAACCAAAATGGCCATCTGTTTCTATGGATCATGCTTTGTCATAACTAACAAAGACGATTCAGGGAGAGAAAGAGCCAAATGGCTGTTGGTCTCTGATAAACTGTGTATGTTGGCTCACCTTTCCCTTGACTTGAATGGCTACTAGCAGAGACAAAGAAGGGAACAATAGGTCCTTTGGAACTTATGACCTGTGGTACTTGTCCCAGACAGATCAATGGAGTAGGCCTTGATATCACTCCCTCTGAAGCATCCAGGTGGAAATTCTACTGAATCAAACTAGAGTTATGGCTTAGTCTGCCTGTATGTCCAGGTTAGCAGACATCCAATAATTCATATGTTTCCCTGACCTTTCCTTCAAATGAAATGGATCCTTCAAAGATTGCGTTGCTTCTGTCACAGAAGTGAGCGATGGGGAGTGCAAAGTGTTCCTCTTGTGCATTCCCAGATTAAACACACACATCATAAGTACAGCAACTCTGAGCCTCGGTTATTTTTAGAGAGTGGTTTCTTACAGGAACAGACTTTGATGCAATACAGCTGTGCAATTGCTGAAGAAATAAAAGGAACAGGCTCATCTCTCCCTGATCCTGGTATATGTCAAGCTTGATGGCAGGTGTCTGGCCTGTGAAACGAAAGAGATTTCACTGGTGGTGAAATGTTTTCACAACAGAATGCAGACCAAGAATCTTCAAAGCTTTAAGTTCATTAGTGTCTGCTAGCTGTAAAAAATACTAAACATTATTTTAAATAGAAATAAAAATTTTCACATTGTGTGGGGGAAGCTTTGTGTTCTGTGACAGGCATGGGAAATACAGTTGAAGATGCATCTACTCCAAATTTGCTATCTCACAAATAGAGTTGAAACACCAACATACTAGTACATATGGAAGATGCACATGCCAATTTACTGAGCACAAGATTTCTTTTTCACTTAATGAGTAGATCCAAGACAAGGCAACCATAATTTAAATATTGTCCAGTTAAGCCAACCATTAATCTTGAACCTTTTACAACTTGAAAAAGTGACTTTTACAACTTGAAAAGGTGTCTTTTTGCCTCCTAAACCTGATCCAGCAAAATTATCTGGATTTTAAAATCATACTGGAATTTTACGGAATGCATGCCAGCTGGCATGACCCCCGGTCCTATTCCTCTGGACATATATTTGTGCGAAGGCCAGCTGGAAAAGAACAGAAAAACCTTGAGAACCTGTCCAGGCTTGATTTATGATGCCTACTGTAGCTTTAAGGTGCACAGCCAGAAGAGAACATCCACGCCATGAAGGCGACCTCTGGTGATTAAGTGTTCTGTGAGTCTTCCACAGAACATATTTTTTAAAACCCCATTGAAAAATTGTGGTTTAGACCAGTGGTCCCCAAACTGGAGACTGCTATGTGCTGAAAATTGTGTCCCCCACATGACCAAGACAAAACATTATCTGCGGATGCTGCTAATCTCCCATTCTGATCTCCATACCACATGCTTCCCAGCCACATTTGCCTGGAACACCAGGAACACAACCTACAGGGATGACACAACACAGAAGTTGGGACATAGTTGGAACATGGTTTGGGGGAGATCAGTATGGTAAATTAGCAGCTCCCCTGCAGAAAAATAAGCTCTGGTCACATGGAAAGAAGTTAGCACAGGTACTAGATCCAGCCCTTGGGCCACTGCCTATGTGAACCAACTTGAATGCTGTCCAAAAACCAGACAATATGGAAATATATAAATGCCTATGTATATACAGATGGATGCATGGATGGAGGAATACACTGAGCTATGTGACCCCAGTAGTTAGGATTTGGCTGTAAATTTAACAATCTTGCTATCTACCTATCTACAGTATTTATATACTGCTTGTCAACTAAAAAGTTCACAAAGTGGTTTACAAAGAAAATGGAAAAATATTAATAGCTAATTAAAAGCTAATGGGTCCCTGTCCCAAAAGGGCTCACAATCTAAAATGCAAAAAAGAACACCAGCAGAAGCCACTTGAACTGACATTGCTGGGGTGAGTAGGGCCAGTTACTCTCCCCCTGCTAAATAAAAGAGGAGCACCCACTTGAAAGAGTGCCTCTTGCTCAGTTAGCAGGGGTATATATTTACTCATTGTAAGTCCAACCCCATCTTTTTTTAAATGTGTGGCAATGATGTACTAGAGCACTATGGAATCTTCTGGTCATTTCTTAGATCTATATGGTCAGACACCATACATCACAGTTAAGGCATTTGCTTCTGCATGCATGTGTCTAATGTCTGTATCTAATGCCTGGTATCCTTGACTAAAATATTCCAAGGGACTGGGTTAGGTAATACAACTAGTAATGTTACCACTAGTAACTTGCCAATAAAAAGTCCTTCTCAGTTGGATGGTTCAAGAGCCTATCTTAGAATGTTACAGTAAATGTCTGAAATTTAGAAAATGTGAACAGTTACTGCTGGCAATTCCAGAGATGAGTTTTGTGATTGCCTGAAAATATATATTGTGCTACTCTTTAGAGACAAACAAGTGAATGCTGACAAACCCATTTAGATGACAGTCAACATTCACCTTGTCATTTATATGTGTTGACATGCTGGAATATCAACAAAAAATGGAATAATCTGGGGACAGAGTGGGAAGTCAATATATCAGTAGCAGGCCTCCGTCAGTCTTCAAAGACTATGGTATCGTGCTTGGTGCTGCATATGCTGCATGCGAAGCATGAAAGCCTGGGTTAGATTGTTATGGAGGATAGGCTGTTACCCAAGCAGCAAATCCCCCCTCCACGCCACTGAATTAGTCCAATGGAAAGGCAGAGCCAATACGATTGGATCCAGCTGGTGTTGCAGAGCTGGGCTAAGGACAGGAGCTCACCCTGTCTTGTGGGGCCAATCCGGGAATTGAACCCTGGCCTGCTGGTTAACAGGCACAGCATCTTTACCGCTTATACAACCCCAGATTGTAGATTAATTGTAGATTAAATTGAGCCAATTTTTGGACTGTAATTAGAATAAAAATAATCAGCCCTTATCTGAAGGCAAGGGCCTTTTCATGTGATCTTCAGGCACATCATGTGGTGGTTCAAGGGAAAAATCCATTCCATATCCTACCATGTAGCTACCGGGTTAGGCCAGCTGGCCTGGGGAGTTCCATACTGGCCTGGGTGTCACTTTTGCATCTCTCTTAGGGAGGTTAGACCAGTGCACAGATATGCACCAGCCTCCCCACACCGCCACAGGAGATGGGCGAGTTGAGCTGGCCTAAATTAGTTAAGATTGTGCCCTCAAACCACCAGTTCATCAACCCCAAAGTCTTAATAAAATTTTGCACAAAGGACTTTGGCATGAAGGCATTTATATAAGTGTACATTTAAATCTGACTTTGAATCAGCATGCACTAACAAAACATATTCTTAAGTAACTGCTATGTTTCAGCCAAGTTGATTGCTTTGCAGTTTTGCACAAATGACAAGTTGTTTCCAAGCTAGGATATGCTCTGCCAAGTTCAAGCCTGGAGCAAGCCAAGTTCCAACTTCCTGCAAATGAAAAGTCATTATGAAATACTAACATAAAAAATCCAGAGCATGGTGCGTGGAACAGATAAATGATATGGTTTCTTAAAAGAAAAAGAGTCCAGAGCTACCTGTGAATTCTCACAATATAAAAGCTTTTTCATCTTCATCCCATGTTTTAGATTTGGATCATGATTTTGATTTACATGAAGGAATATTTATATTCATTTATTTATTGAAGTTTATGAGTGCAGTCCTTAGCTTAGGCTCATTGGTCATTGGTCTCCCCATTCCTGTGTTGATGTAGTGGGACAAGCACCTGTCAGTGCACTGTCCTAACCCTTCCACAGGAGTGTCGCAGAAGTGTCTCACGACACTTTCCCTACAATCCAGAGTAACTGTGGGAGCACATAAGAGACATTACGTGAACCTGTAGTTACTGCACCAACTAGTGAAAACCTATGGAAAATTCATATTGCAATCCAGAGCAAATTGTTCTTACACCGGAGCAAGGACTCCCCATAGTTACTCTGGATTGCGCCCTTTGGCACAGGACTTATGCTGGGGCTTGGGTTGGCCTAACTGGTAGTTAGGATTGCAAACTATGTAACTAGGATCCAAGTTCAAATCCTCTCTTATCCATGAAGCTTTATTAGCATCCCTGAGCAACCTATCATCTTGCATCCTAACCTACCTCACAGAACTGTTTTAAGGACAAAATGGTCAGCCAACTTTTCAGCCTGCATGTCATGATTGTATTTTGATAAATGCAACCAATTGGCACAAGCAGCTGAAAGCGCTGTGCATGCGCACTAGCTCTCCCAGCCTGCGTAGAAGCAGATAAGAAGGTGGTGGAAGCTGTTAAGAACAGCTCTTGGTAGTAGGGGTACATACCATACACAAGAAAAGGTCTTGGTGGTAGTGGTACATACCAAGATTGTATCCCCCTATTCTTGTTCCAACAGAATAGGCTCCTTGCATTAGCTTTAAGGGATAGCCCAGGATTGGGTCCCTGCAATCTCAGTCTGGAATTGAGCTCCAGTAGCAGAATGGAGCTCAGTGAAGCTATGTGGAGGGTTTCAGAGGCAGCTGAAAGCCTCCAGGACCCCCTAGGATTTCCCCAGATACCTTAGGATGTCCTAGGGTCTCTGGCACCCTGCTATGGCACCATGGGGACTACACTCACCCTGTTCCTGGTCCACCTCCAAATCAATTTAGTGTGGTCCAAAGTCTGAGCAGGACTTTGGGAACTGCTGGTTTAATATATGGTTAAGGTAGCCATAATTCTCAATGAAACCAGGTCAGGACCCTTTGTCAAACTTGCCAGTATCTGAACTCAATCCCACCAAGACAGGACTGTCTCAGTTTTCCAGGACATATGGCAACCCTATATATGGAACACTTTATTTTCATTTCCGTATTTATATATCACCTTTCTCTGTTGCTTAGACAGCTTTCAAGGCAGTGCACATGGGCAGGCTAGTCTAAACTACCATTTTAATGGGGTTTTTACATATATATTATGTGAATCACAAAATCAGGTTCCAGGTATTTCCTTCACAGTGTGCTAACCTCCACTGGCTTCCCTCCATTGAGTTTCACCAGCCATCTGTAAATCAAGCCTGGACTGGTACAGTCAAGTTTGTTCTTTTGGCTGGCCTTCTCACATACTCCCACACTTCTCTCACTGCATGTCTAATCAGCTCCATCCTGCCAAAGCCTAGCATTCAGAACACAACCACAGTTTCTCCTGCTTAGCTTTTTTTAGTACTGACACCTCCTGCCCAGTTCTTGGACCACCAGATTCATCCATCACTAATAACTGCTTCCAACTTAAAAAGTTTAACTTCTGAATCCTAGCATTAGTCTTGTGATATTAGGGTAGTTAAATGTTTTTAAATGGTTTTTAACATTGGCATAGCTACGATCATGTAGCCTAGTAGCCAAAGCGCAAAATGCTCCCCTGGAAATGATGTCACAACCAGAAGTAATGTCATCCCTGGGTTTTTTCAAAAGGAAATTTGGGGGAAAACTTGCCTCCTCCTTCCCAGAACTCACCATCTATTTGCTCTGCTGCCTCCCACACAACTACTGGCATACCCAACGCACCTATCTGCTATCTGGAGTTGAAGAAGTTTTGGTAGCAGTCCCCCCAACGACAAACCAATTTTAATTAAGTAAACAAATAAAAAATGTGCCCCTTTCCCCTTATTGGTTAGGGAAACTTTTTGGGAAAAGAGGAGTGGGTATTCTCTCTGTGTTAAATATAAGAGGAACACCAAATAAGTGCTTCTTTATCCAATTAGCATGGGTACCTGTATTATGATATATAGAAATGAGAGCTGATTCATATTAACATCTTATTTGTTCCATACAGTATCATAATTACATCTCATTGGCTCTCAGAGCAATCAGTATCTTGGGAAAGTTTTGAGAAGAAAATCTACTTTTTGTTCCATTGTTGAAAACCCTTTTGTGTTTTCATTTTCCGGTTAATCGGCCATAGTTTTTGATAGAATACAGATATCCCAGTGCAGTCTGCTTCATTGCATTCTGCATTAAATTACCTTTCCAATGATATATTACTTGATAGTATTATTTTCCCCCAAAAAAACCCTGTTTTCACAATTTTAACCATTAGTGTCAAGCTCAATTTGTGGTCTGAATGTTTGTTACCCAGAGCAACTGCTATCCTCTTAGCTATGCAACTGGTTTAAAATGTTTTCAATCTTTTTATTGTATACTTGCGAAATGTGCCCACGTTGTGGGAGTAAAATACTCCTCTGTGTACCATTCATCCTGTATCTCATCCCCCCACTGCCAGGGGTGGGCCCAGCCAACCACAAGATCCAGTTCACCAGAAGTTGGGGGGCTGGGTCAGGGGCAGGGGGCAGGGCTGGGGTCAGGGGGTGGGGCGGGGGCAGGGCGGGCCCCAACCCCACCGCACTGCACACGTGCCAGGCTTGGTGCATGCGCAGTGCGTCTCCTGGAGCTCAGCCCCAGGAGATTCAGTGCCCGTGCGTCCAGCTGGCCAGCATCCGCTCTGGGGGAAGATCCAGTTCGGGCGAGTAGGCGCATCATGGCACATCAAGCCCCAATGTGCATCATCCACCCCTTTGAGCAACATCCCCCTATGCGCAACAAACCCCCATGCATATCATCCACCCCACTGCATAACGTCCACCTGTGCACAACAAACTTCCATGTACATCATCCCCTACTGCGCATCATCCTCCCATTGCGCACCAACCCCCCTATGCACACCAACCTCCCTGTGCGCACCAACTTCCCATGTGCACCAACCCCCCCATGTACACCAACCCCCATTAGACTTAAAGGATAATCTCCCATGCGCACCAACCCCGCATGCACATCAACTTCCCATGTGCATGACCCCCATGCACATCGATGCCCATGCACACCAACCCCACTGCACATCACTTCCCATGCACAACATCCTCTCATGCACATCACCCTCTGCACAACATCCCCCCATGTGCACCATCCCCCCAGTATACCCTCCCTCCCAGTGCACCAGGCACCAAATTGGCTGGATGTTGATCAGTCTTCCATGTTAAGTGTAGGACAAAAACACTTTGCACCCTTTTTCAGCTGCTTATGGGTTAAATTTCTCAACATTGGTTCTTGGTGGATGTTGATGTCACAGAAAGAACACCCTCCCCAAATTTCATGCTTCTCGGTCTGGGGGTTGGGGCACAGTGTCCCTCAGTCAGGGATTCCTCAATGTGAAGTATATGGAGGAAAACACGTTGTGCCACTTTTCACCCTCTTCTAGTTGGAATTTCCAAAAACCAGTTTTCAGTGGGTGCCTCCACCACAGAAGGAACACCCTCCCCAAATTTCACACTTCCAGGCCCAGCAGTTTTGGCTGGCTGTTGATGAGTGAGTCAGTCAGTGACTTTTCTGTTTTACATATATAGATTACGTATTTTATTGCTGTTAGTCACCCTGGGTCCTCTTAAGGGGAGAAAGGTGGGATATTAAAAATAAATAAATATCAGTTTGTTATCTATTTACAGTCAGGTCCCACAAAACACTCATCTTACAACGTGGAATTGCTCCTTGCTGCCCTGTAACTGTGGTTGGAATATAGCTGCCTAAAAGCAGTGCATGACATTGGCAATAACACATATTCCGTTTGAGTGAGAATAACCAATGACTAAGATAATTCCTAATTCTTTCCAAAGAATGAGCCATCTTACCTTTGACTTCTGTCTTCATTTTTTTTAAGGAAAGGCCAAAGTTTTGCTATTCTGAGAACCCACAAATGGCTGGAATATCTGCCAGATGCAACTGCCTCTGAAAAGGCTGTTGCTGGGATTAAAAGGATTTTGCCTCCACACACTTAGCCAGTCCCAAATCTCCTGATGCCAAAAGCAGTCTGCCCAATGTTGTCCCTCAAATCCGGATGAGGTGCCATTCTCTGCTACTCCCACTCTAAATGGTCTCTAGCTTAACTGTCTCTCCCCGTGCATGTAGGGCTGGCTTTAGGACAATATGGCCAATATCATGGCACTAGTCCCTGCTCTCTGGGGAGGAACACAGCGGCAGAAATACTGGGGAGAAACACAGCACCAGCAAGAAGATCTACTACTACTGCAGTGTGGTGAGTTCACCTGGGAGGACTACAAAAAATACAATGTGGAACCCATGGGGATTTACATGGGAGAAAGCTTGTATGTAAGCCGGCAACCCAGGTACCCCCCTTGATATGACCTCTTCCTGGACTCAGTGGAGGTGTGGTCCATGAAAGACATGGTTGAGTTGCGCAACAGGGGACGGAAGAACTTCGGGCATAGGAGAGGGATTACGGTGGGTCCATCCCCTCAGTGGTATGTGAGGGGAGGAGTGGGAATCACCATTGGAAGCCTGGCCCTAATCGGGACCCCCTTCCTATCAGGCTTCTTCTCAAAAGAAACAATCATCGAAACAATAAACACCTCCCACCTAAATGCCTGAGCCCTAACACTAACTATAATTGCAACCTCTCTAACTGCAGCCTACAGCCTATGACTCATTTTCTACGTTACAGTGAACCAACACGTTGGCCCTATACGTGAACCAACAAGTTCACGGCCCTACACGTGAACCAACAGTGAACCAACAAGTCGGCCCTACACAAACCAACACAGTCATTACAATCGGCAGAGCACACCAGGATATTGGGGGAGGGCTGACCATGCAGGAAATTTGAGCGATGAAGAAGTGCCGGAAAGTCAGTTGAAGGAGTTGCCATGGAAGGGAAAGCAGCAGGATTCGGAGGCTGCTGAGCCAGAGGATGCTGAGCGTGGTGCTGATCCTGAAGAAGCCTAGAGGAAAAGAAAGGAGATGTTAGAGACTTATCTATACTTACCTAGACAGTTGTAGAGACTTTTATTCACCTGTATGCCTTACCTGTTTGGAGAGCCTGCGTGCTCAGTTGCGCTGTGTTGAACCTGTATCCAAGAGAGTAACCTGTGAGAAACCAATACGCTTATGAACCTCTTCTTGAAGTAAAGCAAACTCCTGTTTTGTTACCTACCTGTGTGTGTTCCTCCTTAAGTCTTTGAGATGTCTGATATGGAAAATGAAGAAGTGACCCAGATTAACTTCCCTGGTAGAGGCTTTGTCACTGAAAGGGGTTCAGGACAAGCAAGAGGGAATGGGGTGCATCACATGCAGTCAGCATCTGGTAGCCTGGGAGGGCAGCAGGGCAAGCAGAATGCGGTCTTGCCTGTCCCTGCCTGGTTCTGTTTGGCCTGAAGTGGGCCTCCTGGAAGGAGTCATCACCAAATATTATGTCACCGCCAACCAATGGTGGTTCCAGCAGGTTTGCACCTACTCCATAGAAACGGTTGTTAATGAGAGACAGGGCATATAAAGTTTAAAAATAGCCATGTAAAAGTGGCTGTCAGATGGGCAGAGAACTGGTTGTTAATTTCTTTGAATCCCATCATTGCCACCAACTATTTCCAGGTGACATGCTTTGAACACAGCACCTATGGCCTGCCACAGCTGCCACAGTTGACTAGTGAGTGGGGGCCCCACACAAGTGCTCAACATTGGATCCCACATGTCCTGAAGCTGGCCTGCCTCTGTCTCCAGCTTACGTTTCAATCCAGGGACTAGAAGGAGAAAGAGAAACAGTGGTGGCAAATGGCCAGACAGTGTCCCCACAATAAATCAGCTGCTTGAGGTGATATTTCAGTTGATCTCAGAGATGGGCCAGTTCCATCCTTCCTCAAACACACACACCGCAGCAGTCCCAATGCATTTGAGAAGAGCTGCTTCTTCTTTTTTAGGAATATATGAAAAATATGAGAAATCCAAAGTAGAGGATTCAGGGTGCAATCCTAACCAACCGAGACCAGCACAATTCACCCATCGACCTGTGGGGAGGCTGGCGCATGTCTGTGCACTAGCATAACCCTCCAGGAGTGGTGCAGTACTGCATTATGGCATTTTTGCAACACCCGCAAGACAGCACAGGACTTGTGCAGGCCTAAGATTGCAGTCTCACTCTCTGCCTATTTTAGTATTAAAATTAAATGTTTTGCTTCTCAGCAATAATAAGGGGCCAATGGTGTCCTTGAATGAATAGAAATTAAAAGAGAAGTGCAGCAGTAATTATCACTTAATTTGGAATGATTAAGGCCCAGAGTTCTGCCTTCCAATCACTGCAATTTCCTCCTGCATGGAAAAGAGAGGAAATGCTCATTTTAGAAACATAATTCATGCAACAGTACTTTTTAATGTCAACTTTCATTCTTGATTATCCTTAATGAGGCTTTAAATCTTTATCATTTTTGTAATCATCCTCAGCAATAATTGTATCCGACTTAGTTGTAGGTTTCTCAGCATTTCTGCCAGGAATGGATAAAAAAAATTGCCAAAAAACAGTTACATTATCCAAGCACTTGTGAGAGCAATGCAAATAAACATAATTTAATTACCAGATTTCGCCTGCAAATTAGCATTGCTTCATATTACAAGTGACTTAACCTTACATTCTGTGAACCTTTGATTTAATGGATCTCAGTTTTCAGATTTCAGAATCAAAATTTCTGCTTCCTTAAAAACTAGTCATATACATTTATGCATACGTGCATTTCCATTTATCAAAGCTTTCAAATTTAAGATTTCAGCATTAATAGACACCCTTCCCCACTAGTCTATTAAATCAAGTGTTCGCTCTACATAGATAATGTCTATATGAGATAAAATATTCCTCCATGCTCTTTCCTACTTGCTATCATATAAAGAGGCCCTTAGATTGGTATCTACAAACCTACCTGTGCATTTACCCAATATGTAATTAATCTGCAGAACTCCCAATAGAATTATGTGATGGCATCTTTCCTAGGATGTCTTTAAAAGGGGAGTGGTAAAAGTTATGGAGGAAAAGCCAATCACAGTTTACGAGCCATGGCGACTATATGCAACCTCTGGATTTTAGAGATATGAACCACACCAAGTCACATCAATGGGAAGGGGTGACATCAAAATGTCTTGCCCAGTTACATCTGCTTCCATAGAGCCTCCTGCATGATTGGTGTTGCTGCAACATACTATGTTAACCACACTCTGCCACACGTTCTGAGAAGCTCAGAGCAAAACAGATAATTTGGAGTACCATCAGGGCATAGTAAATAGTGCAGCACACAGTTCAGCACACAGAGCATACAGCATGGGAAGATTTGGGATGCCCCATTCTTTTAAATGCATCTCAGCTGAACTGAAGTTGCATGTGCATTCTGTCCGGGACAACTATTGAGTTGGAACTCAGCCATTCAACAGCCACAGGCCACTAACAGAGGAAAAAGAGGCAATGATCTGAGCAGGGACTGTGCAAGTGTCCAGGATATAATGAGTGGATGCAGAGGCATGATAAGAGTGTAGTGAGGGATGCGATCTGCCATAGGCAATAGGGCACTATGGGTGCTACTCCTCTGGTGGAATCATGTGTGTAGAACTAACTGGCATTATGATATATGTTATATATAATATACAGTGGCACCTCACGTAACAAATTTAATTAGTTCCAGAGGCATATTTGTTACATGAAACGTTCTTTACATGAAGCAGATTTTCCCATAGGAAATAATGGAAATTCAGACAACTGGTTCCACAACCCCAAAAGGATTCATATAAAATTATTAACTGGATGTAAAAATGATAACAAAACACTGGAACTGAATTCAAAACATGCATTCAATGTGCGTGATCCTATGAAGTCTACTTAGGCTGCAATCCTAAAGACACTTTCCTGGAAGTAAGCCCCATTGAACTCAATGGGGCTCACTTCTGGGTAGACATGTTTAGGAGGCTGCAATCCAAGACACTTTCAGAATTTCTCCCCACTTTCTCCTTCTCTTCATCCTGAGCCTCTCTCTCCACTGCTCCTTTCTGGCTCCCCTGAGCTGCTTCCATCTTCTCCACTGCTGTTCTCTCCCTCTGCCCAGTGGATGCCCGGACATAGGAGGAATAGCGCAGAAGTGTTGCTTTTGCTATGGGCAGGCGCGTTAGGCAGCCCTGACACTTTTTTAAAGTGTCTTCCCCAACTGTCTTCCCCAACTGCCAATGAGTGTGTTTGTTACATGAAGCAGAGTTTGTTACGTGAAGCAGAATCCTAGAGAAATTTTTGTTTGTTATGTGGGACATACTTTACGTGAGGCGTTTGTTACGTGAGGCGCCACTGTATAGTGCAAAAGTCCAGTCCTTTGTAGAGATCTTTCCTGCTACAAGTAGTGGGTTGGACTAGATGACCTCCTGGTACCATTCTAACTGTTTTGATAGGGGCAAAATTTCAGTCCTTGCCATGGGTGAAATTTTGCCTAGGTAAGGTAATTGCCAAGGTAATTTTGCCTTGCTGTTTGTATCTTTCTTTTTCTGCCGCCACTTATCTCTTCATGTCTTGGGGTGCAGTACCTGAAACTTGATAAAGTTTATCAGTTGATGTTGGCTTTAAACATCCTGTAACAATTTTCATTGTATCATGAAGAGCAGTGTTGTCATGCTTGACATGGGATGAGTTCCACCAGACTGGCGCTGCATATTCTGCTGCAGAGAAACTTAAGGCAAGAGCTGAATGATTGGTATTGGCTGAATGGAAGAAGGGACACATTTGTTCTCAATGGCCTCTGAAAGAAGAACTAGAACCAATGGGTACAAACTGCAAGAAAGGCAATTCTGTTTGAATATCAGGAAAAATTCCTGACAGCAAGGGTAGTTTGGCAGTGGAATAGATTGCCAAGGAAGGTGATGGACTGTACCTCATGATAGATCTTTAAGCAGAGGCTCGACAAGCACCTGCTGGAGATATCCTAGAGGATTTCCTGCCATAGTCAGGGGTTTGGACTATATGACCTTTTAGGTCCCTTTCAACTCTATAATTTTATGATTCTCTGTGTTCATTTATAAACTCACAAGCACACAGCAGGGGGTTCTACAGACTCTGACTTAGCACAGACCTGAATTATGCAGTACCACAATCAAAGCATCAGGCTCTTCAAGGCTGGAAAGAGGATGGAACGTGCCTGTACCTTAAACTTAAATTGCAGCTTGCTTGTGAAGTGTTCAGCTGGAAGGAAACGGCATCTCTTGCCAGGTGAACCTATGAATGGAAAAGCACACAAATGGTAGGCATACAATCATGTACAAGTTCAGAAGGAAGTCATTAAAAAAATTAATCCAATCATGCTCTACAGTCATAAAATACAGGAGGTTGCCTTTTCAATTGCTTATGTCAGTTTTCAAGATTTCAATAGAATCCACATTTTGAATCCACATTCAGTTCTCTTCCTGCCCTCACCTTTGCTGTTCATCTCCATAGCTACTGTCATTCTGATATGTGCATTGTGTTATCTGGGGGAAAACTGGAGACACCTTTGAAAAGAACTTGCTCGTCTTCCTACACCTTTCCTCGTCATCGGTCCTCTTACATTTTCTGCTTTTGGGCACATAAATATAGTATGAGATCATGATTGTCACTTGAATTGGGGAAGAAAAAATGAAATCCATAAGCCCATGCACTGATTCTTCCCACATTTAGCTTAGTGTGGCCCCTCAGCTTTCTGTAAACAAGATCAGGCATCACAGATGTATAGCCCCTTCGAGTCCCCCGTAAACTGAACACCGATCATGGTACTGAAGAACATATATTCAGTTTCCTCCACATTTATGTAATATTGTTTTAACAACACTTCCCAAACATTCATTTGCATGTCAGTTACAGCTTGGGAATATTTTCCAAAGCCTGTTTCAGCCAGGGTCAGGTTGACACATTGTATAAATTGCAAACCTCTCAGGATTTCATTCACATGGAACTGAAGCCAATTTTGGCACGCCTTTCCAAGAGGATATGGTGCACCAACCAGGCGTAGCACCCAGCAATTAGTGACTGACACACCCAGCTCAGCTCCTCTTTTGTTTGCTGAATTGAATAAAGGTCATCTTTGCTCAGAGTGCCTAAAGCCTCAGACCAGAAGGAGGCTGCCTTAAAAAGTCCCTTTGCAGATCCAGACAGGTCCCCTTAAAATCAAAGGCAGCAGAGCATGGACAAGCCCAGTAGGTTGGGTGACCCACTTCCTCCCAAGTCAGGGTGATCATATGACCGAAAATTTCCATATTTGTCCTCTTTTGTAGCCTCCTGTCCATGTGTCCTCCAAAGGGTCTTCATTGTCCTCCATTTTGGCTTCATTTTGGAACTTTGCAATGGTGTGCAGTACCCCATCATGTCATTTGTCATTGGATTCGTATTGAAGAGCAGAATCCAGTGCAAAAATTGGTTATGAAATATCTCTTTCCTATCAAACGTTATGGCCAAAAATATGCATTGAGCTCTATGGGAAAGAGAAAGTGCCAAATATTGTGGCTTTACTCATGAGTTGGCAAACGTGCCATTGTCTGCCAGAAAGGCCAGGCTGAGAGGAATCCAACTCAAGGAGAAATCCAATTCTCCTTTTGAGGTTTGGGCATCTGGTCACCCTGTCCCAAGTGAATTGAGTGTGGCAGGTAAACCATGACAGTAAAATAAGCTTATTAAAAGACTGCAAAATCAAAACAAGGGAGGAAAAATGCAAAAGATAAAAACATCTCTTGATCAACTGCTTAGTTAGCAAGAGGAGCAAAGGCAGGAAAAAATCTTAAAGTAAAAGGTGCAAATTAAAAAAAAAACTCTGCTATGACTAACTCGGTATGGTCCCTACCCTTGGTGAATTAGCTAGAGGTGGGGTGGAGCACTCAGTCTTCAAAGAAGCCTCACTGCAGCATTGCAAGGGGCCCTTCTCTTTCAGAACCATTCCAGGGAGGGTGAGCAAAATGGCTCCATTTTGCCCTCCCAACCTGGAATGGGCTCTGAAGTAGCTACTCTATAGCTACTCCACCAAAGGCAGGGATCAAAACACTGCCTGCTGTACTATGGGTTCCAGAGTCTTGGTCCTTGCAGCCATCCTTGCAGCAAGGTGAGCAGGCAAACTTCCAAGAAGCATCAGATGCTGCCAGTGTTGGTATGTGGGTAGAACTGCAAAGGGGGTATGTGAGCCTGTCATTTAAACATTGCCTTTTAAACAGTTTTTCTGAAGGTTTCTTTTGTTCGCTTCAGTATTTCAGGGGTCATCTGGATGCTTGAATTCTGCTTTTGGTGATCAGGTGACCACTATACATCAATAAACTACTGCAAAGCCAGTGCATGATGCTCTTCGTGCAGAGATTAAACTGGTCAACCACTATCATGCCATGCTGTTTTCTGGCATCTTCCTGTAGGGGCTGCTGCTTACTCATCCCCATTGGGCATTGAATGAGACAGGTGTTCCAAAAATAATAATAAACATAGCCTCAGCTGTGATCTCATCTAATCAAAGACTTATTTGATTGTGCCTTAACAAGAGAGTGTGCCTGAAACACACACTGATATTCATCCAGCGCCTACAGACCTTTTTAAAGAAGATCTCAGCATTAAACAGAGATTACAAAAGCTGTCGGAGCAATTTGAACATCAGATTCTCATTCATGCCATCCAAATCAATTACATGGTTTTAAACAACAATAACTGCTTCCAGCCCTTAAAATGCCTGGGAAATGAGTTGTCCGCTGCGGGTTTTGTAAACTAGCCCTTTTCTAAGAGCAAAACATTCCACTTGCCTCTTACTACTGCTACACTGGTGGAAGTTTTGATTTTTTTTTATTTTGCTCCTGGCAAAGTAATCTATTTTTGCTGAAAAAAACCACCAGAACTCACAGGAGCCAGACCCTCACTGTGGTTTATGAAAGGGGAAAATTTTTTCCCCTTCCCAGTGGCCATTTTGATGATGGACTAGAAATAAAATTTCTACAAGGTCATCTGTTCATTTCTGAGTTAGATTTTTTTAAATGTTTGCTTCTATGAGTTATATTTCAAAAACAACCCCAATGATGCAAACATTATGGACACAGAAACATTTTTTTAAAATCCACAATATTTCAAACAGATCTAGTTTATGGTTACCATATTCCAGTTCAACAAATCTGGACAGTGTTAGTTGTGTATCTCTTCAAATGATATTTTAATTATGCAAACAGAGTGACAAATTAGGAGACTCTCAGAGCAATCCTAAAACCTAGTTAGGCTGGCATAGATCCTGGCACAAGTCCGGTGCGGATGTGCGGGTGTTGCAAAAGTGCCATAAGCATTTCTGCACCACTTGTGGGGGTTAGGCCAGTATGCAGACATGCACCTGCCTCTCCACACCATCGCAGGTATGGAAGACCACCATCTTGGTGGTCTTGATATGGCCACCATCACTGGCCAAATTTGGTTAGACTTGCATCCTTAAATATCATCCTACTTTGGGCCTGAGAGGGATGTGAGGTGGATGGCTCAAGCCCAGAAGAGGTGGTTTTGGCAGTGATGGTACACCCCTATCCTAACCCTCTTTCAAGGCCAGATCTGCCAACCTGAGGCAAAGTGGACTTGCACCTGCAATTTAGCAAGCTCAAATCTGAGTTGCCCCATTCCAGCAAATGGGACTTACCCTGGAACAAGGGGATGAATGTTACCTTGAGGAGTTGGCCAGCAGTACAGGATCCAGTTAAGCTTGCATTGGCGCCACGGTGTTGGTGTGGAGGGGGTAGGATTGGATTGAGTTGTAAGTTTTGTATGGTTACATACTATACACACTGTCCTGGATGTAAACCCCAATGAATGTAATGGATCTTACTTCTAAGTGGTTATACTGACATGTGAGCTGCAATTTAATTTCTCATCTGCAGTATCCTTTGTAATCTTTTCCTCCTCTTCTTGTACATGGGAATGTCTTTACTACTAATAAATTTTAATTTGATAAACAAGTGATGTCCTGATAAATAAGCCAAAAAAATAGTGAGCATATGCATGTTTATTCTAAAGTAAGCCCTAATCAGTGGGGCTCATTTCTATGTAAAAGGGACAGATTGCAGGCTGAGAGACTATGGCTGCAATCCTAACCCCTAGTTACGCCGGCCTAATCTCCACCACAAGTCCTGTGCTGGCCTGGGGGTGTCTCAAAAGTCCTGTAAGGCACTTCTGTACCACTCCTGGGAGAGGATTAGGACATGCACTTGCCTCCCTACATGCGCTTGCCTCCCTACATCATCACAGAAGTGGAAAGACTGATGAGTTGTGCCGGCCTTCGTTAGGAATGCATCCTCAATGTAGGTTAATTTTTTTATTTGTCTTTATATTTTGTATTTTCTTATTATTTTGTATTATATTATAAAATAACAGAATAACATTTATATAAATAAATTAAATATATAAATAAATTACAGTATTGTAATAATTTTATATGCATTTTTGGGGGTTGTGGAACAAATCATCTGAGTTTCCATTATTTTTTATGGGGAAATTCACTTTGATATACAAGTGCTTTGGATTGCAGCAATTGATTCTGAAATGAGTTCACGCCAAATTCATTCTGGAAACATGTTTGCAATCCAAAGCACTTGTATATACTTCATTGGGTATGCAATATTTAATAAATATTCAGCATATTCAGTATATACTGAATATGCTGAATATTCATTAAATATTGCATTTATACTGCAGATTCAGTATATACTGAATATTCAATATACTGTATATACTTAATTGAATGAAGCTTGGGGAAATCAGGAAATCTGCTTCTATGACCCGTCTTTAACCCAAAGGCCTGCTACTATCCCTCTACTGTTTTGCATTTTGAGGGTGCATTTATTCTGCAGTTATAAATACCCCATGGATTTAGAATCCAAAGGCAATTATTCTGAGACTAGAGAAGTACTACAAAAATATCATTGTCCTGTAACATGTTATCACAAAAGCAGCTACAGTACCCCAAGTAGCAGGATATGCTTGGCACAGTGCCTTGTTTTACACAAGCTGTGTTTACTGGCATGTATGTTAGGATGCGTTCAGGCTGCTGCCATGTACAGAAATAGTTTTAAAATAGATCTGTTTGTTTTTAAAGACTGTATTCAGTTTGACACTAAAATGGCACTTTTTAAATAGTCCATTTTACAGTTTAGGGAACCTCTGCAGTGGAATCACTGGGGTTTGTCACCCACCATGGGAAGCCAATATGTCGCCCTTGTGACATTGTGACATTATGTGACATTATGTCATTATGTCACCTCCTCCCATGCCATGGCTGGAACAAAGGCCAAGACACTGGGCATGGTGATGTATCACCCCTCAACACACTTTTGTTGTTGTTGTTGTTATTTTGCTATATCTTTTCATAGAATAGAGATATTTCAAGGTGATTTGTTTCTTTGCATCTAGTATAAAATTTCACATCAACTGATAGATAACAGTGGTGGTGATAGATAACACACACACACACTTCCGTGCATGTCACCTGATGTGGTCCATACCCATCCGCCCCCAGCAAAGCCAATGAGCCTATGATTAGGAGATAGCAACTTATGATCTCATATGTTACATTGTTAATATTGCTGGCTGAGTAGAACCAAACAAGTTTTAAATTCCCAGCCAAAACTCTCTCTCTCTCTCTCTCTCTCTCTCTCTCTCACACACACACACACACACACACACACACACACACACGCACGCACACGCACACGCGCACACACACAGAGAGAGAGAGAGAGAAAGAGAGAGAGACCCTATGTAGCGAGGATTAAATGTTATTTAAAGTGCTCCATTACACCTATTCTCAGGCCAGATTTAATAATGAGGTGCATGCAAAAACCTTGCATTACAATAAATTTCAGTATACTTTTGCATGTTTAAACAATTCAAAAGAGACGATCGCAACTTAAAATATAAAAGCCTGAATTAGAAACAGTTTAGGATATAAAAAATGTGTTTGCCTCACACAGCTATGTTATCATCCTTTATTTCTCCATTGTGTTCTATGGGAAGCTGTCACTTCTTCCCAGGACTCTGTTACTGATATGATAATTGATTGTGATCTCCATGTGGTCCTTCGCTGGTGTGGTTCAGCTCCTCCTCAGCATCTTCCAACGTGTAATGAAACTAAAAGCCCAACAACTCAGTCCTGCCATTTGCAATCTGTATAGGCAGGCTGTGGTCTATACATTTTGTGCTTATTTCAGCACTGGTGGAAAAGGCATTATGCCAGCGCTCCTGTAATTTTGCAGGCATTTTTCTTCCCAAGACCTGCAAGGGTAACATCATCTTCTTAGCATCAAAAAATGACAAGTGCCTGAGGGCTTCAACTCTTACTGGGGACTCCAAAACAGTAATCTTAACAACCACAGTTTTATATTAAGAGCACTGCTTGAAAAACTAAAATGGTTGGATGGTTTGCAGAAGTCTTTGCACAAGTCCATTTATATATTCAAATTGAAGTGAAATTCTATTAGAGGACTGGAAAATGAGCACACTTGGCTGAAAACAGCAATACCTCCTGTAAGGTGGCAGATAGCTTCAAATCAAGCATCAATAGCCCACCTGAGAAAGTCCACTGAACTTTTAACTCTATTTAAAAAGCACACACCAATGAAAATCTTCTATTGTTTGCTCCTCCAGTAAGACTCCCAGCAATCCACTTGTGATATCTTTTGAATCTTGACTACTGATTCAGGCTTTCTACAAGAGTTATAGTGTCAAGGATTTTATATAAAGGATTCTATCTTGGTGAAAGGACCAGGCTGGCTTCTAAGCAGACCAGTGCAAGAAATGTGCATCCTATGGGAAAAAAAACTGTGGCCACCTTGCAGAGAAGAAACCAACTGGGAAAAGCTGATACAACTTGAACTCAGTAACTGAAATTCAAAAGGCAATGCAGATGTTGCTTTTCAGAAAAAGGAGCAATCAATCATGTGTATATTTGTATAAATCAGATATTTTTAGCAGTTGCATCTATTGTTGAAAAAGTAGCTTGGGGCCCAATCCTAATCTATTAAGGTCAGCATAACTCAACTGGCATAACTCCCTGTGATGGTATTGGGAGGTCTGCACATTCTGTGTCCATTCCTGGAGGTAAATTAAGCCAGTGCACAGACATGTGATGGGCTCCCCACACCACCTTGGGGAGTTGTGCCAGGTGAGTTTTGCTGGTCTAAATAGGTTAGGATTGCAGCCTCAATTGTATTGTAAACCATTCACAGCTAAGAACCAAGAAAAAATGTCGTTGAGGCAGTGGTATGACTAAGATCAAAGCAAAGATAGGATTGTCAGTGCCTAAGAGTTTCATAAAACCAACATAATAGATGGAGCAGAATCAATATGTTTCTTGTTATAATCAAGAGTGATTTTCCAATTCCTTCTTGAATACATATGGAGAAATGCATCTTTCAAAAGCCCTTTTCAATTTGTAATTACAGTCAACATGATTGATTAAAACAGTTCAACAACCAAATTTTAAAAAATTTCTGCACATCCACATCAACAGTTTCCATCCATAGGCAGGACAGATGTCTAGAGCTGAACTGAAGTGATCTGTAGTCCATCAATACAGCAACTGTGGCCATTCTTTTAAATTGACACTGAGACAAAATCAGTCTCACTTCCATAAAAATGACCTTCCCTCCACTTGGGGGTCATGCCTAGCACATACAACGTGTTCTGAGAGATGTGATCTGCTACTCGCCGCCATCAGTGACATGAATTTAAGGCCACGTTGCAAGCCTTTTCCCTCAAATAGCGGGCAGGAGAGCACTGTTTGCTAACAGTTTTCTTGGACTGAATTACTTGGGTGAAGGGGAAGGAGGAGGAAGCATTTAATTGGCATTCCCACTTAGTTTCTCTCCCTCTTAACACATTCCCATACACTCACTTTTATTCTCCTCCTTGAGTGGCATTGGTTGGCTGAGTCTGAGAAGATATGATGGAAGCAAACTGAGCTTCAGGTTAAAGCAATGGGAAGGCCAGTTTCATCAAATAATGATTAGGTTTATTGGAATATAAGTGGGGAAAAGTGGGGGTGGGGAAACAGAGTCAAATTCTGAGCAAGAGATAAAGAGATAAACCATGGTCTGACTAAAATTTCCCTCAGTGATAAAGATTTATGCCTTGCTGATCCAGCTATGAAACTACATGATGAGGCTCACTTCAGAGTAGGTGGGGGGAAGAGCAACAGATTGACAATACCCTTACGTGGGGATACACTTATGATTGCATGGTTTTCTTCAGTCTAAATAAGCAGAACTTCTGATTTTATTTAAAGGATTGCACAAATGAAGGCATTCCTTCCCCTCAAAATGCCACACCGAAGTTGCTCTGCCTTTGGGTTTATGAGTAGTTTTATAAGCAGCATCTCTTTCATCAGAAAGAAAGAGAGAGACAGGCATCTTAGTGCTTAAATCTGTCCTTCTGGAGAGAACCAGACATTCTTCCTCACTTGTCCGCTACCTTGCAACTGACTTCCCTGAGATCAGTTCCTTTCTATTCCGTTTTTGAGTAGGGTACCCCGGGTCTCTTATATTTAAACTTAACGGATGCCCAAATTTTCAACTTTCAGATCAGGTGAGGAGACCCCACACACACTGGTGCTCCCTTAGCATCAGCCCTGTTAAGGAAAATTGTGCCCTGGGTTATGCATTGTCTAACTGCAAACTCAAGACAATGGACACATATGTGTTGAGCAACACAGTGCAGTCCTCCAAGCAATTGTCACAGTGAAAAAGAAGGTTTATACAGAGGAGTATTATATAATATTTTCAAGTCATACTGTGGAAAAAGGATTGTGACCCTCCCAGTTAGAGTATCACGGTTTTATCTCAATGAACAGTTAACGGCCACAGTACATACTTTCCTGGAAGCAAGCCCCCTTGAACACAATGGAACACAATGGAACTTACAGCTGAGTAGACAAGCATAGGATTGCACATCAAGAGTGTGTGCATGTGTTACATGCTGTCTTGAATCATAGAAAGGTGGGATATACATTTTTAAAATAATCGTAGTGCAATCCTTTGCATATCTACTGAGAAGTCTCACTGAAATCAATTGGACTTCCTCCAAAAAAGGTGCATATAGCATTGCAGTGTTAGTCTTTCCCAGATGGAATTGATATGATTTTTTTTTTTGCAGATGATTGAGTCATGCATAGTATATGAAGCAGTCAGCAGCACATTGTATCTGTGGCTTAATCCATGGTGATTCCCACCAGTGATTCTTTGGGCAGAAGACCACCACAGTATAATAGGAAGGGAACTAGCCCTAAATAAAAAGAGTTTTAAAGCACTGAACATTCACTGGAGATTTTCTGCACAATTTGTCAACTCAGGAATGAATCCTCAGGAGAAATCATCCTGGGCAATGTTCTAATCCCATCATCCTGGATGGAGACGCCTTGAAAAACACCTGTGGCAACAGCAGCTGGAAAGATAAAGCAAGAGGGTGAATGAAATCATAATTGGGTTATCTTGATAATCAAATTCCTGCCTGGCTGATATGTTATCACTTTTTAATGACTTCTTAATCAGCTTATATGGAAAAAAAATGGTGAGCAGGGAAAGGAAACAGAAATAAAAGGAGGGAAGAGAACTTGATGGCATGTCAGCTCTCCTGTGGAATTTAAAGCATTTTAGAAGGGCTTGACTTTAAAAAACAAAACAAAACAAAAACTATGCACAGGTGAACTGTTGCAGCACTTGATTGCAGCTTAACTTTTACACACATTACTGGCATCTACATTTTTTTAAAACAAAGCTAAGAACAGTGATGTAGCTATAGGGTGGTGGAGTATCTATCTGTCCGTCCGTCCGTCCGTCTGTCTGTCTGTCTGTCTGTCTGTCTGTCTACAATATTTATATACCGCTTTTCAACTAAGAAGTTCACAAAGCAGTTTACAAAGAAAATGGAAATATAATAATAGCTAATTAAAAGCTAATGGGTCCCTGTCCCAAAAGGGCTCACAATCTGAAATGCAAAAAACACCAGCAGAAGCCACTTGAACAGGCATTGCTGGGGTGTGTAGGGCCAGTTACTCTCCCCCTGCTAAATAAAAGAGGAACACCCACTTGAAAGAGTGCATCTTGCTCAGTTAGCAAGGGTGAGCACTCAGTTAGCAGGGGTGAGCACAGGGGTGAGAAGGGTAAGCACTGCAGGTACCACAACTCACTGTGTAAGCCAGAGTTTCTCAAACCTGTAGGGAAATTTATTAAGTCAGTCAGTGTGGGGGAGGGACAAGGGCAACAACATGATCAATAGGATGAAGGGGGAAAAGAAGGGATGCTTTCACTTTTATTTATGTAGGGCTACAGCTGGTTGCAGCAGATGCAGGGAGTCCTGCACAGCACTCTCTGAGGCTTGGGATCTTTGAATGGAGCAAACAGGAAGTTCTTTGAGATTACTCTGTTGAAGATCCGATTTGAAGATGGCAACTCCGTTGCCATCACTAACCCAAATGACTCCAATGACAAAGGAGAGGGGCTGCTTACATGGTGTCTGCAATACATATTGCACTACCCACTGTAGCAACTCTACTGCATAAGAGTCCGTGACATAGGCCCCCCTCACCCCAAGTTATGCCAACTGTGCCAGTGAGGTTTTGCAGATGTTTCTTCCATACACAAATCTCAGAATTAATTTTGAACATTGTTTAGGTGAAGTTAAACTTTGCACTGTGCGCTGCCTTCAGCTTCTCCCAGCCCCCACCAATGTTACCTGTTGTTATAACAATACAAACAGGGAAGGGTAAACAAATCTCATTTATATAAAATGGAAGTCACTGAAATGTCAAGCCTCCACCTTCTCATGGCATACAAAACTGCTTTATTATTGACCCCCTAGTAGGGCTGTGGGTGGTGCAAGTGTTTAAGACACTATGCCTGTTAACCAGCAGGCCAGGGTTCAAGACCCAGGTCGACCCCACACGACAGAGTAAGCTCCTGTCCTGAGCCCAGCTCTGCGATGCCAGCTGGATCCAACTGTATCGGCTCTGCCTTTCCATTGGACTAATTCAGTGGAGAGGGGGATTTGCTGCTTGGGTAACAGCCTATCCTCCATAACAATCTAACCCAGGCTTTTGTGCTTCGCATGCAGCATATGCAGCACAGAGCACGATACCATAGTCTTTCAAGAATGAAGGAGGCCTGCTTTATTGACCTAGACCACAGGTGCCTCTTGCCCAATCCTGTCAATGATGGTCGTCACTTTGAGGCCTCAAGCAGGCCTCTTTCCTCACCCTGCCACCACTGATTCTTTGAACTAGAAATGCCTGGCTTTGAACCCATGCCCATCTTTTACCCTCCTTCTCCTATATGTCTTAAACACAAATCTGCTTTTGTGAAGTACCAGAAGCAGAAGAGGAAGTTCAAAACTCTTTCTAGCCCCCCTTTCCCTTCAGTACCCAACTTCTTGCAAGGATACCGCAGCATATTTTGTCATGTGTTTATCTTTTTATGGGCTCACATCATGACTTGCAAACCACACTTCAGTTGAGTATTCAAGCCATGCTTCCTCAACTCCTCATTAGTGAGGACAAGCAGTTTGTGGTTAAGGGGCACCTCCAGTTTATGTGTATACAGTAAATCATTCTTCATCGAGCTCAACACATCTGAGGGGTGGGGGGTAGCCGGGCTCATCTTTTCTCTGTGTAACATTGTAGAGAGCTAAGTTGTTGCCACCTGTCCAACAAACAGGATAGACATTCACATTCACATGAGGACATTCACATTCACATTCACATGAGGACATTCACATTCACATGAGGACATGCCGCATTGAGGACAGAGGACTTTTTTGAGGACACAGTTGCTACCCAGTGCTACTATGTGGTGGTGGAAGTGATGGTGAGCAGAGTCACTGTTACTGGGAGGAGAAGATCAGTATTGTGCCATTATCACTGGAGTCTCGGAGCAGTGCCCAGACGCCTGTAAGAACACCTCAGAGTACTTGGCCTTGAGCAAATTACACCAGCTCAACTCCAATAAACATTGTTCGGAACAACAAGAATCCTATGGCAATATCTCTGTGATTCCCAGGATCTTGGCTAGGTCACAAATTGCAGAATATAACCAGTTTAAAATAGGCTGTGAAGTACAGCAACAACAACAAACAACACAATAGCAACAATTCAAATAGTCAACTTGTTCAGCTTTTGTCCCATGTGATGGTGGAATCCACTTGTTCTGGATTGGAGACATCCAAACCATGGTTGACGCGACATAGGGAAATGTGACCAGCCTATCACAAGGGCCTGTCACCAGGACAATAGCAACAATACTAATGAGGATCAATATAGTGTAGTAGTTATAGCACCGAATGAAGACCAAAGACTCCAGGCTGCAAATTTCCAATCTGCCACAAAGCTTACTGGTGATCAGGCATGGGCTAAGACTGGTTCGTACCGGATCGGGCGATCCGGTTGTTAAAATGAGCCCGCCGGTCACGAACCGGTTGTTATGGGGGCTGACGATAATGCAGCGAGCCGGTTCGGCGGCGGCGCTATCTCCCCCCCTCCCCCTGCTGCCGTGGAGGCCGAGCGGGAGCCGTGTGGCGCGACCGCTATCTCCCCGCTTCCCCCTGCTGCCGAGGAGGCCGAGGGGGAGCCGCGCGACACGGCCACTATCTCCCCGCCTCCCCATGCTGGCCTTCAGCTTCAGACCCCCATCCTAATCAGGTCTACTCAGAAGTAAGTCCCATGAAAGTCAATGGGACTTACTTTCAGGCCAGTGTGGAGAGGACTTCAGCTTCAGACCCCCATCCTAAGCAGGTCTACTCAGAAGTAAGTCCCATGAAAGTCAATGGGACTTACTTCCAGGCCAGTGTGAAGAGGACTTCAGCTACAGACCCCATTCTAAGCAGGTCTACTCAGAAGTAAGTCCCATGGGACTTACTACTCAGAAGGTCTACTCAGAAGTAAGTAGGTCTACTCAGAAGTAAGTCAATGGGACTTACTTCCAGGCCAGTGTGGAGAGGACTTCAGCTTCAGACCCCCATCCTAAGCAGGTCTACTTAGAAGTAAGCCACATGCTTATTTTTTTTAAGAAAATTTGATTAAAAAAAAATTCCCCTTGGCCCTGCCCCCTGACATTGCCTGGCTTCGCCCACTTCCGGAGAACCAGTTGTTGGGGCCAGGCCTGCCCACCACTGCTGGGGATGTTGGACTAGTTACTCTCGCAGTAATTCTTGCAAAAAGTTACTCTCGCAAAAAGCTGTTGTTAAGGACAAGGGAGAATCATATATGTTGTGTGCCCTGAGCTCCTTGAAGGAAGGCCAGAAAAAAAATTTGGTAATACTATCAGCTGCAATTCTCCCTGTGTTTCTCAAACTATTGGTCAAGATCCACTAGGTGAGTTGTGAGCCAATTTCACAACTCCACATTCATTTCAAAGTTTTATTTTTAACTAGTGAAAATGTACCCTAGTTGCAGGAGTAAAATTCCCCCCATACGCCATCCCTCCCACTGCATTACAACCCCTGATGCACAACAACCTCCCATGCGCAATAACCCCCAATGCGCATCAGCCCCCCCGTGCATGAAACCCCCTTACGCATCAACCCACAATGCACATTAACCCCCATGTGCATCATCCCCCATGTGCATCATCAACCCATGCACATCCCATGTGTACCAACCCCCATGTGCACCAACCCCAATATGCACATCCCCATGTGCTTCCCCCATGCCCACCACCACCTCATGTGCACCACCACCCCATGTGCATCCCCCATGCACACCATCCCCCATGCACATCAACCCCATACACAACATCCCCCACTGTGCATCAACCCCCATGTGCATCAATCCCCATGTGCAATACCCTCCCTTATGCATCATCCCCTTGCACATCATCTATGTGCATCATTCCCCCCATGTGCACCACTCCCAAGCGCACCAACCCCCAGGCGCAAATCCCTATGCACATCAATCCCCCATGCACACCAACTCCCCAAGCGCATTCACCCACATGCGCACAACCCCCATGTGCTACACACCTCCATACGCACCACCATTCTCTGTGCACCCTCCTTCCCAGTGCATCAGTTGGATGTTGATCATTTTTCAATGTTAACTATAGGCCAAAAATGCTTTGCACCCTTTTCAGACTCTTATGGGTTAAATTACTTGAAAATGGTTCTTGGTGGGTGCTCCCCTCATGTAAGGAATACAGTCCTCAAATTTCACACTTCAAGGTCCAGGGGTTCGAGCAGGGCTTTGATCAGTAAGGGATTCTTCAATGTATAGGGAGTAAAGCATGTTGTACCCCTTTTCAACCACTTCTGATTGGAATTTCTGAAAACCAGTTTTTAGTGGGTGCCTCCATCACAGAAGGAACACCCTCCCCCAATTTCATGCTTCTAGGTCTGGTGGTTTTGGCTGGGTGTTGATGAGTCAATCAGTGAGTGAGGTGAGTGAGTGAGTGAGTCAGTCAGTCAGTCAAGTCAGTCAGTCAGTGACTTTTCAGTTTTATATACAGAGATATGTTAGTCTTGATGGAACCATGATATGCGACTTGCAGCACAATCCAGAGCAACTAATCTGTCCACATAAGAGCCCTTAGGTTGCCCTGTCTATCACTAGGGTGGAGCAACTGCAAGAAGGTCCACCCCAGTTACTCTGGAAACGTTTAGGCTTAGGGCAGAGCAAGGCAACATAGGGTGCCCTAAGAGAGGTGGACCTGCTCTGCCCCAGCTGCTCTGCCCTAGGCAGTTCAGGAGAGGGTTAGGGTTAGGGTTTAGCATTGCCTAGGGCAGAGCAGTTACTATGTATCCAAAGCATGTTTCCAAGGAAGAAATGCCCTCTTCCAGTTCCTCAGAGATATACTACCTCAGGAGCAGGTTTAGTAATGAGTAGACTCATAGGGGTCCATGATAAGGCCCAAGTAAGTATGGTAAAGTTGGCAAAAAATCTGAGTTCTTGGCCATCCTAGCTGCAACCCCTGCCTCTCAACCTCAGGATATGGAACAAACTACAGCTGCCCACAAACCTCAGGATACAGCAGGCCACTCCAAGAAGCCCCTCGTATTCACTGTAGAATGTACTGGCATCTCATCAGGGACTCCTTATAAGGCAGGCACCCAGTGGCGTCACCAGACTGATACGGCTGGTGTGGGCTGCATTGGGTGACGTGTTCCATATGGGGTGATGCACTGGAGGAGTTTGACTGTTTTTTGGCAGGCCCCAGGCGTCAGCGTGCCCATTCAGGCCTGCTCCAAGGCAGAGCAGCAGCCAGAAGCTGCCACTTGTCCTTGGAGCTGGCCTGAATGGCCAGCTGAGGTGCACTGCGCAGAAACACACTGAGAATGCAGTACAACTTCATTGGAGACTTCCTTAGAGCGGAGGAAGTCTGCGCCTCTGCATGGCCATTTGGCCTCACTAAGGAGGCGGAGCGGCAGCCGAATGGCTTCAGAAAGAGTACTGCACAGGCACCAACTCTGACACCTGCACAGTCTCCTCTGAAGCTGAAAGTACTGCGCAGACATCAGAGATGGTGCCTGCGCAGTACTCTTTCTGAAGCCAGTTGGCTTCAGAAACAACTGCACAGATGCCAACTTTGGTGACTGCGCAGTCCAGGTAGGGGGATGCACGCACCCCAGGGGTGACACACAGACCTCCACACCGGGTGATGCGCAGAGTCGTGTCACCACTGTAGGCACCACAGCTGTTCCTTGTAGATCTGAGGGGTGTCTCCTCAGGAGCAAGTCTTCCCCATGTGTCAATTACTTAGCATGCTCTGGAGCAGTTAGGGCAGCCCAGGCTTCCTGACTCTCTGGATGCAGCATAACTTTCTGCTCTGGATAGTTAGGAGAGAATAGTTGGATGGATAACAGACTAGTTAGGAGAGAGCAGTTAAGGCAGAGCAGGCTGAACTTGCTCTGGATTGTGCCCTTGGGCTCATTAGAAAAGGAATTGAAAATAAAATGGCAAATATTATAATGACATTGGTCAAATCAATGATGAGGCCACATTTAGAAAACTGTGTCCAGTTCTGGACACAATTCAGCTATAGAGGCAATGGAAAAGGTTCAGAGGAGAGCAACCAAAATGACTGATTGTGAGGAAAGGCTACAATGTAAGGGCTTTTCAGTTTAGAAAAGAGATGGTTGAGGGGAGACATAATTGAGACGTACAAAATTTTGCAAAGAGTGGATAGAGAGATGCTCTGTTCCCTTTCACATAACACCAGGACTAAGGGACATCCACTAAAATTGAACATTGGTAGAATTAGAACAGACAAAAGAAAATATTTCTTTACCCAGCATGTAATTAATCTGTGGAACTCCTTGCCACAGGATGTGGTGATGGCATCTAACCTCAATGCTTTTAAGAAGGGACTGGAGAAATTCCTAGAGGAAAGGACCATCACAGGTTACAAACCATGATGGGTCTGTGTGTCTGTGTGTGTGTGTGTGTAGAGAGATAGACGTAGATGTGGGCATCCTCAAAATACCAAATAGCGGGGAGGGCATCAGGATACAGGTCTTATGTGCTCTCTGAGGCATCTGATGTACTGCTAGGAAGCTGAACTAAATGGGTCTTTGGCATGATCTAGAAGAGGCTCTTAAGTTCTTATGACTGTGGGTGACACAAGTGGTTAAGACACTGAGTCAGTTAACCAGAAGGCCAGGGTTCGAGACCCGGGTCCCCACAAGACAGAGTGAGCTCCTGTCCTTAGTCCAGTTCTGCGACACTGGAACTAAAACCAATTATTTGGAACTAACTGGAACCAAGCTGGAACCAATCGTTTCGGCTCTGCCAGTCCATTGGACTATTTCAGTGGTGTAGAGAGGGGGGATTTGCTGCTTGGGTAACAGCCTATCCTCCATATTAATCTACCCAGGCCTTCGTGCTTCACATGCAGCGTCGAGCACAATACCATAGTCTTTCAAGACTGATGGACGCCAAGGTTTAAGTTTATTTTGGGGAAATGTTACAGATCTTTATATCAGGCTATTATGTACGTATATGCTTTTAACAATGAAAGTCAATGGGACTTACTCCTGCGTAAGTACGTGTAGGAATGGAGTCTAGGATTGTTAAAAAATTTTCTGTTTGATTGTGTTACTTTTGGTGATTAGATCATTTGTGGTGGATCCTGACAGATTATCAGTATAGAATGTGGGTCCTGGTGCTGAAACTTAGAGAACCACTGTACACTGGAGTAGAGCCAGCTGGATGATGTACAGAACTTAGAGGAGGTGTGGCAGAAGCCTGTCAAATCAAATTTTGTTTGGTCACTACAACCAAACTTGTTTTGTTTGCCAGAAGCTACACAACGACTTTAGACCTGATCAAAGAGGACTTTTATCCCTTTCTGGAGATATATGTAAAACTCCAGAAAGGTTTCTAACTGAAAAAGGTAGAGTATTACAGTGCAATCCAATCCACCCTTCCTGAGTGGGAATAAGGGACTCACAGCTATCAAAAATATGCCATAAAGCACATTTGTAATTACTTGAAGTAGAATAGCCCAGTGCATGTGTGCTGGCCTCATGCCCAGAAGAGATAGGTTTGCACAGATTGAGCAGACCAGTACAAGGGGTAGGAGAGGACAGAAGGAGAGAGGTTAGGAGGGCGTGTTTCAGGGCAGGGGGAGGACAACGTAGGTGTGGATCAGGCATGGGAGAAGGATTGGGCCGGAGGTGTCACTTAAGCCAAATCCCAGCACCTATCCTTGGCCAGAGCAATGTAACTTGAGCCACTCATATTTAACCCTAGAAAATTGTGGGCACAGATCCCATAAGGCCCTATAAGGCTGCTTGTGACATTGCTCAGGGTAAGTAGACTGAAATCCCTTTACACCGATGGTACCCAAGCCAAGCGAGAAAAAGTGTAGGCCAATTACTCTAGGTAAGGATTGTGCCCTTACTCAATGAACCTCATCTGAACTTGTTATTTAACTACAATAAAATATTGCTTTCTTCTGTAGACTACAGGCTGAAGTTCTTAATTCTTCTTACCCACGTGATATAAGCAACAGGCCAAGTCAGACCTGTACAGTTGTCAAGGTCTAAATCCAAATATATCAGTCATTATTACTGTAGTACTGTATTCCTCTCCAATCCATGAAGGGTTGTTTGAATTCAGCATCATGCCTTTTAATTATTGGTAGGTCCCTTCCAACTTTCAAAGGTTTATTAATCAAAGGAACGAAGCACTTTTGCCTTAACTTACAAAAGTTGACTGTGTAATTTTAGGCATAAATTATATGGGATTAAATTCTATTCCACATCTTTTTTTTCCTACCCAAGTCAGCCAAAGTAAAATTCTTTGCATAATTTCCTCTACCAATCTTGTGGCTTTAAGTTTCCATATCGTTTGCTTCACATTCTGGTGTGCCGGCAATTCCTCAGGATCCACACCTTCCTCATAGTTACCGAGTGCAACAGTGTCAAAACATTCGTTTTGCTTTGGGTCGTTACAAGAGCAGCAAGGTTTTGGTTAGATAATTAAGCCATCAAGACCTGAAGCTTTTCATACAATTCTTATTTTTCTTGGGTTATGAACAAAGCCCTAAACAAAGTTATGATCACTATAAAATGGAAAAAATGAAACTTAAAAAACAAAGTTGCAGAGCACAGAGTGTTCCAATCATGAAGCCAAAGGCCCAATTATAACCTGAATGGAACACATAATTTGCACATATGGGAAGGAACTCATGCCCCGAGATCTTCCACACTGCCAGTGAATATCGCATGACACATCATGCTGAGGCATTTTCTTCAGAGGCTATCAGTGAAGGACCAAAACAAAACTACTAGGTGGCCTTGTGAGAATTATTGACCTCGCACCTTCAGAACCCCCTTCCCCCAAAGCAAAAATAAAATAATAATATTTTATTATTTTTACCTATTTTAAGACCATGCTCACTCCCAAGTCCTAAAGGTGAAATGGTAATCAACAGTACTTGAAGAATAAAGTTGGAATATGTGTCAAATCTAAAGCATTTTTGCTTGTTTGTTCTTCCATGAAGCTAGATTCTGTCCACAGTTGTGCAGCATTTTTTAACCACCGTTAGAACAGGACCTAGATGGTTTGTAGGAAAACAGTGGCATCATTAGGGTTTGCCGCACCATTACAGAAGAACAGTGAGTCATCCCTATGACAGACCTCCTGCTAAGCAATGGGCAGGCAATGCCCCATGTGATAGATGTGGTGGTGTACCATTGCCCTGCTCTGCTGGGTTTTATTTACAATAATTTTTATATAATATTTTTCATCACAGTTTGTTTCATAGAAATCTGCATAAAATTATGCACTGATTGACATATGATGATGGTATTAATTTTTGCTTGCCAAAATTAGGCATCAACTGGACAGAGAAATTGTATATAAAAATGCAATAAAAGTCATGATTTGCTGAAGAAGTACAGCCTATCTTTACGGTAAATCCTTTGCGTAAGAAATGGAAAACAATCATGGCTCATCCATTCTATGCCCCCTCTTTCTTATAAAAGAGGATTATAGCTTTGTGTTTGGCATAGTTCTTTACCATCAGAAACCTGAAATGGGCTATAACTCCCGCAGATGGTGCATGTCGAATCTCATTAAAAAGTTACAGGAACTGACATTCTTCACAACCGTCCTTCAGGTAATTTGTAAACAGGGCTATAACAAAGAAAGACAAAACCCTCAAGCTCCTTTAAACCACCTGCCCCCATTGCCATAATTAAGAAAGCGTTTCTGCTTAGTGGACAAGCTCTTCTTCCCTTAACAGTTGCCCAGTGTGTCATCTGAGACTGAGGCTCATCTTTCCCTCCTACCAGTATATTAGTACATGGCGTCCTTCCTTCGTGGTTCACTTCCATGAAAGGGTGCCAGAACCAGTCACTAGTAGCAGCAGAAGCCAGCCATGGCAGTAAATCAATTTAATCTGGGAGGAATATAATTATAAAGGAAGACGCTCTTAACATTTTTATTGCTGTGATCAGTGCCTGCCAGGTCACGAAAGAGCCTTGAACCATGTGGTGTCTGTTTTTTTTTCTTCTTCTAAGCCTCTTTACCTTGATAATGTTTCTGCTTGTTTAATTGAGTTCTGTTTTGCATCTCTTCACTAACAGTGGGAGGTTTAGAACAACTGTGGCAGGCTTGGTTTCCTTTGGACAGGAGAGAACTGGCACATTAACTCTACCATTCAGAGTAACTACGGGAGCAAGGAAGAGACATTTACATCGACGTAGTTATGGCAACACCTAGTGGAAACCTATGGAAAATTCATATTGCAATCCAGAGTAAATTGTTCTTATGTCAGAGCAAGGACTCCCCGTAGTTACTCTGGATTGCACCATGGATGTTCAAGTGGTACACTAAAAATCAAGCATTCCTAGAGTTGTTTTGATTTTAGTGGGGAGCAACATCCAAGCTCTTTCCTCTTGAAATCAGTGGATTAATAGCACATCCCTTCGGTGGGATCCTGTAGATATGAACTGAGAAGAAATGATCAGTAAACAGGAACAAGTACTATGTCTACTGTACACTGCAAAGAGGACACTGGTCTGAAACTGGCTTTCAGCAGTCATGGTTTTCCCTCGGTTATAGATCCAGAGCATTTTGTACTTGGTTATAGACCCAGACCATTTTACTGGAGAATTTTTAGTACCCTGGGGGAAAATGTAGTTCTTGTGGTTCCTGCGGAGAAACCATGGTGGTTAAATCATTTCCAAACTTAATCAAATGTAAATATGTCCGGCCAACATGCAATGAGTGTGGCTACAAGAATACATTTGCCAGGCCTCCTCTTTCCTGTTTATTATGAAACAAGACTGTACTCCTATAGCAACTACTAGGAAGAAGTAACAACAATCCACCAGTTCAATACAGAGAAAGCAGAGAGTTATTTAACTCTCAGTGATTTCCAGCACTCTATAAAGTCCTATTGATTTGAACTGACTCTGGATTGCAAACAATCAGTTGCAGTTGTTAATTATTTGAGATGATGTATATTTCATACAGAAAAGTTTTGTTTCTTAAATAAGAAGGATTTTTTTGCCAATTACTGCAGGTGTAGACATCAGTGGATGCGATGGAGAAAACATACGCCTTGCAAACTTTCAGCCTATCTTGTCTGGAAGCTGGGTTTAAATTGGGATTATCATTCTTGCTACATCAATCCAAGTCCAAGCAAAAATAATAATAATAAAACTAGACTGTTTGGGAAAAAACCTCCATCCTAGCTGTGGCGTGGCTGGAGGGACCCAGGGCTGCACTTGCATTGGGAAATAGGCTTTAGGGGGGCAACAATCTGAGCTTGACAATAGTGGCAAAAATTGAGAAAAAGGGGTATGTATGAAAAATATCATCATATTATATATCATTGGAAAGGTAATTTAATGCAGAATACAGTGAAACAGCGCTAAATGATCATTATCCTTGCCACTGCCTTCTAGTATAAAAGAGATCCCTGAAAATACATGGGATTTTCTCCTAAAAACCAGACAATAGTAAAGGAGATGTCCTGAATCCAGTGAACTGAGATCCATCAGACTGACAGCAAAAATCTGGTATCAAACCAAAGGAGAGGGGATGGAACATGAGAGCTCTGGGCTTGATCAGGTCTGTCTCAGGAAAACAAGGCAATAGGATAGCTGTGTCCTGATGCCATTACCTTGCATCTAGCATCCTGAGGTAGCCTGCTTCTAAAACAGGAGGTTACACATACCTATCACGTTTGTAATCTGTGATGGACTTTTCTTCCAGATATCTATACCATTCCCTTTTAAGGGCATCTAGGCCAGATACTATCACTGCATCCTGTGGCGAGGAGTTCTGCAGGCTAATTACATGCTGGTTGAAGAAATTTTGTTGTTGCATGTTCTAACTCTTCTAACACTCAATTTTAGTGGATGCCCCTTGTTTCTGGCATTGTGTGATATGTGCCCCAGCATCTTTTTTCTATTGAAGAGCCCTAAATGTTGCAGCCTTTCCTCATAAGCCTCAGCCCAATATTCATTTTGGTTGTTCCATTTAAAAAGCAAGCACAAGAGAAGAAAAAGGTGTAAACATTGGCAAGGGAGTTAAGAAGCAAATTGGAAACAAAATACTAATACAGCACCAGGTTATATCAGATACCGTTTCAGCAGAGACATTTGGAGGCAAAATTGCTGTATTTTTACAAATATTCTAGTGGATACTTCATAATAACAAGAGAGAAGTATAGAAGAACCACATGCAATCTAACATACACAAATACCATTCCATTAAATGGTACTCATTGCCTGAGTTTGCATTGATTGATGGGTTTGCTGGGGAAAAATGGAGAAAAAGATGGGTTTGCAGGAAAACAGGCATCTTCTTTAAGGAGCCTGGTTACTCAGATAAAAACAACTAAAGATCTAGACTCAAATAACCCCTTGACATTAACCTGAAAAGTTCAAGACAAAAAAATGTGGAAATTTCATAAGTGCTTCCGACTGGGTACTTTTTTAGAAAGATCCCTGGCACTCTATTTTATGGTCTTGCACAACCAAGGAATTTGGAAAAGTACAGGAAATGGGAATAGATGTCATTTTTTATTTTGTTTTGGGCTGAGGTTTAAGGGAAAGGTTGGTTTTGTTATACTGAAACCAACTTCCAATCCCTAAATTTCATCAAGGATGTCACTTGCTTTTTATAATAGAATGATAGAAACAGTAAGATGCCCTCAGTACTCAACAACTTTCTTCTAACTCTTTTCTTAAATGCAGTGAACAGGATTGAGACCTTTTAGATCTGTAATGAATATAGGTCTGTGCAGGAAGGAGTCACTAGGTTTAGCATCACCCAGTGAGGAAACCACCATGACACCTCCATGCAGCGGGTAGGGCAACAACTGAAAGGTGGGCATGGTTATGTGCCACTGCCCTGCCTCCGCTGGATTTTTTAGCCATACATTTTAATAGAATTAAGATATAGAATAGAATCTTTAATAGAATAAAGATTTCAAAGTGCTTTGTTTCACTGCATTCTACAGTACGAACCCGACGGTAAACTGTATAATATTATGGGATTATTACTACAAGCCATGGTTTTAGTCATTTTGGTCACTCAAGGGTGCCACCCTTCTAACACCCTAGTGATGTCCCTGATTGGGATCATTTTGGAAACCTTGCACTCCCCTGGACAGACTTTCCACACCAGCCAAGGCATACCCGCTTATTCACTAGTAAACACGGCTGTGCAGTTCACTTTCATTTTCAATGCATTTCAATGCAGTAATCAGAGACCTTTTTCTGGGTGATTTTGGGGGGGCTGTGTTCATTGCATCAGGACAATTCTTGCATCTTTGGATTCCTCTCAGCCTGCTCTTTCCAATGGACCATGACATGTTTTCCTACATGCGAGTAAAGCCATGATATGGGTCATTCACATTCCATAGAGTTCAAAGCATTTTTTTGTTTTTATGGCCATAACATCTGATAGGAAGGTGCTATTTCAAAATGGATTTTTGTATTGGATTCTGAATCCAACAGTATATGACATGATGGGGTTTCCCACACCATTGAAAAGTTGCATTTCTGTGGTCCCCCAGTGTGTACCACCCTCCCTGAACACATCACCTGGTGCAGGTCACAGCCCTCTAGCAATGCCCTGAGCAACATGAAAACATTTCATTCCATTTTTAAAATCAGGAGAAGTACCCAAATGAGACCAATTTCCATGAAAATTGCTCTATATTGGATCATAGTTATTTCAAATGGGAGGTCTGGCAATTAGCAATTGCACCCCTGATTTGCAGCCTCTCCAGGCAATTGATTCCTCTATGAATCCTGCAGCCACTGGTTCAGAACCCATCTTGGATTAAATCTTCACCTAAAGAGAACCTACTATACTCTTATATTCCAGTCCACTCAGGCCCTATTCACGAATCCAGACAAAAACAAAGGAGCTGCTTGAAACTCAACTGCAGCTGAAATGGAAATATTTTCATTTATTTCCTCTTTTCCTGTATTGTCTCTCCTTGTCCCATTTTCTTTCTTATTACATCTGTTTATGTAAACCGTCCTGAAGCCAAGATTTAGTTGTTATTAATTCTCTGTCTTAGTGCAATGCTTTATTTAATTTTAGGGGCTTAATAAATAGATTGTTATGTTGATGATGACGATGATGATGACCAGTTCTCCGATGCAGTTTATCCTTTCTTTTCACACAACTGCAAACCATCAAAACCGTGTGGGGATTTGAACTACTTTAGTTTATACTAATAAATTGTCACAATGAACAACATACGTTATATTTCTGAAGTCACTTATATCAGTCTGTGAACGTATAGGAAATTGATTTTATGGCACAATCCTTTGGTGCTTCTGTACCAGTGGAGCAACCCATTCCAATAGAGCTGACTGTCACAACCATGGTGTACCATCTGGATCCACCAGCAGAAAGGCCAAAACATTAACATCTGTGCCAGTGTAAGGAGGTTATCTTTTCTGGGCAAAATATAAGCTCCAAACTGAGCAATGTAGAGGTAGAAGGGGGTAATAGGAGAGGGTGTTATAGAGTAGGAGAGGACAGTGATGGGGAAAGTGATGGTGGGCAGATCAGGTATGGAAGGGAGTGTGATTGGCAGCATTGATGTGTGCTATATCTATCTATCTACAGTATTTATATACTGCTTTTCAACTAACAAGTTCACAAAGCGGTTTACAAAGAAAATGGAAAAATAATCATATCCCTGTTCATGGACCTGACCATGAAAGAACATGGATTTGCACCAGCAATTGCACTGGCACAGGCCTGAGTAACTCCATTGTGCTGCTGGGGCTTACCCTGAGGCAAGGGGACAAATGTTCCTTATCTCGTGGAGACTCCTAGCAGCCACAGTTCCCATATAGCATGCAGCATAGCCCACAATGGTGCCATTGCATGGGAACTTGTGTAGGATTAGGCTGGTACTCAGAAATAATAGTCATTGAAATCACAGGGACTTACAATGCAGTCCTAAGCATGTCTACTCAAAAGTAAGTCCCATTGTGTTCAATAGTACTTACTCCCAGGAAAGTGTGTTTACGATTGCAGCCACTACAGGTAGGTGTCAATGGGATCAAGTTTTTCATTTCAAACACTTAATGAGATTTCATTTCATTTTGAACATATCAGCCTTGCTACACAACCTCCTGAACCACACAAAAAACAAAAGAGAAGCTTACAATAAAAATTGAAGCCCAACTAAAATTGGAAAGAGACTTAAGATGCCTCCACCATCATGCAGTGCGATCAATATGTATCAGGTGCTATAAAAAGAAAACTACAACACGTAACAATTAGGCATTTAATCTCCTTCAAAGTAATCCCCTTAGGAAGCCACACACTTAATCCAGCACTGTTTCCATTGGTGGAAGCATTCCTAGAACTCGTTTTCTGGGATAATCAGCAGCTGCCTCGTTGCATTCACTTGGATTTCCTTGATATCCTAAAATCTTTGTCCTTTCAAGTGGGATTTGATTTTTGGAAAGAGGAAAAAGTCACAAGGGGCAAAATCTGGGGAATACAGTGGCTGTTGGAGCTGGGGGATGTTGTGCTTGGCCAAAAACTGCTGCACAAGCTACGCTGAATGGTGCCGCTTGTCATAGTGCAATTGCCATTCACCAGACACATGCAATTCTGGCCTTTTCCAACAAAACACCACAGCACATCACAGTAGTATTCCTTGTTTACTGTCTGACCATGTGGAACATATCCCCTTATAGTCGAAGAAAATGGTCAACAGTGTCTTCACATTGCTTTGACTCATTTGTGCTTGCTTCAGTCTCGGAAAGGTTGGGGTCTTCCACTTCCATATAGGATCAGGTCTTATCTCAGCAAAGGGATCACTGATAAACGTTCAGGTTTTCTGCTACTTGTAATCCACAGTTATTCCTCTGAGCACAGACACATACAGTCCTATCTCTGTCTACTCAGAAGTAATCCTATCTCTGTCTACTCAGAAGTAAGCCCCATTGTGTTCCATGAAAGTGTTTAGGATTGCAGCCATAAAACGATTTCATTTACATGGTCAGATTAACTCACAGCTTCACAAGCACCACTCAGTTCAGTGTATCTTGGATCCTGACTTTCCCTCATTATGACACACCATCATCTACATCTACAGTATTTATATACCGCTTTTCAACTGAAAAGTTCACAAAGCGGTTTACAAGAAAATGAAAAAATTAATAGCTAATTAATAGCTAATGGGTCCCTGTCCCCCAAGGGCTCACAATCAGTCTTATTATGTGTCAACTTGCATGAGATTTTTTGATAGGGATAAATGTTGTTTCATACAAGACTGTTGACAAGATGTCCTTCACTTCAATGCAGTCAAAAAATTCACATGCAAAATAGCTTTCCAACAATATTCTGAAAACCTCTGAAAAGATGTCCTGGGATTCCTCCCCCATTCCACCCCCTTACCCTCAAATCTTGAAGCAAATGGCCATCATCAGATAGCCCACATTTTTAGTAAGCCATACATCCTTCCAGTTTAAAGACAAAATAGTCCCTGCATTAAAAATACATAATTTAATCCTGCAAGAATAAACAGAGAGAGTAGAAACCATTACATGTTTTCCCTTGAGCTTTATTAACTCAACAATGAAGACAGACATCTGCATTTTGTTATTCCAACTGCAACAGCATAACTGCAAGCACATAAACACAACAACGAGTATATTTTACAGCAAGATTCTAGAGGAAGCACAGTGGTTCAGTGGTTTAGCACAAACCAGTGGAATCACGAGGGAGATGCGAGGTGTGTGCGCTACACTGGATCACGCTCATCAGGGGCCAAAAATTTTAATGTCTCGGTACTTTAGAATAATATTACCATGTTATATATCATTAAATGCATGATTGCATGCAGAATACAGTGAAACAAATCACACTGAAATATCTCTATTCTATCAAAAGTTATAACCAAAAAAACAGTGGGGCAGAGCAATGGTGCATCTCCAAGCATACTGCCCAGGGCATTCAATGCCCAACCACTTCATCCACCATCCACCCATCCACCAACTTCATTGTCCACTAACCTCCCACACTAGGTGACACAAACCCTAGTGAAGCCACTGGTGTACACTGGTTCACACCCCATTTTCAAAAATTGGCATAATGGCAGCTAAAGCTAAATTTTCATACAAGCATAGCTCTGATCTCATGGCCTATGATGTAAATCCCAATTTTGTTTATGGTGCAGAGTAGACAATACCAACCTAGATGGACCAGAAGCTATATACAAGGCTTTATAATTCATATGAAACAGTATTAGGAGTGAAACTTTCTGGACTCAGGGCATCTTTTTTTTACAAAATAAATGTGCTTCTTAAGTAAAGACTAAACAGTATTTGCAGAAGAGTATAGCATGTTGATTCCCCACCTACAGGTCTTAACTTCTCCATCCTGTTCTCACTATTTAGGAAACAGGTTTTGAATGGGTAATATTTTAGCCAAATGTGGTTTATTTAGAAATGGTACACCCAGATATACAACTAAAGATTAAAATAAAAGTGCTGGGTGCAGCTCTTCTTATCCAGATAGGCATTAAGCCAAGTAGCAAGCAGGCGTGCCTAGCAAGCCACAATCTGCTAGTGCCCTGACTCCTTTTAACCAGCAAAGAGCAGTACAAGATAGGGCAGAATGTGGCAAAATAAACTGCAAATAAGTGTGTAGGTAGAGGGAAGTCTTGCAGGGAACTCCCACCACAGCATGCAAGCAGAACGCTGTCCCCTTAGGAATCATTCTGGGTGGAGAGAGTTAAATGAAGGCATATGCTCCATATGTTCATAGGAAAGGAGTCACTTGCACATTGCAGGGAGGCTCCCTGCAGATTAATTGCTTGGCACCCCCTCAAGCTACCCCACTGCTGCCAAAGTACAAAGAACTGTTAACAACACTAATTATCAAGCAGTACTTTTGATGGGCAACAATATTTCCTATCCCTCCTCCCTTGAATTTTGAAGATGTTCACTATTTCAATTCATTGGTTTCTCCTTCTCACTAGTGCTCCAGCTTTTCCTTCTAATCATCATGCGTTCTTTCCCAGTTATCTATTTATTAAAGCAATTAATTTGTCACCGGTTGGCATCTAATTTGTCTTAGGGCTGGCCTCCCTGAGACACAAGCTGATGCAAAAATGCTTTATGGCACATTTACAGAACTCCCAGGCTGGCACTGGGGACTTGCACCGACCTGAGGATCACACCCCTAATTCACTTTCATATCTGCAATGCAGGCTTGATTTTCTGTGTTTTAAATCCTAACCGCCTATTAGGCCAGCACAAGTCCTGTGCTGACCTGGAGGTGTCACAAAAGTGCCATAAGGCACTTCTGCGCCACTCCTGGGGGGTTAGGCCGGTTGCATAGACATGTGGCAAGATGGATGAGTTGTGCTGGCTGAAATTGGTTAGGATTGCACCCTGTGTCTTTTTGTATCCTGGATGCATTCAGTTTCTTCTGAATGACACTTATTTAATGCTGAATAAGGGGCAGTGGTGGGTTTGGAATGCAGGCGGCCATTGAAGCACAAATACTTTAATGTAGATTCCCTGCAATTAATACCCTGATCCTAATTTGCTCACCCAAGAACATCAAAGTCAAAAAGGGCAGCATCACAAAATGGATTGGTGATTGAATAGAAAGCTCTTTATATCCATGCAACTGGTCCAATGACTGCAGTGATGGGCTGTTTCTGTAAACTGGAGCTAAGCAGAATGTTTGCTGCCTGCTGGTGGACTGATGGGGAAATATTTTCCTCGAACCTCCTAAATGCCTTTTTATTCATTCAGAGCACCTTTTCAGCCCTGATTGGTTGCTGGTTTAGTAAGATTTTTTTTTCCTTTTTTTCTTTTTCAGATTTTCTTTGCCCTAGGAACAAGTGATGTCACACAGCCAATCGGACACAGCTACATCACAACATCACTTGTTCCTACGGGAAAGGAAAGCTTGCCGGAAGTAAAAAAAATGCCCTTGATGTGGCAACCAATCAGGGCTATGAAGAGGCTCACAAGGGCTATCACTACCCAAAACTGCTGCTATCACTACCCAAAGCTGCTCTGATGCTCCAGGTAACAGAGAAAGGAAGCTGAGCATGCAACTGCATAGCCTCTCCTATCAGCCTTTTCTCCTCCCTCCTTGAGAAGCCAACACTTTCAGCAAGTGAGAAAGCTTCAATGGGAAGGATCCTCTCCCCCTTTCCTGCCCAGCTACAGCACAACTTCCAATGAACACCAGCATCATTTCTTTGTTGTTGTTGGGAAGACGTTTTGCAGGGAGCCGAGCAAACTGATTAAATCACATTTTTTATTTGGAAGGATAATGCAGTATCAGATCTGAGATACAATGGAAGGTTGCCGCATTTGCTTCAGTCCACATGGTTTCTAAATCCAGGAGTCATTAGTGCACATTCAGGCAACTATGGGTAACAAAGACTCCATCTGTTTCAAGTGAAACAAAAGGTCAAATGCATAATGACATATTCTTTCAGGGCTCAAGCAAACTCACATTAAATGCTGTTTTTCTGCTCTCTGAAACCACAGAACAAATCTGTTTTTGCAAATCTTTTCACCTGGAAATGAAGAAGTTTTTGAATATCATATTCCTCCCTGCCCCAGCTCCATCAAGCACATCGTTAGTGACTGCCCGACTCCTGCCTAGGGTGACTATATGTCCTCTTTTTCCAGGATATGTCCTATATTCAGCCTTGTTTCCTGGGAAAAAAATCTTTAATGTCCTCCATTTACCAGTGAGCAGACACTGGGAGCAGTGGGCTCCCCAGTAAGCAGGCATTTTTTATGTAATTAGTAAATTATGGCTGCAATCCTAACCTCCACTTAGGCCAGTGTAAACCCTGACAAAAAATCCGGTGCTGACCTGGGGGTGTCACAAAAGTGCTGTTAAGTCACTTCTGCCCCACTCCTCGGGGATTAGGCTGCTGCACAGGCATATGCTGACCTCCCTACCCTACCATGGAAAGAAATGCAAGGTGAGTCATGCACGTCTATTTTATTTTATTTATTTAATTGATTTATATCCTGCCTTTCCTCCCCTGCAAGAGGGAGCTCAAGGCAGCTAACATCAAAGGATAAAACATCATTAAAATAGAACATAGATAGAGATTAAAACTCCATTAAAATATAATTAAAATACAATTAAATTGAAGTAAAAAATCAGTTAGGATTGTGCCCTACATTATTTGTCGTTGAAATTTAAAAATAAGTAATACAATATTTAGTGCTGTAGTGGAGCTAGTATTTAAGACACTGTGCCTGTTAACTGGCAGGCCATGGTTCAAGATCCAGGTCCTACAAGATGGAGTGAGCTCCCATGCTTAGACCAGCTCCTGCTAACCTAGCAGTTCAACAGCATTCAAATGCAAGTAGATAAATAGGTACCACTTTGGTAGGAAGATAAAAAACATTCCATGTGCTTTGGCATGTAGCCATGCCAGTCCTCGGACCACGGAAGCATCATTTGACAATGCTGGTTCTAAAGGCTTAGAAACAGGGATGAGCACCAGTCACCTACCTATCTACCTATCTATCTATCTATGTATCTATCTATCTATCTCCAGAATTTACATACCACTTTTCAACTAAAAAGTTCTCAAAGTGGTTTTCAAAGAAAAAGAAAAAAATAATGGCTTATGGGTAGCAGTACAAACTTCAGGGACACCTTTACATTTAATATAGTGTTAATCACATAAAAGCAATATACAGTATATGAGTGCTTGTGCTTTTATTTTGACATGTCCTCCATTTTCCTTGGGTGTCCTATGTTTTGCAGGGCCTTGTCCCCTTTTGAAGTTATGACATCTGGTCATTCTTGCCTTGCTTCACTGGCCAGCATTATCAAGTACTGGGGGGAGGCAACAGCAATATACTGTTATTGTCTTTATAGTCATACTGGTATCTGACTAAGCACTTTAGGACACAGGATCTGGAACTCTTGGTTTATACAGGATGATTCCTTATGTTCTTAATGTTCATCCTTTCCATTTTTGCTGCTGATACGAAGCAGCAAAAACTCTAGGTTGCAATCGTAGCCACACTTCCCTGGAAGTAAGTACTATTGAACACAATGGGACTTACTTCAGGCATGCTTAGGATTGCACTGACCCTTACAAAATGTTGCCTTATGGCAGTGATTTTCAGCCCTTTTTTATCTCAGGCACTCTGACAAATTGTCAGGGCACCATCAGTTTTTAAATATGTTTTATCATTTAAAAATAAGTTTTAAGACATAAAATAACAAACAAAATGCATTTCTGCAAACCTACAAGAAATAGCAAACCCAATCCAAATAACTGACTTAAGAATGGCAAAGATTCTGCCATCCCTCAGACTCCGCCAATGACTCTACTAATAATGACCATTTCTCAACCTCCCGCAACACACCTTACAGACATTCACAGCACGCCAAAGTGACACAGCACAGGAGCTGAAAATTACTACCTTAGGAATTCATCTAAGATCTCTGTGGAGCGGACTGGGACGCATACCAGCGATTTAATATGGAACCAATGGGAGTATACATGGGGGAGAGCCTCCGAGTGTGGAGGAGACCGAACTCCCCGCCGCCCCCGGATATAAAAGACTTTCCAGACTCGGTGGAAGTATGGACCATGCAAGACATGGTGGACATGTGGAGAACAGGAGAGGGGGTGGACCTAAGAGGAGGGGGATAACAGTGGGACCATCCACCCGTTGGTACGCGGGAAGAGGTGCCCTGGAGAGAACCAAGCACCTACAAAGCGTGGAGGGAGAAGGGGGAAGATCTGTCCCTGGAGACCCTGACCCTGAAAGAGAAGAAGGACCAGCCCAGAGTAGAGCCGGAAACCCAGAGATCCCCTCCCCAGCCGGGACCAGTGAGACCTGTCAAAGGAGTGACAGGCAGAGGCGAGGAGACGATGGAACATACCTGCAAAAGAGACAAAGAGTGAGAACTCAGGACGAGAAATACTGTAATGGAGAGAGGGAGGTGAAAGAGAGACACTTACCTTATGTTGGTGGTGGGGTTCTGTTGGTGAAACTGGAAATGTTTGTAGTTACCTGTAAGAGAAATGAAGCGTTAATACTTGTTGGAAACCTAAGAAGAGAGTAAAGTAATCTTGTTTGAACTTACCTGGCGTGTATGTGACCATGTATGACCGAGGTGGGGACGATGATGAGACTCAGATATCTGTCATCCTAGAAGACCAGACCCCAATAGAAAGGGGGGCCGGGGGAAGCGGTAAGAGAACCCGTGACAATCTCCTAGAAATATGGACTGGAATCAAGACAGTTGAATGACTGAGCTGATAGGCCCTCTGAGAACATCAGAAAGTGATGTGGCTGATGTATGATGCAGCCCTGTTTAGAAGCAAGCAAATTCCAGGAAAGGAAATATATTCAGGAATTTACCTGCCTATAGTTATCACCATGCCTCCTTGAACAAATTTAGGCTGACTGCACACCACATGAGTGAACTGGGCCCTTTAAAGCTTTCAATATGATTTAAACTTCCATGCGATCTATATAGGTCAAGAAAAAACAGGCAATTTTTCATGCCCCGGTTTGGATGAAGTTGCCTGTTTCAGCACTTAATTAATGGCCCCCATGATACGGTTGTAAAGCTGTGATGTTTCTAAGCTCTAATGTGCTGCCAAATATCATATTTCTACCTCACTGTCTACCTTGCTATTTTGGAAAGAATACAGTTATATGTATGTTTTATTGATTTTTATAAAGGGAAATATTTTACTGACTTCTGACAAAAATGTATAACTCGGCACCCACCTATGTCCAGTCTGTCACCATGAAACAATAAATGAATTAGTCAGGCCGATAAAACTTTGAAATTATGTTTAGGAAAAAAATTAATGTACTCCAGTGTGCTCTATTTTTGAAAAAAAATGAGAACAGGAAGCTTGCCTTTGCTCTAAAACTCAATTGGAAAATCAGTTTCAACTTTGGGATTTGAATGGACAAACAGTTCTGGGCTGGGTTGGTGGCTTTGGTTAAGTAATTTTTATTGTTGTTTTCTTTTGATGCCATGCCCAATGTCACCGTAGTCTGGAAACCACCCATAAAGTTCTGTCAGAAAGTTTATGAATGTGTCCAAGAGATCAGACCAAGAGTCTACTGGACCTCAAAAAACAGCAATCTAAATATATTGCCATCATTTTCTTTTAAGGATCAACAACTTGAAAAACGGGGAAAAAATCAGCAGTTACCATGGCTAATCCCTTGTTTTCAGATGCTATGTGGCTTCAACTAGGTATGTATTGTCCTAAAACAGGGGTGTCCAAACCCTGCAGCCTGCAGCAAGCCTCAATGTGGCTTATGGCAAGACTCCCTATCTGGACCACTGGCAAGCCTTATAATCCCCTGCATCTGTCTCCAAAACACTCTTATATGTAAATTTATGTAAATTTATTCAAACTTGAAATGTAATTCATTTTTCTGACCCCCAACATAGTGACAGAGAGATGATGCTAAAATGTTTGGACAAAATATTCATTTCCTCCTGTCAAAATGTTTGGAAACCCCTATCCTAGAACAATGTATTTCAATGATGCTATTAGTTTAGCGCTGTAGTATACAGAAACTCCCTGAGAATCATCACTTGTCTTATGGCCTAGTCCACTTATCTTATGGCCCACTTGTCTTATGGGACAGTCCTACCCAACTTTCTAACACCAGTGCAGCCCCAATGTGAAGGAAAAGTATTCCGTCCTTGAGGAGACCTCCATGGATGCCCTCTATTGTATTAAATGGCACATACCTCATTGCCATGCTTTCATCAGTGCTGAAAACGAAGATAAGTTTAGGCTTTTAGAGAAATTTGCTTGGAATACCTTGAAAAGTCACAGGTGTTTTCCCAAAAGGAAACTTCTATTTTACATGAATTTCACATTTTAGGAATATTGGTGCCAATTACATTTGTACAAACTTTATTTTTGTAGCATCAGTCTGGTTTCCTTTGGAAATCATTATTATAGGAAGAAAGACCTGATCAGTTATATCTTTCAATCATTTTTGCAGGTGTTTTTGCATGCACCTTTTTGCACGCACCTTTGCACATGCTTCACCTTCCAGATATTTCCCATACATGCAAGATTATGGACAATGGCCTATACACAGTGGCATATGCTGCAATCCTAAAGACTCTTTCCTGGGAGTAAGAACCATTGAACACAATGGAGCTTACTTTTAAGTAGACATTGTTAGGATTGTGCTCATAGCTAGGTAGTGCAGGGGATGCAGTTGCACCAGGCTACAATCAATAGCAACAATTTATTTTTCACTGAGGCCTGAGACTTTAAAGCACACTGCACACCCGCAAAAGTTCCTCTTTCTTTGATCTGTTTGTTTCCTGGGTCTGGGCCAAGATTAAACTCTACTGACTGAACTCTTTCTGGACTACTCTGTGTGATTTAAAGCTGAATAATTGTGTTGCTTCTTTGTTTCTTGATACTGAGACAAACAAAATATTTTTTTTCTTGATATCAGAGGGTTCTCTAGGACAAAGCAAAATAAATTAATGCAAATTACAAACCTGACTGGGGTAGGCAGAAATCTTGTGTCCCACAGACATTTTAAACTGGTGAAAAATCTTTGTAATTGAATTAAGTTGCCTCCAAACAAGAAAGTATCTTATCCACAACCAAACCAATAAATATTATTAAACACATGAAAAAATACAATAATTATTTATCTGTAAAGTATTAGTTAATAATGGCTCCATGGATTCAGAAATGAAGCAGCGACTACAGTATTTGTATCCTTCAAACACCATCAAAATCAACCCACAAACACATTTTAAAAAACTGTTTCACCAGAAATAAATGTGGTCTCGCAAAAATGAGGTAACAGTATCCCTATAGACTACTCAAGCTGGAAAGCTAAATCTCTACCTTCTCTATCCACTATAAATCTACACTTGACCTTTAGTATCTCCAGAGATGAAATTTTGTTCATATGCCTTAAGTTTCACTGCCTGTTCTTTAAAGGCCATTAAACTATGGTAACTTTTTCATGAGAAGTTTTGACAGACTGTCCTGTCAGCTGGCAAATCAACACACAGATATATCTGTGCTGCCAATAAGTGAAGATGTGTAGAAAGATACAGACCCAACAAACTCTTCCTCCTCACATTATATGGTCAATCTTTTAACTTCTGTTTGTTTCATTAGCAGGGCAATTCTAATGCACTCTTCAGCTGAAAGAAGTCTCATGTTCTCCTGAAGGCCACATCCAGATGGTACCAGAGACAACATCCAGACGATAAAGTTTTCTTGGCCCACAACATCAGTGCAGGATGTTGGGAGGTTTGTGGTGAAATGGTGTGTTCAGAGGTGGGGAAAGGCAGAATGATAGATAGCGCAGGCCCTAAGGAGTCGTCTCTGATCATGATGTGGCCAAAATATTTGAGCTTCAGCTTTATTATTTGTCCTTCCAGTGAACAGTCAGGGTTGATTTCCTAAAGGACGGACTGTTTGATCTCCTTGCAGTCCAAGGGACTCTCAAGAGTCTTCTCCAGCACCATAATTCAAAGACATCTATTCTTTGGCATTAGCCTTCCTAGTGAAACAGCTCTCGCAGCCATCCATTACCACCAGGAAAACCATAGCTTTAACAAACAGATCTTGGATGGAACAGTGATGTCTTGACTTTTAACTAAGTTGTCTAGATCTGCCATAGCTTTTCTCCCAGATGTAGAAGTCTTTTAATTTAGTGATGGGCTTCAAAGAAATTAAGAACCGGTTCTCTGTCCATCTGGCAGCCACTTTTAAATGGCTATTTTTAAACTTTATATGTACTATCTGTTGTTAAGAACCGGTTCTATAGAGTAGGTGCGAACCTGCTGGTGCCCACCACTGTTTTAATTTCTTGGCTGCAATCGCCTTCTGCAGTGATCTTAGAGCCCAAAAAATAAACTCTGTTCAATGAAGGATACAGGATTTTTAAAATCATCACTATTAGAAAGGAGTATTTAGAAATACCAGCACACTATTGTAGAGTTTGCAGACTTCACTACCTTGACTTTTATAAAGGTCTATTTAAGAATTTCCACCTTTTCGTTTTACAGTGAGACAGCATCAATAACCTCTCAATGATTTTTAAGATGATAAATCCTAAAATAATATGACTTTGGGCTTAAACCTAATGGTCCACTGTGCCATTGGAATGTACATTATGACAGCAGAACGTGCTTTATGCCTGTCACATGAAGAATGATGCTTACAGTGTAGCCTGGCAGTTGCTGCAAGCAGCGAATGAACTGGGCTGCTTCCAGTTGCCTGCCAGCAAGTCCCAACAGTGTGGTAGTTGGGAAGGAGATGGGGTAGACAGAACAGGAAGGAGCGGGGAGGGCAGGGGAGAGGGAGGGACAGGGAGAGCTTAGGGGTGAGATGGGACAGTACAAGGCTAGAGATAGTATCAGTGTCAGCAACTCCACCGATATCCTAACCCCCAAATTCAGTCACTACCCAGGTGCACTCAGATATGTGCCAATAAAGTATCTGACTCTGGTTTGAGTAGACACATCAGGGTAGCACAGACTTGCCCAAATACTCCCTAAATTCAAGGAGGCCTTTAAGACCTAAAACTCCCACACTGAATGCAATGCCCTTCCTGATGGGATGGTGATGCTGATGCAGGGGGAGTTAGTTTAGGATTAATCTGTTAATAGGTTAGATTAGGAAATGAAAGGAACTGAAATTCTATGGTCTTACCATTGCTGTTATGGATGCAATCCAATAGATATCTGTTTAATTACAGAACCAGATTTGACTCACAATGGCAACTGATGCGCCAAGAGGGGAAAATCACATTTCTTCAGCAATTATGTACTATATTGTTGATTGAGTGTTGGAGAAACACCATTTCCCCACAACAAAAATTCTGCAGTGACTAAAAGATGTCTGGAAATATCTCAAAACAATTGTGCATTTGCAAAAGAATTTGCAATGAATAAATTCATTGCAGAAAAATATAGGCTAAAAATGCAGAGCACAGCAGCTGATAAAATGTGAGGGCAAGGTATTATTGTTGGCAGATACCAAGCTAGCAGCGTATGTCAGACTGTACTTTACAAGCTATGCTATTTCTTCACAAATATTTTTGCACTGTTTAGACTGCAACTTGCTTCCAGTAACTGTGTGCAACTTCAGACCCATGGAAAATGAGCTCCCATTCAAAATCAGAACAGCTGCAACATTTTAAAATGTGATGTGAAAAGGTGTCTTTTAAGCCGTTTGGGTGGGTATTTGACAAAGACATATGCAGTCAAGTGTGGAAAAAATAAGAGATCTCATACCATTTATGAACTCTATGTGACAAATTTGTAAATAGTCCTACTGACCTTTGGTGACACTCTGGTTACACTAGCAAACTCAGCAACAGCAGTTCACATGTGTCAAAAGTGCCACATTGAGGATTCAAAAGAACAAGTATGAACAATACAACCCTAATTTTCTCAAGAGGCAAAGATTCCTGAATACACCAGCTGCCCAGTTGTTTTAATAAGCAGTAACTTGTTTCCCAAGTGATCTGAATAAATATATATTGCTTTCATTTTTTATTCTTTTTCCAATTTTCTTTTCAGGGCATCAATATCCTTTTGTTCAGGTCCTCCTATAAACATATTTGTTTTGTTTTCATTGAAGAGGTACATGGACTTTTGCATGTGCAGTGACCCAAAGACTCAGTTTCTACTTTTTTGCTCTTGGAACTAAAAAGTGGAGATGGCAGCAAGAGCATACATAGGCAGAGGCTTAAATAAAGCAGAGCCAGAAAGGTATGTGCCCCAGCTATGCCAAGAGGAATGCATGTCTATGTCTCAGGCTCTGCCCTAGTTGCAGAGAAGGTACTTATGGCTTTGGGTCTTCCTTCTCCTTAAAGGTAAGGCTCCCCTATGAGGGAGAAGGAAAGGAGGTGCAAGGCCACCACAGCAAGTGCCACATCCTCTGGGGAGACTGGAAGTGACTACCTTGAACAGCTTCTCCCTGGAAGAAGAGATGCTGTCAGCCACAAACACCTCTGTTCTTTCTTCTATCGTTTCCCCCAAAGAGGAGCTTGAAAATGAGGATTGAAAAATGAGTATTAAACAGCAGCTTGAATACTATTAGAGTATGCAGCATGTCAGTGGCATAGCTAATGACCATGTAGCCTGGTGCCAAACCCCCCGAAGTGATGTCATCCCCAGGTATTTCTAAAAAGAAAATTCAGAGAAGACCTGCTACCTCCTCCTCACCAGTTTACCATCCATTTGCTCTGCTAGTGGCATAGCTAAAGCACCTATTTACTAACTGGAGTCAAAGATGATATTGGCCTATATCCTAAACCCCTTGCTTTTAAACCCCTTGCTCCGGAGCAGTTAAGATGATTTTCCATAAGATAGCACTAGACGGTGATGTAACTCCATGGACCTGTAGCTGCTCTGGATTTAGCCCTTAGTTCCATTCCCCCACTGACAACAAAATCATATTTAATTAAGTTTTAAAAAATTGTGTCCCTTATTAGTTTGGGAAACTTTTCTGAGGCAAAGAGGGACTGTTAATCTCTCCCTGCTAAATATAAGAGGAGATCCACCTATACCCAGTTAGCATGGGTAACTGGATTATGATATACTAGCAAAAATGTACCCATGTTGCAGGAGTAAAATTCCCCCATACACCATCCCCCACTGCGCATCAACCCCCCATGCACATCATCCCCCCATGCGCATCATCCCTGCCATGTGCATCATCCCCTCATGCACATTGTCCCCCCGTGCGCATCAACTTCTCATGCACAACACCCCCATGTGCATCATCCTCCCTAGTTGCAACCCCTCCATCTGAACAATATCCCCCCAGTGCACCAGGCATCAAGCACCAAATTGGCTGGATGTTGGTCAGTCTTCCATGTTAAGCATAAGACAAAAACACATTGCACTCCTTTCAACCTCTTAAGGGTTAAATTTCTCAACATCAGTTCTGGGTGAGTGTTGATATCACAGAAGGAACACCCTCCTCAAATTTCATGCTTCTAGGTCCAGGGGTTGTGCAGAGCATCCCTCAGTCAGGGATTCTTCAATGTAAAATATAGGGAGGAAAATGCATTGCACCCCATTTCACCCCCTTCCGGTGGGAATTTCCAAAAACTGGTTCTTATCACAGAGGGAACACCCTCCCCAAATCTCATGCTTCTAGGCCTAGCGGTTTTGGCTGGGCATTGATGAGTGAGTGAGTCAGTGTGTGAGTGACTTTTCAGTTATATATATATATAAATGTATTGTATATGGAAATGAGAGCTCATTCATGTCCCCCATTTATTAATTACATAGAGTTGCAAAATTACATCTCATTGGCTCTCAGAGAATCAGTACCATGGGAAGATTTGGAGTTAAGGAAATTCACTTTATGTTCCATATGCTTTTGTGTTTTCATTTTCTGGTTAATTGGCCATATCATTTGATAGAATATAGCTATTCCAATGCAGTTAGTTTCCTTGCATTCTATATTGCCTTTCCTACAATATATAACATGATGGTATTATCATTTATACATTCCCCATTTTTCACATTTTTGCTTCTAGTGTCAAGTTTAGCTTGTTGCTCCCCTAAAGCTAGCTGCCCAATGCAACTGCATCCCCTGCACCACCCTAGCTACGCCACTGTAGAGTGTACTGTTCATTCATGAAAATGAGCTGTAAATCATTGACAGACAGGAAAAATAGCTGGGCAGGGCCGCCATGACCTAGTCTTGGAAAAACTAGCTTCTTCCTTGAAGTCCAAAAATTCCATCACTCTCCCCAGTGAGTGTGTGCAAACTGACTTGTCATTAGATGACCTGTATTTTAAAAATTGAAAATCAATCCAGAAGAAAAACAAAAATTGCGGAGTGTTTCACTCTACTCTGCAAGATCTTTTTGCCTAGTAAAAATAGCAATCATGCTTAGACTCTCGATATGTGCTCAACTGCAGTCGAAGCGGAGGGTATGCACTAAGTGTGTGATTGTGTTTGTGGTCCAGCCATCTTCCCTATGATCAGACGTTAGTGCAATCATTCAGCACCCTATTTGGGTCAGGTGATTGTCTTTTAATCCACCAATAACCTGTTTCTGTGAATGCAGGTAGCACTTGACAACCTGAATGACTGTATTCAGTCATCGCAAGCAATTATGAATAATTGCCTCTTTCACCTTCATAGACAAATCCTCAAATATGAGCCAGCCTAAGAAGTGATGAAAGGTAATCCCACATACCAATGCTTGAGCCTGGAAGACAACCACAAGTTAAGCACTTGCCTGCAGGTGTAGACCGAGTGTGCATCCATTTAAAGATGACTCCACCTTTCAGTGGCACTAAGTAGTTGTTAGAGAAATTCTATAGACTATTCATGCACATTTTGTCTACATATGTCAGCATCAGATTTAATGGCAGATACAAAGCCAGAATTCCAAGCCTCCTCCATATCAAAGCTCAGCACACAAGTTCTCACTGATAGCTACATATCCATAAAATCTCCTGGGAATTTACCCTGCAGTCTTTTGGGGTTAGAGCAGGACAATCTGCTATGGGGATTAAAAGATTGAATGCATGTATGTATTCTGTGTGTCTGTGTGCGCAAACAGCTAAGTTGAAATCAGTAACTGTCTGAAACAGACCACAAATAATTGGCTGCTGGCAGTAAGAAAGGCTGGATGGAAGGGAAAGCAGAGATCCAGTTATCAGAAGCTGCCAAGGGACAAAACAACAGGCTTAGCAGAGTGCAGTGGGAAAAATGCTCGTTGCTCACTGCCTGAATAGTACATCACGTATAACCTAGTTCTTTGCACAGTGACAGATGCAAAATTCAACGTTTGAATAGAGTTTGTTTCACAGTTTTAACAGGAGAAAAAGAATTGGAAATAATGATCTTGTTTGCAGCGTTAAAACCAGAAAAAGAGAGTATAATAAATGTATTCAAAATATCTTGATTTCCAAAAACCATCTTTTAGTGGAAGATCTGGTGATTTTCATTTAAGGTGCCTTCCAAATGAAATCGGCTGAATTTTAATCATTTTTTAAAATGGCTTTTAATATATGGGCCCTACAACTGAGGTAGGATGACCTTTAACAGTATCCACATTAGATCTGAGTTCAGTCCCTGACATCTCTACAGTTAAAGGTTCTCCTCCAATAGCTAAAAAGGCCTCTCAGGAGTTGGTCTAACTAAATATTAAGAGTCAAATGTGTGACTCAAATGTGAGTCAAAATCCAACAGCCACATTTGAGAAGCAAGTGGTCTTTTTTAAAAAAATGTGGCTTTGCGGGGAGGCAATTTCAAGGAGTGGAGGAAATAGGTTTCTTATTTTCAAAATAAATATTCTGCAGAAGTCCTAAATAAATGCTTATCTTTACAAATGTGTGCTTGAAATGAGAGATGTCTCCCAAAGCCAGAACATAAGAAGACCCATGTTGAATCAGGCCAAAGGCCCACCTAGTCCAGCTTCTGGTATATTTCAGTAACCCACCAAATCCTTCACAGCACACACAAGACTACAAGAGACCTGCATCCTATGCCATCCTCTGCCTTTGTCATTCCATAGGTAACAGAGTAGACAACTGTGACTGGGATAGATGGACCAAAAATCAGATGGCATAAGACAGCTTTAAACAAACAGCCTCTACAGATGCCTAATTCTGGTTTATAGCAGAACTGCAGTATTAGAGGGTGTTCTAAGATCACAAAGGATGCCCCCTTTCTCGATCTCTTCTCTTCCAAACGTCCACTCTACCCCCTTCCTTTTCCAGTTCAGAGAATATGAGAAGCAAAGGCCAGGGAGGGGACAACATTTGGCACACCACCTTCAGAAGTCAGAAGATCTGGAGTCAGCCCTATGACAAAAACCAGAAGGGAGTTGGCCTTGAATAACTCACTGCATACTTTTCTTCTAACTCACCAATATCTTGACCTCTACAAGGTAAGGCAACTGCTACATGGCATCACCTACAAACAGGTGCCCCAGGCAAATGTTCTATTTGTCCGACAGCATTAATTTTTGCTATTATGCAACTTCAAATTCTGATATTTTCATTCCACTTTCAAGCAACAACAAGCAAACAACCTTGCTGCAATCCTGTCCTTGAATATTCATATGCATGTATTGTGAGTGTTTATCAGGCAGAGTTAATAGGTAACCGGCAGGCTTTCAAAGAGAAGAATTGGTTCTGCTCGGAAGAATAATCAAATACATCAGTGTTCCTCAGCCATGCTTTCCCTTGATGTCTCTGCTCCCACTCTCGAAAAACAAACTCCCCAACACATCATTCAAAATTCAGAAACCCAAGCTTTGTCCTGTGGTGTATCCACAGGTTCATGGGTGTTTGTTTTCTCTTAATCCCTTTTCCAAGTTTGGTCTGCAAGGCAGCTGCCTTCAGATATGCTCCTGCAACTGGGACTAGAATGACCTCTATAATTCTCCATGTTTTATGTCTCCTATAAAAAGTTGTAGAAACTTGAGACTGTGGTAATCTTCCGTTAAAAAAAAAAAGAAAACAGTGAAAAGGGCCTTCATGGTGACATTCATATAACTGCCATGGATACAAGTCTGAAAAGCCTATTGGAGAGAGTTACTGTATTTCTTTAAAGGTGAAGATTAATAGAAAATTGTGTACTTTTGTTATATAAAGCAAAACTAGCACCACAGGCAAGGCATCATTTCAGTTTTGACTTTGGGGTGGGTGAAGATTTACTGTAAGACTCCAATTAGCGATGGGTGACACATACCCCAAATTCAATCAATCGATGGGCTCAGCAAGCTGTGCTATTTCCTCCAAACTTGATTGCAGACTGATTGGCTCTTAAAACCTTTAAACCAGACCCATGAGCTCCCATATTTTGCACAAATCAGCTCTTTCTTCAAGAAATCAGAAGGACAGCCAACTGCGGTTTGCAGTCCTGACTTGTAGGGGGTGTTCTAATCATTGCTGCCAGAGGTAGCTTTTTCTTGGTTAAATAGCATCCAGATTTGGAGGAGGACTTTGGTCAGAGTCATTTTAGAGGTAGGGTTAAAATCTGTTCTGATTATGTTCCTATTGTGGTCCTGTTCCTATTATGGTCCTGTTCAAAAAGGGCTCTGACATTAAATTTCTTATGAAAAGTTAAGCCCATCAAAGTTGATAACACTTTAAATATGTGCTGTAGTTTGATCATTATCTACCCTTGAGGAATAATCACATGTTCTAAAGTTTTAGTGGAAACCCATGAAACTCCATTTATGGGGTGGCTGATTCTTTTTATGCTTGTCCTCTTAGCTACACTTTTCTAGAATTTCTAAGAAGGTTGCAGAAGGCACCATTTTGCTAAAATTGGAAATTGGGATCTTTGACTTGTAGAAAAAATTAATGCCCCCAGCCACCACCAACCCCATAAATCACATACAGGAAAGACAATTTCTGTACCTTTACTTCCAAACAACATCCTTGAAGAGATCCATTTCACCTTGCAAATATCAAAACAATTGTGGTGCTTATAAGGAAAAACAGACTAGGGTTACAAGAGTAACAAAATCCACTTTTTCTGGTGTGCTCGAAGTAAAGGAAGAAATTCTTTTTTCAAAATTATTTCCATTAATGGAAAAATCAGTTGTGATTACACATCCCGCAGAACCGGCAAACTTGCTGGGAACAAATACAGAAAAGTAATTCACTTCCCAAAGTAAATCATCTGTGCAAACATCAGTGCCAAGGGTATTCTGCATTTCTAATAATGTGCTGAGAAGAGGACATGTTCCCAATCATATAACAGTTATGACTGAGACCTGAAGAACACTTATTCCAAAGCAGGCCAGTCCGGAGAATACAATGCGGCATAGCAAAGATAAACCAATGCCTTTTTCCCTTTAAGAGGGAGGCATTAATAGCCATGCAAGGCTGACTGCAGAATATTCAGCTGCAGCTGTTTCAGTTTTTCTCTGTTTATACTGTGTTTCTATCCCAGATTTCTCCTAATTATCATCAAAGTGGCTTACAAAATTAATAAAGCAATAAAATTGCACAAGCCAATTGCAAGACTATAACTCAGTGGAGAAAACCAATCTAAAAAACCAAAGCTAACAGCAGAAATAAAATAGTGCAGTAGTAAAACCCTGCTAAGTAAAGCTTTCACTATCTGCCTCAAACCCACCATGGTAGACATCATATTAACAGCCCTAGTCAATGCATTTCAAAACTAGTGTGCTCTCAGGAAGAGGTACCAACCCCTACTTGCCACCTGCATAACTAGTGGTGTACCAATGTGGAGAGTAGCTCGGTATTGCATGTGCTGCAAAGTGCTGCTTTTGTGGCCCAAATGGCACCAGTGGTGAGAGGGAGTGACAGGTTAGACAGCTCATTGTGGTGCCTGCAATACTTCCTCCACCATCACCCTTGTAACTATGTTCCTGTACACCAGTGATTCCCAAAGTGGGCACCACTGGCCCCTGGTGGGCGCTGCAGCGATCCAGGGGGGCGGTGATGGCCACAGGTGCGTGAAGGAGGAGAAGCCTGTGCAACTTGCTCCTCTGTTTCCTCCTGCCGCCTGCCGCCCAGAGCCTCAGTAAGTCAGGCTGCTGGGCTCACTGGTGGTGGTGGTGGTGGAGGAGGAGGAGGTGGAGGGGGAGGAGGGAGGAGGAGAGGGGGAGCCAGACCAGGCAGAGGCTCAACTTTTCCATTCCGGCACCCTGCCTCCTCCTCCGGCAAAGCAGCTCCTGCTGCTGCTGCTTACTCAGAAGTAAGCCCCACTGTGATCAATGGGTCCTATTCCTAGGAAAGTGTCTTTAGGATTGCAGCCTAAGTAGACTTAATGCATCATGCTGATCACCCTCTTCTATGCAGGGGATCCCCAGTCCAGAGGGTGTAAATTGGGATTTGACTCTGAGAGCACAATTCTAAGCATGTCTACTCAGAAGTAAGCCCCATTGTGTTAAAATAAGCATTGTGTTAAGTAAGACCCTGAGTCCAGAGTTCCTCTGGGCTCCCCCTGATGGAAACTCCTTCACCTCTTGGAGTTCCCCCCTTCAAGGGAGCTTGTAGGCAATTGGATCCAGGGGAGCAGTGGAGCCAGGTGTGTGTGGCATCTGTGTGAAAGGTGAACAGTATCAGTGGTAGAAGAACTGTGCCTTGACCATTTTAGCACCTTGTCAGTGTGTCTTGAGTTGAAAATGCTGACAATCACAGGGCAGGGGGCAGTCCTTTGGTTTTCCATACAGTACTGCCTGTGAAAGAGTAATCTTAGGAATTTTAAATTTTAAAATTTAAATTTTTGAAATTTTAAAAAATTAATTTCCAGGGGCGCTAAGTAATATTTTTTCTGGAAAGGGGGCGGTAGGCCAAATAAGTTTGGGAACCACTGCTGTACACCATTATTCCCAGGTGGTATATTTCATTAAGTGATGCCTCATCATTCAACACACAATTGCTTACAGAGTATAAAAGTTTAAAAAGCCACATAAAATCAAATACAACAAGAAAAGCATAACCAAATACTGCATCTTCTTCAGAATTTGTCCTGTGTGGTGGCAGAGTCTTTCTAGCCATGGTTGACACAACATGGGCAAACCTGGCTGACCTGTCATAGAGGCTTGTTGCCAGGATGTTGCCTTCCCACCAAAGCGGTACCTATTTATCTACTTGCATTTGCATCTTTGCTAGGTTGGCAGGAGCTGGGGTGAGTGATGGGAGCTCACTCCATTGTGTTGTTTTGAATGTTCCAACAATATTCAGATTGACCAACACAGCACCTTTAACCAGCACCTTTAACACAGCACCGGCATTGCAGTCACAACCAGACACAGGGCGCAATCCAGAGTAACTACGGGGAGTCCTTGCTCTGGTGTAAGAACAATTTGCTCTGGATTGCAATATGAATTTCCCATAGGTTTTCACTAGGTTGTGCAGTAACTACGGGTACACGTAATGTCTCTTATGTGCTCCTGTAGTTACTCTGGATTGTAGGGATGGAGACAAATTTTTAAAAAAACCATAGTCAACATTATAATCAAAAGTGACTTTGAAAGCACAGGAATTACATCAGAGTAGGATCTGGTAGACCCTATGGAGACAATCAGAAAGGTGCCTCACTCCCACAATAACTGCAGTCTCTGTTTTGCTCTGACTGCTGGAATGGCTCCCAAGGGAAGAGAAGAGGGGCTGCTTGCACATAGCAGTGTGGTTTCCTCCCAACATAGTGTTTTGCACCCCTTCTAGCTATGCCAGTGACTGCAGTGATTGGCCGGTGAGTCCATGCAATGCCATTGGAAGCAATGCACCTTGTAAGCTTTCAAGACCGGCAGCCTGGAAGAAAATACTAGAGAAAAAAGATTTTAAAACATATGCTGGAATTACTGCACAAATGCAGACAAAGACTAAGTAACAGGTAATGTTCCTGAATTAGCCACGCTAATCCTTCTTTAAGGAAAAAAAGGCCAGACAAGTATGCCATGCATTCATAGCAAGTCCAGCTTAGTTACTGGCAATCTTCTTACGAGTGCAGCTGAGACAACCCTGCTGTGTCATGGCCTAAAGAGATTCCAGGTAATAAATGAAAAGTAAGCTCTTTTTCAAGTCACACAGAGCACTTATTCATATGCAAACCCATACATTTCCAAAAGAGAAACATATGACAAGCCAGTAAAAAATAGGATTTGCTGGTATTTTCAGTCTAAAATAAAAGGGAATTTTATTTTTATCCATGTCAGTTGCAATGACACTGGTGAGCAAGTCTGGCCTTAGATGAGGAACAGCCAATATTATCCAATTTGGGTAATTAAACATGAAATCAAGGCATTCCTAGTACTGATCTGAGCCCCAGGCAGACTATAAGCTGCTTCCCATACAGTCTGGCTAGAGTAAATGGGCACCATGAAGTGACAATATTCATTCAGGAGATTAACAATTAGAAAGAAGAAATTACAGGTTGGACCTTGTCATCTATAGGTTTCACATCCACAGACTTAACATTTTTAAAAATAACCAGGGATGAGAGCACTCCTGGTTGTGACATCACTCCTGGTTGGAGAGCACTCCTGGTTGTGACATTTTTAGGGCAAAACCTTTTTGCGGGGCCCTAACCCCCAATGAGTCCCCTACGATCGGGTGAAATGCCTGTTTAGTCCAGTTTCCTGTTTCTCGCAGTGGGAACACACAAGACAACAAGAGAGCTGCAACCTGATGCCAATCCCTGGATTTGGATGTTACTTGGATGTTGCACGTACCCTTTATGGCTTGTAACCCATCATGGACCTTCCCTACAGAAATTTAATCCCTTCTTAAACCCCCTCCACCTGGCATCAGGTTGCACGAGGCCAGATGCCATCACCACGGGACAATGAGTTCCACAGACAATGACAATGAGTTCCACTGGGTAAAGAAACTTGATTTTTTTGTCAATCCTAAAAAGATGTGAGTCCATCTACTCACTAGGATAAACAGTGAGCTAATTTGAAGCCAGTGGGACCCAGAGAGGGGCAGAAGGCAGGACTGTTTATTAGCAATGTACTGCTTGCTATGCTACCCTTGCAGTACTTCAGCATGGAAGATTTATGATCAAGTGTCAACAAAAATGTGAAGTGCCAGATGTGGCTGCAAGTGCACTCCTCACTGTCCCAGTGTACCCTCCTAGGCATAGGTCCCAATTTTACAAAACTGGTCAAATTGTCCTTAACCCAGACCATTTATTTCCTCCATTTTCTATTTTTTTCATGCCTTCTAGAATCATAGAAAGCAAGAGCTGGAAGATTGGAGGGCCCTCTTTTCCAGGCATGTGTGGAGTTTTCCCACCAGATCCCAGGCACGAGGGGATCACGTGTGGCAAGTGAAGAGCCAGCCTGCAAGCCAGGTGGAGAATGTCATACATCCCCCATCCTTAACAGCATGTTCAAAGTGGGAAGTGTGAAGGGGGAGGGAATGAGAGAGGTCCTCACCCTAAGTGGGGAGTAAAAAGGAAGAGAATAATCAGACTCCCAACCTTGGCTGGAGGGGTGAAGAGGAAAGAGGGAGAAGTGAAGAGAGAGAAAGAGGGGGGGATGAAAGCAGGAGAGGTGAGAAGAGGATGATAGAAACTGATGATTCTAGGCAAGATGGGAGGGAGAGTTAAGGAGTAGAGTGGAAATAAGCAAAACACTTCAGGTGTCACTGTCTCCCATCACCCCCAGATGGGACCATTTAGTTGCAGGAAAACAAGCTCAGGGCTTCCACTGATTCTCTGTTATGGTGAGATGTATAATTATTTCATTATGTATTGCAATATAATAATAAAAATTAAGTTCACAATAAATGTAGTGTGCTTGAATCATCCCAATCACCTTGCCGGTCCTTGGAAAAAACCAGTCCATGAAACCAGTCCCTGGTGCTAAAAAGGCTGAGGACCCCTGTGTTAGATGACTACTCAACTCCAGGGAGGAACAGCCCAGAAATGCATGGGAAGATTGTTGCAGTGCCAGACAGCTCTTACAGTCAGGGTACTCTTCCATGTATCTTACCTAAAACTATTGCTTTACTTCTCACTATTCTATTTTTGCTCCTATTTTCCACAAGATGGTGTCTTGCTTCAAAGCCACTTGGCCTGCCACTGAATCAGAATGCAACAAAGGAAACCAGAGAGCAAATTCTCACTCCTTTGGGTAGCAAACTGGAGAAATGACTTCAACTTAGGAATCTGTCATGTACCTGGGACAATGATCAGCTCATTCAGAGCCAATTACAGAGAATTAGGAGGGCTCACTCTTCTAGGGTACGTCTAAGGTGTAATAGCAATACTACTCCACATCCACTCTCATTAATAGAATTGTTTCCTACATCAGTTAAGGAAGTTTTCTTGTTCAGTCCCTCTCTGCAATCATTCAGTATTTTTTCCTTTTTCAAAAAGGTATTTAAAGCTAAAATTAGGTCCATGTGTGTCCATGCATATCTTGATGACATTTTCTTGCATTATATAATTATACTTTCTCATCCATGTCCCCCAAGAGTCTGAGAACACACACAGCTAGAGGGTTAGTTCTTATCCACATTCACTAGTCTACTTTTAGTGCAATCCTAGGCATGTCTACTCAGAAGTAAGTCCCATTGTGTACAATAGTACTTACTCCCAGGAACGAGTGTTTAGGACTGCAGCCTTTGTATCTGCCTTCATTAAGATCCATTGTATGCCCTGGTAAATGAGCAATGTTAAATGTATCCCCATTCAAAGCTTATTTTTAACTTTCCAGGGTTTTATAGAATTGGGAATTAGTGTCAAGGAATAAACAAATTAAAAATCTTAACAGCCGAGCCAGACTGAAAGCATAAATTAACATCATGTTTGGAAAAGGGGAGGAGGGACTTCTCCTTATTTTAGATGTGAATTCATGCACAATTTTTTGAAAAGCTGCAAGGAGATATAATTAAGCTTGTGGTGACTTTTCCCCCAAGGCCATTTCAGTTCATTATGAGAACTATGTTAAAACCTTCTTTTAGACGTCTTCTATTCATTGTTGATATGATTCTTGTGGAACTGCTTAGTCTACGATTAGCAGTAGGACAAACTACTGCCCTACTTCTTAGCCAAGCCATTTTACACCATGGAGCACATTCAGTGGTGAAAGCAGTCACTCCTTTCATCCCATTTTACAAGCAGCATCCCGTAATAGCAGACCACCTAACAATGGATCACATCTATAAAGGGTGATCAAAGCACAACAAAGAGATTCTTAATGGGTGTTCAGTAACTTGTGCAGAAAGTGTTTGTTTACACAAGAGTCCCTAACAGAGACAATTAGGTCTCCCAAAACCTGCAGCAGTGTCTATGTACATGACAAGAAGAAACTCTTAAATCAAAGAGGCTCTAACTCCATCTCCAGTACAGTGAATGTCAGTGTACGGAATGCAGAATGTATACAGTAATAAAGTGTACCGAATGCCTGTACAGTGAGTGTCCTTTTACAAAAGAACCAAATCACATAACAACCAGATCAAATAATGAAGGGTATCAGAAAAAGTATTCCTATCCTTAAGTGACTCAAACCTGTAGTACAAAATGAACAGCAGCAATTGTAACAGTGTGGCCAAAATTCTATGAATTCCTAAAAGTCAAACTATGTTACTCTACTATCATTGATAATACAGTTTCTATACACAGCAGCTTTTCCTATGTTGGGCAATAAAATTCACAACTGATTCATGTATGGCACTGATCTCCAGCCCACTCTCTGGGCTGGATCTGGCACTTTCCGAAACCCATCCCATGTGAACAGTGCTTCTCAGGGAGCCACTGCAAAGTGCCTGTGTGTTCCTATTCCTTGCTGCACCCAGTCCATTCCAGCCCATTCCAGTTTCTGACACCCCAGAGGCTTTGTGCCTGGTTTTCAGGGCAGACACGACAAGAAATGGGAATGTATGGAGGCTTTTTGAGGAAGCTTCCCCATACAATGGTAAGCACTGTCCCTACTGGGGAAGCCTTTGCCAATGTGCTTCGAAGATCACTGGTGTATTGTTTGGTTCCTGTCCTTCCTTGAGACAATTATGAAAAGCTAAGATGGCAACAGATTCAGGAATCAGGCTGCTTAGGTTCTAAAACATAATTGCACCATGTGTGACCAAAAACATTTCCTTGGGTTCACCAGAGGGATTGTGGAAAGTGTCTAGGGAAACAATTTTATCTCCCTAGGACACCCTCTCCCAGGTGACTGCAAATTCAGCCATGTAGACTGCACAGCTGAGCACATGAGGATTGCCTACATTATCGTGAGCCAAGAGCTGGACTGTAAGGATCAGCAGAGCTGAAAGTGTGCACTAAATGCCACAGTCAGGGCTAGTTTACACATGCATGCTTATCATTAGGGTGACAGTTATGTCAAGCAGCAGCTTGCATGGGCAAATGAGCCATCACAGAAACCACAGAAATAATATTTGTATCATTTCACTTTATGTTAACCTTTGCTTTCCAATGGAGTTAGCCAAAAATTTTTACTTTGGAATATTTCATTTGATGTGAGCAATGGCCTAAGACTCTCTCAGTTGTAAAACTCCCATTCCACTGCAATAAATGGGATTGTTGTCACTCTTTTCAGCTGTGGCAGGATGAACTCCCTGGAGTTCCAACGACTGTGTAAAGGCTGCAAATTTCAGTGACATCGTCAGGGTAGTGCGGCAAGTGAGTAGCGCATGGGGTGATGCACTACCAGGGGTGACGGGCTGGAGGAGTTTGACACTCCTCCAGCTGGCCACAGGTGTCAGCGCACCCATTCATGCCTGTTCCAAAAAGAGCAGCAGCCAGTCACTGGGCATGCACTCTGGGAGAGGCATGAGCCAGTCCCACTGTGCATGTCCAAAGGCTGGACATGCGCATTAGGCTGGGCAACAAAAAAGGGAGGCATCACGCGTCCTTTTCTCATCTTCTTACAGTTCTGGCATATGGTCACCCTACCCCAGAAGGAAGTTCCTTCCTCCATGCATTGTCCCCAATGAAAGTGAAACACTACATTGATAATTATTAATTTAAACACTATATTGATTATTATTAATTTTAACTATATTAAATATAGTTTAGCACATATAATTTATGAATTACAAGCACACTACTTGCTGCCTGCTCACAAGGAAATGGAGGACAAGGAAGGCTTTTTCCAGGACACAATGCTAAAAAAAGGACGTCCTGAAAAAAGACGACATATGGTGAATAAATAAAACAGCCTTAACGGGGAGGAAATGAGGCTTGTGTAGAGGGGGAACTAAAGCTAAAACTATCATCCAACTTTAAAAATATTTTTAAAAATCCATATTACCTGCTGAGCCAATTATCATTTTTATGGTTGGGAGACTGCCTACTAGAGCAGTGGTTCTCAATCTTCCTAACGCCGTGACCCCTTTATAAGTTCCTGATGTTGTGGGACCCCAACCATAAAATTATTTTCGTTGCTACTTTATAACTGTAATTTTGCTACTGTTATGAATCATAATGTAAATATCTGTTATGCAAGATGTATTTTCATTGTTACAAATGAAATGTGTATTCTATGCACACATTGAACACAATGGGATTTATTTCAGAGTAGGCATGCATAGGATTGGGCCCTGAGGCTGTCAGTCAGCCCCAGTGCGCGTGCAGCTACAGCTGAAGGTCTGGCAAGCCTGACCTGGCCCTCTGCACCAGGGGTCTTTAGGCGACCCCCAGAAAAGCTCTAGGTGACCCCCCAAAGGGGTCCCGACCCCCACTTTGAGAAACCCTGTACTAGAGGGTGTGACACCACTAGTGACCAAAATGGCTATAAATCATGGTTTTTAGGAATAATCCCATCATGTTATATACTGTTAGATCTATAATTTACAGCAGAATGTAATGGAACAAACCACTTTGAAATATATTTATTCTAAATATGTAGTAATATAGTAGTAATATAGGGTTGAAATTAAGTACAGGAAAGCAATATGCATGTTTTTAGCCTTTATTTTAATATGTTCTACATTTGTCCTACATTTTATTGGGTATCCGACATTTTTAAAAACATGTTAGGAATTTTGCTTGGATGTCAGGAATTTTGGGGATTTGGACATCTGGTCACCCTGTTCTACTACCAACACCCAAAACATCCAGTGGCTTTCTCCATCTGGTGTACAGAGATGCTGCCCTTTGAATGTGTAGGTGAATGCAGCCTGGTCTCTCCTCCCTCCTTTTCAAAACTATTTTTGAAGGAAAAATGTCTGCAGCTGTTTACATTGCCTGGCTCTTGCCAAGTCTTTGAAACACAATGCAAATGAAATAATTAGGACATGCTGCTTAGCTAGAACAATGACTAGACCTTTAGTGGGACTGAATGTTTTCTTTTCTTCCGTGTTTGAAGTGAGCCCACAGGGGAGACAAGAAATCCTCAACCCGAGGGGTGGCTGGAGACATCCCACCACTGTAACAAAACATTCATCTACCAGCTTGTACTTCTGAACACACAAAAGTGCCTTCTGCTGAATCAGGCCATTGCTTTATCCAGCTCAATTTTGTCTACACAGATTGGCAAAGACATGCGGGCGATTCAAAATGCCACACAGAACTTTGAGCTGCCTGCCTGCTCAGAGACACACCTCTGGTCTGAACGGAATGGTCATATTAATAAAGAATTAATATGGGGAAAATTAATTAATATTTGTGAGGGTAATTTTAAAGAATGTTTAAGTGCTTGGATTTTGATTAGTTTGACCTAATTTAATAAGTATTTGAAATATAAAAGTAAATTGAATATATTAGTTTGAAGGTTTTAAGTAAGGGGTTGTTGTGATGTATGGTAGATATATTTTGATTTATATAAAATGTCAGTGTTAGATATGGTACCATATTTTTCGGTGTATAAGATGCAATATTTTTGGCATATAAGACGTATAAGCCTCGGCTGCACGAGGCTTGGGTCAGCTAGGGGAGGCCGTGCAAGACTTGGGCAGCCATCACATGGCCTCCCCCAGCTGGCCCAAGCCTTGCACGCCCATCGCATGGCATGCTTCAGCCCGCCCAAGCCTTGCTAGGCCAATGGAAGGAAGGAAGGAAGGGGTGTTTAGAAATATTTTATATAATTGAATTATATAGATAAATTATAATCTAAGAAGAATATGTTGAAAATAAATATGGTTGTCAGTGATTAGTTGGATAGGTTAGAGAATGTAAGTGATTGAACTTATGGCTTTGCTGTTGTAATGTATGAATATAATTTTTGTTTTCATTTCATAAAATTTATTATCATAAAAAAGGAATGGTCTGCTTATCTGTAGTGTGAAGGCAGGGGAAAGCCAATGGCTGAAATCCTAACCTCTAGTTAGGCCGGCAGAAGCCCTGGCATAAGTCTGTGCTGACCTGGAGGTGTTACAAAAGTGCTGTAAGGCAATTGTGCCCCACTTGTCAGGGGGTTAAGCCTCTGCACAGACATACGCCGAACTCCCATCACCACTATGGAAAGATATGCCATATGAGTTATGGTAGCCCAAATTGTTTAGGATTGCACCTAATGTCCCAGTGGTGCAGATGAGACACATCAGGAAGTGGAGGAATATGAGTAGTGTGGAAAGGAGGCAGTGGGGGGAGCCCATGTCCCCACAGCAGGGCTTAGACATGTCTTTGGTGTTCCAGAAATGGCAGGCAGCCAATAGTATGTGCCAGAGGCAGAGGGGAGTCAGTGCCTCCACGTCAGTCTTCTTGAAACAGTAGGGTACACCTTCAGTCTTCTTGAAACAGTAGGGTACACTGTTTCAGTCTTCTTGAAACAGTAGGGTACCTGTAGTGTGGACCAGATGTGGGGAGAACGTATGTCCCGGGGAGTGTCTCTGATCTACCTGAAAAACCTGAAATACAGACGTATTTCTACCTGAAATACAGACGTATTTCTACCTGAAATACAGACGGCCTGTATTGTGGTCCAGAGTTGAGAGGATCCAAGCCATGGTTCAGACACACATCCATTCTATAAGACACAGTGGGGTACCTGTAGTGTTGTCTAGAGGCAGAATCAGCGTATGTCTCCATGACTGGCTTAGACATACCTCTGGTCTGCTCGAAATGGTGAGGCAGTGCAGGCTAGAGGCACAGGGAGCCATGGGAAAAATGTAAAGAGATACAAATCAGTAAGACAGTTATGAGTGAGCCAAGAACAGCCACGACTTTCTCACAGTGGTTTTAATATGTAAATCATTCTCAAAATACAATCTCAACTGCAGGGAGAAGACTGCAAAAGTCATCAGAAATCATAGCATTTGGCCATCATCTTTGAAATCTTGAGCATTTTGACAGGAGTCAAAACTGACAATGCAAATTGCCATTTGCCACTTTCTTGGTGTCTCAGGAGTTTGGATGTGTATAATTTCAAGCGGAAATTATCACTTAGGATATAGACTGTCCACAATCTAGAAAACAGCATAACTACTTCTGTATACCTGATGTAGCTGCTACAGTTGCCTCCATTCTATAACATATGTTTAAAATGTATAGCAAAACCTTTTCTCTCATAATAGGAATCTTACCATCCCCTTATTCTCTGTACACATTTGTCAAGAGTGGTCCCAGCTGCCAAGCGTGCACCTCTGTTTTACTTCCACCACCCGGAATGGCTCCAATGGGGAGTGGAAGGGCTGTTTGCATGTTGCAGAGAGGCTCTCTTCCTTGCACCCCTCTAAATAAACCACTCAAATGACATAATAAGGAATGGAGGAGAATAATCCTTTCCTTTTTCCATAAAAGCCTTATCCTGTGTGTAAGGGTGTATGATCTTCTGGCCAACATTCACGTCAATCAAGCAAGCTGAGGAGATTCAACTGTCAATGTTCTAACAGTCAACTGATAACAGAGCAGTCTCAGGGTAACTGAGGAAAGCCGCAAAGGAGAGAGGTGGCAAAAAGGCAACTGAGATGCTAGAAAGCAGAATGGTTTTTTATTGACAAATGTTTTTATATTGTAGCTCTGCAAGTGATAGCTGTGGGCTGTTATAATTAAAGAATAACACCAGCGTATAGGTTTAGTTCTAAGTGATAAAGTAACAGAACCGTGTTTGGGATCCCAACATTAATTGGGATCTGTGTGCCTGATAGACAGCAGTGAGTCTCTGGCTTTTAAAATTTCCTAGACATTGTTAAATGGATAAATGGATTTAAACAAAAACATCCAATTCAGAGGTGTTCTATGCCCTGCACAGCACCCACCGTAAACACTCATAATTCCTAAAACCAAAACATGCATCAGTCCAGAAATGATATTAAGTTCAACTAACACTGGAAGGCATTCAGGTTTATCCAAGGTGAGGCGGAAATGTCAGTTATCAAAATTCCCAAAGAAAGCCTCAAACGTGATCACTGCCCACCTGACTCAGAGAACTACTGTTCCCTGCGGTTGCTGAACAAGGGAACAGCTGTGCCCCAGCTGCCAATACTTGACAAAAAGCAACTGGAATGGCTGCTGCCACCTGATAAAATAGACCTCCTTCATTAACATGCACAGAAAAATGAGCTGCCTGAGGAAACCTGTTCTTGCTGTCAGTATAAAATCCATTTAATTCAAAAGCCTTTTACCAAACACTTTTTATTGTTCTGTTATGGCAGGGAATTTGACCTGTTTAGTTTTGTTTGGATAGTTTTGTTTTATGCCAGTGTAATGATTTTGAAGGTATAGGGTATAGACTTTTTTATTTCATTGTAAATAACAGCAGGGTTTACAGAATTCTTGCATCATTTAGGTCAGGGGTCTCCAAAACTTTTTCAATACAGGCATCCCCCAGTTATTGGACAGGTTAGGGACCAGAGCACCATCCAAAAGTGAAAACTGTTGAAAAATTGAACCCAGTCTTTTTCAGCTTGCAAATGCAAAATGGCCACCCCAAAAAAATACCACTTGCAAAAGTGATAGCATTGGCATCCATCAGTCTTGAAAGACTATGGTATAGTGCTCGACGCTATATGCGAAGCACAAAGGCCTGGGCAGGTTAATACAAGATAGGCTGTTACCCAAGCAGAAAATCCCCCCTCTCGACACCACTGAAATAGTCCAATGGAATGGCAGAGCCAATACAATTGGTTCCAGCTGCGCCGCAGAGCTGGGCTAAGGACAGGAGCTCACTCTGTCATGTGGGGACCAGGGTCTCGAACCCTGGCCTTCTGGTTAATAGACACAGTGTCTTAACCACTTGTGCCACCCACAGCACATAGCCAAAATACATAACAAATTACAGTAAAATGAACAAAGGCATGAATATTTTATACATTTAAATGATGGTGATTTTCTGAAGAAAGTCATAAGGAAATGCCAAAAACATTTTGATCACCATGTCACATGCAAATCAACATCAGGGAAGACAATTTTAGCCTTCAGTCCAGCAGAGAGAGGTTGAAAGAGTGAAACGTGTTAAATGAAAGAGTTCTGGGCATAACTAAATGGCATTGAAAGAGTGGAAATGTCAGAAAATGAACTGTCAGAAAGTGGGGTCCTGTATAAAGACCACATCATATATTTTACCAATTTTTTACAGTCCAGAGGAGAGCAACACTTGAGTAGCCACCCCATGTACTTGAGGACTGTGCTCATCACAGAGCTGATCTGATGAGGCCAGTCTAATAAACTCCCAACACTGGTAGTAATTATAGCACACTAGTAGTTGCATCACCCTTGGGTAGGCCAACTGGGGCAACTGCCTTGATCCTCACTCTTTCATGACCATAGTATATGGCAAATATAGGGGGAGGGCCTGTACTGAATGAGTTGCCTTGGGCTTGTACCCTCCTGGCATCCATCTAGGGACAGCTCTGTCTGTGTGGACCTATTCCAGGACTTTGTGCTAGTGCCCCTCATCCTATCAACCTGGCAATCTTGGTTGATCACTGAACCAACTTCAGTGTCTTTCTGGTAGTCAGTACAGGTGAGAATATCTGTGCTGATATCCTGCTGTCTTTTTGAAATTGCTTTTCAGCTGACAAACTATGAATATGAAAGCTTTTTCAATATATATGTGGAGAGAATATATTGTATCTGAAGTTATTCTCCTTAGCCCTGAGACCATTTTTGATGTGCCGTAACTGGAATAAAAAGCACAGTAAAAATGTTTTCAAATAAATAGATAAGTTTGAAGGATTGGTTAGAATTGTACCCTATAGTAATTCTCCCAACTCAATACATTCATCACACTTTTAATGCACTATACATATCTATGTACATTACGGCCTGTACATGTATAGATTTCAGCATGGTACTCTGCTTATCCAGCTATTTTCATGATTCTAGCTCTCTCTCTCTCTCTCCCTCTCTCTCTCTCCCTCTCTCTCTCTCACACACACACACACACACACAGAGGCAGACAGACAGACAGACAGACAGACACTTTGTGCACTTTGACTACGTATAGTCAGTTTCTGACAATAAGGGCACAATCCAGAGTAACTACGGGGAGTCCTTGCTCCAGTGTAAGAACAATTTGCTCTGGATTGCAATATGAATTTCCCATAGGTTTTCATTAGATGGTACAGTAACTACGAGTACACATAATGTCTCTTACGTGCTCCCATAGTTGCTCTGGATTGTAGGGCTAGTCTTTCTGACCACAAAGTCCTTTCAATATAGTGGTACCATGTTTTATGAGCTTAATTCATTCCAGAAGCATGCTTGTAATCCAAAGTACTTGTGTATCTAAGTGAATTTTCCCATAAGAAATAATGGAAACTCAGACAATTTGGTCCACAACCCATAAACATTCATATAAAAATGACTAACAAAATGTACCCATGTTGCGGGAGCAAAATACCCCCATTACACATCGCCCCCTCATTACGCATCATCCCCCTATTAAGCATCAACCCACCATGTGCATCAACCCCATGCGAAACATCTCCTCATACACAACATCTCTCCATCAACATTTCTCCATCCACATCATACCCCCATGTGCATCATTCCCCATGAGCATCAACCCCCCATGCTCAAAATATCCACATGCGCACCCTCCCTCTTAGTGCATCAGGCACCGAGCATCAAATTGGCTGGATGTTGATCAGAATATCTTCAATATTAAGTATAGGACAAAAATATGTTGCACCCCTTTTCAGCCCCTTAAGGGTTAAATTTCTAGAAATCAGTTCTAGGTGGGAGTTGCTGTCAGAGAAGGAACACCCTCCCCAAATTTCACATTTCTAGGTCTAGCAGTTTTGGCAGGGCATTGATGAGTCAATGATTTTTCAATTTTATATGTATAGATTACAATACTATAATACAGTGATTTTTCAACCAGTGTGCTGTGGCATGCTGGTGTGACGTGGATGGTCTTCAAGTGTGCCACAATATTTGGAGAAGGTCATTATTAATAGGAAAATTGGGGGATTTGAGCCCCCTACCAACAGCATGGTGTGCTTTGTCAATGGTAAAACAACTGAAGGTGTGCCTGGACAATTTCACTGCCTTGTTGGAGTGCCATGAGATAAAAAGGTTGAAAATCATTGCTGTAATATAATACAAAATAATAAAGAAAATACAATATGTAAAGAAAAATAAAACAAATTAACCTGCACTTAGGCTGAATTCCTGATGCGCACCTAGGCTAGCCTGTCTGACATTTGGGCCAGCCTAATGCCACATAGGCCAGCCTAGCTGCACATAGCTGCACCAACTGCCTGCAGTGTTTTTTTAAAGTAGAGGCTGTGCGCATGTGAACAGCCTCTGTATTGCTCCGACTTCGAGACCGGCCAGTCACTTTCCCACTTTCCCTTTCCCTGACCTGGCCTCCAGCAACAGCGGAGGCAGATGCGCTTGCAGCAATCAGTCTGCGGATGGATGCTCCGCCCCCACAGAGCACTCCGCCTCTCAGACTGGCCAGTCTCAAATCAGAGCGATACAGACGCTGTGCGCATGCGCACAGCCTCTACTTTTAAAAAAACACAGTGGGCAGAGATAGAGAGGCTGTGCGCATGATGGCTGCACATGATGGCTGCTTGGATTGCCGCTCTGGATGTGAGCCGGTCCAAGCAGCTTTATAGTGCCACAAAGCACCACACAAGCCCCCCCCCCCCGACATTTGAATATTGGCCCGAACAGCCTGGATCAATATACAAATTCCGGACAAGTCCAGCCAATTCCGGGCATATGGTCAGCCTGACCTGTGAGAATCCCCTGAAGCCCACCACTGCATACTTCCTATCAAAAGGTGAATGGATGAAAATCCTGATTTAGAGATTGTGATTTAACTACATGCTGAATTGCACCCACTGTAAGAAATATGTAGAGCCATGCAAAACTTATTTCATGGGAGGAAGAGTAACAATCTGGGAAACTGAAAATAAGGTGATACATAAAGCTATTTATTAAAATAGACTACAATTTTTTTAAAAAAGAGCTTTAGGACTATGTTTTGATCTATGACCTAACTGCAGAAGTCCATGTTTACTCCAAAGGGGTTACACTTTAGTTATTTGTTTCTTTCATTTGTAATTATTAAGAGCACATTGATTGGACCACGATACTGCCTCCCACATAAAAACAATCAAATAAAATTGCAGTTAGAAAGTACAAAAAGAAACTAGAGATGATGGCAGTAACTCTATTAGCAAGTGCCTGTAGATTTTGTTTAGAGGAGAAATGGTAAAAGAGACGTCATAAAGTGCGCTCAAAATTTTTGTGGAAGAGATCATCCCAAAAGCAGCATCTGTTTTTCTGTTCTGAAACATGCTTCCAGCTTGTTTTATTGGCAGAGAAAGCACGCCTTCCTAATAGTCCCACATTAAATGGGAGCTATGCTGTTAGGGTACAGCCTCAATGCAGTTTACCACATTCTTCATACAAAGGAAAGAGACATTGAGCACAATCCTAACCATGTCTACTCAAAAGTAAGCCCCATTGTGTTCAATAGGTCTTACTCCCAGGAAAGTGTTAGGATTGCAGCCTAAAGAATCCAAAAGACACTTTCCTGGGATTGACTCTGTAATAATTCACTCCACTTTAGTTCCCAAGAATTGTCCTATCTTTCAACTTTCCACCCACTTCTCAACTCCCACCATGCTTCAATGGTATTTAAGTAACAGAGATAAGGAGTTAAAAAGTGTTGCAACCAATTAAATGACTTCTTTTTCCGTTGTCAGGAACTTCATAGCATTAGAATCATTTGTTCTTTTGTTTGTTCAACTAACTTGTTTTAACCTTTATATCTGACTGTGACTGTTGTCACCATCTGTGTGCCATGTCTTTTTGTGAAGAGGCAAATATTTCAGAATAGCTGTGGTCATTTTGGGAAATTCCACCGTGTGGCTTTTCATGGTAGAGGTATGAGAAAATGTAAGAAAAAATACCTTTTGAACATTGCTTGGGCTTCATGCCTGAGCACTTGGCCTGAGCACTGAGTCAAATGACACTTATCAAAATATCAGCATAACAGTAGGGAAGTTCTGAAATACAGTGGTGTCTCACGTAACAAATTTAATTCGTTCCAGAGGCATGTTTGTTATGTGAAACGTTCTTTACATGAAGCAGATTTTCCCATAGGAAATAATGGAAGCTCAGACAATTCATTCCAGAACCCAAAAATATTCATATAAAAATATTAACTAGATGTAAAAATGATGACAAAACACTGGAATTGAATTCAAAACATGAATTCAATGTGCATGATCCTATGAAGTCTACTTAGGCTGCAATCCTAAAGACACTTTCCTGGGAGTAAGACCCATTTAACACAATGGGGCTTACTTCTGGGTAGACATGGTTAGGAGGCTGCAATCCAAGACATTTTCATCTGCAATCCAAGACATTTTCCAGTGTCTCCCCACTTTCTCCTTCTCTTCATCTTGAGCCTCTCTCTCCCCTGCTCCCCTCTGGCTAGCCCTGAGCTGCTTCCCTCTTCTCCACTGATGTTATCTCCTTCTGCCCAGCGGACGCCCGGCTACAGGAGGAACAGCGCGGAAGTGTTGCTTTTGCTATGGGCAGGCGCACTAGGCAGACCTGACCCTTTTTGAAAGGGCTGCCGGCCAGTGCATCTGCCCCAACTGCCAACGAGTTTGTTCTTTACGTGAAGCACAGATTGTTATGTGAAGCAGAATCCTAGAAAAATTTTTGTTTGTTACGTGAAACATACTTTACGTGAGATGTTTGTTATGTGAGGCACCACTGTAGTACGTGCCACTTTTTAAGTCTTTAGAGAGCAATAATAATGGGATGATTTTTAAAAAACTTTGAAAAGATTAGTTTAGCAAAATTTTATTTTACTGGGCAATATCTAGCCTTACTTATGCATTGGGCCTTGGATCATGACCAAGTTCTCATGAAAGATGATGCTAATATGCGGAGACCCATTTGTCACACAGAAAGTAAAACAGTTGAAAAGATTGTTACAATCTTCCACAAGCACCTGAAATCTGGGCAAATCTGTTTTACCATTGACAAAGCACACACATGTGGCGGTTCAACTCACTAGTCAGATCCCATCAATGCCATTTTTCACCCATTGGAACAGCTGTGTTCCATTGTTGTTGTTGTATTTAAATGATTACTGGTATTTAAATGATACTGTATTTAAATGATTACCAGTGTTGTATTTAAATGATTACTGGTATTCTCATGTATTAAATGTGATTCTAACACTACAACAATGATAATACAGTGCTCTATGTTTCATTACCCTCACCACAGCAATGGCTTCCACTCAGGAAAGGAGAATATGCTATCTCCTTCCACATTTTTCTTCTACCCACATATTCAGCAGGCCCATTTGCCTTTCACATTTTCAGCACAAGGGTCTTCCACACAACTAAAAATCCAGGTTTCTTGGAGAACTTGTGCATGGAACCATCTTGAAGATCTTATGCATGGAAAATTCTATATTATTAGAGGTCCTTTTCATAAGTTCTGCTAAACACAGTTGGGTGCATAGAGATCTGGGGTAGAGCCAATGGGATGATTCTCTTCCCCCATGTTCAGCAAACTTACAGGGTAACCATATAGAATGAAGGACAGAGTACCTCCTCTGTCCTTGATTCTATATGGTCACTCTGACAAACATGTGAAGGCAAAGCATAAAAGAGGTTTGGACTTCTGGATTAAGTTCTACAAGATTAGGAAAATAAAATAAAATAATGCACAATATTTAATACAGAATCTAATTTGGCCTTAAATCCAAATTAAACCCTGGCAATTCCTGATGAAAGTGGAAGCTGAAAAATATGAGCTTATTTTGAAAAGAGACGCACACCATTTTGAGTGCTTCTTTTCAGCAACTCTTTTCCATGTGCTATCCAAGAGACCCTCCACAGATGGGATAGTAAGGATAAATAATTCCCTTTCAGTATGTTATTCTTACATTAAAATGTTTGCTCTTCTGTCCTGCAGAAAATCCTGCTCATGGAAAATAATCCTTTCCCACCCATTAAAATAAACCACATCAAATGTAGCATGTGGGGCGGGTACAAAAGATCAAAAGATAGATTTTACTGTGGGGCCAAATTCTGCCATCAGAAATCAATACATGGTTCCCACCAAAGTCTTCATTGTTGCATGTATCAAGTTCAAAAGGGGTCTGTGTTTAGTAAATAGGTACAAATGACAGCAGAAAGGCAAGAGGCTAATTAAGATGAGTTTAAGGCCTTTGGAATACCACTCTGTCTAAAGAGCAGTTGGGTAAAGGAAAACATAAAAGCCATGCTCCACTCAGAGAGTACAGCCCCAAATAATAAATAAATGTTTTAGAGAGTATGATTAAAAGTTGTACTAATGTTCTGGAATTTTATCATGATGTTCCATTCCCACAAAAAGAGTACAAAGAATTGCATGTTAGATTATGCCTGAAGGAGTGGGCTTGTAATAGTAAACTATAAATAGTGTGCCAGTTTTTCTTTTAAATCTTTGTGGTGGAAAGGTTAAACTCTGCTGCTGCATGACTAAAATACTGTCTCCTATGAAGCCAACTTCAGTGTTATTATTTTTGAAACGAGTCCAGACTCCAGATCCTTTGTGAGAAAGACAACTTCAAAGCTGTTCGTACCAGTTTAAGTTGTAGGGCTTACATATGTAGCTTTCATACCAGTTTAAGTTGTAGGCTGAAACAGGAGGCTTTACTCTTCCAAAAACACTCAGCTCTCTTTTGTTTAAAAGCAAATACTGAGGTAGGATAATTGAGATGAAAGTGGCAATAATCAACCTGGTTGAAAAAGGCTGGAACAGAGGGTTGATTTCAGTGTTGATTGCCACATCAGGAAAGCAGTGGGATTAAGAACTATGTCTTTAAGTACAAAAGCGATAAAAGAGAAGTTAAGGAGGGCCTGTCTGGGTACCATGTTTTTGCAATGAATGAGAACCACAGTAGACACCATACGGCATGCCATTCATTCAGGAGGATTCAGGTCTCCACTTCTTTCACAGTAAGAAAAAATTGGAACTCAACCCTCCTTATAGGCGAATGAGAGACATAAGAACAAGCAAGCATTATTCTTGTGCTTTATTTCATGCTACACATATGTATTTTTATTTAATTTATAAGATTTTATATGGGGAACAATGGATAGAAGTTGACCAAATAAAGAACTGAATTCTTTATTTGTGGCCCTTTTCCAAGGGCCATAGTTGCAAGAGGAAAGGAAAATACATTATCACTGCTTCTCTGACATGTAAATTCCAACTATTTCTTTCATTGCCTAGAACAGCAGGCACCAAATTCCTGTCCACAGGCCAGATCACTTGTGATGTTGGACCCTATGAAATATGGGGCCAGGATCACATAATGCTGCCCTCCTCACAGTTTCTTTCCTTCACATTTGGGACTGTGTGCAGTCTCCTCCAACCCTCTGAGGCCTTTATAAACATAAAATGGATAGATTCCTTTAAGAAAAAGTTTTTTGCCATTCTTGGTAGACTAAATTGCCCACACTATAAAAAAAAACCATATTATTTCTTGCTGCATATTTGTTCTATATGTGTATCTGCTTGGTTATTCTGTGGACATAAATACTTGGGCCAAGCTTGTAACACATTTTTTTCTATGTAACACATTTTTTTCTAATCATCTCAATTTCAGAAAACTGCCATGTGTTTGGAAATTCTGTATAGCCAGCATTTGTGTTGGACTGCGTTGCTTTTTTGGTATGTCTATGTGTTGTCTTAATGATACATACAGAACTATCAGAATTTGAAAATGAACCTTTTCCAAAATTCTTTGGTAGATGTACAGTACACCGAGTAGGCCTTTCAAACTCCACTATGGTCATGACACAATCACACTGAACATAAATCAGTTTTACTTATTTCCAGTATTAGACAGTCATGGGTTCCTCTAACTTTTTCAAAAAAGCATTCACTAATTATTTTCCCATCTTTCACATCCACACTTTCTCATGAACTGAGGCCAATTGGCAGCAATCAGATATACACTTAATATTTTATAGTGTGTGCCTAGGGCCTGAAAGAAGAGTGTTCTGAGGTTTCATTAACTAGCAGTTATAAAACATTTTGAGTTTTTAGGAGGAAGAAATAACTGAGAGCAAAGAAGATTCCAGTGGCTTCCTTAATTTCAATGACAACATGCAACTGCAAATCATTTTTAGTCATTCTATTGACCACAGGTAGAGAATCATGGAGAAAGACAGTTGAGACATGAATGTAGCCAGTAATGGTAAAAGACAAGTTGAATCTAGAGCCATTGGACCCTGCTCAAATGGAGACCTGCTCTGGACCCCAGTGTCAAGTGATTCTGGGGTTTCAGCACAAATCCCCAAATCAGGCATTTTTTTAGTTAAGAGCACTCGAGTCGAGTCAACTTGATTAGACCTAACTCTACAGTTGATTCAGATACCCCTGAACACAATAAGCAAGGACCCTTACCAGATATGGGAGACTCAAGCTGGGAAAACACTCAAGTCTGAGGAGTTCTAATTTGAGTGTTTTAAAGTGTCCAAACTTTTTGTGACTCTAGAGTCTTCAAGTGACTTTAAAAATAGAATTTCAAGACTTGAGTTCAAGTCTTCTGACTCAAGTTCCAATCTCTGTAGCTTATGGATAGAGTACTTAGAAAAGGAAGAAGTGGACAGAGAGGAAGAGGAATAGTAGGGGGGAGAGTGCTAACCTAGAGACCAACAGAAGAGGCCAAGATTAGCACATGATCATGTAAGGGAGCAGCATTTGGCATGCTGCCACAGGCATCAAGAGGTCTTGGGCTGGCCCTGCTTTGCATAGAGAAGGTCCCTATCTAGAGTCTGGCTAGGAAAGTGCCCCATCTAATTGTCTGAAACTCCGGGGACTAGTGCTAGTTAATGAAGTACTGATCCTTGACTGACTATTCTGACTCAACAGAAAGCAACAAGATGAGGTTCCATGGGTGTCTTGAATCAATCTTTAGAAGGCACTTCTGTACTCTTTTTGAAAAAACCAGTTGAGATAGATTATATTTCAGCTGGATTCTGTTTCCATCCATGCTAAACCACATTTCATCCCTACACAAAATCCTAGTGTTACAGAAATCTTGGATTTAACTGGCAAAGCCACTCATCCAAACCAAATTGAACCAAGCCCTTAGTGAACTTTCCTGCTAGGTTACTGTTCTCAAGTAAAATTAAGCGTGTGAATTTTCTAGTATTAGGACTGGCTGGAGTGAGACAGTCTTAGATGAATCAGGGATTTCCTCGGATTTCCTTTGGAATAAATGTGATTAATGATCACCAGATTTTGAGGTTTTTTTAATTTTTAATTTAACAATTAATTTTAACAATTAATTTAACAATTTAATTTTAATTAAACAAAATTTGGAATTTTGTTCTCAACATGGTGTCTAAATTCCACCCTGCTTTTCTTGTTTGTTACTTGCACCTGCCACCATGGTATTCTTCCTCTTCATCATCCACTACAAAGCTCCATCAAAACTAGCCAGACAGGAAGGATCTAGCCACTGAAAGAGCCAATCCGTCCTCTTCCCAATCACTGGAGAGTAATTGGGGATCACAACAGTGACATACCTTCTCCCTCCACCTCCCCTATGTCTTCTGCCAGGAGCTATGAAGGAGGAGGGAAGGAAAGGAGAGGGTGAGTAAGCAGACTGAGAGGGTAGGTGAGCATGGAATGGAGGGGGAGTTCCTACCAATTCACTGTCTTCCCCAGCCTGCCATTCAAAGCCAGTGTTTCTACCTATCGTATGGGTGAGCCAGCGCTACCTCATTCCTTACTGTGTTGTGAAGAAGAAAATATTTTCTATTACCTAATTTCTATTCACATTTTTTTAAAAAAAAAAACCATTGGGGGATGTTTATTAGTAAATTATTCTGAAACATTCACTTTATGTTGAAAGGAAGTATCTATTGTTGATGTAAACAGTTTTGCATTTGCATTAATGGCATCAGATCCAAAAATGGCACCATTTCTATCCTAGCATGTTTCCCAGTTCTAGCATGTTTCCCTAGAAATTTCCCAGTCTTCTCGTCAGTAGAGGAAGATGCGTGAAACCATTCATTTATAGAGGCTGTGCTGTATTTCCAAAACTAAGGCTGCAATCATAAAGACACTTTCCTGGGAGTAAAAACCATTGAACACAATAGGGTTTACTTTTGAGTAGACATAGTTAGGATTGTGCTCTAAATGTGTTTGGGTAAAACTGGTGCCATTTTTGAAGAATGGCAAAAAGAAATAGATCTAGATTTTAAAACAGCGAAATGGGTTTTGGTCTGGGTTATTAAATGATATGGATAAGATGAAAGGAGTTTTCCCCTTTCATTTATTAGGTGACATCACTTTCTACTTTGCTTTTTACACGGAGTTATTTAAACATGCAACCATACTTCCTCCACCTATAAACTAAAGTGGTATGCACGTGCAGGACTGTCCTATGTGCTATTTCCATATATTTTAATTTGCCTTAATTTCATTTGGATCATATTTTGGCCACAGATCAACATTCTCTATATTCCACAGCCAATCGCCTACAATTGCTGTCACTAATAGCCAAATAGACCTGATGACCCAGTTCAGCTAAAATCAGCTCCTGACAGGGAAAATATTGAATGCATAAATTGGAAGAAAGTGTGAAGCTTCTTTTATCATAGTGATTTTCAACCAGTTGTGAATGATCTGGAGGTGTGAGGTAAGAGTTTAGGGGAGGATCGTTTGAATAGGGCCATTGGCGCATGTGAGCTTCCCACTGTGATCAGCATGGTATACCTTAATTGTAAAACAAAAACAAAAAACTGATGGTGCACCTTGACAATTCCAGCATCTCGCCTGTGTGCTGTAAGTTTTAAAAAATATTTGCTCCTGTATCACATAGACATGGAGCATGTCACCTCTGGATTCTAGTCCTCTTCTCCTTTTTTTATGAACATATTATCTCTTAGAATGTCTCTCAACAATCCATTTAAATGATAACCATTTAAATTCATTCCTTCCACCTGAATGAAGATGCCCCATTAGATGCCAAGACCATGCCATAATGAATCATGATGTGACAAAAGGTTCAAATGTGCAGGCAACCAATGTGATAACCATCACTGCAGGAATAATCCATCACTTAGCAATATCTAGTACCGTTATCAGCCCTGCCTTCAATACAGACAGAACTGCAGACTTCCACATTACCTTTGTGACGAAGAACAAATTTGCCACAAGAAATGTCATTTGGTGATGAGTTATCTTCTGTCAGTTTGCAAACTGATCAAAGGATTTGTTGAAATATTCATTCCCACAATTTGAAAAAAATAATTGTTAGAGCTTGATGGATAAATGGAAAAGATTTGCCACAAGAATATACTAGAACTGGCAGTCTCAAAAACAGATAAAAAATTGCATTTATTTTCATACCAATTAAATACCAATAATTTAAAAAAAGAATCAGCCCAGAAAATAAAAATAAAAACACAAAAATGAAAATAAATGCAATTTATTGCTGTGTGAAAGCTTTCCGTCCAATTAATGTACTGAGAAATGCCTAGTGCCACTGTGCGTAGTGCAGTGGTCTTCGGTCATTTTGTCCTGGGACATCCCCCCTTTCAACTTTTGAAATATGTCCAGGAGCGCCCTGTCAAGCTTGGTACCCCCCCATCAAGGGCACAATGCTAAAAAAATGGACATGCCATGGAAAAATAGGATATATAGTCACCTTCCCCTCCAAGCCCCAGACTCTCTTCCATTCCCACTGTCCCCAACTCCCGCATGCAGTAACATTTCTCTCTCTCTCTCTCTCTCTCTCTCTCTCTCTCTCTCTCTCTCACACACACACACACACACACACACACACACACACAAACACAGAGTGGGGGCTCTACTGTGCAGCTTTAAGGCTGCAGCAGCTCCCCCAATGTCACGCGCTTGGCAGCCTTGGATGATCACTGTAGTTGCAGGACTGGACCAAGATGGTGATCCCTCATAAGAACATTAGAACAGCCTCTACTGGATCATGCGAAAGGTCCATCTAGACCAGCTTCTGTATCATGCAGCAGCCCACCAGATGCTTCAGGGAGCACATATGACACCAGCATCTGGCATTTTGAGGTTATCCATCTTCTACACACACCCCTCATATCATAACCCGTGATGGTCCTTTCCTCTAAGAATCTGTCCAATCCCTTATTAAAGGCTTTGAGGCTAAATGCCATCACCACATCCTGTGGCAAGAAGTTCCACAGACCACCTTCACCATTTATGAAACCCCTGGAAGGAGGTGGCAACCCCCCCCCCCAGGTGTCCCGACCCCCAGTTTGAAGACCACTGGCCTAGTCTGAAACAGATGCTGAAGACAAAGACCAGCCATTCTTCACAGAAACTAATCAATGGTTCAGTTGCCACTATCTTTAGGCAGATATATAATGTATCTCTGGGTGGACTCACTCTATATAAAGGTCAGTTCTGTCCTAGATACCAATATAGCCTTGTACAATGAATCTATTTATGTCTAGAAATGGTGCTGCCAGAGACTTCTCATAATCCTAACATGAGGTACAATTACAAATGCATGAACAATCTTTCTTGATATATTATTCAACAATAAATTCTACCACTAAAAATACATTATAAAACTGAGTCAAAATGAGTCCTAGTTCTAATCACTAGGACTAATCTAATGAGTTCTAGTTCATACGCCTCCTATGATGCCTGATCACAATGTCAAAAATATCTTTGTCCCTATTTTTACACTTCTTCTTTCTGTACTTTTCTTTACTCAAAGCCTACTTCAGCCTCTCCACAAAATTTATACAAAAACTGATTTTTCCCATGACTTATCACAAACATAAGGTGCATATTTGACCAGTATGTCCAGAGGATGACTTTGTCAGGATGTATTTTCATATTTCATTTAAAACATCTTCCACAGTGTCTCAGTTTTCAACTATTTCTCTTGCTTCCAACTACTCAACAGGTATCCAACTACTCAATACTAACTATTCAGGCACCACTACCCCAAACTGAATTTTTTTTATGGCTAGATGAAATGTTTTGCATGTGCCTCAAGTTTCCTCTGATCAGATTCCTCTCATCCAGAATTGATAAATACTGGTACCATAAGGCTGATGGGAATGCAGTCTCCAAATTCTCTCAGAAGGTTCAGAAGCATGTTTTCTTACACAAAATGGCTTCTTTCACAAGTCCATCTTAGGGACCCACATTACAGCTTTACAAATGTTTCCAGCTCATTAGATATGACAGGGCATGTTCTCAGAGTGTCATATGATACCCCAAAAGCAGGTTATAAGATAAGGAAAATTATGTCCTTAGCTCACATTCTGGAGACACCTTTTTTTAAATGTCCATGATGACTACACATGCCCCATAAATTTTTTTTGAACAAGGAATGTTGATCACTAATTTCAGTGTAGAGATGGAATAACAAGTGATGTGTTTGCACCATAGATACTTAGATACAAACTGACAGACTGCAATGTATGTATGTATGTATGTATGTATGTATGTATGTATGTATGTATACATATACGTGAGCCCAATCCTATGCATGTCTATTCAGAAATAAGACCATGATCGTGAACAGAACTTATTCCCTTATATCGAACAGAATTTATTCCCTTATATCAAACTATCAAAAGAAGTCCCCATCTAAGTTGAAATTTGGAATACTGAACTAGCAGTACAGGAAAGAGAAGAACATTTAAATGGAAGGCAGTAAAATTCCATAGATGCAAAATTTTGCTCATAGAAATCTATAAGAAAAAGGCAACTAGAAACAGTGGCAGATATGAAGGGCTACCATGCTAAGGCCCTGAGATTGCTGCAAATCAGCACATGCAAAGAAGTCATAGAATCATAGAATCATAGAGTTGGAAGGGACCTAGTAGGTCATCTAGTAGCAGGAAATACTCCTGCCTGTAGCAAGAAATACTCCTAGAGCATCCCCAACAGGTGCTCGTCGAGCCTCTGCTTGAAGATCCTCAGTGAGGGAGAGTCCACCACCTCCTTTGGCAGTCTGTTCCACTGCCGAACCGCCCTCACTGTCAGGAATTTTTTCCGGATATCCAACCGGAATCTCCTCTCTTGCAGTTTGTACCCATTGGTTCTAGTTCTGCTTTCAGAAGCAGCTATGAACAAATTGGCCCCTTCCTCCATATGACAGCCCTTCAGGTATCTGAAGAGGGCAATCATGTCTCCCCTCAGCCTCCTCTTCTCCAGACTGAACATTCCAAGTTCCCCCAACCTTTCCTTGTAGGGCTTCCCTTCCATCCCACTGATCATTCTTGTTGCTCTCTTCTGGACTTGCTCCAGTTTGGCTGCATCTTTCTTAAAGTGAGGTGCCCAGAACTGAACACAGTACTCAAGGTGATGTCTGACCAATGCTGAATAAAGAGAACTTCTCGCAACTTGGAAGCTACAGTCCTCTTAATGCAGCCTAAAATGGCATTTGCCTTCTTTGTAGACACATCACACTGCCGACTCATGTTCAGCTTGTGATCCACAGCTACTCCAAGGTCCCGCTCACATGTGCTGCCAAGCCAAGTATCCCCCATTTTATACTTGTATTTTTGGTTTTTATTTCCTAAGTGCAGAACCTTGTACTTCTCCCTGTTGAAATTCATTCTATTTGTTACAACCCAGTATTCTGGTTTATCCAGATCCTCCTGGAGGTTTCTCATGTCTTCTGTTGTGTTTGCTACTCCTCCCAGCTTGGTGTCATCTGCAAATTTGATCAGGCTCCCCCGTATCCCTTCATCCAAGTCATTAATGAAAATGTTAAAGAGAACCGGGCCCAAGACAGAGCCTTGGGGTACCCCACTTGAAACTGACCTCCAGGTTGACACAGAACCATTTACTAAAACCCTTTGTGTGCGGTCGTTGAGCCAGTTGCAGATCCACCTAACAATTGCCTCGTCTAGCCCATATTTTTTCAACTTCCCAATTAAAATGTCATGTGGGACCTTGTCAAATGCTGAAGTCAAGATAAATGACATCCACAGCATTGCCATGTCCAGTACGCTCGTAACCTGATCAAAAAAGGAGATCAGATTTGTCTGGCAAGATTTATTCTTGGTAAATCCATGCTGGGTTGTTTTGATCACCGCGTACTTGTCTAGATGTGCACAAATTGTGTGTTTTATGATTTGTTCTAATATCTTGCCTGGGACTGAAGTCAAACTGACTGGTCTATAATTTCCTGGGTCTTCTTTTTTCCCCTTCTTAAAGATTGGGACTACATTTGCCCTCTTCCAGTCCAGTGGCACTTCTCCACTCCTCAAGGACTTCTCAAAGATGATCGACAAAGGCTCTGCAAGGAGATCTGCCAGTTCCTTAAGAACTTGAGGATGCAGCTCATCAGGTCCAAATGACTTTAATTCATTTAGGCCAGTTAAGTGGTTTTGAACCAGTTCTTTGTCATATGCATTTAATTTTCAGACAACCTTCTACAAAGTACCATGACTTTTTATGACTGCATAGGAAAATGCACTTATCTTCCATTGTTATGCTGGTCTTGTGGGTCAAACCCTTTCCAGCATGAAGAGATCTGCCAAGCCTGTACTGAGCAATGAAGACCCTCCAGAGATTCTTGGCAGACAAGGCAGATCTTGGCATCAGCTCTGAGTTTGCATAAAAGGAAAAAAAAGTCACATTTTCAACTCCAGAAGACAACCTCAGAGTCCAGGCACAGTCCCACCCCTGAGGCCCCTCATCTCCTACTCAGTTGAAGTGTCCCTTCAGTCTTACTCAACTCCTTAAAAATCACAAATAGGGTTATTTGATGCCTCAGAATTTCACTCACTGACTTCCATCAGTTAAAAAAGGTAGTTGCTGGATATCTATCCCACTGTTTATCAGTCTCTGCTAACAAACCAGGGGAGAACCTTTTGCTCTTGGTATTTTTGTTCACTACTGAAAGAAAACAAGCCGCATTCCTTCCGTGGGCCAGTTCTATTCTGAAATGGATCCAAGACACAGACCTAAAGAGTCAGGATTTAATCCCTACTATTTGATTCCTATTACTACTTGATTGATGTGATTCCTCACACCAATTTTGGAATCATATTCATCAGTTGCTTTTATATGAGAATTTTAGGACAGACATGTGAAAGGAAAAAAAGACTGTGCTGTTTTGTGTTTGTATACAAAAGGTTATTTTTATTAACTGAATGCAAAAATTGACATTTCCAGTTTTTGGCTGAAAACTAGCAGTGTCATTTTGTCTTCCAGAAGCACTTCTGAGGATTGGAGAAGATGGGCCTCTGGGGAATGTCCCTTAGGTGTATGTCCTCATATGGGTGCACCGATATCGGCATGCCATAGAACATACTTTTGGTGGAGTGGATGGCAACGCAGTGCTGCCTTCAAACCCAGCCACCTGGGACATTTGCACCCATTGTCATCCTCATGTACACTATTGAGCATGAACCTTTACACCAAAACCAGCTACTGCTATGCCATTGCAAAGTGCTTTATGTCTCACAACAGCAAACTTTGGGGCAACACACATTCTCCCATATTGTGCCATTATGCATGCTGCCAAGGCTGTGGGTGGCGCAAGTGGCTGTGGGTGGTGCAAGTGGCTAACACACTGTGCCTGTTAACCCAGCAGGCCAGGGTTCGAGACCCGGGTCGGCCCCACAAGACAGGGTGAGTTCCTGTCCTTAGCCCAGCTCTGCGACACCAGATGGATCCAATCGTATTGGCTCTGACTTTTCATTGGACTAATTCAGTGGCGTGAAGAGGGGGGATTTGCTGCTTGGGTAACAGCCTATCCTCCATAACAATCTAACCCAGGCTTTCGTGCTTTGCATGCAGCGTATGCAGCGCCGAGCACAATACCATAGTCTTCCAAGACTGACGGAGGCCTGCAAGCTGCCAAGGTCAGGCATTCACACAGGACTTAGGTGAGCTTCTCTTTCAAATCAAGCCCACAGAACATTTTCAGTCACCTTTAAAATATATTCACCCATTTTTTTCGCCCACCTCACATGCATGTTTTTACAAAGCTAATTTCATCCTAATGTTTATCATACTGAACTAGAACACTAATGTCCGTTAAGGTTGCTGAAAACCAGATGTTTTCTATCCCCCATGAAAAGTTAAACTCAGGGCATTGCTATGTGACTAAGCAAACATCCTTCCATCTGGGGTTACACAATTTCAGTAAAGCAGGCAGGATAGAAAGTGGCTGAGCTTAATGATATCCTTCATATCCTTACAGAGGATGCAGTGGGACAGTATTACATTTCATGAAGCAAGAAAAAAGTGGTGCCGTACAAGAGGGTAAAGGAAGCAAGGGACAAGTGAAACATAGGCTCTGCTGCTGCTAATCCAGTTAACCAGCACAACTTCAAGATGAGGGAGGTGCCAGAGTTTGGCACAGAACAGGCAGGGAAAGTCAGAGAGGCTTAGGCTGCAATCCTAAAGACACGTTCCTGGGAGTAAGACCCACTGAACACAATGGGGCTAACTTCTGAGTAGACATGGTTAGGTAGAGGAGTTCAATCTACATCTTCAAAACTGGGTAGACATGGTTAGGTTAGGCTAGTTCAATCTACATCTCCAAAACTGTAGCTATTTTCAGTGGATATGAAAACAGGGATTCTGCCTGCTTGTATTTGAAAGCTGGAATAAAGTCTTTGTATGTTCGTGCAGGTACAGAATGTGTACAGTGTGTGCACATTGTGTGTACAGAATAAAGTCTTTGTGTGTACAGATTTGCTCATGATAGATCTTTCTACAGATAGTATATGCATGGAAGGAAGAAAAGCCATAATATCAAAGCTGCTGCAAGATCCAGGAGGCAAGCATTCATTGATGTCAAGGGCTGTTTCTTTGCTGCAAATGATGTCAGTTTTGGAAACACTATTTTTTCACAGTTATGGTGCAGCAAGGAAGCAATTTGTACACTGCAGTTCTGACAATTGTCACTCCCCTACTAACTACTATTTAACTTTTTAACAAATATTTTGGAACAATTATGCATTTAACATCAATTTTCTTTGGCGTTTAGTCATGCGGACCACATGACGGTGGAAACTTTAGATAATGCTGGTTCTTTGACCTTGCAATGGGCATTAGAGTCGGTTGGTGGATGGGTATGATTTTAATTGTTTTTATCTAATTTTAAGATGCTGTGCAGTTTTTTAGATGTTTTTAAATGTTTGTAATTAATGTGATGATTTAACTAGTTATATCAACATGTTAGCAGCATTGAGTCCCGCTTGCAGGAGTATAAATTTGTTAAATAAATAAATTTAACATGGTATTGTTTTAAAATACACTAACTTTAAAAACTTTGGCTGGGAATGGTGTCACCGGCTTGTGCATGTCACCCAGTGAGACCCATAACATGTTAGCAACCTATTTACACCACTGCTATTAACTCATTTTCAAGCTGGTTTCTTTTTAAAAAGACAAGATCTAGATTTGGATTTTTTTTTTTTTGTCTCCAAGTTCCAAAGGAATCAGTAAGGAGTCACATTCAGAAAAGCAATACCAATGCAGGATCAAGAAACACAATGTCTCCTGGACAGCTTCAACTTCCAGAATAAATGGTATTTGCTGCCTAACAGATGTGAGCCTAAATCCAAAAACCAGGCACTGATAGACTCATTTCATTTGTTTCCCACATTCTGCTGAAAAATCATCCCTATGTTAATTGCATGGTTTGCATTTGACCTGTTCTTGACCTAAAAGCAAGATTATCTGTCGCCTATTTTGAAACCATGGACTAAATCCAGTTGCCCACACTTTTATTTATTTGTTCTACAGATTACATGCTGAATAAAACTGCTCTGTTGCCTGCTTTACAACATATGATAGTAATCATTAAATCTTTTTTGTGGAGAGCACTGAATATAATGTATGGTCAAAATTTTGGAAACAAAATTCCACTGAGAAGTTTTAGTCAAAACTTCTGCTTATAATTTGAAAAGGAGCATTAAATAAGTGAAAATACACTATTAAATCTTGGAAGAAATGAGGCACATTTCCAAGCAAAAGGCTTTCAAAACATTTAATATCAATTACCACCCTCTAAAAATATTTTTAAATATAGCAATTGTGCTATTTAAGCAATCAAATCAATAAGACTCGAAAATATCTCGACATTATTCTGATTTAGGCTGAGCTGCTGTCATTTGGAATTAGGACAGTAATCTTTACTAATCTGAAGGTATTTAAGATTAATGTGGAATAATACTGGAAATATCTCAGCAAATAATTTAATACCTCGGACCAAAACTGCATTCACAGAAAGGTCAATGGGTAGAATTTATTAATACTGATTTACGTGTACAAGCTGATATTATAGTCTTAGCCCAAAGAATTCCAGTTTTTCTGCTATTTTTATCTTTTTTAATATGCAGGTGGTCACATTTTACACCCCAATAATTCATCAATCTATTTGTAAAAAAGAAGAAGGGGTTGAGATACAGATAAGCCATCTTTGTACCCTGCCACAACAGAAGAACATTGAGAAATAATGCATCATAATCATTTATTTCTCTCAACTACATCGTGTTTTGTTAAACAATGATTTTCAACGTTTTAGGGACATTTACTCCAAGTAAATATTTGCAGGGGATGGACAGGAGCAGTAAAAATGTTTGCACATTTATGAACTTTCCATTGCTTAGGGAGTGCTGCAGAGGGAACCTCACACCTCCTTCTGCCGTCCTCGTAATTACATAATCTTGGAGACCATGTCACTGCTCTTGCCCCTTCCCCCGTGCCTTATAAGGACAAGGGAACCTTTACCGAACTGGGCGTGAGGGGTTGCAGCCCTCCAGTTTGAATACCACTGCATTAAGACATACCTTTCTTTTCTAAAACAGATGTCAAGGCTATCTCTTCATTTTCACTGAAAATAAAAAGCATATCAGCCACCTTGAATTTTCTGAATATTTTTTTAAAAACTCTTGCTACAAAAAACAAAACCAAGAGTGACTGATGGGTTGGAATATGGATCTTTAATTTACTTTTCAGAGCTAATAGATATTTAATTCCTAGTTGGGGTAATGGAAAGAAAAACTGGCCCTCTTTAGGTCTAGCCATTTTGGAATGGCACTCATTTAATAGCCACAGGGTTGGACAAAAACAATATGCCAGATTCAGGAAGGTACAGTATTTATATTCCAGTTAGACCACCATTGGAGCCTAGATGGAAGCCACATGGTCTATTTCAGCATAGAAAGTTTGTCACAGTTGTTTATTTCATAGGGTTGCCATAATTCTCTTCCACAAAACCAGGGCATGATCCCCTGTCAAACTTGCAAGTATGTGAATGCAATCCCTGAAAATTGGGACAGTCCCAGTTTTGGAGTACATATGACAGCCCTATTATTTCATCAAATCTAGCCTTTCTTCACCAAGTATTAAAATGTTTTCATTTTTGCTTATTCACATATAAAATACATGCTCTAGTCCATTAGATCAATTTCTGTCTATACTGATAGCTACTCAGAAAAACTTTAGGGAGACACCACCTTCCATACAAACACCTGCATTAGCATACAAATGAGTATTGTTATGCTGGCAGGAGAATTTGTTATTTGCTTTCAGGTTTATGATGGCTTATCAGAAATAATGAATCATCAACACACAGAGCTTTTGCATAAATGGTATACTAAAAATGCGATGTTGCTGAGTAAATATGTAAAATCGAGAAGTAAATGAAGAACTTGGGCAATGACAAAGATTTGCATTCAGTTACTATCAAAACCACTAACTGCGATGGTTGTTAATAAGCCACATTTAGGTTAAGACAGTGATTGCTGAAACTTATTTGGAAAGCGAATGGGCAGGGTTTCTGCTCTCTGGAAGGATATAACGTTGAGATAAGAATTCAGGATAAAGTCACATAGAGCATAATCCTAACCATGTCTACTCAAAAGTAAGCCCCAATTTGTTCAATGGTTCTTACTCCCAGGAAAGTGTCTTTAGGATTGCAGCCATAATCCAAAACCAAATGTGAGGTTGTGTTGTATTAATGGATAGGAAACTGTACTGCCTGCTTCTGGTCAGCTGACCCTTCCCAGGCTGGTCTAGAGCAGTGGTTCCCAAACTTATTTGGCCTACTGCCCCATTTCCAGAAAAAATATTACTTAGAGCCCCTGGAAATTAATTTTTAAAAATTTTAAAAATTTAAATTTTAAAATTCCTAAGATTACTCTTTCACAGGCAGTACTGTATGGAAAACCAAAGGACTGCCCTTAGCCCTGTGATTGTCAGCCTTTTCAACTCAAGACACACTGACAAGGTGCTAAAATGGTCAAGGCACGTTCACCTTTCACACAGATGCCACACACACCTGGCTCCACTGCTCCCCTGGATCCAATTGCCTACAAGCTCCCTTGAAGGGGGGAACTCCAGGAGGTGAAGGAGTTTCCTTCAGGGGGAGCCCAGAGGAAATGTGGACTCAGGGTCTTACTTAACACAATGCTTTTTTTAACACAAGGGGGCTTTCTTCTAAGTAGACATGGGGGATCCTCTGCATAGAAGAGGGAGATCTGCATGATGCATAAAGTCTACTTAGGCTGCAATCCTAAAGACCCTTTCCTAGGAGTAGGACCCATTGATCACAGTGGGGCTTACTTCTGAGTAAGCAGCAGCAGGAGCTGCTTTGCCGGCACTGTGGTGGTGGAGGAGGAGGAGGCAGGGTGCCGGAATGGAAAAGTTGAGCCTCTGCCTGGTTTGGCTCCCACCCCCCTCCTCCTCCACCATCACCACCACCAGTGAGCCCAGCAGCCTGACTAAGGCTGCAATCCTAAACACATTTTCCTGGGAGTAAGATCCATTGAACACAATGGGACTTACTTTTGAGTAGACATGATTAGGATTGTGCACTTACTGAGGCTCTGGGCAGCAGGCTACAGGAGGAAACAGAGAAGCAAGGTGCACAGACTTCTTCACGCACCTGTGGCCATCACCGCCCCCCTAGATTGCTGCAGCGCCCACCAGGGGGCGGTGGCGCCCACTTTGGGAATCACTGGTCTAGAGCATTGACTTTCAACCTGTGTGCCATGGCACACTGTGAGCGGTCTTCAGGTGTGCCGTTAGAGTTTAGTAAATTTATTTATTTATTAAACAAATATCATTATTAATAGGTTTATTGAAGAATTGAAACCCCCCCCTCCACCAGCAGCATGGTGTGTTTCATCCATTGTCCCAAAATTGATGGTGTACCCTGGCAATTTTAGAACATGGTCAGGTTGTGATGAGATGGAAAAAGGTTGAAAATCACTGGACTATTAAAAAAACAATGTCAGTCTCCATGAGCCTTTTGCTTCATTTTCAAATCAAGCCGGCAGCCATTCTGAATAACCACTGACTTCTTGTCTATAAATATCCTTTATATTTGTGTATATTAGAAATATTTTTATATGATTTTTTTAAGTAATTCTGATATTTATTATCACTTTGTTTTAATTTTCTTGAAATGTTTAAAACTTTAAAACAACGTAGAACACCATTCAGTGGAGACCACACATTCAGTTGAATGTCCATGTGTTAACCAAACACAGGTCATGGCCATTGTCGTTACTCTTAACTAAATAGATAGCAGCTATGATCCAGTATGTTCACTCCTGTTTTTAACATGACCAATGTATGATGCTGAAAACCTATAATTTATTAAAGTCAAAGGGATCAAATTAATTTACTCTGAGGGTGGTCATTACTGTGGTAATTAAATTTCTACTTCTAAAACAATTTCTTTTTTCTTTCCCAGATAATCAAATTGGAACCCATAGTAAGTCTGCAGATTTTTCTGGCCAAAACTCTGTCCCACACTAAGATATATTTCTTGGAAACTGAAAGAGTTGGGTACAGTTTCAGAGGAATGAGTTTCCTAAACATTTAAGCTGAGTGCTGCTATCTATGTACATTATCTGGTATCAGTTGATCCAATTGTTTTGTTGCAAAAAGATTTCCAGCGAAGCTTGTGAACTTGTTACCCATTAGGACAGTATTTTATGGAAACAGACTGAAAAGTTAGAGGTAAGAATGTGCAATTCTAAGAAAATAAAATAATGCCTCAATTGGGAATAGATTGAGGGCTTATAAGACAACTTGAAAAAAATGAGAGACGCTTCTCTGATAAGTAACCTTTCCTTTTGAACAGCTTCTCCTTTCATTCATGTCACATCGTTCTTGCTCTGTGCCTGCATTCTCTGAGCATGAATAAAAAACCTAATTTAATGGAACTTCCACACAAGATATTCCAGTGGGATTGCTTCCAGTATTCTCTTCCAAGTAAAATGATTCAGTGCAGACATGCCAAGATTTTTAAAACAATGATTTACAAAGACACTTCTCATTCATTTCTAAGGTACCCAGGGCCATTGCTAAGGGAGCCAGTATGGGTGTTGGCCCCTCTGAGCCAGCAGTCTGCTCCTCCTAGAATTTTTCACAGACTTTTTTCACAGGTTTTTTTTTCAGCCTCTTCTCCTTCAAATTGATGTCCTCAATTTTGGTTTTTGTTCCCTGAGCGTTCACTCCTCCCTACAGTCTGGTCCAATCAGGTCAGGTCAAGGCGAAGGAACAATCAGCAATCCCCTTTTCCACTACAAGGGGGAGAACAAAGCCTGCTGGCTCCCCTGTCTTTCCAAGGAGGGCCAAGAAAGATTATGCCCAACCCACTGCAGGGACCTAAAGCCTGCTTCTTACCTTTGCTCTCCTAGCGTCAGTTGGTGTGAGTTAGAGAATATTCTATTCTGGATCATGCAAATAAAATATTACAAAGCTATTGATGTTGGACTTGGAGTGGGGTGGGGAGAAATGTTTCTCTTTGAAGAAACCCTGGATGGGTTTCTGCTTTTAGATATGTTTTTAAATTTAATGCTTGCTTGGAGGGACAGGTGAATCCTTCCCTGTTGAGGCACCACATAGGATCACCTGGGGATTTTTCAAGGCTTTTAGAGTTCATTCAGTGCAGCACTTCTATGCTATGGGGTGTGTGTGTGTGTGTGTGTGTGAGAGAGAGAGAGAGAGAGAGAGAGAGAGAGAGAGAGAGAGATCCTTACATATAGACCACATGGGATCATCTGGGGCTTTTCCTGGCTTTTAGAGTTCATTGAATGCAGGACTTCTTTGTTGGGGGAGGGAGGGGGGGAGGGGAGGGAGGGGGGGAGGGGAGGGGGAGGAATCCTTACATACTGTATAGGGGACCACATGGGATCTGGGGCCTTTTCTTGGATTTTAGAGTTTATTGAAAGCAGAATTTCAATGCTGATGGGGTGGTGGAGAAAGATCCTTAAATATAGGGGACCACATGGGATATGGGGGTTTTTCTGGCTTTTGTGCTTTTATAGGGATGCGGGCCTATATATTGATTTGGTGTGCAAAATGAAAAGATAAGTTGCATGTTATTTCTATATAAACAAATACATACTACATACAGAAATTCATTTATTTTATGCAACTTATTTTTATATTGTATAGTTATACAACAGTATAGATACTTGGCATAAATGTCCCCCTTGAAGCAATTGTCCCATCCCCCCTTCTACAATCCTGGCTATGGCCCTGGATGTACCTTTTGCAAGACAGCTGACACTTGCTCGGTAAGACCTGATTTTGCCATATAGATTTTGCCATTATACTGAAAATTAAAAGCAACAGAAATATGCATAAATTATAATGACAACTTGTTATTCTCTTGCACAAGAAATAACCATGTTTCAGCAATGCAGGAAAATGATGTGCCCAGTATTCTTTGTGTATTTTGTCAAGCATTCCAATATATTATTCCAGTTAATACCTGGTTCTTAGTTTTAATTCCTTCTCAAAGAAGTTAGGCATCTGTACCTGCTTCCACATGCATGAGACTGTCAGGTAATTTGGCTGATCATAACTCCTGAAATAGATATGCTATCCGTTTATATAATCTCCTGAAAAATATGTGGTGGTTAGGACAGAGAAATAATTATAGGATAAACAGCAGTACCACAGAAATCTTTGCAGACCATATTCAGGCATAATTCTTGAAACTGACAAAGATCATGATGACCTGAACTTATTTTGAGGTGTGGTGAATGTACTAAGTATAGAGCCATTTTTAAGGCGCACACTTCACAAAAAGTCATAATGACATAGTTGCATTAGTAGTTAATCCTAATTATCTTGCAATGGGTGAGGGTAGATTGACCCAAACATTTAAGGACTGACCTTAATTGTCATATTGAACAGCTAATGAAATACTTTGACCTTAGATCATAACACAATATAGTACAAGCCGAGTTCAATATCAGTGAGAGACAAAAACCACTTCTGCCATTACCAATTTATTGTGAAGTAATGTCTCTGATGCTAATCTGTCTTTGAATAATTCAAGTGGATACTTTGTGCAGAATAAGCCTGATCATCCAGCTCCTTAACCCCCAAGAAGCTCTTAGATAGTCAATCAAACTAGTAACCCTGTTTTGCATTTTTTTCCCTCAAGGTTCCCTCAAGGACTCGCCATATGAAGTTACAGAAACCATATAATGTATTTAACAGAAAACACATGGTTATTTGATTCAACAAAGTGCAATTAGGATATACTTCTTTATGAACACTGCTATGGAATCTTTATTTTATGACACGTTTCAATTAGGCCAGTGATTTTCAACCACTGTGCCATGGCACACTGGTGTGCCGCGGATGGTCTGTAGGTGTGCCGCAGGACTTTGGGGAGGGTCTTTAATAATAAGCAATTGGGAAAAGGAAACTGATTCATTGCCTCCTGCATCCTAACTAATTAGGATTCATTAATTACCATGGTATATAATTGTTTTCGTATAATGTTAAAATAGCTATTCATGGGATTCTCAGAACCAAATGTGCAGTTGGGGAGTCTCTACCTGTATACCCAAATTTCATCTTTATTTTTTTTCCTACTAATGTGCAGATATAGTGCCCTTGAGGGGGAGATGTAAGGGATACTTTATACCTGGGGCAAGTGTCTAAAGGAGGACCTGGGAGCCAAAGGAGATGGACAGGTAATTTCCTGGGATCTCAGAAATAATTGCATAAATTATGTGAAGATTAGCATTCACAGTTTTATGACCCAGCATAGTTTTAAATATCATAATTTGTAGAAATTATGATCAATTTATCATAAAAAATTATGGTCCAGTGAAGAAGTCAAAAAGAAACTTTGTATCGCCATAAGAAACCTGATAAAATTCCTCTGAGGACCCATGCGCTTGCACTTCTGAACACTGAAACACTGTGCAAAAGAAGTTTGTTCCAGCCATATATCACATCATAAATATCACTGTTTTATCAATGTGTGCATATGTGTCTCATAATGTACAAGAAGAAAGACTCAAAGGTTTCAATCCTGACCTCAAGTAAGTCTGGTCTCTAAGACCTGGCACAAGGCCTGTGCTTACCAGGGGACGTCGCAAAAGTGCCGTAAGACACTTGAACGCCACTTCTGGGAGTTAGGCCATTCCACAGACATGCACTCACCTTCCTTGCCTCCCTACAACACCACAGAAATGAAAAGACCAAAGAGTTGTGTTGATCTAGGTTAGGATTGCACCCAAAAGAACTGAAAGTCTTATATTCAGTCCTGACCCAATATTAAGTATTTTTAACATCCTTTTCTTTTACCCCTCATCTGCTCTTAATATCTAACAATCAGGAACATTTAGAAAAAAAGCATTTCCCTATTATTTTTTTAGACATTACCCCACCCACAGAAGAAACTCTATATTTTTCACCACTGTGACTAAAGGCAGATTAATCTTTTAATGACATTATCTGGAATGAAACAAGAAGGTTGGCTACTGCCACAAATGACTAGCCAGAAGACAGAAATGGAAGATCTTTCCACGAACAACTTCCAGACCAGTCTGGCTGAGCACACTAAACTTTTCTTTTTTATAAAAGAATTAACTTTCATCCAAAGAGCTATCGTATGTATTGTCTCCTGGCCATACTGTTTCCTGGCCACACCATTGTGTGGGCTTATACTCTTGGCTAACTTTCTACTTGAAAGCAGGCCTAAACAGGTATTATGGTTACCATTGGTTTGCCTACTAAATTTGTCATGTGCCAGACTTGAGTGAATTTATTTATTTTATTTATTTATTTACAGGATTTGTATTCTGCCTTTCTTGGCAAAGCTGACTCAAGGCGGCTAACAAACATCAACGATGTACATAAAAACATTTAACACATTAAAAAATTTAAAATGACCCATCACCCAAAAAATTATCATAAAATCCTTGGCTAAAATCATGGCTAAAAACTGTTAAAAACACAACACCCCCAACCTCTTTATTTTGCCCACAAGAATGTTTTTAGGCCCTGCTGAAAACTGTATAAGGAGGGAATAGAAGTGGGCAGAAAACAAAATAGCATTTCTTTGTGATTTGCCAAAGTTGCCAAAGTTGCCAACCACCCCTGAACACCCCAAGAGCTGACCTTGGGAGCTGTGAGGTCCAATGTAAAACATTTCTGTGCTCCCCCACACACACACACAACACAGAGACCCAACATATTAGAATGTGAGGCAGTAGCAATACCTGGACATGAGAACATAACTACCAACTAGTGGGGGCAATTTTGAGTCAATCAAGCCCAGGGTGAGCCAGAGGGCCATCCTTCAGCAACACTCCACTTGTACTCTCCTTGTAAGAGCATATAAGATTCCATGCCAAAGTGTAATTAATTACAGGTCCAGCCTTTTTATATACTAATTTTTTATTCACAGATTTGACTCAGCACGAATGGCCACTGAAAATCAGTTTTAAAAACTGCTTTTCCACTGTTGTAGAGAGGCAGTCATGGAAGCTGGCCTGATGCTCTTGAGCATGCAAGGTGATTTGTGGGGGCAAGTGAGAGTTAATCTTGTGGAAAGTTTGGACCATAAAGGGGGCAGTTTGGGGATGGGGATTTCAGTGGAAGAAATGCATGCCAGTCCCTCTTTTCTGGCCCAATGTGGTGCAAAATAGCTCACTGAAGGTCTGAGAGTCAGGTGGCTATTTTTACGACAGACGATAGACATGTGGGACTCGGCAACAGACACAAGACAACAGACACATGGGATTAAGTGCCACCCCATATCTACAGTTTTGGATATCCATGGGGGGAGTTAAGAACAGAAGCATGGACACTGGGGCACCCCTGTACCAGCTTTTGTCAAGACTATTACAAATATGACTTTGGAAGTACTGTTCTAAGTGAAACAATGTTTCAGGTGACGATTCATGTTGAGTCAAACACTTGCAGAATTTCAACCAGATGCTCTAGTATTTTCCTCCAACCTCACGGAGAAGAAAAAATGTTTGTGGTTTGCACTCCACATTACTGTTGATCACTGCTCTTTATTCACACATTCCGGCAGTCGAATGTGTGGTTCCAGTGACTAACAACATCTACTCTGTATTTGGACAATCAATGTCGTCTTTGATAACTGCATAATAGTTCGATGGCAATAGGTGAATGTCAGAAATGGGTTGCTATCTTCCTAGCAACTGTCGAAGATCCAACAACATCCTCACTTGCTTCTTTAATAGGTTTTGTCACTACTATATTGAAGGTGAGAGTGGTGCATGACACATAATCAAACTCATCATTGCAGGCTGCCTTTAAAAATTTGGCATCATTGTCAATGATGAATGTGTCCTAGAGAACCATGATGCAGTATTAGCCATTCTTCTCTCTTCTTATTTAATTTTCTAATTATGTTCTCTGTTATGTGCCTGCCTTCAAAGTGCAGAAGAGCAAAAGCTCAGTTTTGGCTCTCAGGTTTTGCCTATTAAAATGGCAAAGGAACAGTGATACAAATAAATGAAGAACTTTGGGTGGTATTCATCAAAATATCACAGAACCACACCTCTGTAGGTTTTATTTAAATCTGTCCTCAGTTGACATTTTGATATGAAAATATTTTTTACCCAGTGCATAATTAATTTGTGGAACTCTTTGTCATAGCATGTGGTGATGGCATCTGGCCTTGAGGCCTTTAAACAGGGATTGGACAGATTTATGGAGGAAAAGTCCATGACACATTACAAGCCATGATGGGCACATGCAGATTGGTTTTGGAAGTAGGCTACCTCTGAATGCCAGGAGAAAGGAAAGGTGGTTCTCGGGCTGTTTAAGAACCTCTGGTACCAGGTTTTTCATTAGATCCATTAAAGCTTTGCTGTCATAAAAAAGCAGCACTTTGAAAAGTAAACATGGTTGAAGCAGAGCTAGTGCCTGAACTGGGACAGATCCACATACCCTACAATCCAGAGTAACTACGGGAGCATATAAGAGACATTTATGTCAACGTAGTTACGGCACCACCTGGTGAAAACCTATGGGAAATTCATATTGCAATCCAGAGTACTTCCTACTCCCTGTAGTTACCCTGGATTGTGCTCATATTCTACTTTATAATATCCCCACCTTTTAAATTAAAAACCAAAAATCTTCTGGGAATTAATCAGATCAATGCTGACACCATAAAATTTCTTACTGAGTAATCCAATTTATGTCTTCTCAGAAGCAAGTCCCATAATGTTCAGTGGAACATTGAGCACAACCCTAACCATGCCTCAGTTGGTGAGATTGCACTGTCAAGCTGTTTGTCAATCTCCAATTCTTTTACATTTAGGAGCTAGAGAGCAACTGTCCCAAATTTACCCTGGCATAGCATTTTGCTAATGGCTTGGCCCTGGTGTCTCCCTTGTAAGCATGCATTTGGAAGATGCAGTCTGAGAACAGCAAAAATAGCAAATACCTTATATTTTCCTTTTACATTATATGGAGACTATCCTACTTCTACAGGTGTGCCAATTCTCACATTAGCATTTAAGAATGAAAACTTCATAGCAAAAGAGATTTCCTAAAGACATGGAATTTCTCAACTGCAACCCCTACATTATGTTCAAAGTCACTGATGTTGATAACATTTTTTGACATTGTGATTACAGATGGCCAAGTAATCTGCTTGATTATGAGACTTTGAGCACTATTTTAATTGCCAAGAGTTATGATACTGCTATTAAAATAAATGATCTATGCTTTTGCAGTACTTACTGCACAGAAAGCAGAGCTACCCTATCATCTGATAGTAAACATGAGATTGTTATGCAGCAGACATATAATTAAGGCAAGTAGACATTTGAAAGTGGAGAGAAGAGAGAATCCCTTGTTTGTCTACCCACTGCTCCACCACGGAGTTTTCTCTTAAAGTAACTCACAGCCTGAGCAGACCCCAGTCAAACCTCAAGATTAACCTGGATGAAAACAGAGTCTGGTCATTCCGACTGGCCTCCAAGATGAAAGAATATGGTGCTTTTGTACATTACAGTTAAGTGGAATGAATTTCTAGAAAATTAGGATTTAGATACAATTGTTCCCACAAAAGTTACACAGCTCATTCATTTTAACTTGACCAACTTGGGGGGGGGGGTATCATTTTAAGCAAAAGCCGAAAACCATCACCTATATAAACACTCTCATGACCAGGCTTTCATTTCTAAAAAATATAGGTATAAGCTTTCCAAAAACATTTGCTTGTTTTTGCAGCAGTAGGAAGCATATCTGTATCTAGTTCTTTTCATTCTTACTGCTATTCTGTAAAATAGCATAAACAATTTTTGTTGAAAATTTGGAAGATACCAGTTTCCCTGATCATTTACCCAGGTGCCTGCAAAGAAGTGGCTTTGGTGAGGTGTTGGGAGCCAGGCTAGACCTCCTGGCTCTAAGGAACCAAGCCAAATGAAGCTCCCCTTACCTAGAAGGGAATCAATAGTTGCTGCATGCCTCTTCAAAAAGAAAGAAAAACTTTAGAAAGATCCTCACCTCAACAAAGAAAGAGGATGTGTGGAGAGGAGAGTTGGGGACTATAGTAAGACCAGTGGTCTCCAAACTATGGCCACCTGTGTCACAAGATTACCTATGTGCTGCAAGGTGGTGCTGAAGACTATCCTTTCATGCAGCAGCCTCCCCTTGTCATAGCTGAACTTCACAGCCACTTCCACTGCCCATTGCCCCAGAAGACAGAAAAAATAGTTTTGTACAAATATCAATTTTTTCATTCACTTGCTGTTCACATGTATTTGTTGACTGATTTAACTGGATAAGAAAAATCAACACTATAATACCAAACTTAAGGCACAATCTTATGTGCACATACTTTGGAGTAGGCCCACTGTGGGAGCTTCTTCCTAGTAAACATGCTTAGGATTGCACAGTAATGAATTATGGATCAACACCATTAAATTGTGCAGTCAGTGCATTTTTAAAAACAAACCAACATCAAGCGTTGCTTTTTCTCTCTCTGCCTTTTTCAGAGTCCTTCAGAAGATCTGCAAAAAATGCACAACACGTCCATGGATGCTGAGAAGATGCTGTCTCTGCTCACTTGAACATTGTGCAAAAAAAGGAAAGAAAAACAATATTGAAGCCTGTCACTTGAAATTAAAAATACATCTGTAGAACTTTCAGTAACTTGTTTAAACCAACAAAAAGGTTAGCATAACATTGCGTCTGCCTATTTGTCCTGAATATGCAGTGCCCTTGAGTACTTTATAAAGGGAACAAGGACTAATATTTTCCACATTGGGTCTAAGCAATTCCTGTTCCATGAGCTGAAAATTCAGTGCAATACAGTTTAGATGGATGTACAATTTGGGGATTAAAAGCACATTAATGCTATTTTGTCAGCCTTCTTGATTTCTCATTCGCAATCTAAAGCAACACTTGTGTTCCATGGATAGTCTGCAGGTGTGCTTGATAATTTTAGTGTCTTTTTGGTGTGCTGTGTGATTACAAATTAAAAACTGAATATCAGTGATCTACAGATATGCAAAGCAATATTACACTGGGGGCAAAATCCAGAGTAACTACGGGTAGTCCTTGCTCTGGTGTAAGAACAACTTACTCTGGATTCCAATATGAATTTCCCATAGGTTTTCACTTGGTGGTGCAGTAACTACAGGTGCACGTAAAATCTCTTGTGTGCTCCCATAGTTACTCTGGATTTGGGGGTAGGTAATTTAGTAATAATACTAATAGTTCGTGTTTGTATAACACATTCTATGCAAAGTGCTTCTCAGGTATCACTGTAACCTTATAACATCCCTATAAAATGTATCTCTGAAAACTATAATTATCTCCATATTGCAGACAAAGAAGACTTGAGAGCCCAGTCTTATGCATGTCTACTTACAATTATGCCCTATTAGATTAAAAAAGATGTAGGTGGCCAGGATTGCAGCCCAAGGGCCCAATTCTATCCAACGTTTCCATGCTGATGAAGCCATGCTAACAGGAGTGGGGAGACAGTTGCAAAATCATGACTAAGGCAAGATATGAACTGAGGAAATTCACACCAGACAGCTTAACAGCAATTAAAAGCAAAAGCACAAAAAACTGAAGAGGCTACAGCTGCAAGCTCTTCATTAGGAATTTTAAGTTGGTCTGCATTGCCTATAATAGAATACTGAGCACCAACTCGGTGCAGTTATAAATGTGATGAATTATTTTTTGTAAAATGACACTTTCATCACTTGTCTTATGAAGTGACATTTGTCCTGAGTGAAAATTTCATAGGCTCCCTACAAAACTGAATGAGCATTCAAGCGGAACATTGGTATTTTATCAGTTTTTCCCACTGAGAAATCCAATCCAGCAAGTGTTCTTCCAGCAAATTGAAGATTATCCATTTACGCCTTGGAAACAATTTTCATCATCTCACCTGTTACGTTGCCAAACTGGCTGGAGATGGCTGGCACAAGCAGTGAGACAAAGCTCATTGAAAGCAATGGAATGGGACTAAATCAAAACAAAGAGCCAATCTAGATGCAGATTTAAACACATTTTGGCCCTTCTATCTGCCAACCAAATCTGACTTGGTTGGTTGGACGGTAGCTTGGTTTCTGTACAGAGAAGTTGCCAGGGACCCAGTTTGGGATCAAACCATGGAAGAGGGAATTTTTATATACTGAACCTGCACTGTAGTCCTGATGAAAATTCGCTCAGTGTAATCCATGACTTGAACCCAAGAAGGAAGCTGGAACAGAAGTACTTTCTCAGTAGGAGACTGGCATTCTCCCCTGCCATTTTCTTCAAAGATGCATACGTGTGTGTGTGCTTTTCTTTCCATGTCCCAAAATACTTTTTAAAATTCATTAATAATGTCATGCAATTTTTTCTTCTCCTTTTGCCCTAGGAAAAAATATTTTATAAGTGATGGACTTTGGGAACAGATAATTCACCTGCTCTTTTTAGTTCTGCATGCTTTGCATTAATTTTGTAAAAAGTCTCTTTTATATAATCTTTTGCCTATACTGTCCATCTTTTATCTTTAAAAAACTCAGAAATATTCACTGTTCCTATTAGTTCTTCTTAGATTATATTAGCCCCAGAAACTTCCATACCTTTTTCCACATTTGCTTCATATTATTTGAGAAAATAAGTCTGCAGTAGACTATGCCGTTTATCTTCATATTATGAGCAATCATATTCCATCTTCTTGGTCTTAAGAATTTATGTTGCCTTTCACTGGGCCATTTTCATTCTTTTGCCAGTGGAAAATTGTGTGCTATTCACATTTGTGTCGAGGAACTTTAAAAATAATTCTGCGAATAGTCGAAAAAAATTTCCTACACTAATGTTCTTCAATTTGGAATCCAAAGATCTTTCCTGGTGCCAAAATAAGCCTTGCCAAATCTTCTTCTCTGCCAATATCACTCTATCAAGAAAAATCCCAATCATTTCTAAAAGCCAATCCCACTGCTTGAGAATGGAACTCGATATTTGGTACTTTTGTTCTACTCTCAATATTCATGTACAAAATTTCATTTGCTCCCTATTTTTCTATCAGTTCAGGGTTGGCTTGCAGAAATACATAACCCAGCATTTGCAAGAAAATTAATTTCACAAGTACACACAATAGGCAAAATAGGCCCATAAAAAACTTAGATGTTGTAATGTTTGAGCATAACCAGTATCAGTACTATAGATATGTATTCTTTACTGTAATAAATTTATGGGAAATTAATAACTTTGTAAATATATTATGGCAATGTATTCACTTGTTGCCTGCTGCTGCCACCATTCTTCTTTGTCATGTCCACTGTTTCTGAACCCAAAAGGCACATGTACCAAGACACCACAAGGTTCCTTTCATCTATTGTGACAGCAAAAATACTTTTTAGTAGAATTAGGGCACAATCCTAACCAGTTTGGGATGGTGTGACACACATTGTGTTGTGGGAAGGTCGGCATATGCTTGTTCACTGGCCTAATTTCCCGCCCCCCAGGAATGGGGCAAAAGTGCTTTAAGGCACTTTTGTGACATCCTCAGGTTGGCAAAGGATTTATGCCAGGGCTTATGTCGGCCTAACTGGAGCTTAGAATTGCAGCCTCAGTTGACCTATACAAGTCAACAATAACAGTATTTACTCAAATATAATGTGCCATTGAATCTAATGTGCACCCCATACTTATAATCAAAATACTGTATTTACTCAGTTCTAATTAACATTGAATCTAATGTGTTTCCTGATTCTGGAGACTGAATTTGGCTGGAAAAGGTGAGCATTATATTTAAGTAAATGACAGTAGATCATTTATTCAGATGACATCTACTCAGAACATACATACCTGCATTTCAACACAGTTCTATATCCTGGGAATGCATCCCGTATGAACCATAATTGATTGGGAAAGTAGTCTAGTGCTAGAAGAATGTTTCTCACAGCCCTCGTTCACAGCCCTCGTTCTACATCCAACAAAGAATCACAGCCCTCGTTCTACATCCAACAAAGAATCAGGGAGCTATCTGGTTAAAAAACAATAGCCCAATTAGTATTGGCATCCATCAGTCTTGAAAGACTATGGTATTGTGCACAACGCTATATGCAAAGCACAAAGGCCTGGGTAGATTAATATGGAGGATGGACTCTTACCCAATCAGCAAATCCCCCCTCTCCACACCACCGAAATAGTCCAATGGAACAGCAGAGCCAATACAATTGGTTCCAGCTGCGTCGCAGAGCTGGGCTAAGGACAGGAGCTCATCCTGGTTTGTGGGGACCCGGGTCTTGAACCTTAGCCTTTTGGTTAACAGGCACAGTATCTTAACCACTTGCGCCACCCACAGCAGCAGAGTTGGAAAAATCAAGGAAACCCTTACAATGGTCCCCACCTGACACCCTTGATGGACAATGAGCACTACTACAGTGGTGCCTCACATAAAGAGCTTAATTCGTTCCAGATGCATGCTCTTTAAGTGAAATGCTCTTTAAGTGACGCAGATTTTTCCATAGGAAATAATGGAAACTCAGACAATTGGTTCCACAACCCCCAAAATATTCATATAAAAATATTAACTGGATGTTAAAATGATGACAAAACACTGTAATTGAATTCAAAACATGCATTCAATGTGCATGATCCTTCTGGGTAGACATGGTTAGGAAACTGCAATCAAAGACACTCCTGGGAGACTTACCTGGCTGCTGCTGGAGGTTCAAGGTGGTTGGTGGGGGCACTTGGGGGCAGTTAGGAGCAGCTGCCTCTGGCACCTCCAGGCAACTGCCCCCAAGTGCAGTTGGCAGGTAGAGTTGGGGGCAGCTAAAGGCAGCAGCGCTGGCTGGCAGCCCTTTTAAAGAGCCTCCGTGCTGAGCATCAGGGCTGTATAGCACGCATGCCCATAGCGTGCAAGCTTGTTAAGTGAAGCAGAACTTGTTATGTGAAGCAAGATTTCTTGGAAATTTTTGCTTGTTATGTGAAACACTTGTTGAGCAAGGTGCTTGTTAAGCGAGGTACCACTGTACTCTCATCAGAACTAATAGTTCAGTCACTGTGGCTGGGTTAACCTCTGATGTACATAGACCCATGTCAGTGCTATCATTAACTGCTGATACCACTATCACTAGGACTCAGATCTACATCATGGGTTATCACACCACATTAGGACTTATCAAAAAAAGAAAGTTTTTTAACCTTCTAAAGAAAGAAAGGTGCAATCCTGGAAGCCTGGCTTAAAGTGCTTTTTCTTCCTGTTGCCGCCAACCCTTACCCTAGATTTGTTGTTATAAGCGAAGCCTGAATAAAAGCCAGTGTGCTAGTTTCACCTAAGTGGTTTTAACTTCAAAATTACACACAGAATGTCTGATCAGCCTTTCAGATATTGAGAAACTGCAAGTCAAAAGATGGCCCTTAGGTCTTCAATACAGCAATGGTCTCATAACCAGCCACTGCCCTTACCAGTCTCAACAATTCCATTTGTCTTGTTCTTGGCATGGAGAAAAACAGTGCTCAAATCCATTTTGTTTACAGATCAATCCTATGCATGTCTACTCAGAAGTAAGTCCCATTGTGTTCAGTGACTCCCAGAAAAATATGGTTAGGATTGTAGTCTTTGTAAGATATGCAAATGACCACATGCTCTAACCTTAATTCAATTAGCTACTGAACCCATCAATTAGCTTAATTCAATTAGCTACAATTCAATTAATTCAATTAGCTACAAGCCCACCCTTCAGGACATGGATGAAGTCCAATCCTGAGAGCCTGCTGAGAGGATTCTTAGGGGTTTTGGAGTTTCCTGCTGCTAGGCTTTGATGACTCACCTTCAACTCTGGCTGACCCATGGAATGAATGGCCAAGGAAGTGAATCAAAATGTGACATCTGTGCCAGGCTGTGGAGGAAAGATGCTTTCTTGGTTCTCTAGGGAGCTCCATTCCATGATGCAGCTGGGTTGATGCCTAGATTTCCTTGGAAGAGAACTCATGAGACAGACTGTAAGCAACTGTAGGTATAGGCTTCTGTAGGTATAGGCTTATAGGCTTGCAGTTTGGGTCTCTTTCTGGCCTCTTTGCTGCTCTTGGGCAAACAGTTGGCAGCATTGGGTGGGACGGCATTTGACAAGTTTCAGGGTGACCTTATGTCATAACTGCAAAAGAGGACAAGATGAATCAACTCAAGCAGAATGATGACTACAGAGCATCCCCTTCTGTGGTTCAGAAACATTTCCCTCCACCCTGGCTGTTTGCTTGGGCGCATGCAAAAAATCAAGACTGAGACTAGAATCAAACTTTAGAACAGGTTTACTTACAAATCATGAAGACTCATATTTACAGCATCTGGTGAAGACCAAAGTTTTCTCTAACACTTGAATGGACCAGAGGCTTTAATGCTGCCCTGCTTGCATGTGGGTTTGTGGCCTGGTGGAGAGCCATGTGATCACATCTCAAGAGAGAGGAAAAGAGAGAGAAGAAGAGGAAATATGTCCAAGCTAAACTTCCTGCAATGGTCACTGAGAGAGGACAGAAAGGTTTTTCAGGACAGGTGGTGGTTCACTGCCCCCCTTCTGACACATAAATACTCAGTGTGGTCTTTTTTCCCAACAGGACCACCCAAAATGTAGGATATCCAAGAAAAAATGGAGGTCATCTATATATATAAAAGAGAAAAGCCACTGACTGACTCACTCACTGACTCACTCACTGACTCATCACCACCCTGCCAAAAGCGGTGGGCCTAGAAGCGTGAAATTTGGGGTGGGTGTTCCTTCCGTGACGGAGGGGTGCACTAAGAACCTGTTTTCGGAAATTCCAACCGGAAGGGGGTGAAAAGGGGCGCAACGCCCTATACTTTACAAACAGCCCCTGGGCACTGGAGGGAGAGAGGTGCTGGGCCTGGCAGACTGAAGAACTTGCCTGGAGGGAGGACAGCTGTGCTTCATCCCCTGAGTGGCTCCACCCTTCTCCTCAGGTACAAACAGCCCCTGGGCACTGGAGGGAGAGAGGTGCTGGGCCTGGCAGACTGAAGAACTTGCCTGGAGGGAGGACAGCTGTGCTTCATCCCCTGAGTGGCTCCACCCTTCTCCTCAGGTACAAACAGCCCCTGGGCACTGGAGGGAGAGAGGAGCTGGGCCTGGCAGACTGAAGAACTTGCCTGGAGGGAGGACAGCTGTGCTTCATCCCCTGAGTGGCTCCACCCTTCTCCTCAGGTACAAACAGCCCCTGGGCACTGGAGGGAGAGAGGTGCTGGGCCTGGCAGACTGAAGAACTTGCCTGGAGGGAGGACAGCTGTGCTTCATCCCCTGAGTGGCTCCACCCTTCTCCTCAGGTACAAACAGCCCCTGGGCACTGGAGGGAGAGAGGTGCTGGGCCTGGCAGACTGAAGAACTTGCCTGGAGGGAGGACAGCTGTGCTTCATCCCCTGAGTGGCTCCACCCTTCTCCTCAGGTACAAACAGCCCCTGGGCACTGGAGGGAGAGAGGTGCTGGGCCTGGCAGACTGAAGAACTTGCCTGGAGGGAGGACAGCTGTGCTTCATCCCCTGAGTGGCTCCACCCTTCTCCTCAGGTACAAACAGCCCCTGGGCACTGGAGGGAGAGAGGAGCTGGGCCTGGCAGACTGAAGAACTTGCCTGGAGGGAGGACAGCTGTGCTTCAACCCCTGAGTGGCTCCACCCTTCTCCTCAGGTACAAACAGCCCCTGGGCACTGGAGGGAGAGAGGTGCTGGGCCTGGCAGACTGAAGAACTTGCCTGGAGGGAGGACAGCTGTGCTTCATCCCCTGAGTGGCTCCACCCTTCTCCTCAGGTACAAACAGCCCCTGGGCACTGGAGGGAGAGAGGTGCTGGGCCTGGCAGACTGAAGAACTTGCCTGGAGGGAGGACAGCTGTGCTTCATCCCCTGAGTGGCTCCACCCTTCTCCTCAGGTACAAACAGCCCCTGGGCACTGGAGGGAGAGAGGTGCTGGGCCTGGCAGACTGAAGAACTTGCCTGGAGGGAGGACAGCTGTGCTTCATCCCCTGAGTGGCTCCACCCTTCTCCTCAGGTACAAACAGCCCCTGGGCACTGGAGGGAGAGAGGTGCTGGGCCTGGCAGACTGAAGAACTTGCCTGGAGGGAGGACAGCTGTGCTTCATCCCCTGAGTGGCTCCACCCTTCTCCTCAGGTACAAACAGCCCCTGGGCACTGGAGGGAGAGAGGAGCTGGGCCTGGCAGACTGAAGAACTTGCCTGGAGGGAGGACAGCTGTGCTTCATCCCCTGAGTGGCTCCACCCTTCTCCTCAGGTACAAACAGCCCCTGGGCACTGGAGGGAGAGAGGTGCTGGGCCTGGCAGACTGAAGAACTTGCCTGGAGGGAGGACAGCTGTGCTTCATCCCGAGTGGCTCCACCCTTCTCCTCAGGTACAAACAGCCCCTGGGCACTGGAGGGAGAGAGGAGCTGGGCCTGGCAGACTGAAGAACTTGCCTGGAGGGAGGACAGCTGTGCTTCATCCCCTGAGTGGCTCCACCCTTCTCCTCAGGTACAAACAGCCCCTGGGCACTGGAGGGAGAGAGGAGCTGGGCCTGGCAGACTGAAGAACTTGCCTGGAGGGAGGACAGCTGTGCTTCATCCCCTGAGTGGCTCCACCTTCTCCTCAGGTACAAACAGCCCCTGGGCACTGGAGGGAGAGAGGTGCTGGGCCTGGCAGACTGAAGAACTTGCCTGGAGGGAGGACAGCTGTGCTTCATCCCCTGAGTGGCTCCACCCTTCTCCTCAGGTACAAACAGCCCCTGGGCACTGGAGGGAGAGAGGTGCTGGGCCTGGCAGACTGAAGAACTTGCCTGGAGGGAGGACAGCTGTGCTTCATCCCCTGAGTGGCTCCACCCTTCTCCTCAGGTACAAACAGCCCCTGGGCACTGGAGGGAGAGAGGTGCTGGGCCTGGCAGACTGAAGAACTTGCCTGGAGGGAGGACAGCTGTGCTTCATCCCCTGAGTGGCTCCACCCTTCTCCTCAGGTACAAACAGCCCCTGGGCACTGGAGGGAGAGAGGTGCTGGGCCTGGCAGACTGAAGAACTTGCCTGGAGGGAGGACAGCTGTGCTTCATCCCGAGTGGCTCCACCCTTCTCCTCAGGTACAAACAGCCCCTGGGCACTGGAGGGAGAGAGGAGCTGGGCCTGGCAGACTGAAGAACTTGCCTGGAGGGAGGACAGCTGTGCTTCATCCCCTGAGTGGCTCCACCCTTCTCCTCAGGTACAAACAGCCCCTGGGCACTGGAGGGAGAGAGGTGCTGGGCCTGGCAGACTGAAGAACTTGCCTGGAGGGAGGACAGCTGTGCTTCATCCCCTGAGTGGCTCCACCCTTCTCCTCAGGTACAAACAGCCCTGGGCACTTGAGGGTGAGAGGTGCTGGGCCTGGCAGGCTGAAGAACCTGCCTGAGAGGAAGACAGCTGCACTTTGTTTCCTGGGCCACTGGACCAGGCTGAGGACCTCTGCCATTGTCAGCAAACTGTGTGCCTCCCTACTGAGGGAAAAATACCAGTACAACCTGCCCGGCTCCGCCTGTTGCTCTGCCATAATGTGTTTACCATCTGGAGGGAGCTCAGGGGAGGGGAAGTCAGCTGGGAGTGCTGCCACCATTAGTAGAGTGACGGGTCATGGAAGATATGGTGGGAGGGGTCGTGCAGGCCGTAACAGGAGAAGGAGGGTCAGTCGTAGACAGACTGTCCCTCTTTCTGGCCCTCCCCTCATCCCTCTGACCTTAGGCAGCCTGAGCAGCAGCCCCCTGAGTCTGAACCTGCTGCTCCTTAATGCCAGGTCAGTAAACAATAAGACCTGCCTGGTCCAGGATTTGATTCTGGACCAGAAAGCTGACCTGGCCTGCATTACGGAGACCTGGTTGGATGAGGCCGGAGGTGTGGGCCTCTCCCAGATCTGTCCACCAGGTTTCCGGGTGCTGCAGCAGCCAAGACTTCAGGGGCGGGGAGGTGGGGTTGCAATAGTCTACCGTGATTCTATCCCTCTCACCAGGTCCCCTGTCCAGCGTTTCACAGGGTTTGAGTGCCTCCGTGTTGTGCTGGAGGGGCGAGACAGAATAGGGATTCTGTTGGTGTACCGCCCGCCGTGCTGCCCAACAGTCTCCCTGCCTGAGCTGACTGGGGTGATCTCGATCTCGAGTGTGGCGTTGGAATGCCCTCGCCTTTTAGTGCTGGGGGACTTCAATGTCCATGCCGAGGCACCCCAAACATCTGCAGCTCAGGATTTCATGGCCTCCATGGCAACCATGGTCTGTCTCAAAGAATATCTGCCCCTACTCATGATGCGGGGCACACACTGGACCTGGTGTTCACTGCTGGGCAGGTTGATGGTGATCTGGATGTGAAGGACATCTCCATCACCCCATTGCCATGGACAGATCACTACCTGGTGGGATTTAGGCTTATCGCAGCCGGTAGCCTCTGCACAGGCGGGGGACTGCATTCCATGGTCCGCCCCCGGAGACTGATGGATCCAAATGGTTTCCTGATGGCTCTGGGGGATTTTCCTGCTGCCAGAGCTGGCGACTCACCCGGCTCCTTGGTCAATCTCTGGAACACGGAGATGACCAGGGCCCTGGATGTGATCGCTCCTGAGCTACCTCGACCCTGCCGTAGATCAAACGCAGCTCCTTGGTTTTCTGGGGAGCTGCGGGCTTTGAAACAGCAAGGTCGACGTTTAGAGCGACGGTGGCGAAAGACTCGTGTCGTTTCTGATCGGGCAGAGGCCAGGGCTCACTGGCGAGCCTACTCTGCAGCGGTGGTGGTAGCTAAAAAGGAATACTTTGCTACCACTATCGCATCCGCAGAGAACCGTCCAGCGGAGCTCTTCCGTGTGGTCCGGGGCCTACTCCATCTGGCCCCCCTCGCTGATGTGGTAGAGCACACGGAGGCTCGCTATGGTGAGTTCGCGCAACACTTTGCGGACAAGGTCGACCAGATCCGGCATGACTTGGACGCCACTTTAACAACATCCAACGATGTCTCTGGGGCACCTGTCTTATCCATCTTTTGGGATTCTTTTCAGCTTGTAGAACCTGAGGATGTGGACAGGATCCTCTGTAGTGTGAGACCATCTGCTTGCCCGCTCGACCCTTGCCCAGCCTGGCTAATTAGATTGGCCCGAGATGGACTGGCCGAATGGACAGGGAGGGTTGTGAACTCCTCTCTGAGGGAGGGGGTGTTGCCGCCTGCATTAAAGCAGGCGGTAGTTCGCCCCCTCCTGAAGAAACCCTCCCTGGACCCTAAAAATTTAAACAATTATCGGCCAGTCTCAAACATCCCATTTCTGGGTAAAGTGGTAGAGCGGGTAGTAGCGTCTCAGCTTCAGAGGGTCCTGGATGAAGCTGATTATCTGGATCCCTTCCAATCTGGTTTCAGACCGGGGTTTGGGACAGAGACTGCCTTGGTCACCTTGGTGGATGACCTACGCCGGGGAATGGACAGGGGGAGTGCGTCCCTGTTGGTCCTGCTGGACCTCTCAGCGGCCTTCGACACCATCGACCATGGTGTCCTTCTGGGTCGATTGGCCGGGTTGGGGATTGGAGGCACTGTTTTGCAGTGGTTCCACTCCTTCCTGGCTGACCGGTCCCAGAAGGTGGTGCTGGGGGATGCTTGTTCGGCACCCTGGCCTCTTCGGTGCGGGGTGCCACAAGGTTCCATTCTATCCCCCATGCTATTTAACATCTACATGAAGCCGCTGGGAGAGGTCATCCGGAAGTTTGGAGTGAGGTGTCACCAGTACGCTGATGACACCCAGCTCTATCTCTCCTTTCCTCCTGAGTCCAAGGAGGCAGTTGAAGTCCTGAATCGTTGTCTGGAGGCAGTGGGGGACTGGATGAGGGTGAACAAGCTGAGATTAAATCCTGATAAGACAGAGGTTCTCCTGGTCCGGAAGTCCTCGACTCGGGTATTGGAATATCATCCTGTTCTGGATGGGGTTGCACTCCCTCTGAAGGAGCAGGTTCGCAGCTTGGGGGTTCTCCTGGATTCGCAGCTGCTCCTGGAGTCCCAGGTGGCGGCTGTGGCCAGGGGAGCCTTTGCTCAGCTTCGGCTGATCCACCAGCTGCAACCATATCTGAGTCGCTTGGATCTGGCCACGGTGACCCATGCCCTAGTGACATCGAGACTAGATTATTGCAACGCGCTCTATGTGGGGCTGCCTCTGAAGACGGTTCGGAAACTGCAACTAGTACAGAATGCGGCGGCCCATGTGGTTGCTGGGGCTCGTCGGTTCGACTCTGTCGGGCCACTGCTTCAGCGACTACACTGGCTGCCCATTCGTTTCCGGGCTGAATTCAAAGTGCTGGTCCTGACCTTTAAAGCCCTAAACGGTTTGGGTCCAGGGTATCTGAGGGACCGCCTTCTTCCATACAATCCGACCCGTCACCTAAGGTCATCTGAGGGGGCCCTTCTGACTGTGCCGCCACTAAGAGACGTGAGAGGTGTGGCGGCCAGAGATAGGGCCTTCTCGGTGGTGGCACCCCAGCTTTGGAACTCCCTCCCCTTAGAACTGAGGAAAGCTCCCTCACTACAGAGCTTCAGGCGGAGCCTTAAAACCTTTTATTTTAAAAAAGCTTTTTAAATGGGGGCAGAGGTTGGGGGGCTTTTATCTTTTTTATCTTTTCTGTTTTATCGTTTTTAGTCTACGTTTTTAGCTTTAATCTAATTGTATTTTAATTACATTTTAATGTGTTTTTATCTCTATTTATTATCATATGTAATTTTAGTGGTGTTTTATTGTTTTTTAATTGTTTGGCCGCCTTGAGTTCCCCCCTGTGGGGGAAGAAAGGCGGGATAAAAATTACTTAAATAAACTTAAATAAAATAATACTTTTCCTCCCTATACTTTGCATTGAAAATTGCTGACTCAGCAACATTCCTCCCCAACTGCTGGGCCTGAAGCATGGAATTCTGGGAGGGATCCTTCTGTCACCTGAACACCCACCAAGAACCATCTGGAGAAATGTAACCCTTCAGGGGCTGAAAAGGGGGCAACGTGTTTTTGTCCTATACTTAAAATGGAAGAATGACCAACATCCAGCCAATTTGGTGCTCGGTGCCTGGTGCAGTGGGGGATGTTGTTAGGAGGAATAGGTTGCACTGGCAAGGATGATGCGCATGGGGAGGATGATGCGCATGGGGCGAAGTTGCGCATGGGGTGAAGTTGCGCATGGGGTGTTGATGTGCTGTGGGGGGATGGCGTATGGGGAAATACGCCATTACTCCCGCAACGTGGGTAAGCTTTTCACTAGTGACAGAATAAAAGCTAAAAACATATACAGTGGTGCCTTGGCTCGCAAGCATAATTTGTTGCGGAAGCATGCTTGTAATTGGTCCCTATCCCAAAGGACTCACAATCTAAAATGCAAAAAAATCCCACCAGCAGAAGCCACTTGAACAGATATTGCTGAGGTGTGTAGGGCCAGTTACTCTCCCCTGTTAAATAAAGGAGGAACACCAACTTGAAAGAGTGCCTCTTGCAAAGTTAGCAGGTTTATAACATATAATTTACTTGCAGAATGAACTTGTCATTCTGGTAGTAAAATTTCAAGAATAATTGTGGGCCCAGGGCATGGCTGGGCATCAGCAGGCACTCAACACCAACAGACACCAGGACTGGAGGATACCAAGGGCAGTGGGGGGAGCAGCGGGTGCTGGGCATAACTACCTTGGCCACACGCACCCCTACCAGGCACTGGGTACCATCAAGCAGCAAAACCCATGGAGCACCACTGTGCAATGACCAGCAGTCATCATCAGGCAGTTGGGACCACCAGGAACCACCAGGCTGTGGGCACCAGACAACCCTACCAGGCATCATCAGGTAACAAAAACCACTGGGCATCAGGCATCACTGGCCACCAGCACGCAGTGGGCAGCCGGCACCAGGCACCAGTGGGTAGCACTGGGCACCACCAGGCACCAGTGGGAACCATCATACACCAGTGGGCAGTGGGCACCACGCATCCCTATTGAATACCAGGCATCCCTGCTGGGCACCAGACAGCCGTGGGTCACACTGGGCGCCTCCGGGCACCAAATTGGTTCTTAGTGGCTCCTTACATCACAGAAGGAATGTGCTCCCCAAATTTCATGCTTCTAGGTGCAGAGGATGGGTGTTGATCAGTCAGTCTTCAATGTTAAGTATAGAGACAAAAACATGTTGCACCCATTTTCACCCTCTTAGTTAAATTTCTGAAAACCAGCTCATAGTGGATGCTCACATCATGGAAGGAATCTGCTCCCCAAATTTCATGCTTCTAAGTCTGGAGGTTTGGACTGGGTGTTGATGAGTCAGCACTTCTTCAATGTTAAGTAAAGGGACAGAAGTGTGTTACCCCCCTTTTTCACCCCCTTCTGGTTTTAATTTCTAAAAACTGGTATTTATTTGTGCCTATGTCACAGAAGGAACACCCTCCCCAAATTTCACACTTCTAGGTCCAGCTGGACATTTTGGCTGGGCATTGATGTGTGAGTGAGTGAGTCAGTGAGTCAGTCAGTCAGTCAGTCAGTCTTTGATTTTATATATACACACAAAAAGACCACATGCCTTCTATGACCTGAATAGATTAGAACTAACCACTGTGGCCCACTCACTTGTAATATCAAGATTCAATTATTTGTAACATTTTAAATGTAAGGTTGTCCTTCCCCACTACTCAGACTCTGTAATTAGTGCAGAGTTGTGTTGTCATAGGGGCGAGCCATTGTTGTACAAAATGATACAACCATAATTATATTGGCACATATTGGCTATTTGACACAACATGGACCACATGTGGGTGTTTGTGCCATCACCATCACATGAACCCCTTAGGTATATACAATTTATCCCCAGACGTAATAGTATCAGCTACTTAACCAGGTGACATCTCAGTGCCTCCCTGTGTTGAATGAGCTGCTGGAAGAAATGTTCCAGTATCATTTCTTTGGCCTCTCAGAAACTTTAACTGTTATCCAGTTAAAGCAAATTACATCCAGTAATCGGTGTCTGGAAATATGGAAATAAAGAGTGGGGGTGGAGACACACCACTGGGGATATGCACAGTATAATTTTAATGTGGAAAACTGCTCTCTGCTGAGAACTAGGTCAGACCCAATAGCAAAGAAAAAAATGAAACTATGCCTTAAATGGAAACAAGCTGCATGACCCTGAAAAGCAAATGACCTGGCAATCGGAGGAGATATACATTTTAAACAAGCTGCATGACCCTGAAAAGCAAATGACCTGGCAATTGGAGGAGATGTACATTTTAAATCAACAGCCAATGTCTGGCAGCAATCAGAAAAGAGCAAATGGATTACTGGCTTGTGTCACTAGAAGACCAGATCATAAATCAAAGATCATTAAGTGTGTGGCTCAGAAACTACAGAGCATAATGGTACCTCGAAGGTTGCAAATGCACACATGTAAGCACACAGATGTACAGATTAACATATTATTATGCACACGCTGCTCCCCAGAGTGGTGACGTGTGCCAGTGCTACCCAGGTAGAGCTTCCTTTTTTTAAAAAAGTGGGTTTATTTATAAATATACAAGTTGAAAACAGCCATGGAGGCAAGGCATTCCCTATCCAAGGAAGCATATCTGCTAACCCACATTGGAGCCCCAGAGAGATGCTCTGCACTCCAAGCTGTTTTATAAATTTCAACTCTCTACTCACAAATTGCAACCTCTGCGTTTTTTATAGTCACAGATTGCATCAGTCCTTCTCCCTCCCTGGGGGGAGAGGAAGGCAGTAGCATCATTACAGGGGTGCAGGCTGCACTGGGAGACACACACACAGGGGTGTGATTAACTACTTGCCAAAATATTTAAAATCTTGGTATTTATCGCCATCATACTATATATCAGTTGATGAAATAAGTTCATACAGAATGAATGAAAATCAAACCACATTGAAATATCTCAATTCTCAGTTCAGAAATTGCACAGTGGCAAACAGGAAAGCACTCCAGAGGGTCATCACTAGTGCCCAGAGGATCACTGGCTGTCCTCTTCATCCCCTGGAGGAACTGTATAGTTCCCAATGTCTCAAGAAAGCCTATAACATCTCATCCTGGACATTCATTTTTTGAACTATTACCATCTGGAAGACTGTAAAGGATAATGTAAACAAGGATAAACAGACTGAAAAACAGCTTTTTCCCAGAGCCATAGCTATATTAAACACTACTGTGTAGTGCAATATTAATATCAGTGGTTATCAGGTGTAATGGGGTAATTTAATATCAGTTGAAATGGCGGAGGGGACAGGAAGGATGTTTTAATATTTAATGTCGTCAATGTTTGCTAAGTACAAATGGATTGCACTTAATTTCATTGTGAAATGTACAAGTACACAAAACAATGACAATAAAGGATTATTCTGTTATTCTATTCTGTCAAATGATATAGCAAAAAAGCCAGCAAGGGCAGGAAGATGGTACATCATCACGCCTATTGCACAGGGCGTTACCTTGCCAACTACAGTACACGGACGGAGGTCCATCATGGAAGCAACATGCTGGTCTCTTGTAGTGGGTGATGCAAATACTAGTAATGCCACTGGTGAAAGGGTCACCTCCTTCAATCTCTGGTGACTTTTCAAATTCCAGGGCTGTCTGTGTAACATCCAGCTATGTAACCTCTTAATTTCTAACCTTAAAAAAATCACTGCTGGCCATTAATCAGGAACACTAACTCAGTCCTCTTACAAAAAAAGGCAGGCCAGTGGACCATACGTACTATATTGTATAACAAAAAGATATTCAGAAGCTTCTCAGCAAGTTATACAAAGTTTATACAACATTTTCACACAAAAAATGGTCAAGATATATAATATGTATCCAAATAAGCAATCAACAAAAAAATAAATCAAAGCACCATATGTTTTGAAAAACATAAAAGCTCTACTTATTTAAAATCAGTCAGTTAAAAGACAAGAAATGGATTTTGTGTACCTAAAGTTGCAAAGGCAGCAAAGGAATGATGGAAGATGAGAAAGCAATGAAAACAATAAGATGAAGTCAAGGAGGAGAGGAAATTTATCCCATCCACGGAGCAAAATAGGTTCTCCCTTCATGATAAATAGAAAGAGATTTATTTTATTGATATACAGCCAGGCAAATGAATACGTTACTGTATTTGCACAGGCCAGGGTACCGGATGGAGACTGCCTTGGTTACCTTGGTGGATGATCTACACCAGAGAATAGATGGGGGATTGCATCCCTATTAGTCCTGCTGGACCTGTGATTTTGCAGCGGTTCCGCTACTTTCCTGGCTGACAGATCCCAGAACGTGGTACTGGGGGATGCTTGTTTGGCACCCTGGCCTCTTTGGTGTGTGGTGCCACAAAGTTCCATTCTATTCTCCATGCTGTTTAACATCTACCTGAAGCCGCTGGGAAAGGCTATTTAGGGGTTTGGAGTGGGATGCCTTCAGTATGTTGCCCATTGTTTCCATGTTAAAATCAAAGTGCTGGTTTTGTCCTTTAAAGCCCTATAAGGCTTGGGTCCAGAGTATTTGAGGAATCATCTAATTCCATACAATCCTATCCATCCTTTCAAGTCTTCTGAAGGGACCCTTTTGACTGTGCTGCCACCAAGAGAGATGAAGGGTGTAGAGGCTAGAGATAGGGCCTTTTCAGTGGTTGCACCCCAAATGTGGAATTCCCTTCCCCTGGAATTAAAAGTTCCCTTTTTACAGAGTTTTCGGAGGGGCCTGAAGACCTTCCTCTTCACAAAAGCTTTTGTATGCTGAGAGGGCTGGAGGGCTATATTGATTTTAATGTTTTTAATTCGAACCTGGAGTGTTTAATATGTTCAATGTTTTTTAAATTTTAATGTTTTATGCTGAATGTTTTATTGCTATTTTTACTTATTTTTAATCTTATTGTATTCATATTGTTGTTAGTTGCCAGGAGTAGTTGCCAGCTTACATTATAAAAGCTATAAATACTTGGGCCATACCTGTAGTTAGGTATGCTGCTGGCATTGTGAACTGGACACAAAAGGAACTGGATGACTTGGATAGGAAAACAAGGAAGTTAATGACCATTCACTATGCTTTACAACCACATAGTGATGTCGACAGACTGTACCTGCCTAGAAGATCAGGGGGCAGAGGACTTTTACAAGTGAAGCAGTCGGTTGAAGAAAAAAATCATGCCCTAGCAGATTATGTGTGAGAGAGCCAGGAATCTGCTCTGACTGAAGTCAGCAAGAGAAAGTTGTTGAAAGTGCAGCAGACTAACTATGAATATCACAAAAGTGCAATTCAGGCTAGGACTGCCAGTTGGCAGAATAAAGTATTGCATGGCCAATTCCTTGCCAAGATTGAAGGAAAAGTGGATAAGGATAAGACCTGGTTGTGGCTCACTGGTGGAACACTGAAGGAGACAGAAGCACAGGTGGGCACTAGGGGGATCGTTCTTGAAATTTTGGGACAATGGCAAGCCAGCTGTGAAGGGGGAAGGGCAAAAACCACAGGACCTGTTTGGAGGGGGTTTCTTGGGGGCAGTGGGGGCTGTTTAGAGCCAGTTCGGAAGTGAAAGTCTGGAAGAGTTCAACTGAGGTCCCACCTACGCAGGGACTCTCTAGGAGCTCTCCCAGGCTACTAATTAGCTGCGTTGTCATGCACACTGATTTTTAACGAATATCTCAGTAGCGGTCAGCCGCAGCTACTGATACTGAGTTTCCCAAGCCCCAGTCACCCCACCCCCCAGAACTGCCTCCAAACAGCCCCTCTGCCCACAAATGCCCCCAATCACCCCCACCCCCCCACAATGCCTGGCACTGCAGCCTCAGAGCCCAATCCTGACTACTCAGAAGTAAGTCCCATGACAGGCAATGGGACTTACTCCCAAGAAAGTGGATGGCACAGCAGCCTGAAGATCAACCTGACTACTCAGAAGTAAGTAATTTATTTTTTTTAAAAAAAATTTTAAATTTTAATTAAAAACCTCCCCGGCCCCACCCCTGACCCTAGGTCTGCCCCCTGACTCAGCCTGGCCCCGCCCACTTCTGGAGAACTGGTTCTTGGGCCAGGCCGGGCCCACCACAGGACAGAAGGCCTGATACTTGCTGCCCAAGAACAGGCAATCAGGACAAATGCCATCAAGGTCAGAAATGAAAAATCAGCCCATGACCCAAAATGCCGGCTCTGCAAAGAAGTGGATGAAACCACCGACCACATTCTAAGTGGCTGCACAGACTGACTACAAACTGAGGCACAACTCTGTTGCCCAGATGATCCACTGGAATCTATGCCAAAAGTATCATCTGCCAGTGGCAAAAAACTGGTGGGACCACAAGCCTGAAAAAGTGGTTGCAAATGAACATGTTAAACTTCTGTGGGACTTCAGGATTCAGACAGACAAAGTCATGGAACACCATACTCCAGATATCACCATCATAGAAAGGGGTAAAGTATGGCTTGTTGACATCACCATACTAGGTGACAGCAGAATTGCAGAGAAACAACTGGAAAAGATCTCCCGCAACCAAGATCTAAGAATCAAATTACAGCGTATCTGGTGTAAGCCAGTACAGGTGGTTCCAGTTGTAAATGGCATACTCAGTGCAGTGACGAAAGACCTTGGCAGGCACCTGAAAACTATTGGCATTGACAAAATATCACTCTGCCAACTGCAAAAAAACGCTCTTCTGGAATCGGCACGAATTATATGCCGCTACATCACACAGTCCTAGACTCTTGGGAAGGGTCTGACTGGTGAAGTGAATGAAACCAGCACAAAATTGTTTGCTGTGCATTTATAATAATAATAATAATAATAATAATAATAATAATAATAATAATAATAATAATACCCGAATCCATTTGACGTTGTTTTGACCTACCAAAGGTGCCCTGTTCAATCTGTTTAAAGACAGGATGGGGAACTCCAGATGGGAAAAAGATTATTCTGGGCCTTGTAAATTGACCTGTGTCTGGTCTGAGAGCTTCAGGTATTAAAAGAGCAATTTAGAAAGTAGAATCATAGAATCCTAGAGTTGAAAGGGACCAAGTAGGTCATCTAGTCCAACCACCTGCCTGCAGCAGGAAATCCTCCTAGATCATCCCTGACAGGTGCTTGTCAAGCCTATGCTTTAAGACCCCCAGTGAAGGAGAGTCCACCACCTCCCTTGGCAATCTGTTCCACTGCCGAACTGCCCTCACCGTCAGGAATTTTTTCTGGATATCCAACCAGAATCTCCTTTCTTGCAGTTTGTAGTTCTGCTGTCAGTTTTAGTTCTGCTGTCAGAGGCAGCTATGAACAAATGAGCCCCTTCCTCCAGATGACAGCCCTTCAGGTATCTGAAGAAGGCAATCGTGTCTCCTCTCAGCCTCCTTTTCTCCAGACTGAACATCCCAAGTTCACCCAACCTTTCCTCGTAAGACTTCCCTTCCATCCCACTGATCATTCTTGTCACTCTCTTCTGGACTTGCTCCGTTTGGCTGCATCTTTCTTAAAGTGCAGTGCCCAGAACTGAACACAGTATTCAAGGTGAGGTCTTACCAATGCAGAGTAAAGAGGAACTATAACTTCTCACAACTTGGAAGCTACAGTCCTCTTAATGCAGCCTAAAATGGCATTTGACTTCTTTGCAGACACATCACACTGCTGACTCATGTTCAGCTTGTGATCCACGGCGACTCCAAGATCCCACTCACATGTTGTGCTGCCAAGCCAAGTATCCCCCATTTTATACCTGTGTTTTTGATTTTTATTGCCCAAGTGCAGAATCTTGCACTTCTCCCTGTTGAAGTTCATTCTATTTGTTACAGCCCAGTATTCCAGTTTATCCAGATCCTCTTTAAGGTTATTCCTGTCTTCTGTTGTGTTTGCCACTCCCCCCAGCTTGGTGTCATTTGCAAATTTGATCAGACTCCCCTGTATCCCTTCCTCCAAGTCATTGATGAAAATGTTAAAAGGACTGGGCCCAAGACAGAGCCTTGGGGTACCCCACTTGAAACAGATCTCCAGGTTGATGCAGAACCATTTACTAAAACCCTTTGAGTGCAGCCATTGAGCCAATTACAGATCCACCTAACGATTGCCTCGTCTAGCCCATATTTTTCCAACTTCCCAATTAAGATGTCATGTGGGACCTTGTCAAATGCTTTACTGAAGTCAAGATAAATGACACCCACAGCATTGCCACTGTCCAGTAAGCTGGTAACCCGATCAAAAAAGGAGATCAGATTTGTCTGGCAAGATTTATTCTTGGTAAATCCATGCTGGGTACTTTTTATCACAAAGTACTTGTCTAGATGTGCACAAATTGTGTGTATTATGATTTGTTCTAATATCTTGCCTGGGATTGGAGTCAAACTGACTGGTCTATAATTTCCCGGATCTTCTTTTAAACAGAAGTAAACAGAAGGCAGCTGGGTTTGGTGGGTATTGATGGGTTTATAGCATAGCTAATTCCCAACCAGGATTCCTTGTCACATCAATGCTGTCACATAGGGAGCAGGGTGACCAGATGCCAAATGCAAAATTCCTGAACCCCAAGGCCAAAATTCCTACCCCCAACCCAAAATTCCTACCCGCTTAAAAATTGTAGGACATCCCCAAAATGTAGGACAAAATGTAGGACATGTTACAATAAGCTAAAACACTCATATTGCTTTCCTGTACTTAATTTCAACACTATAGTACTGTACTTCTTTTTAAACAGAAAACCTCTTTGCAAGACCTGTTTTTACCAACAATGCACATGTAAGTTGCTCAAAGCAGATACTCAAGGTGACCATACGCTATAACCAAAAAAGAGGACAAGGCCCCCCCCCCCAAAAAAATAGGACATCCAAGCAAAACATCCATGAGAAAATAAAATCTGAAAATACTCATATACTGAAAACACTAAAATGCTGCCGTATAGATCCTTTGCTGAGCTCTTAGTGCACAGAATCAGGACCATTCTGGAAGCCTTGCATTCTCTGGATTCACATTCTACACCAGCAAGGCATGCTTATTTACTTATGAGTAAATCCCTCACTTTCAAAAGGGTTTAATGCAGTGGAGCTTGGAGGAAGGGTTTCCTTGTGAGGTGTCTGGTAGGGGCTTCATTTATTGGATCAGGACCAGATTTGTCTCAGCCTGCCCAAAATATCTAAGGCAAATTTTCCTATTTGCAAGTAAAAGTGCAGTAAATTTCCCTTTCAGTTTCCATAGAGATCAATGCAATTATCAGGGGCCACTTTTTGGGGTGACTTTAGAGGCTACGTTCATTGGATCAGGACCATTATGGTGTCCTTGGATTCCTCTCAAACTGGCCTTTCTGGCAGATTATTGCACGTTGAACTACTCGTGAGTAAAGCCACAATATTGGGCACTTTCGCTTTCCCATAGAGCTCAATGCATATTTTTGTTTTTTTAGTTTTTTGGCCATAACTTTTGATAGGAAGGAGATATTTGCATTAGATTCTCCTCTTCAAAATAAATCCAACGACGTATGACATGAAGGGGTACTGCACACCATTGCATAGTTCTGAAATGAAGACAAAATGGAGGACACATGGACAGGAGACTTAAAATCCAGACAAATCTGGGAATTTCTGGTCATATGGTCACCCTGCACAGGGAGTCCAATTTGGTCTGCAATTTGGTTCAAAATAATCCAAGGTTTTCTATGAGAAGAAGGCAAAGCTCAGTTTGCCAACCCTAATTATGAATGGCTTGGGAAAAGATCATCTATCCCTGCATTTCATTCTTTCTTATTTTATTCATTCTAGTCATTCCATCTATTCACTCAATGAGCCTGATTATCTCCCAGTGTGGCCTTATGAAATTGTTCAGGATAAGCAGTGCTTTTTTTCTGGGGAAAAGAAGTGCTGTACTCTCCACAAGTGATTATGGAGAGTACAGCACTCTACTAATTATTAAGCAGCTGCTGGGGGGGGGGGCAGGTGGAAAAGGGTGCCGGTCCTGAGTACTGATGAATACCCCCAGTAAAAAACACTGAGAGCAAGTGATGGCAAATGAGAGTAATGCAATTGAATAGTCAACATTTTGACCATCAAAAGGTAGTGCCATCAAGAATATATCTTCTTTTTTAACTTCTCACCTGGGTCATCTTCAAAACATATGGCATAGAAAGGTCTCTACCCATTAAGATATGACAGCTAGAAGGAAGGCAAGGTGTAGGCAACAACAATGGTGCTTGAGAATACACTGTGCTGCAAAAAAAAAAAAACATGGTGAATGGACGGCTTTAGGTACTGAGTTGAGGTATTGAGGGTATTCTTCAGGCTTCAGCCTGAAGAAAAAGGCAATAGTTAAGTCTACTTCTGGACTCAAATTGTCTTTCCTTCATTATAAGTTGTCCTTATAGGTTGTCCAGCACAGAATCAAGTGCTGCATCTCATAAGGAGGCTCACTGGTTAATGACAGTGCATGAACTTTGGATCACAAGCCTATTCACAGGTGAGCTTTTATCTTACAGTTATTGTTATGCAAGCCATGACACTGAAATCCTAATTTGTCATCAAACAATGTGAGCCACAGGAAAACCTAAAGACACTCCATTTGTCATACTCAGTTAGCAAAAGTGTCCTACATTCACACACTTGTCATTTAAAAAGATTAGTGGGTGCTGAAAAGCAGCCATCATGGTCAGTGGGTGAAAATTACAGTGGCTTACAGGGGCATTCCAGAAATCTTCAGGAGGATGAATCACTGTCAAGCCACAATGGAGGTCTGCAGTAAGTTGAGCAGCCTGAAGCAAGGTGAAGTGATTTCCCAGTGGGATCTACAAACCCAAAAAATATGAAGCTGACTTATAATGAGTCACACCAATCATCCATTTTGGTCCCGTTGTCTGCCCTGACTGGAACTAGTTCTCCAAAGTCTCCGGCAGCGACTTTTCCAGTCAGGTTACTACTTCACATCTTTTTATAAAAAGAGAGGTGCTCAGGAACCAAACATGGGATCACATTATAGACCAGGGGTCTCCAAACCCCAGCCTTGGGGTCAGATGCGGACCTTGGGGAGCCTCCATTCAGTCCTTGGTAAGCCCCCTCTATTCAGCCCTCCACAGTTCAGGGGAGTATTTGAAGGCTGGAAAGGCTGCACATACCTCCTCGCTCTATGAATGAAAGTGCTTATATACTTGTTTGAAGATCATCCTCTCTGTGCATGTTGGAAAGTGTTTATGATTTGAATTCATTCATTCATTCATAAGTTCTGTCACTAACATATTCATTTATGTAAATTTATTCAAATTGAAATGTGAATCAATTCTTTTTTTTTCCTTCCAGCCCCCAACACAGTATTAGAAAAAGGATGTGGCTCTCCTGCCAAAACATTTAGAGACCCTTGTTATAGGCAATGCATGTGCTCTGGCACAGAGCAACAGTACTTCCCAGAGAAGAAAGAGTGCCAGTGCAGTGAGTTCAGACATATATTTTTAAGTTCTATACCAACTGCCCAATTCACCTATTTCAAAGCCTTTTGCTCTCCCCTATTGTCACTTTTTTATTCTTTGTATACTATTCTCTTCCCTGGGCCACCAATCTTACAAATCTTGGGCATTGTTTAAAAAAATGTCCCAGCAGAAATGGCGACATTCTGCTTCAAAAGGCCAATTGCCCTCCTACAAATACTCCGTGGTGTGGGAGGCCCATGTTTTGCACTCCAGGCCAAATGCAAGAGGCTTGCATAACGGCCCTCCTCAGTTAGACACATCCATTTTTTTTCTTCAAGCAAAACTGTTTGATAAATGGGATACCAAATGAAGAATTCCCTCCAGTTGCCAGAGGTGCCCTTTGCATTCCAGTATTAAGACCAGTGCCAAACTGTGGTAGGTTTCAGCAAGGAGTGAAAAGGGCTCCAAGATCCATGGGCTCCAACACCCCTCTCTCCCCATGCTTTATAACTCTGAGGCAAATACCTTATTTTTCTTTCTTTCTATGCTCTGAATGGCTTGCTCTGCACTCAAGTTAACTCATGTACTGGACTTTGTCCAAGTACATTTTGTCTTTTGATAGAGGGCCAGCCTTCACTCAGCTGTGGTGCCGTTTTCTTCTCGCTCTCCTCCCCTCTCTGGCCATCCCATCTCTATGTTACGAATCCCATTACTTACTGCAGATGAAGTCGAAGAGAAGAAAGTGGGGCAGCCCATGATCAGCGGTGAAGCCAACTGTTCTAAATCTATCTGGGACCACTCTGGCCCCCTCCCAACCACCATCATTGCTGTGCACCAAAGGTCCCAAGCTGAGCTTCCAGCGCTCAAAAAGTGTGCCCAAGACCAGCTGATGCAGAAAGCATTTGAACTCTACACCCTGCCAAATAGCTTCCAGATGTGTAAGATATAGCCTCACTCTCTGCTGTGACTGAGGCTCTGCCAGCATACGTCTGCACATTTCTGGTACACGGGGAACATGAAAGAAGATATTTTATAACATCTGCTGCTTTTTCCCCAGTGCTCGCTCTGTGTCACTCTGCTCTTTTTTTGCTCTCTCTAGTTCTTCCTCTTCTAAGTTCTTTTCTGCCAATAGTAATTGAAAAAAAATGTTACACATCTTTCCACTGACTCACTGAAGCCTCTTAATCGGCTTCACACCTTTATAGACAGACTTATGTAGGCCACCGAAAACCTTTTAGTGGCACCTAAAACATTTAACCAGGGTCCTGATTCTGCCATGAACTCCATGCATAGCTTCTGTGCCTACCTGAAAGGCAGAACCACACACCACATGAAGGTAAATGTGAGAAGGATGAGGCTTTAAAAAATGTTCCCCATCTTTCTCAGAAATTAAGGTTGAGCCACAGTTTAAAGGAAAGAGTGAGGGTCCTGCTGGGTTTTGATCAACCATTTTGTAGTTTCACACATATATTGTGTCAAAATTACAACCTGCTGAATCAACTTTGCCACCCAGCAGCCCTCCGTTCTATGGTTTTTAAAAACAATCTTCAGCTTTTGATTCTCTGAAACACTATGAGATGACAGTGACACAGAAAGACATGAATATACATTGGTGGCTTGTAAGACAAACTTAATTTGTTCTGGAAGCATGTTTGTCTTACAAAGCGTTCTTTATACAAAGCAGATTTTCCCATAGGAAATAATGGAAACTCAGACGATTGATTCCACAGTCCAAAAAAATTCATATAAAAATATTAACTGTATGTAAAAATGATGACAAAACACTGTAATCAAATTTAAAACACTGTTATATAATACAGAACACAATTACTGTAATATTAATTAAAAATACTGTAGTTGGGCCATACCCTGAAGTTCAGAGGCAGGGGTTGCAGCTAGGCTGGCCAAGAACTCAGATTTTTGATCAATGCTGCCATTCTTAATGTGCCTTATCATGGACCCCTATGGGTCAACTCATTGCTATACCTGCTCCTGAGGTGGTATAACTCTATTGAGCTGGAAGAGGGAATTTCTGCCCTGGAAACAGGCTCTGGATACAGCCTAACTGCACAGTTCTAGGCCACGCTGTACATGCCCTCAACATGCCTCTCCTGAACTGCCTAGGCTGGCCCAGCTAGGCAGCCCAGGTCCATCTGTCTTGGGGAAGTCTATATTGCCTTAGGCTGGTCCAAGCCTTTCCCAGAATAACTAGGGTGGCCCATCTTGCAATTGGGCCAGGCCAGTGATAAATAGGGTAGCCCAAGTGCACTTCTGGATTGTGTCCTTTGGCTGTCATCCTCATCTCCAGTTAGGCTGGCATAAGCACAAGCCAAAATCCTGTACTGAAATGGAGGTGTCACCAAAGTGCCATAGGACACTTCTGCCCCACTCCTGGGGGAGGGTTAAGCCAGTACACAAACATGCACTTGCCTCTCTACATCAACACATGAACAGGAAGCCCAATGAATTGTGCCGGCCTAGGCTAGGATTGCACCATTAGTCAGAATGTAGGTTCTCATACCTTATTTACTTGATGCATTCTTAACTGGAGATGACAGACATTAACCTGAAAAGCATGTATAGGTGTACCCCTTATCTGTGGAAACTCTGTTCTGGAACCCAGAATGTGCAAATTTTGGTTTCGACAGCCAAAACTGAATGCCTGTTCTGCCGTGTAGGCCAGGATGACCAGATGCTGAACCTAAAATTCCCTGCCAAGTCCCTCAAAATTCCTGTTGCCCAAGACAAAATTCCTATCCAGCTAAAAAATGTAGGACACCCCAAACATGTAGGTCAAATGTAGGACATGTTAAAATAAAGCAAAAATACTCATATTGGTTTCTTGTACTTAATTTCAACACTTTTAAAATTGAAAACCTTTTAACATACATGATTCTGATCCATACATGTATGACACCATCAAAGCAGTTTGCAGCAACACAACCCATGGAAGTGACTTCAATATACATGATTCTGACATGCACTCACTCACACACACATGCAAATGCATACACATAGCATGTACTCACTCACACACCCATAGACACCCATGCATGCACGCTCACACACAGACACTCAGGCAAGCACTCACACATACATACACAAACACACTCAACTTCAGGCAGAGGCGGTGTGGAAGACCTGGCTGGCTGGCAGGTAATGCTGCAGAGTCGCTGCGGCCGGCTGGAGAGGAGGTAGCACAGCCAGGACTGTGGCCGTGGGAGACAGGGGCCAGCTGCTGAGGCCCCAGAGGTGGCGCATCCAGCTGGAGAGGTAGGGAGGAGGCGCGGGAAACCCAGGCTGGCCAGAGAGCCAGCAGAGGCAGTGCTGCAGCCACAGGAGGGGAGGCCAGTGAGGGTGCAGTGCATGTGGAGCGCACTGCAGGGGCTGCAGAGACCCCAGAGAACCTGCAGCTCAGATGTGCTGCTGCTGGCCACGAGGTGGGAGAGAACCTTCCTCCTCATCCCGCCTCAGTTTGTTCCCGCTCTGGGGAACTCATGGAGCAGCATGCTGAAGCATGCAATAAAAAATGGCTGCTGGCCAGGCCCAAATCCCAGTGAAATCCCAGAGGGTTTCATACTCCCCGGAGACCCCCCATTTTACCAGAGGTATCCAGGGAATCCTGGTCAAATGATCAGCCTGGTCTAGATCTCCTGGAGGTGAGGGAAGCCTACCTCCTTTCCTTCTGCAGAAGCTGTAGATATCTGTCCACAGCCTCTGCCAAGTCGAGACTAAGCTCTAGACTAGAACTCCACATATGACTTTCAACTTCTTCAACTGGGAAATTCTTCACCTTCCATGTCTTAGGATTTCAGTCCAAACAAATTGAAATCATAGTGAACATATCAGAATATATTTGCACAAGGAGATTAATTTACCAAGGAACACGTGAAACTGTTGTACTAATTTTTATTTACTCCCTGGCTCCCCACTGTTGGCTCTGAAGTTTAAAAAAAAAACCGAGAGAGGAAAGCACACAGAGACTATTTGAAGCAAAACAGTTCTACTGTGACAGGAAGTGGCACATTTTGCTTTTTAAAATTCTGTTATTCACTTCTCATGTCTAAATGTCACCCTTGCTGAATTACAAATGTATGTACATAGGCCACAACCACACAAAGTTGTTCTGCTTTGTTGAAGAGTTCTCCCAGTGAGGTCAGCAAGAATGTCAGCGAGAATGTGCATTGGAACTGGCAGATGAAGAGACCACATTCTGCAAACAGGATGAATTAATTTGCAAGAAGAATATGCAACTGAGCTTGCAAGCCTAAATTTCATCCCAACAAAATTTTTAAAGACCAGTCCCCTTCACACATTTTGTTTCTTCCTTGAGGATAACTAAACTGACCTACCTGCCTATTCCCATAGCTATAAAAAGAAATGGTAAAATATTTCACAGGTCTATTATGCATGTCCACTTTGCCTGACCTTGCCTCATAGTGCAAAACCACAAACTACAGGACCAAATAATGCTTTTGTTGTGCAGGATTTTATGTTTTACAAAGTTATCAGAAATCCAGAACTGTCCAGAATATTGCTGAATGTGGAGAGCCCACCCTTTATGGATTCATTTTAGACCACATTCCAGACTTCTCAATTTCTACTAATGGTGAGCTAGTCTGCTTTTAATTGGCTCCACTAGACACTGAACTACAATATCAGCAGAGCTATATGCCCTAATGGCACAATCCTATCCAGTTTTCCAGCACTGATACAGCTATGCTAATGGGGCATATGTGACATATCCCCTGTGGTGGGGGAGCAGTCCTGGTTGCCTCTTTATGGTTATCTCAGGGCTTAATTGCAAATGCATCAGCAATGCCCATCCAGTCCAGTTTCCTAAATCTCACAGTGACCCACCAGATGTCTCAGGGAGAATGCAAGACAAGACATTTGCATCCAGGTGTCCTCCATCTGCCATTCTGAGGTTGCCTTCAACTAAAAAAGGTTGCACTTACCCAGGGTGACCATATGCCATTATCAAAATAGAGGGAATGGCATCCAAAAATGTAAGACACCCAAGAAAAATGTAGGACAAATAAAAACATATATATTGATTTCGTATCATATCTAAGGCTTTCATGTGCTAAATTTAAACACTAAATTTAAACTTTTAACATATAATTTATTAATTACAAGAAGACCACGTGCTGCCTGCTTACAAGGAAAAAGAGGAAACAGGTTTTTTTCCAGAACATAAGGCTGAAATCCAAGACATGTCCTGGGAAAAGAGGACATATGGTCATCCTGCACACACTCATCATGGCTTGAAACCTATGATGGACTTTTCCTCTAGAAATTTGTCCAATCCCTTCTTAAAGGCATTAAGTTTAGATGCCATCAAAAATCCCATGGCAAGGAGTTCCATAGACTAATTATAGTCTGGGTAAAGAAATATTTTGTCTATCAACTCTGTCAATGCTCAATTTTAGTGCTTCCTGTTCCTTCTCCTAACAAAGTCATCAACTGCCCTCTAAGCTAAACTATTATTAGGTGTTTTTGTCCAATAGGGTAAAATATGCACGAGAAAAATGTCATTCATTGGTATCATGACAGTTTACTCCCAAATTAGAAAAACAAAGACACTCATCTCAATGATAAATTATTAAATACAGTAGCACCTCACGTAACAAACGCCTCATGTAAAGTATGTTTCACGTAACGAACAACAATTTCTCTAGGATTCTGCTTCACATAACAAACTCTGCTTCACGTAAAGAACAAACTTGTTGGCAGTTGGGGCAGATGCGCTGGCCGGCAGACCTTTTAAAAAGCATCAGGGCTGCATAGCAAAACAACACTTCCACGCTGTTCCTCCTGTGGCCGGGCGTCCCCTAGGCAGAGGGAGAGAAGAGCAGTGGAGAAGAGGGAAGCAGCTCAGGGCTAGCTAGAAGGGAGCAGGGGAGAGAGAGAGGCTCAGGATGAAGAGAAGGAGAAAGTGGGGAGACACTTGGAAAGTGTCTTTGATTGCAGAAGAAATTGTCTTTGATTGCAGCCTCCTAATCATGTCTACCCAGATGTAAGCCCCATTGTGTTCAATGGGGATTACTCCCAGGAAAGTGTCTTTAGGATTGCAGCCTAAGTAGACTTCATAGGATTATGCACACTGAATGCATGTTTTGAATTCAATTCCAATGTTCTGTCATCATTTTTACATCCAGTTAATATTTTATATGAATATTTTTTGGGTTGTGGAACCAATCGTCTGAGTTTCCATTATTTCCTATGGGAAAATCTGCTTCACCTAAAGAATGTTTCACGTAACAAACATGCCTCCGGAACAAATTAAATTTGTTATGTGAGGCACCACTGTAGTTAACTACTGAGAGTGGAAACTAAATAAGCAGTAAATAACAGGGCAGTGGAAGGCAAAGCAAGAGCAGAACTGATGCCACCACCATCACCAATATTGTAATCCCCTTCCTGGATCTGATCAAACAGTGGGAATCTATGTAGACGTTGGTCCCTATTTAGCTGCTGCAGGTTCAGGTATACCCCTCCCCATGCTGCAAAGGTTTACTCCTGGGTAAGTGAACAAATGTTTCTTTACCCATATTGGAAACCTCCTGAACTGTTCCCCACCACCATAGGATACAGCATTTTGGTGCTGCTACATCAACAAGGGGGGATGAATACTTTTGGGCTGCTACATATGGATTCTAAGCAATATTTGTTTCCCATCACAATTTAAGGTACTGGTTTTGACCTTTAAAGCAGGGGTATTCGAAGAATCACCTTCTCACAATACGAATTGCCTTATCCCTGGAGTTGCAAGGTGGCTTTCCTCCAAATGTTTCCATGCTGAGGCTACAAAGGATAAGAGTCTTCTCCGTAGCAGTGCCACAACTGTGAAACTTCCTCCCAATTCATTTATGATCCCTGTTGGCCACCCCGCAGATTTTAAAAACTTTAAAATCTGAGTTTAATGAGTTTTATTTCAACTTCCTTTCCCATCTGAGTTTGTTGGCTGCTTTTCCCGTCAGCTTACCAATCCAATCTGCTGCATTTTTGTGGGTTTTAATGTTTTATTTATTGTCTTGCTATGCATTTTTAATGCTGAATGTTTTTATTGTGATTTGTTTTTTATGGTTGTAAACTACCCTGATGTTGATGGTGGATGGAAGAAGAAGGTAGGTTATAAATCTTTTAAATAAACATCCCAGCACAAGAATCTTTTAATTTAATCTCAAGCATATCATGGAGGAGGCTTTGATACCCACTACCAAGGCTTGGTGTCTACCCCCTCTCCAATATTGACATTTCTTTGCTCCCACTCTATTCAATCTTGAAATGATGCTCCCAACACAGAGCAAAACAGGGATAAACATTTTGACTCAATCAATTTTTTATCAGTTGGATAGTACACTTAATGTTTCCAAGCATTTTGTCTACCAAAAAAAAACCCAACACACACTAAATCCACATTCTTTCAGCTAAATATTCTCAGCTTTTAGCCCTCCTGATCCTCAGAGGCTCGTGTTCTATAATTAGCACAATTCACATTTACTCAAATGTAAGCCCAATTGTGTTCAATGGCCCTTACTCCCAGGAAAGTGTCTTTAGGATTGCAGCCTTACTGTGGAACATAGTGACCAATAGCAGGCTTAGTTTACCAATTCAATAAAATCACATCACATATTACAGTAGAAATTATCACTACCTAACCATAAACTTCATTGGAACTCAATTCACACCAGTCAATGTGATACAGCATCCCCAATGAACGGACCAGGTATGAATCATACTAAGCAGAAAGAATACGCCTTTGGTTTAAGAAACATGAACCTCAGGCTGAACACATGCAGTCCACACAATTGCCAGTGAACTCGGAGATGTGAAATTATGGGGAAAGTTCCATCCTGGTAACAGATTCAGCTTGCACATTATGGTAAGTCTTCCTGAAAAACTTAGCATTCCACCACCCTTTCGCTACATCACTGCCTCCAGTAGTGGTTACAATCCTAACCTCCACTTAGGCCAGTCTAAGCCCCGGCATAAGTCCTGTGCTGTCCTGGAGGTGTCACAAAATTGCTGTAAGACACTTGTGCACCAGTCCTGGGGGAGGGTTAAGCCACTACACAGACATGTGCTTGCCTTCCTACATCACCATGAGAATGGAAAGACCAATGAGTTGTGCCAACCTATGTTAGGTCTGCACCCTTAGTCTCAACCTCAGTTGCTGCTCCAAAATTGTGGGGGGGGGGGGGGGGAGGAAAGAACGGGGTCTCATCTCTGATTATTTTGATGGTAAAGCATTGCAGAAACTGCTTTTGGAAATTATTACCAAGAAATAAATAAGGATAATCAAGGAATGAGAAATCTACACACATGATTTAACAGGATATCCCAGTGACTTCATATGCTTCAACAATCTTGGCTTACCAGGAACTGGTTTCTGGTCCCTGTAGCCAAGCCTTACCCGAGATGATGGCACCCCTTCTTTCTTCAGCATAGGTGACAATAGTGACAACAGCAGGGTGACCATGTAGAAAGAAAGACAGAATGCCTCTACCTTAAAGCATTACCTAGAAGAGGGAATTTAGGCAGGTGCTGCTTTTTAAACCCTTCAGCGTTGAGCTGCACCTGCCTAAAGACCCTCTTTTATGCAATGCATAAAAGAACTCTGTCCTCCATTCTATATGATCACCCTGGGCAGTAGAAACCCACCTGCCTTCTCTACACATGGGGAAAAGGTAGAGAGGCTGCAGCAGTCTATTGCATCTATGACCCCGTGTCCTCCACAAGCAACAGAGGTGGCATTAGGCAACTACAACTGCTACCATCTCTTAATCATTTTCCACTTCTTCAGTTGAGGTGGGCCCGACTTTATGGACATATATCTGACTGTAGCTTCTGAACTGAATCAATGTGTTAGTGAAATATCTGCACTGTGTTATTGCATGGGCCATGTTGGAGAGTGGGACATTTCCACAAATACTCCTGAACCAGAACTGTGCCATCAGAACTGTGTTCAAAACATGCTGCCAAACATCAGGCACAATAGATTTCTGCATTTATTGATTGCTGTAAGGTTTTACAAAGCTCTTGAAAACTTCAGCAATTCCCACCTGGATTAAGTGGTAACAGGAAATATAGATTTGAGTGAAACTAGCTGCTTATTTAACAACAAAGTGTTTCAAAAGACTGTGATGCATGGAGAACAGTTTCTCTTAAGGATATTCAAAAAAATGCTGGTCATTCATAGATGCAACATTGAATATTGGAATCAGGTATTCTCTTGCCTAGCAGTTATTGAACTGTGTAGCTTATTGACTCCACCATGGTTCTGCTCAGAAAATGCGAAGAAGAGAAATGGAAAACATTGTGAGACCAGACAAAAAGCTGGAGCAACTAATGTTCTAAGAGAGTTTGGTCTATAACACACCAGTGACATTGCTAAGTTATCAGGCACCCGAAGGCACAAGAATTTTTAAAATGTTCCATACAAGAAAATCAAATTTAACACATCCTGAAATCGCATATTGGAGATGGTTTAAGATGCAAAGAAGCCACATGGCCTCAGAAGGCCTCCTATATGTCTTATATAGGGATGTCATGTGATGCCAAAGTTAGCATTCATGGTGCCTGTTGAGGGTTGGAAGTGACATCATTAAACAGACAAAGGCAGAAAAAGCACTTCGGTCTTATGTAGAAACTCATAGGCTGCAAATGCCAGAAGAGAAAATAAAATCTGTTTACTTTTTTTCTGTGCTAAATTATCAAGTTGGGAGAGCGCAATTATAATGTGGGGCCAGATGAATTGCTTCTGGGACAGGATTTGGTCCACAGGCCTTATATTTGACAACCCTGATTTTATATGGTCCAAAGGACCATATGGATAATAACAGGACCACCCTAGATGGCCAAAGGTAGGGTTGCCATATGTCCCCCAAAACAAGGATAATCCCAGTTTTGGGTATTGTGTTCACATACTGGCAAGTTAGACAGAGGATCCTGTCCCAATTTGTAGAAGAAAATTATGGCAACCCTATCAGTATTAGTGCTGAAGGGCTTTCTGTAAATGATACTGGGCACAAGAGTGACGACAGACATGGGCAACTTGTTTGCAACTACTATATTACTCACAGCTGTACAAACAGCGTTATCTAAATCAATCCAGAAAATACACATAAACAGTGGTGGGCTCTAGCAGGTTCGCACCTACTCTATAGAACCGGTTCTTAACAAGAGATAGGACATATAAAGTTTAAAAATAGCCATTTAAAAGTGGCTGCCAGATGGGCAGAGAACCGGTTCTTAAATTTTTTGAAGCCCATCACTGCACATAAAGGCAGTCAGCACAGCAACCAATGTCCAAATCAGAGTCCCAAAAGAATAGTCAAAAAGTTGGTCCAAGGTTGTCTAGTTCATCAATCAGTCCAGCAAAGTCTCACACAGTACTCCTCAAACGAACCCACAAGTGTGAGAGTCTGCAGGTGCTGCTGATAAGAGTAATCAGTATTACTCAGAAGCCAATCGCAACGTCCCTGTGGCTTGAGTGGCATGCCTGGACATGTTCAGCAGCTAGCAGGCATGCCCAGGCAAGAACTTTCAGCAGCTTCTTGAAGCTGGGAACTAGCCAAGTACCGACTGTTAGCTATACAGGCATTGTCTAGTGCCTACACAGAAAGATAACAAACCCTAGCCAAAGGGGAGCTGAGGAAACCACTGAAGGAACCAGTGAACTATTCTGTCCTAGTGAGGACTGATCCTCACATCTTTATAAGGAGCAAGGTTTCTTGTTCCAATTCCTCACTGGCCACTGAGGAACCTAGGAGGTAGGGAGGATGGCAAAATTGGTCTCAGTAGGCAGATAGGAGATAACTCCATACCACATTATTCAAGCATGCCAAATGCTGTTTATTTCTACACACTTCAGTAGCTGTCTTCTTCCCTACATTCTGTCTCTTGGGCTTAGGTCAAGCGAGAAAGCCACTTACCCCCAAATCCAGAATAACTACGTAAGTAGTTACGTAAGAGACTTTATGTGCACACGTAGTTACTGCTATACCTAGTGAAAACCTATGGGAAATTCATATTGGAATCCAGAGTAAGTTGTTCTTACACCGGAGCAAGGACTTCCCCTAGTTACTCTGGATTTTGCCCTTAGCCAGATTACTGAAAAGTACATGGCCCAGTCTGATCCAACTTTGCACCACTGATGCAGCCATGCCAACAGGGTGTACGCTGGACCCAGCAGTGGAGAGGCAGTCACAGAGGCCACCCCAAGGTTACCTCGGAGCTGCATTGCAGATGTCTCAGTGCTGGAAAGTTGGATAGGATTGGGCCCTCACTTTGTCAAGTACAGTATTTGCATTGTTTTGATATTGTCTGGCATCTTTTGTTCCTCTTATAGCTGTTACTTCTTGATTTCAGTGTCTTCACATCATTTGTTCTCACTATCTTTATTTCCAATTGTCCACACTGTCCTTTAATCATAGTACCACAACTTCTCCATGCAATTCTCCGTCCAAGCTGTTGTGACATCTGCAAATTTGTGAGATACTGATGCAGTTCCTTTGATAAAGTCATCTAGATCAATGCAAGCACATAGATCAAAAGCCAGTATTGTTTCAATGAGGCTGTTGGCAAAGAATAAAAATGATATAGAAAATCACTTTTGAAAATGCATCTGCATTTTGTGAAGAGCACTCATAATTGCCAATAAATTGGAGGCCATTTTTGTGTCAAAAAATACAAGACTAAGAAAGTTGCTGAAGTTAAGCCCTGCTTTTTATTGATTCTTTTCAATCGTTTTTAACATTCCTTAAGGATAGGATGTTGTAAGGAGGGAAGAGAGGAGATGACATTTAAATTTAAAAAAAAACCATTCTTTGGTCAACTTGGGATTTGGACCAAATCTCCCAGGCTTCAGTTCAATAGCCTTTTCATTCCCCCAAACTGGCTGCTTTTACCTTGGAACTGAAAATCAGGAGCTGTAGCTAAGGGAGAGCATAGGTGGATAGCATTTTTCCCCAGCATTGATCCAAAATTCAATTACACTCAAGGAAAAAAATCAAGTCATCAATGCAGAGTACAGCACAAATTCAGTTCTAGAAATACTCGGGCTTCATTAGGGCTTAATTAACTTTCACAAAAATAAAGCTCCATTCTGTTTCCATGGCCCTTTTTCCCTGTAGTATTCAAAAGACTGCTATTTCTTATTCACGATGCAAAATTCAACTCTCTGATCTCGTAGCTGCGTACAATCATGTCTTACTTGGCAGGTAGAAAAGCAACCTCCTCACACAGTCAATTCCCACAGGCATTAAAACATAGTGACACTGTTTTAAGTTGACCTCAGGATTGACCCTTCTCAGTGTTGGTGCTTGCCTTCAACACAGTTTTGCATGTGAAAAATGTGACAAATGCACCTTTTCTTTGTTGATGGGAACACACCCAGGAGCTCATTTCAGTACAAGCTGTAATTCACAGGTCCTTTCACCTCCTGAGGCTTCAAAGGCTAAACATAAACACCTGTTGGGTTTTCTTTCTCAAGAATGATGACAAGGAACTGAGAACCCAATCCTGTGAATGTCTACTCAGAATAAGTCCTTTATAGTTAATGAGGCTTACTCCCAGAAAAGCATGGATATGATTGCAGCCTGAAGCACTGCAGAAATGTGAATTTCTACCCCAAAATGCAAGAAAATGGAAACGAAAAATCACTGATATACCACTTTTCACCAAAATGTTCACAAAGCAGTTTACAAATCAGTTAACTAATAGCTTGATATTATATTGACAATATTGACCACATTATATTGACTATTATAATCAACAATAGCAAAATGTCACCATGTTGCAGGAGTAAAATACCTCCAGTGAGCCATGCCCCTATTGTGCAACACCCCCATGCACACCAAACCCCCATGTGAAACACCCACCATTTAAACACCCCCATGCACAAGCCTCATGTGCATCACCCACATGCGCAATATGCCCCCCCATGGACAACATGCCCTCACCTTGTGCACCATCCCCCCAAAAACAATATGGGCACCCATACTGGACAGGTGCAGAATTTCAGATTGGTCGTTGATCAGTCTTTTGTGTTAAGTATAGGTCAAAAATGTGTTGCACCCCCTTTCACCCTGCATGCACATGTAAGTTTAATACTTTCCAGGATGTTATTTACTTGGCAATTCCTTTACATCTGGTAAGGACCAGCTCTGGGATGATTTAATTTCATTTGGCTTATCTTCAAGAATTCATTTTCTTGTGTGAGGGCAATATATACTTACACAGAGATGTCAAATAGAAAGAACATGTGCACGTCAGCATTAATAAAGCAACATAGGAGAATCTATTCTCATAGCTGGAAATCATATTACAGTTATTTATATTGCTATAAATTTTTCAATGGCATTAATTAGCAACCACGTCAATACTCTCATAATTTATCATAACCAACTATGTCATTATGACAGATATGTTCTTATGGGCCTACAGATCTACCATAACAGAAAGAACTTTAAACATACCCACAATTAGCAGCATACACATACTCATGTAAAGACCTGTCCGTGTGCCTGTTCTATCAAAAACTGATCTGTATGTAGACCTACTTGCTGAAGGAACAATAAAACCTTGAGGGCACAATCCAAACTCATGCCAGGTCAGCAGAAGAGTAACACTCGCAGAATATTTGGTACAACTGACAACATTTCTGACAATTATTTTGTAAGTTGCCTGTGAGGCAATATTTGGAGGTTGTTGCAGTGGAAAAAATAAGAAAAAAATTCCTGCTCCATGATGTCCCTAGCGCTCAGCCACTGGCAATACAATCTCTCTTTTATGGACACATCAGATCCTGCCATCTCAGTGATTATCCAGAGCCTGGCCATGATAAGAAATAGGATAGGAACATGTTGGAGTGCTCCAGTATCTGTCCTGGCGGCCCAATTGTTCCAGTCACATTTCAGAATATTTGTATAGCCTTAAGCATTTGGATCCTGATTGATCTTTGCATGTTAGTCCCTAAAATAAACATTTGTATTCAAAGACACATGCCAAAAAATTGAATCTTTGTACTATGTCATGTAAATTACTGCGGGGTTTCAATTGAACCTAGCAACCATGACATAGGGCGCAATCCTAACAAATTTAGGCCAGCCTAACTTACATATCTTTCTGTGGTGGTGTAGGGAGGTTGGAATAAGCCTGCGCAATGATCTAACCTACCACTTCCGGAGGTAGTTAGGCCAGTGCACAGACATGCACTTGCCTCTCTACATCACCATGGGAATGGGAAGACTGATATGTTGTGCCAGGCTAGGTTAGGATTGAACCCAAACTCACACAAACCCATCACATCTATCCTAGTAAAAGGCCATATTCAGTCACTGGAAACTCAAGAGTATAGCTGAATAATAGTCCTTATCTTAAAACCTGGCAAAGTGACACTGGTTCAGCACTGACAAGACAAAGTAAAGATTGACTGCAGTCCAACTCAGGACCACTGAGAAAAATTGACCACTATCCAGTCTGAAAATTTTTATCACCTTATTAATAACCAAGTAGTCTGAATTCTGTAGCGTTGTGTTATTATGTTTGAGGATGGGAGATGGAAAAATTAAAAGGCACTTTGGACCTGGCTAAATTAGACAGCCCTGTAAATCACCATATAAACAAAAACTCTGCCAGGCCACCTAGGATAGAAAACGTAAGAGCAAAGGACCCCCGTGCATCCGAGCCAGAACACTTTCCAACTGGCAATAATCTGATAACAAATAAGCCATTGGCCATTGCAGGCTCCACAATGTGTGATGGAAGCAACTTATGGTTTGTGTCCATGACTTCCAGTTTGCTTCTGCAACTTCCAGTTTGCTTCCACAAGGCATTCTGGGGCTTACAGAGACCACAGTTTAGTGTGTTTAACGATCAAGAAGCAACATCCAGTGGTTTCCAGTAACGCTATGAAGCATGACAGTAAGCATTGGGATGTGCCCCAGCGTGACAAAAAAGTTGAGGAGCCACTGAACTAACCAAACGGACCTTCAGTGATGGTGGGACACTGAGCAGGACCTTCTCCAGATATTTCAGAGGGCAAACAGGTATATGGAGAAGGAAACATCCTGTAAGCACCCTGGTTCTATGCTTGAAGATACATCTTGCTGAGCCAGCTCACCAGGAATTCAGCTAGTATCACAAACTCTACAATCCAGAGTAACTGTGGGAGCATGTAAGAGACATTTACATTGACATAGTTATGGCACCACCTAGTGAAAACCTAGTGGAAATTCATATTGCAATACAGAGTAAACTGTTCTTATGTTGGAGCAAAGACTCCCCGTAGTTACTCTGGATTGTGCCCATAATAGTTTGATACTAACCATATTTATGAAGAAAGTCCCACTGACCATGAGAAAGAATTCCTATAAAGTCTTTGTGTAAAGCAAACATCCAGTAATCTTCACTGGGTATCATTCTCCCTTAACTCACCATAGTATCTTTGTCACATTGACAGATTTAATGAAGTCACAGTGATTAGAACTGCAGATATGTTAATAGGATTCAGAGTCAATGGTTTCAGATTAGAGTTGCTATATGCCCCCCCCCAAACAGGGTCAGTCCCAATTTTTGGGGACTATGTTCCTATATTGGCAAGTGTGACAGAGGGTCCTGTCCCGATTTTGTGGAAGAGAATTATGGCAACTCTATTTCAGATACAGACAACATTTTGGTTCCCCCTTGCCACTTTTTTGGCACAATCATATCCAAAATGCCAGCCAGCAAGTATCTATTTTTAAAGAAATATAACCAATTATAGATTCACCCCATCCAGCTCCAAATCTTAGTGTTAATGGTTGCCAAGAACCCAGAGCCCTCAAGTGTTCAACTACTGCCATCTTGTGGATTCTGCTTTCAGAAGCCTTGGAAAAGAATGAGGAAGTCATACATTCTTCAAAGCTTTCATTTTATCTGATCTTGGCACAGATATTTAAGCCCTTCAACACATTCATTTTATGCAAATTCAAATGATAGCTTGTTTTAGTCCACACAAGCAATCCTGACGCTACTTGAACTCATTTGATGAAACACTGTGGTTTTGGTAATAGTTAAAATTTGTATTCATGGCTAATGTAAGCACCAGAATGGTTGATAGTATTTAAAATAAGTAACACTATTAAAATATGGAAACAAAAAAAATTAAAAACAGATTTGGAATCAGAAGGAACAATGGAAACCAGGACAAAACCAACCAGTTTTAAATAGCAGGATTTTTTTATTTTTACTCTCCAGGTAAAATATAAATGCAAACTCATAAACCCAACTACTGGCTGTCTTCTGACCCCTGCCCCCCATGACAAGAACATTTATATAATTCTCTCAAAGTGCACAGTTGTTCACACTTGACAGTCTCTTTATGGATGGAGTTCTGAAGTAAAGGTGCCACACTTGAAAAGGCCCTGTGTGTGTCAATCTGACTCAGACAAGTCTGATATTTGGAGCAAAGCCTCTTTGACATCGCCAGTAGCATATCCCCACATCATTAGCTATTCCAGAACTCCCTCCAGATACATGAATCTGTAGATATGGGGGACAGCTGCATTAACAGTATGTCTGCCTGCTCGCCCCGTCTGGCCCATGACCATCTTCTTACTCAGGATAACCTGGGTTAGATCGTTATGGAGGATAGGCTGTTACCCAAGCAGCAAATCCCCCCTCTCCACGCCACTGAATTAGTCCAATGGAAAGGCAGAGCCAATACGATTGGATCCAGCTGGCGTCACAGAGCTGGGCTAAGGACGGGAGCTCACCCTGTCTTGTGGGGCTGACCCAGGTCTCGAACCCTGGCGTGCTGGTTAACAAGCACAGTGTCTTAGCCACTTGCACCGCCCACAGCCCTTTGGGAATCACTACATTTATTAGTAGAGTAATTTGGGGATTTGAGTTTCCTACTGGCAGCATGGTGTGCCACCTCACTGGATAAAAAACTGATGGTGTGTCTTGACAATTTTAACTCAGTGTGCCATGAGGTGAATTCACTTTCAGGAAGAGCGGCTTCCTAATTCAAATTGCAGCCTGGCGCAGGGGTGGAGCATCCATGCTGCGACCTGGTCTGGCTGCATGGGCCTCCACTTTCACTTGTTGGAGGCGTGCACAGCAAGGCCGGGTCTAGGAGCAGATGCTCCTGATGGCCTGCATGGCCCTGCCGCCTCCAGAGCGGAAGAGTGCCCGTGCGCCATTTCCATGCCTCAGGGGGCTCTTCTGGATGCACGAGCAGTGAGAGAAGCACCAGCAACAGCAGGCAAGTGCTTCCCCCAGCATGCCTCCCACGCCTTCTCCCCCAGGCCAGCCACCAATCCTCCCATCCCACCTACTTACCCATTCTCTCACCCACCCGCATGGCCAGAGGAGAAGCACCAGCAGCAGCAGGCAGGATCTTCCCCATCAGCTGCCCCACCACCATCCACCTCCTCAGCCCCCCCTCAGCTTCTGCAGCCTCCCTCTACCCATTTAACCCCCATCTGCCTGCCTAGCCAACCCCCCATCTGCCCCCTACCACCCACCCAGGTCCCAACCTGGGTCCCCACCTATCTCCTCACCCAACCAGCCACTGATCTGCCCCACCCCCTCAGCTATTCCACCCAGCCACTCATCTATCCCACCTGCCTCAGATATTCCCTCCCATCCACTGATCTGCCCTATCCCCCTTAGCTATTCCACCCAGCTACTGATCTTCCCCACCCTCCCTTAGCTATCCCACCCAGGTACTTACCTTTCCCACCCACCCCTTAGCTACCCCACCCAGCTACTGATCTTCCCCACCTCCCTTAGCTATCCCACCCAGCTACTGATCTTCCCCACCCCCTTAGCTATCCCACCCAGCTATTGATCTTCCCCATCCCACCCTTAGCTATCCCACCCAAGTACTTACCTTTCCCACCCACCCCTTAGCTATCCTACCCAGCTACTGATCTTCCTCCCACCCCTTAGCTATTCCACCCAGCTACCTTTCTTTCCCACCCCCACCTTAGCTATCCCATCTGGGTACTTACCTTTCCCACCCCCCTTAGCTATCCCACCCAGCTACTGACCTTCTCCACCCCCTTTAGCTATTCCACCCAGCTAGAGTGGTACGTCGCATAACGAGTGCCTCGAATAGTGAGTGTTCCACTTAACGAGTTAAATTTTTGTGTGGGATTTTGCTTCACATAATGAGCATGATTCACATAACGAGTGCCCATTGGCTGGACTCCCTCTTCTCCTCCCTGCATTGGCTGGGCTGAGGGAGAGCCTGCAGTGCATGAGGAGGCCAGCAGAGGGAACAGATGAGCCTCTTCAGTCAGGGGAACAAAGATGGCTGCCTACTGCAGCCAGCAAACATGTAGGCAGCCCAGCCTCTGCCCTGCAGCCTCCATCAGGTAGGAGGGAAAACTCCTCTGCACCCCCCTCTAGAGCCCCTTCCCCCCAAGGAAACCCCTCCACCTGGACCCCTCTACAACCAACCTATTTCTCCCACCACAACCTTCCCTGCTTACAGTTTTCCTTTCCTGTGAGTAAGCCCCAGTTGATTTAATGGGGCTTGATTCTGAGTAGCCAGCATAGGATCTTGTCCTTCTGCTGTTGCACTTCATGCAAACTTGGAAAGAGTCAGGCTGCATCCTACACACTTTCCTGTGAGTAAGCCCCAGTGGATTTAAAGGGGCTTGATTCTGAGTAGATAGAATAGGATCTGGCCCCTTTGCTGTTGCAAAGTATGCCTGTCTCGTTTGCATAGATAGATCTCTCACTCAGAGAGAGGTTCCTTGTTAAAGATGCTCCAAAAGACACCAGTGACTCTTTTAGTAAAAATTAGTCATCCTTGGCCATAAAGGTTTTTCTTTTCTTTTTTACTTTACAGATTATAGTGTTTTATTACAGTAATTGTGGTCTGTATTATATTATAGTGTTTTGAATTCAATTCCTGTGTTTGTCATCATTTTTACATACAGTTAATATTTTTATATGAATATTTTTTTGGGTTGTGGAACCAATTGTCTGAGTTTCCATTGTTTCCTATGGGAAAATCCGCTTCACTTAAAGAGTGTTTCACTTAAAGAGCATGCCTCCAGAACAAATTAAGCTCTTTTTGTGAGGTACCACTGTACTGATCTTCTCCACCTCGCCTTAGCCATCCCACCCAGCTACTGATCTTCCCTACCCCACAGCTATCCCACCCAGGTACTTACCTTTCCCACCCCCTTTAGCTATCCCTCCCAACTACTGTTCTCCACCCCTTATCTATTCCACCCAGGTACCTACATTTCTCACCCACCCGCCCCGCCCCCTTAGCTATCCCACCCAGCTTCTGATCTGTTGCTGCAAACTGCTTTGGGAGCGTCTTGCATGTCTGGGTTGGAATCATGTATAAGTCACTTGCATGCTCCTGTGCAATCCTATGCATTACTCATAAGTAAGCCCATTGAGTTCAGTGTGATTTATAGTAATCCTATGCATTACTCAGAAGTAAGCCCATTGAGTTCAATGTGATTTATTCCTGCTTGCATAGGAATAAATTACACTTAACTCAGGGGCATACTTCTGATTGATGCATAGGACTGCACAGGAGCAATGCATAGGAATAAATTACACTGAACTCAAGGGCTTACTATTGATTGATGCCGGCACACATGATACAAAAAAATTGGTAAACTAAGGGTTAAAATGGTCATCAGGACATAGAGAACCGGTTGTTAAAAAATTTGAAGCCTACCACTGAGTAGAGCTTTCAGCCTTCAGTCAGAAAGGCAAAAACTGAGCTCCCTGAACACTAAGAGACTGACAGCACAATCCTTACCCTTGGTTAGGCTGGTCCTATGCTGGCCTCGGGTTGTTGCAAAAGTGTTGTAGGCATTTATGCGCCATACCTGGATGAGGTTAGGCCAGTGCACATGGTCTCCCACCACACCACAGAAACCACCTGAAACAGAGGCAAGGTTCCTGTTAATTAATCTGGGGTCCCTGTGAGGGATGAAGGACTGTACAAATGAAGGTAAAGGCGCTAAACAAATTAAACAGACTCAGCAGACCACTCTTCTCAGTTCTGCAATCTATTCATCACTGTGATAAGTCAGCAAAGCCCTGTGCATGTCCTCCATAAGTTTGTGACAATTAAGGGCAAATTATGGACACCTATCGACAATTAAGGGCAAAGGATCCTCCTTACCTACAAACTCCACATTTTTTGTAATTTTCTACCATGACCAACTCATATACGCTTTTGGAATAGACTCAGCAGAGCCCACTCTTCAATGCTGAAGTACAGAACAATTGTTGCAAATGACACAGGGCTCTGAAACAATAGAGAAATTGTCAGTCCTTAAATCCAAAAGGAGGCTGAAGGTGAATTCAAGTGAAGAAGGTTGCTCTGCTTTGATATCTGTGATATTCTTCGACCACTTTATCTGTATCTCTATATTAGAACATCAGCCTAGGCCAGTACAACTGAAACTGGGAGGTTTTCAACCCTTCAGTTGGTGAAACCCCCAGTTGATGTAAAGGACTCCCACTCCCTTTAAGAGGTGGGAAAAGCAGCAGCATCAGGATCAAGCCCCTGCAGGGGGATGGGGGCAATTTTCCACTTCCCAAGGGGTTAGACCTGGCTATGCTCATTTCTGAGGAACCCTGTATAGATCTGCATATTGCATAGCAGAGCTCCTCAAGGCTGGAAATAAGTGAAAATTTCTGGTCTGTTTCAGGCAGATGCCACAATGTAAATGTGTGTAAATTTATGTGTGTAAATGCACTGAATGCTAATCTGCTTTACCTGGACTGAATGAAAGGCAGCCATTTCTGTTGCTCCACAAGATTTAATTCTGCTTTGCTTCAGTGTCTCTAGTATCTGTCAGGAAAAGAAAGGAAAACTATGTGAGTTTTGCAACCTTGTGGTATGGCTCCATGTCCTTGTTTCCATTCCACTATCATTGGTGATGGCTGCCAGAAAGATGGGGCAGATACCATGAATAGTGCTCTTTTTTTACTCCTAAGCCAACTATCTGTTGGGAAGAAACAACACCGACCTGCGCGTGTCAGAAAAGGGCAGTAAACCACCCTCTGCCCTGATTGACCTCTCCACCTGTCCCCTCTCAATGACCACTGCAGGAGGTGTAACTTGGACCCTTTTTCCTCTTCCTCTCTCTCTCTTTTCCTCTCTTAAGATGTGAGCACATGGCTCTCCACCAGGCTGCAAACCCACATGCAACTTGCGCAGGGTGACCATATGAGCGGAAAAACCCGGATTTGTCCGGATTTTTAGCCTCCCGTCTGGGTGTCCTACATCTTGGCTTCATTGTCCTACATTTTAACTTCATTTTGAAACTTCATGATAGTGCACAGCCCCATCATACCATATGTTGTTGGATTCATATTGAAGAGCAGAATCCAATGCAAAAATCAGTTTTGAGATATCTTCTTCCTATCAAAAGTTATGGTTAAAAAATCAAACAACAAAAAATATTTTAAAAATACATTTTTTGGCAAATTTTTTTAAACAGGTAGGAATTTTGGCCTGAGATTAGGATTTTTGGCCATGGAGTTCAGGAATTTTGGGTTTGGCATCTGGTCACCCTGCATGCAAGCAGAGGCAGCATTAGAGCCTCTGGTCCTAATTAATAACTCTGATGATAATCAGATGCTGTAAATATGAGCCTTCATGATCTGTTAAGTAAACCTGTTCTAAGGTTTGATTCTGGTCTCAATCTTGATTTTTTGCATGCACCCAAGCAAACAGTCAGGGTGGAGGGAAAGGCTTCTGAACCACAGAAGGGGATGCTCTGTGGTCATTACTCTGCTGAGTTGATTCACCTTTCCAATACTATCTTCTGGCCATCTTGGCTGCAAGGAGGATGGCGTCCCTTCACTGACTGGGGGGGGGGACTCCAGCAATCACTCAATATTTGGCAAAGCAGAACAATTTACTAGAAAAAGGAAGGCCGGGGTGTGGAGCTGGTAGGAACAGGATTCCTACGAGGAGCTGCACAGTGTCCTTAACCAGACACAGCCCGTGGCTCCCCATCCAATCAGCCTCATTGTAAAAGGACAGGAGAGTCCAGCAGGCCCTATTTCTCCAGCCTTCCTTAGCACAGCCTCTTCAACTCCAGAGTCACGGCTGGGCTTCCTCCTTCCTCCCTCCACAGCCCAGAGTCTGCCTTGCCCCTTCACCTGCTCCCAAGCCTTCCTCTCTGACTAGGCTCAGGCCTTCCAATCCCCTCCTTTGCCCAGCAATCCAACATGGCCTCCCCACTTTGCAGACTCAGAGTCCAGATCCCTGCAGGCCCTGTTGGGAAAATGAAGCCCATGAGCCCCAAGACATGGTGGTATTTGTTTTTGTTAATGTTATTAATATTGTTGTGATCCATGCACTGCCAGATTCCCCGTACTGATTCAATAAGGAAAGACTGGTGAAGAAATGGAGGCCACTTTATTTGTGTAATCAGCAAACACTTGCATACAACATTTTAGATAATTTCCCCTTCCTTACCAAATTCCCCTCTTAACTAGTATCAAATGGACACAGCTTAAACCTATAATCATATTCTAATTATGTTTTGGCGCCAGGATCAAATTTTCTTATCATAAAAATCTGTCAGGAACCACCAGATGTAATGTCATGATTGAAAGTGACATCATCAAACAGGTGAATTTTTAGTTTGCAATCCTACCCACACTTATCTAAGGTTAAGTTCCATTTACTGTCATCGTTAAAAGCAGATATATTGTGTCCTCTTAATACAGATCTGTAAAAATTTCCTCAAATATAATAACATAACATGGTAGCATTGAGACTAATATATCATATTTACTCACATCTAAAGCTCAGCTTTTTCAGCTGAATTTCATCTCCAAAACTGGGATGCATATTAGATTTGATGGCGCATTACATTTGAGTAAATAGAGGAATTTTGATTATAAATATGGTTACGATTATATAAAAGTTATATAATACAGTGGCGCCTCACGTAACAAATTTAATTCGTTCCGGAGGCATGTTCTTTACGTGAAACATACTTTACGTGAGGCGCCACTGTGTAATATAGTATACATGCAGCAGCCACACCAACATCGCAGTGAAACTATGTAGAAGTCCCTGTCTGAGCTTCCTCTAATGATGGCGGTAGCAGTTATGTGTGTAGGAGAAAAATGAGGCAGCACTTGATAGATTCTTTCAGGAAGAACTCTTATTTACAAATACTACAGCAGCCAATACAAAATACTATAGCATAGTCTTATATCCCGTTCGTTTGTCAAATCCACACAAATCTCTAGTCAGAGCATGTAATAATATAGAGCTCTGCAGAGATATTTTCTGAGGAGACTCTCAACTCACACTTTCCCCTGAGGTGATTTCAACTCACACTGATGTGACACAGCTTCTGAGGTAAATTCACCTCAGGAATGAGAGACGCTTCTCGGCCCATCAGAGTATCTCCCTCCATTTTACCTCAGCTGGGCAGATAGGCAATTATCAGCTTCTCATAAAAGCTGACAAGGACCCATTGAGCACAATGGGGCTTACCTCTGAGTAGACATGATTGGGATTGCACCCTATAGGGCCGTATTTAGTTTAACAATTTTCGGTATTGTAATAAAAAATGTAACATAAACCCACTGTTGTATAAAATAGTGTAAAATCATAACAAAAACTCATTTGTTGCAATCCTAAAGACACGTTCCTAGGAGTAAGACCCATTGAACACAACGGGACTTACTTTTGAGTAGACATGGTTAGGATTTTGCCCGTTTTCATATTAATACTGTAATATAACTCATTTTGCACCTGATTTGCAGCCGTGCATTACAATTGCCAGTAAACGTATTTTTAATCTTGAACCTTTTAAAATTGCAGTGCACATTAGATTTGATGGTGCATTAGATTAGATAGTAAATATTGGTATTAAAAAAGCATCATCACCTTCGTAATAATGTCACTTTCAGTCATCGACACAGCACAGTGGTTGAAAATCGCTGGTTGTTATAGAGAATATATATTCTCTATAAGGAATCTGAACTAAATTCGGTGGGGGCAGAATCACATTTGTATTGTTAATGTGTCTTAGAAACAACAACAACAACCATGGAAAGGAATTAATAGGTGCAACTGATAAAGCTGGAGGAATAATTTATTAGGCAAGCTGTGAAGATGTTATCATCACTGGAAGCAATTATTTCTCTTCTTTATTTCTCGCTTCCCATCATTTATCACTATAAACCTCCACCAGTGAGAAAGGCTCGTCCCCAAAGTGCAATTGTGCCTCTTTTCATTTAGTTGTGGTAAGCAAATCTAGGAGAGGAAATGCTAAACAGCCACACGATGGCTTATTAAGAGCCATTGATATTCCTTGCACACTGGCGCACAGAAGCGCACAGGTAGTTTGGGAGCAACTGGTTTGTTTATTAAATGTGATGTGGGTCTCCTGCCACCTCTTCTTTTCCTTAAGAACAGCTTTTCAGGACGGCGAATCCTTGTGTCAGGGAGTTATTCAGAAAGGTGGCTTCACAGACTGACAGCCACTTGTGTCTCTCACATGCTCTTCTCACTTTGTCTTGGGTCATCGCCAAGATCTCCAACAAGGAGGATAAGAAGCAGCTTATATTTTTTCTGGTGGTAACAACGTGTTACTTATAGCACATGTTCCCAGCTCTGAGCACATCAAGAAGAACACAGAAGACAAGAAAAGCACCCGTTAGGTGGACAATTTGCTGCAGGAAAGGGTGGTTTATGCTTCCTTATGCTGAGAATGAATGCATGAAGACTAGAGAGAGAGAGAGAGAGAGAGAGAGAGAGAGAGAGAGGACCAAGGTGGATATATTTACACCAAGTCAAACTGCCTTTTTGGCTGAATTTTTTAGACAAGTGTCCAAAAAAGGAAAGGTCTTTTTTTTCTCTGATGACTTGATGACCAGAGAAGAACCTGAAAGAATATTTATTCAGAATTATAGCCTACCTTTCATTTGTCATGCAACGAAGGCCATATACTGCATTTACTCGAATCTAACGCTAACCCTTTTCAGCCAAATTCAGTCTCCAAAATCAGGGTGTGCATTAGATTCTATGGTAAATTAGATTTGAGTAACTACGGGTGCAATCCAGAGTAACTACGGGGAGTCCTTGCTCCGGTGTAAGAACAATTTACTCTGGATCGCAATATGAATTTCCCATAGGATTTTACTAGGTGGTGCAGTAACTATGGGTGCACATAATGTCTCTTATGTGCTCCCATAGTTGCTCTGGATTGTAGGGTACGTTATTTTGATTATAAATATAGGGTGTGTATTAGATTCAATGGCACATTAGATTCAAGTAAATACAGTACATTTACAAGACTTGCAGGCAGCCCAACCCAGCATTGCAATTCAGGGGCACTGGCATGGATCACACTTGTGTGGGAATTTAGTAGGCTGAAGTTTTCCTTAATAGGGAAAACTTGCACCCATGTCAGCAAAAAGGAGCACAGTGCACACAGTGAACCTGGGAGAAAATTGTTGTCAATTGACATAAGGAGGCAACACACAATGCCTGAAAAATATTGTTGCTTTGGGAGTCAATCTAGAATGAAATGCAGGGAATAAATCTATAAAGAAGTATAAGGTATAAGGAATTTTGAGTTCCTTTGCTTCAGGTTTGCACTTGTGATTAGATTTCTGTCAATCTGCATCTATAGTGGCAGCTATAGTGGAAGCTGTAAGGCTACAATCCTAATCTCCACTTAGGCCAGCCTAAGCCCTGGCATACATTCTATGCCCATCTGGGGGTGTCACAAAAGTGCAGTAAGACACTTCTGCCCCACTCCTGGGGGGATTAGACCAATGCTTGCTGTATGGAAAAACTTTTAAATGTATGGATTCAAGATCAGATTAGGTAGAATAAAAGCCATATAATGCAGGCTTATTCACTGAATTCCTTGAATTAAGAAGGTTGAAATATATTTATTTAATTCAATTATTTCCTTATGACTTTCTTCAGTAAATCATTCATCTCATTCAAATACAGCAGATATTCATTGCCTTTGTTTATTTTAGCTATGTATTTTGGCTATATTTTAATAAATATGTGTAAATTTCAGTTTTTCCAAGTGATATTTATGTCTTTTTAAGGTGGCCATTTTGCATTTGCAACCAGAAATGGAACCCTGAAAAGGGTTCCACTTTTCAGTGGTTTTCACTTTTACTTTTAAGTTTTAGACATTCCTCTGGTCCCTGACTTGCCCAATAAGCAGGGGACTCCTATATTACTAATATCAATATTTTGTTGATTATATAGGAGTCCTGTCATATGCAGAGAGAGAGAGAGAGAGATTACCCATTTTCTCTACAGTTAGAAGTGGAACAATAGTTTTTAGGTTTCATCTGTCCTATTTCCTCTATCCAGGGTGACCAAATGCTGAATTCCCCCCAACTCCCCAAAATTCCTGTCCCCCAAGCCAAAATTCCTACCTGATTAAAAAAAATGTTGGACACTGCAAAAAATGTCAGACAAATGTAAGACATGTTAAAATAAAGCAAAAAACACTTGTTTTCTCTACTTAATTTCAACACTTTTAAAACTGAAAACCTTTTAACATGCATGTTTCTGACTCAGACACGTAAGCCACCCACAAAGCAGTTTGCAGCCACGCAACCCATGCAAGTTACTTTAACATACATGATTGTGACACATACGTGTAAGATGCCTTCAAAGTAGTTTGCAGCAACACAACACATGCAAGTGAGGGGAAAGGAAGGTGGGAGAGGTAAGTAGGGAAGGACTGGGCTACATAGGGGAAGACCCCCTTCCTGACTTAGGAGTAAGCTCTATTGACTTATTGGGCTTACTTCTGAGGAGACCTGGCTAGATCTGGGCTGCATAGGGAAGAAACCCCCTCCCTGACTCAGGAGTAAGCTCCACTGATTCAATGGGCTTCTGATTAGACATGGACAGGACTGGCCTTGCTACACAGCCAAGGACCCCTCCTTGACTCAGGAGCAAGCTCCATTGACTTAATGAGCTTACATCAGAGTAGACCTGGCTAGGATTCTGCTTACCTGGAGAGGCTACTGGTGCCTGGTGGGAGCAGTGCTTCCGGTAAGAGGCAAGCCAGGCATGGGCAGAGCATCTGCTCCTGGGACTTGGCCTGGCTGTGCACACCTCTGGCTGCCTCTGGGGAGAGTGAAAGTGGCACACAGAGGCGTGCGCAGCCAGACCAGGTCCTAGGAGCAGATGCTGTGCCCATGCCTGGCTTGCCTCTTACAGGAAGCACTGCTTCAGGATTAGAGCTGTGTGCACTTGCGCAACCTTCACTATTGAAGCAGTCAGCCATTACTAAGCCTTGCCAACCCAGGGCAGCCCCTAACCCCCCAAGCAGTCTTCCACCCCGGGGGCCCTTCCTTGACTCCTGGTCTAGGGGCCCAATTTTCTGGGGTCTCTGGGGAAATTGGGCCCCAGGGGAAATCGGGTCTGGGCAGCCTGCCTCATTTTGAGTTCTCTTGTCTCATAAGGGACTTGCACCTGCCCAGCATAATCCTAGATTGCACTGTTGATTCCAAAGCCCTATTCTCATCCTTCCATTTCGTCATGCAGAATTGTACAGTCATTGTACAATTATTGTACTGGTATTTAGATCCACATTGTACAGTTATTCAGATCCTGTTCAAGTACACTAAAAGAAAATATGAACTGCTGTTAAAATATTCCAACTGCTATGAAAGCTACAGCTTTTTATTTAAAAAGTGACACTGTTACCATTGGTCTAATTTCCATATGCAATTGCTCAATGTTATGTATGATGGGAAGAAGAAAAAAGGAAACACTGCTTCATATGATGAAGTAGTTGTGAGCTCATTAGCAGCCAACACCTGTCAACCCAGCGATGTTTGAAATGAAATGCTGAGTTCTAAGGGGCGATGACTCACTCTTTCATCATTGTGAGTGATCAAATGATGTATAAAGGAGATTACTATTTCTGATTCAAAGGTGAAATAGAGGAAATGTAAGTTGAGAACAACCTTAGTAAAAGGGGGTAAAATGAGAAAAAGCAGAGAGAATCAATTAGGACTATATCCTATCCTCTACAGTGACAGAAAACTGAATATATATCCTAGAGAAAGATTTATCAGGCAACATGGTAATGGTTACACCTAATTCCACCGTACAACTTCACTGATTGTGGCGGAACACTAGATGGCAGTAATGCCAAGCTGGTGCGCCTACTGAGTATTGTTTTCGAATGCATGCACTGGCTAAGGCGCTGACATTTCAATTACAAAGAATCATAAGCAACCTTTCCATTTTAATACCCAATTCCAGTTGTATGTATGGGTCACTTCACTATAAGACAGTAAGATTTAAGTTCCGAGTTATTTCAAAGACCAGGACTTTGGAACCACTGGTTTTAATGGAAAGTGTTATTGAAATTCAGTTTCATTCAGTTGTTGGAACTGAATTTGTGTTGTGTGCTGACCTCTGGATAAACTAGCAGTCCAGCCTTATTCTGCTCCTGCTGAGTATTTTGCTGAGTATTTTGCAGCTTTTCAGAGCTGCTGGGATGAGTGGCCAGACTAGGGTGACCAAAGATTTTAAATTAGCAGTGTATACATCTGTCAAAACCAGATTTATATTTGGAGAGAAGGAAGACAGAAGCATTTCAAATACGGTCTGATCTGAGCTCCAAAGCAATACCCAATTTTAAGACATCTTAGCACTTAAAGCCAATTAAGAAACATTAAAAAGAGTGGAGGGAAGAGGCAAAGAGATGCCTCCTTGTTTGGGACTATATAATTTTATCTGTTTACTTTTTTATAATATTGGAAGGCATATTGAAGGATTCTATCATAAAGATGGAGTACCTGTATTTTAAATTAATTAAAAATATGAGCTTCACTGTGTCATGTTGAAAAGCTGTGCTGTATTACAAATCCCTCAACTTTCCTATGGGGATAAGACAATTAAGGCACTGTACAGAGTTACTGAGGATCAAACTAGATGTGATATGTGATCATAATTCCCAACATTTCCTTTAGAAGATGGAGGAAATGAATAAGAGCTAAGATGTGGTTGTGTGTGTGTTTGTGCATTTGTCAACCCTTTGCCATTTATCTAAGGGCACAATCCTAACAAATTTAGACGGACATAACTCACCTGCTTCCCATTCCCATGGTAGTGCGGGAAGGCTGGCACATGTCTGTGCATTCCCCCCACCTCCCTCCACCCAGGAATAGCGCAGAAGTGCCTTATGGCACATTTGGGACTCCAAAAGCCAGCATAGGACTTGTGCCAGGACTTGTGTAACTGAGAGGTAGAGTTGAAGCCTAAGTTGGATACCACACCCCAAATCATGTACTTGTACCAACCGCAGTCAGCTCACATTCCACAATCACAAGATGGTGGTTAGGGAAACAGAAAATGATCCAGAAAGAAAGGGTTAAATCCTGCACGCCAACATCACGGTCCCATCCAATCCCTACCTAGTACACATCTGGTCATGTGGCAGGACCACTTTGTACGTAATTATATGCGTGGATCCCCCTGCCTATTTCCAATGACTTGGGCATCTAGGAATTTTCAAAAAAATATTGACAATTGTCAATAATAAGGTGCTCTCACCTATGTTGAGCAAAACAATGACGAGAGGCCAAAACAACATTTTGGCCAAGAAATACCTATCCCCACAATACACACTTCTCTTAAGAGGATGTGGGAATTCTCTCCCATGCTATAGGAGATAGCATTTCTCTCCTATGTATCAGCCGATACACAGCAAGAATCCCATATCAGATTTGAGTCAAGATGCTGTTAAAATCCAATTTTAAAGTTCTGACTACACATATCAACATCCTGGAATTGTATTAAATCCTTTCATTTCAAATCCAAGCTCCTGGTATCGAATGTGATCCACCAGCAGAATAATGCTCCCTGCTAACTGAGCAGGAGGCACTCTTTCAAGTGGGTGCTCCTCTTTTAGTTAGCAGGGGGAGAGTAACTGGTCCTGCACACCCCAGCAATGTCTGCTCTAGTGGCTTCTGCTGGTGTTTTTTTTGCATTTTAGATTGTGAGCCCTTTTGGGACAGGCACCCATTAGCTATTAATTAGCTATTATTATTTTTCCATTTTCTTTGTAAACCGCTTTGTGAACTTGTTAGTTGAAAAGTGGTATATAAATACTGTAGATAGATAGAATGTGCCTAGTCAACTGTCAGGAAACTGATGATGAAAATGTTATTGTATTGCAGTGTTGGGAAGAGTCCCATGGAAAGTGATCAAAAACCAAAGTTTTTGGTTAAGGATAGATCACAGCGCGCAAGTGTTAAGACGCTGTGTCTGTTAACCAGCAGGCCAGGGTTTGAGACCCGGGTCAGCCCCACAAGACAGGGTGAGCTCCTGTCCTTAGCCCAGCTCTGCGACGCCAGCTGGATCCAATCGTATTGGCTCTGCCTTTCCATTGGACTAATTCGGTGGCGTGGAGAGGGGGGATTTGCTGCTTGGGTAACAGCCTATCCTCCATAACAATCCAACCAGGCTTTCATGCTTTGCATGCAGCGTATGCAGCGCTGAGCACGATAGCATAGTCTTTCAAGACTTACGGAGGCCTGCATTATGCATATTTGCAGCCTCCCGAAATATTTTATTTTAATGGAAAACATATTATGATTTAAAAAAAATAATAAAACCATTATTTCAAGCTAAAGAATGAATGATACTTTATTGATCTGACTATCTGACTCCGATAGCTCCCTCCAATCAAAATGGAAGATCCTCCAGTTCCACCATGTCAAACATGATCCTTCTATCCTACTGAAGCAGAGAAGCACCTGACATTTGCAGAGTGAAATTATTTCCGTATAATTAAGAAAACTTGTCAGCACGAGTCTGGCTCTTGGCTGCAGCCTACGGCCTATGGGACGAAGCATGCATGTCCTTGGCATTCAGGAAGTCCAGATGTCTTTATCTTCTTGGGCAATAAGTTAGATTCTGTCCAGATGGTGGCTTGATTGCTTGAAGCTCAATTGATTGAATTAGTGGAGCAGTTTTCTGTTCAGCAGTTTAGGTGCCGATGACTCCCATCCGTCGTCATCACATTAGACTTTGTTTGCCAAATGCCTGGTGGGAGGGGAGATCAATAACTAACAACTCTGTAGCATTTCTAAGTGTGGGTACTTAACAACTCAGCTCTGGCTTGGAGAACACATTCATATGGTTCCTGCTGACCTTGACATGGATGGACAAATACATCTGGTGATTGTGCAACAGAAGGCTCATGCTGTCCGCTTTGCATTTCAGGCTCATTGAACAATATCCTCCATGCAAATCTTGCAAAGCCTTGGCAACACCTGCCGTCAGGCAGGGATCAAATCAAGCAGCAATATGGTAAGAGGTTTCCTCTATCACAACACAGAAGCTGATTCTTATGCTGTAATCCTAAAGACACTTTCCTGGAAGTAAAACCCATTGAACACAATGGGGCTTACTTTTGAGTAGACATAGTTAGGATTGTCTTTGAAGGCATTCTTAGAGTCTGTTGTTTACCTCTGGAGTCACCAAGTAGGGCTTTTACAGTGTCTCTCCAAGCAATCAAATTATATTTCTTTTATGAACAATAGTAGTAAAATCCTCGTAACGGTAATGCCCTCATTTCCTTTCTACTCAAGTAAGGCAAGATAATCATGTTTATTTAGCACAGTTGATCTAGCACAGTTCAGTACTGACTAGAATGGGTACTGCTATCAATCACACACAAGGCATTAGCCACTGGTTTAGAGACAGAAAAAAAGGAAATTGGCTTTTAGGGTAAGAGGAAGAAGCTGGAGCTTCTGACTTGACCAAGCTAAGAATAGTCACTTGCTGTGACATTTTTTAAAAGACTGCTTATTAATCAAATACAGTCTTCATGAATCATTCTGATAAACCAAAAGAGAAAATCACACTCTAACAGGCGTCTCAAACATAAGGCCTGTGGACCAAATACACTCACCCCAAAGCAATTTATTCACTTCCTCCCTTTATAATAGTGATTATCTGATGCCAGATGTGATGACCACGGCCTGAAGGATTCCAACAGGAAGAGAACATAAGATCCTCCACTGGATCAGGCCAAAGGCCCATCTAGTTCACCTTTCTGTATGTCACAGCAGCACATCAGAGGCATTAGGGAGCACACAAGACACCTGCATCCAGGTGCCCCCTCTGCATCTAGCATTTTGAGGATGCCCATATCTACATCTATCATGCACACATGCATGCTCACACACACACCCATCATTTCTTATAATCTGTGATGGTCCTTTCCTCTAGGAATTTGTCCAATCCCTTCTTAAAGGCACTGATGCCATCCTGTGGCAGGGAGTTCCACAGACCAGCTACACGCTGGGTAAAGAAATATTTTCTTTTGTTCTAACCCTTCCAACATTCAATTTTAGTGGAAGTGCCCTAATTCTGGTGTTATGTGAAAGGGAAAAGAGCATCTCTTTATCCACTCTGCATCCCTTGAATAATTTTGTACAACTCAAAATTTCCCCTCAAGTGCATCTTTTCTAGACTGAAGAGCCCCAGCTGGTGTAGCCTTTCCTCATACAGAAGGTGTCCCAGACCATCAGTCAATCATCAACCACCTCCTCTGAAACTTCTCCATTTTCTCTATATCCTTTTTGAGTTGTGGCAACCAGAACTGGACACAGTACTCCAAATGTGGCCTCACCATTGATTTGTACAATGGCATTATAATATTTGCCATTTTATTCTCAATCCCCTTTTAAATGACCCCAAGCATGGAGTTTAAACTGCCCATAGAAAAATTACCTACCCCACAGGGTTGTTATGAAGACAAAAGTATAAAAGCTATGTAAGCTGCCTTCACATTTGCTTTGGTATTGGAAAGGTGGCGAATAAATACCTTAAATAAAAAATAAAATAAGGCTTTCTCTGTTTGATAATTGGGCTCTCTCATATCTTGAAAATATGAACAAATCACATTTTTTCTTCTTTCATTTGCAGCTGTGGGTGACGCAAGTGGCTAAGACACTGTGCCTGTTAACCAGCAGGCCAGGGTTCGAGACCTGGGTCGGCCCCACAAGACAGGGTGAGCTCCTGTCCTTAGCCCAGCTCTGCAACGCCCGCTGGATCCAATCGTATTGGCTCTGCCTTTCCATTGGACTAATTCAGTGGCGTGGAGAGGGGGGATTTGCTGCTTGGGTAACAGCCTATCCTCCATAACCTTCCAACCCAGGCTTTCGTGCTTTGCATGCAGCGTATGCAGCGCCGAGAACGATACCATAGTCTTCCAAGACTGATGGAGGCCTGCTTTTAATGAGTTTCAAAGTGAGAATTAAGTGGTTATTTCTGGTCATCATCTGCTTAAGGATGTCACCTCTCCCTTAGGACACAGTCCAGAGTAAGGGTGGTGAGGAGAGCCCTAGCTGGGAAACCCCAACTATTCTGAATCCAGAGCAGAGTTATGCTGGATCCAGAGAGTCAGGAAGCCTGGGCTGCCCTAACTGCTGCAGAGCATGCTAAGTAGGCATCAAGTAAGTGACACCTGGGAAGGGCTTGCTCCTGAGGAGACCACCCTCAAATAACACTGAAGAAGGAAAAGCTGTGGTGCCTGCCTTATAAGGAAGCCCAGAAGTTCCTGACAACCAGTAACAGTTGCAGCATGAGAATGCAGTCCAGCAGAACATCTAGTGGAGGGTGGATGCTTGGAGTGGTCTGTTGTATCCACTGGTTAGTGGGCTGCCATCCGGGCCTCCAAGAGAAATTTTTAAGGTGGTACAAAACCCATTTGGGCCCCTAACACTTGCAAAAAATTTTTGAAAATTAAAAAATTGAGGCTAATTAATGTGCAACGAACTTCAATAAGTGCTCATTTACTGATCATATAAAACATTATATTATAATATACTGGAAGCCAAGTAATGTGACAATATAAAATACTAAAATCTTATCAAGGAGAAAATTAGAAAAAATTAACTATTTAATAAGTGCTTTTCTGGCTTTCTTATGTGCAAAATTTCTAATAACACTATCAAAATCAACTTGTCTGGCAATGCTAGACTCAATGCTTAGTCTTGCTAGGTCAACAAGTCGGTTTGTGACATAGCAGACCGCAAATAATATTTTATAAGTTTAAGCTTACTGAAAGATCTTTCAGCAGATGCTACTGTAGCTGGAATTGTCATCAATATTCTCAAGCTAATACAAACAATGTTTGAAAACTTACAATGTTTGAAATTGTATGTATGCATGCATGTGTATGTATGTATATGTGTGTATGTATGTGTGTGCACATATACCATATTAATTCGTTAGTAATAAACACGCAAATGGTCCTTCAGTCATGGGCCCCTCCGTAGCTCTTGGGGCTCGGAATAATGTACCTGTTGGACCCCTCTCTCATAGGCCTTGGCTGCCATAGTTGTGCCGTATCCTGAGGTTGAGAGGCAGGGGTTGCAGCTAGGCTGGCCAAGAACTCAGATTTTTGGTCAACACTGCCATTCTTACTCTGCCTTATCATGGAACCCTATGGGTCTACTCATTACTATACCTGCTTCTGAGGTGGTATAACTCTGAGGAGCTGGAAGAGGGAATTTCTGCCCTGGAAAAGGCTCTGGATATAGAGTAACTGCTCTGCCCTAGGCAATGCTAAACATACCCTCAACATGTCTCTCCCGAACTGCCCTAAGCCTTTTCCAGAGTAACCAGGGTGGAGCATCTTGCAGTTGTTTCAGCCCAGTGATAGATAGGGTACTCCAACTGCACTTCTGGATTGTTCCCTTAATGATGTAATTTCCGGCCCAGCTCCAGTGCATGCATTAAAGTGCAGGCACTGCAAGGCCTATAAACCCACTTTGGGGTCATGTCCAATATGAATTGAAGTTGATTGCAAAAAAGTCATCTCGTTGTTTCTAAGCTGCTTTCACTTGGGCATAGATAATGTATGTATTTTAATAATGCCATCAACAATGAGAATTGTCAGACATTCTGAAACTGGTTGGAAGGAAATAACACTCTTGCAGTTTGACTGATCATCAGGCAAACACCAGCTTCCCGTTTGTTGCCCCGTGAGTAATACAATACAACTGATTAATCCACTGCTGGAGGTTTGATAATTAGCAATCCTGAACCAGTGCAATAAGGTTCAGATACTGCAGTAATTGCAATTCTATGTTTCACCAGTTCCATAGCAATGACTTCTTTTTGGCCAACATGGTGTCTTGCTCTTACATTTCATGTGCCAAAGTAAATTTCTGTCTCTGGCGCAAATTTGTTTCATTTGTTTGTTCAACACCAAAGACCAAAGTGATGACAACTGATGGGTCCCAAACTTGTGTCCAACTGGATGAAGCCATAATACAGCAGGTGCAAGAATTTAAGTATCTTGGTTCAGTGGTGCATGAAAAGAAACTAGCTTTTCCCTATGAAATCCACAGTAGAATTGGCCAGGCAGCAGCTGCATTCGCTTCTTTAAAGTGATACCTTTGGAAGAAGACCAAGATCACTGCTAAAACCAAAATGTGACTATTTAGAACTCTAATTTTACTGATTCTCATATATGGGTCGAAAACTTGGACCATTCTCAAGTGGGACATGAACAAGCTTGGAATATTTCAAATGCGCTGCTTATTGCAGATCTTTATATCTTCACGTGACCGCATTTCAAACAATACCATAAGAACAAGGTGTGACCAACAACCAACAATTGAAGAGCAGGTCCAAAAACACAGGATGAGATGCTCTGGGCATGTTTGCTGAATGAACACCACCAGGCTACCACCAGAACACACCATATGGACTCTTGTGGTGAGAATGACCAACTGATTGGAGAGTCCAATGTGCAGTGCCAAAAAAACTTGGGTGAAACAGATAACAACCTTTATTTCCCCAGTTTACTGATTCATCTGTTATTGCAGCCAGAGTTCCTTATGATTCTCTGATATAAATTATGACATATTTTCATGGGGAAACAGAGGGATACACACAAGCGACAGGTTCTTAGGATTTGTAGATCATGGAACTTAAAGCCTGCTGCTCACCCAGTGAGTGGAAGCCTGTTCTCAAAATAGCTGTTCTGCAATGTCACTCAATTTCCCAAATGCCCCACATTTCCCAGCACCATATGCAGAAGACGTGGTACAAAGAATCTGAACAAGGCAGCGAAAAAGGAACTGAAAGAGTTCTTGCTTTCACTTGTCTTCAAGAGGAAACCTTTACTGTCACGACTGTGGGTCTCACTCAAGCCTTCAGTTTAACAAAGCTTTTGAAGCTGCATTCTGGAAAATTATTTTTATCTGGCTTCCATTACTGAAGCGCATCTGTGTGGAGAATCTAATAAAATTTCTTAATGGCCTGCCTCACATACTGCTGGGTGCTGATGGGGCTTTTCGGTGTTAGCTATGAAGTAACCAGGCCAGAAGATAAGATGTGCACTGAGGTGAGTGATAACTTATTTGTCTCTCTATTGGGGCAAAAGCGTCTTTCAGAGAGAATCAATAATTAATCTGGAGTGGTGAATACTTGCATGCTAACATGAGAGAGCGAGTAAACACTGCCTTGGCTCAGTCAGAAAATCTCAGTTGTGGATTCAGAACACATTCCCTGAACTTGGTAACAAAAACAGGACTATCTGTTTCTAGGGCAGGGATGCCAAACTTGTTTCATACAGAGGGTCGAAGGAAACATTCATGGTGCCTGCTGGAAGTGATGTCATTAAATAGAAAGTGACATTGTAAGGGAGATGATGACCAGGAATCAGCACTTTGTTCTCACATTAGAGGAGCCATTTAAACCACTGTGCCATGGCACACTATCTAGATGTAGGCATTTGGAAGAGGAACTTTTAGGGTCATTGGGGATGCAAGCCCCCCATTGCTACCAATGGGGGGCCTGCATCCCCAATGGCCCTAAAAGCTCCTCTTCCAAATGGCCCATGGCCTTGCATCACCAATGGCCCTAAAAGTTCCTCTTCCACAGTGTGCCCAATCAGTTGTCTAAAAAACTGGTGGTCTGCCTTGACCATTTTAGTGCCTTGCCATTGTGCCATTAGATGAAAAAGTTTGAAAACCAATACATTAGAAAAATGAGAAATAATGCAAAAGACAGAAAATGTGCAAACCCTGTTCAAATTTCTAAGATATGAGAACGTGCAATTATCATGTAATCCAATTAACATATGTGCCTGATAAATTGCTTCCAAGGGCTCTATTTGGCCTGAAGGTCTTGTATATGACACTCCGGATCTAGGGGAATTTTTTTGTTGGAAGGTCAAACAGACTTTTATACCCAATTCACCTAAAATTAATTGCAGTCACGTTAATTGAAGGCAGTGGTGGGACTTACTGCCACTGGGTTCAATGTGACCAGCTACAGATTCCTGGGAGTGAGCCTCTTTTGGAACATTACAGGACATACTATTGAGTAAAGATGCCTGTGACAGAATTGACAGTTTGTGGAGCTGAATCTCAGCCTGTATCTCTTTTGGTATTGATTGAAGGACGTTGAAATGGCACGTGGTGTGTTTTAAAAGAGGATGAAAACAAAAAGAAATCCTCAAAAATATCATCTCTATTTATTGTTAGGAGATATTTGTACAGAGATTTGTACAAAGTGGAAACAAATTTGTACAATGCAATATAAAGATACAAAGTCGTATTTCTATTTGTACAGAGATAGCTCTTCTCTCCCCCAATCCTAATCCTTTTAAATTTCTCATGCCAGATCTTAAAACAAGGAATGTATAGGAACAAGTGGAGAAATTTTTTTAAAAAAATCTGCTTTATTGCAGTTCATACACCATTTTGCAAGGCTGGGGAGGGGAAGGGGAATGCCACAGACCAGTGGTGCCTTTAATCCGTGCGCAGGGTGGGCTTTGGAACAGATGCTTTGTTTTATATGCACTTTAAGTGTGTCTCATTTCTGTAGAACTAGACCTTGGAGGAATGCTTATCCCTGTGCAGAGTTTATGCCACAAGCAAGAAGGCTTTAAAAAAAATTGGTACTGAAAAAGACGATTCCCATCCACATGGCTGGCTCAGGACAGCTTTCAGGGCTTCACCTCATCAAACTATTGCCTGCGTGACATGCAGAAAATGCAAAAGGAAGATTTAAGCATTACATTTGCATATGTTTTAAAAATCACTTTTAAGTGATGACAGCTTTTCATATACTAATTCTAAAATACAATTAAATGTCAAATTTAGAACTTCTTTGTTGTATCAAAGCAGTAGAAATCAGGAGATGCAATATATTTGTATGTGCTTCTTTATCTTTCACCACACTCAGATATTTTGGTCTCGTAACTACATTATGAGAAGAGTACAGTTCTTCTGAATGCTATTTGTTCACTTCCCTTGTTGTCTATTGCAACTTGCTTTACTTCCATATGACCATTATCTGCAAATCCCTCATTCCAGTTAAATATATCTCAGGGGGCTGGAAGGAGAATAAGGGGCCATCTTCCCATCAAACATCAGAAGTCCTGCTTCTGGCATGATGTCCCTATGACATCAGGCATCTCATCCCCTACTGCACCCATTTTCAAACTTAAAAATCTGTCCGGGACCCCCTATCAAACTTACTAGGATGTGACATCACTGTGATGCCAGACCTCCTCCGTTTCTAATCAGAAGTCCCATTGTGTTCACAATTTACTCCCTGGAAAGACCAGTGCCAGATTCCAAGTTGGCGGATCCCACCCTCTTGTGCGGCCAACTGATCTGAGCTCGCAACCCCCACTTTGAGGACCACTGCCCTAGAGGATGTACTATAAGCTCTTCCACCTTATACCACAGAATAAGAATCAGAATATTGTTGGCTCTCCTGAGCCTGGTGGGGAGTTAGGATATGGTGAAAGGGCTTACCACCATCCCTGCCCCCAGCCTCATTCACCCTGCAATTCTTTACCCCTTCCCAGACTTACCAGACTCCAGTCCTCCATTCTTTGCTGGTATGGGGCCCAGTCCAGTGCCACACCATTGCAGACTCTCATAGGAATGCTTTATAAAGGTACATTTGCAACAATCTGTACCAGCACTGGGCTGGCACATGCCACACAGTTTTGGGCTTTAAGTCTTTAACTGTGAATCTAAGTTCATTACTAACTTGACACAATGGGGTACATTTAAGTCAGAAGCAAGACCCAGTGTCTGTATGACTTACTATGTGCACATTCTATTATTTTCACAGCTGATTGCCAACAAAAGCTATAGCTGCGAAGGTTTAGGACTGAAAGAGGTTCCAGAACAACTGCCTTTTGTAACAGAAATCCTTGATTTCAGCTTTAACTTTCTTTACTTGCTTCAATTTTCAACGTTTACCAACCTGAAGGACCTGGTGTATTTAGATTTAACAAGGTATGGTAGATCTTTTTCATTTCACAAAGCAAGTTTGACACTCTCAGCTTTTCTAGTAGGTAGCCTCTCTTGATAGCCATTAACAGTTTTATATACTTCAAAACCCAAGGGTGTAATATGTCAAACTCTCATCTTTCAAAACCTACCTTCATTACAAGTTACATCCTATGATGTAATCATAGCCAGAAACTTATTTAACCCATTTCTGCCCAGCCTACAGATGTACACCTTTGATTCTTGTTGCATATGAGCAACATTGGGCAGAAATTTTATTGACTTGACACCAACCTTTAGACCACAACAGATACTATTATATCACCAATACCAGACCATAGTATGGACTTTGATTGGATGGCTTTTGTTCTGATATACGCATTTAATTCCCCTTCAACTGTCAGGAAGTCAAATCCTATCTATCTCCCTTCTCCTAAGAAATTTAAGCTGGCCTAACTAACCTGGCCTATCTTTCCATGATGGTGTGGGGAGGTTGTCATATGCCTGTGCATTGCCCTAACCCCCATGTGTTGGGCAGAAGTGTCTTATGGCACTTTTGTGAAACCCCCCAGGCCGGTACAGGACTTATGCCAGGCTTTGGCCAACCTAAATGGAGATTAGGATTGCAGCCTCACATTCCAGATTAGCTTACTGCTGGAGATAGAACAAGGTTTGGCTTTTGAGATGGACAAATCAAACCTTCTGCCCCATATATCAGTTTATTTACTTTATAGTGGACATAGATGGGTCTCCAAAGAAGGGAGAGAGCCTCTCTTCCTCCTATCATGGAACAATAAACAGGCTAGGTAGCCACAGATAGAGCACCTTAGAGAAGGATCATGTCCTATCACACTGAATGGCATCATTAAGGATATGGCAGAGACTATTAGTTACATCAGAATAAACTCAGCTATTTTTCCAAGGTTAATTTCCAAATAACTGTTTTCTGAAACTGAGTTACTGTGCTTTTATTTTTTAAGGTGTCAAATCAATTGGGTTTATGAAGGCTCCTTTGGAAGCAACTCTCAGCTGGAGACCATTGTGTTGACTGGAAATAAGATTCTGTTTCTGGCAGATGCAGCATTCACAGGACCACATACTCTGAAATATCTTGACCTAACCCAAACAGGACTTACCAGTTTATCATTTATCCCAATGCAGGACCTAGATAACTTGGAGACTCTAATATTGGGAGACAATCACATCCAATCACTAAAACTCCCTCCAAATTTTCCAGTTAGGAATCTCAAATATTTGGATTTTCAGATGAACATCATACAGAGAATATCAGCTGAAGATATAATGGTGCTTAAGCAAGTCAGCAATTTGACTCTCATTCTTAAAGGCAACGATATTACCTATGTTGAAACTAGGGCTTTTGGTTCCACTTTTTTCAACAGTTTGGACTTTGGCGGTTGTGTTAACATTTCAGTGATCTTAGAAAGTTTGCAAGATGCCAGAACGACAGCTCTTTGGCTTGGGGCTTTTGAAGACAGTTTGGTGGACCACAGCATCACTGACAACACATTGCAAGGCATCTGCAATATCTCTGTAGACTATCTCAATCTGCAGCAACGCCATTTCCTTGACCTCTCTAGCAATACATTTCGTTGTTTGACCAAACTTCAGAAGCTGGATTTGAGCCAAACCTCCCTCACTGAGCTACCTGCTAACCTTCCTGGGATGAACATGCTGAAAGAATTAATTCTCAATAAGAATAATTTTGAGCACCTTTGCAATATCCACTCTTCTGCTTTTGCAAACCTTACTCATCTCCACGTCTCTGGAAATTCTGAGAAGCTGGATTTGGGCTTGAAGTGCTTAGAACGTCTGTCAAAGCTTCAACATCTTGACCTGAGCAACAGTCATATAGAAAGCTTAGACTGCTGTAGTCAACAGTTCAGTGGTCTGAGTAGCTTGCAACACCTCAACCTGAGTTACAACATCAAGCTTGTGTTCCATGATGTAGCCTTTAATCAGTGTGCCAGCCTGCGAGTTCTGGATCTCACTTCCACACACATCTTCACTGATGCTCCCCAAGGACCCTTCCACAATCTGCATCTTTTAGAGAGGCTCAACCTTTCCTACTCTAAAGTTGGCCCAAATATTCAGCAAATCTTGCAAGGTCTGGCTAGCCTTGTCATGCTGGCTCTGAATGGGAATGACTTTGAACACAACATCCTGAACGACCACCTCTTTCTGCAGGCACCCAATTTAGAAGTGCTAACTTTATCTTCCTGCAAATTGTCAGCTATACAAAGCAAAACATTTTATGCTCTCAAGAAGCTAAAACACGTGGACCTGAGTCACAACCAGCTTGCAGCATTCAATTCAGAGGCATTTTTCAATCTCAAGAACATTTATCTCAATTTTGCCAATAATGGGATCCATATTATCTCACGTGATGTGTTGACTACCCTATCTGGCCGAAGTGTAATCAATTTAAGTTACAATCCACTGGAGTGCACCTGTTCCAATGTTGGATTATTAATGTGGTACAAGCAAAATATAGATAAAATTGAAGACTCCGAAGTCACATTGTGCTCGGAGCCCAAATCACTAATGGGCACTCAGCTCTTCTTTGTAAATCTGTCCTGTGGGTATAGCACCGCACAAGTAATATTGATTATTTTTGTTGTGACAATAATACTCGTAGTGACCTTCATTTTGTTCATAAATTTTTTAAAGAGAAAGTACCAGCGCATTTAAGACTCTAGGACAAAGGTATATGACAGTTATTTCAAAGACCAAATTATTAGGAAGACGCTTATAAAGAACTGCTGCAGGGCATAAGAAAAAGAAGTCAGATTATGTTTTTCATTTCCCTTACAGAGCCGCAAAGAAACAGACTCAGAGCACAGTGCTAACAATATCTATTCTGAAGTGGGCCCCACTGTGTTCAATACCTTTTACTCCTAGGTAAGTCTCTTTAGGATTGCAGCATCAGGCTGCAATCCTAAACACACTTTCCTGGGAGTAAGATCCATTGAACATAACGGTGCTTACATCAGAATAGACATGGTTAGGATTGCACCCTCATTTGATATAGTTATGCAGAACAAACCAATCTAATTAACTGGTCATCTACATGGCAAACAGGTAAACAATCTAATCGTAACTTAGAGAGAGAAAAAAATATTTGCCTAGAGAAAGAGACAAGCCTATATTGATGTGAAAGACTGTACTGTATCACATTGCATGCACAGTTGTTTATTAAAGAATACAAAGTTGGGGAAATGTCAAAGCTCTAGAACAGGATGGGCAAGCTGGACCACTTTGGGGATCCTAGGCCTTTAGCAACTGAGTAGGAGGGAGAATTTTTCAGCAGGTGCAGGTTGACCTTTGTGAGACGGCAAGCTATACCCGCTGAAATTCCCCCTTCTATGTACTTGTTAAAGGTCCAGGAGGCTCAAGTGGCCTAGCTTCCCCATCCCTGCACTCGAATGGCTCATATGTCTGTCTTGGGACATTTTTGGGCTCAAGATGAAATATACCACAAATCAAACATTGAACCTACTTTTTATTGTTTAAATGTGCTTTCCTGGGGAGAGTAAAAGTACTATGCCAAACTAGATGCAATAGCAGCCACCTTCTGTCTTAATCTTACATCAAGTAGGGGATGGAAGGTCTGCAATTTTTTTGAAGCATAAAAAAAATGTTCTTCTGCATTATCTTGATTCATTACATCAAGCACTTCTATCCCCAGCCTGATTTACTTCTGGTCTCAGAGAAGGGCTAAAGGAAAAATACTCCAAAATAAAGCGTATAGTGATGTAGGATGGTGAGGCATTCACTCTCCAAAATTTGTTTTTATAAAACCCCCTTCACATCTCACATTTGGTTGCCATGTGATGTGTCAAACCCACTAGCTGTGGCCCTCTGTCTTTAAAGTTTTGGGATTGGACAAATTCCTAGAGGAAAGGACCATTGGGATTTTCAAGCCAGGATGGGGGCATGGAGAGGTGGACAACCTCTAAAAGTCAGATGTGGGGGGACACACCTGGATGCAGGTGTCATATGTACTCTCTGAAGCTTTGGGTGGCCCACTGTGTGATACTGCAAGCTGGACAAGATAGGCCTTTGGTCTGATCCAGTGGAGGCTCTTATGTTCTTAAAGTTAATGGCAGAATATATGTACTAATGGCATACATATGTAATAATGACTCTCTCTCTCTCTCTCTCTCTCTCTACACTAAAAACTTTTTGAAAGATCCTGAGTCGATTTCTCTATATGAAGGATGACTTGAACAACTTGTTTTATTTGGTCATGTGTACCTATCATAACTAATACACTAACGTTCACGTAAGCGAAGAAATAATTGTGTGACAAAGTTAAAGAAAATATTTGCATTCAGCCATATGGGTAAAGATTCATGGCTGGTCCCCTCTGCAGACATTAGCCACAGCTTTTGGGTGTGGCACTTATCCTCATTTCTAAAGCCAACAGCCAGCATTGTCTGAAGATTCCTCCCTGGTCTTGGAGCCAGCAAAGCTGCATGGAACGCTATTTACCTTCCTATTTAGAATAGGTGGTACCTATTTATCCACTTACATTTGCATGCTTTCAAACTGCTTATTCAGCCATATGTACATTGCTAGGTGATGAAAGTGTTTATTACTTTATTTCCATTGGCATTTATATGATAATTTTCTTATTACTATTTAATAAAATTAAGCTTTAATGCCAATAAAGGTTACTAGTATAGTGATGCCTCATGTAAAGAATGCCTCACATAAGGTATGTTTCACGTAACAAACAAAAATTTCTCTAGGATTCTGCTTCACGTAAAGAACATGCTTCACATAAAGAACAAACTCGTTGGCAGTTGGGGCAGACGCGCTGGCCAGCTGCCTGTTTAAAAAGCGTCAGGGCTGCCTAGCGCACCTGCCCATAGTGAAAGCAACACTTCTGGGCTGTTCCTCCTGTGGCCGGGTGTGCGCTGGGCAGAGGGAGAGAAGAGCAGTGGAGAAGAGGAAAGCAGCTCAGGGCTAGCCAGAAGGGAGCAGGAGAGAGAGGCTCAGGATGGAGAGAAGGAGAAAGTGGGGAGACACTTTGAAGGTGTCTTCGATTGCAGCCTCCTAACCATGTCTACCCAGAAGCCCCACTGTGTTAAATGGGTCTTACTCCCAGGAAAGTGTCTTTAGGACTGCAGCCTAAGTAGAATTCATAAGATCATGCACACTGAACGCATGTTTTTGAATTCAATCCCAGAGTTCTGTCATCATTTTTACATCCAGTTAATATTTTTATATGAATATTTTTTGGGTTGTGGAACCAATCGTCTGAGTTTCCAATTATTTCCTATGGAAAAATCTGCTTCATGTAAAGAATGTTTCACGTAAAGAACATGCCTCTGGAATGAATTAAATTTGTTATGTGAGGCGCCACTGTACCACTAAAAAAATTAACCAAATACTTCTTTTATGAGTGAGTGAAATGCTCAGTCAAATCTAAATAATCACTATCCTTGATCTAAACACAAAGTGCAGCAATATCCAACTTACCATTTAACTGTGCATACAGTACATGGGTGATATTTTACAGTAGGGTTGTCAAACTTGATTCATATAACTGGCCAATCGGCATTCATGGCCCTCCTTGGAGCAGGAAGTGACATCTTTTAAGCTTGAAGTGACATCTTTAGAAGATAATGGCCAGAAATGAGCACTATAATCTAATATAGAAAAGCATCAGCAGCAAAAGACAGAAGAGAAAATGTGCAAATCTTGTTCATAATTTCAAGGTATTATGAACAATTATCACACTGGGAAAGTCCAATTATACCAGAAGCTGGAAAAACTGCTACTAGCCTGAGTGTCTTATGTTTGATACCCCTGTTTTACAGGGTATTTGAGGGGATGGGACTTCAGCAGCCTTCATGCTGCTTCTTTTTAAATGTATATTAAAGCCATATACTTACTGTGGGTGGCACGAGTGGTTAAGACACTGTGCCTGTTAACCAGCAGGCCAGGGTTCAAGACCCGGGTCGGCCCCACACGACAGGGTGAGCTCCTGTCCTTAGCCCAGCTCTGCGACGCCAGCTGGATCCAATCGTATTGGCTCTGCCTTTCCATTGGACTAATTCAGTCGTGTGGAGAGGGGGGATTTGCTGCTTGGGTATCAGCCTATCCTCCATAACAATCCAACCCAGGCTTTCGTGCTTCGCATGCAGCATGTGCAGCACCGAGCACAATACCATAGTCTTTCAAGACTGATGGAGGCCTCCTTTTATGCTTAATGAGAATGCAAGAAAAACTCAATTCCCTTTCATGCTTAATTTTATTTAAATGTCTGCAACTGCATAAGTATAAATATTTTTATTCAATAACCAAGAGTTTTGACATCCATGGGGATTTATTAAAGAAAATAAGACTGCAAACACTTTATTGCACAGATCCTAACAAACTTTTTTTAATAATCAGATAATCTACAGTAGGAAGTACTACAAAGGGAACATCTTAATATACAATCACACAAAGACTGACAAAAGAGTACACACTTGGGAGGAGCGCCAAAAACTCACTGTAAGATATACATCAACAAACAGGGATTACATGAATACAAGCTTAGGCCTACTATACTTCTAAAATGGGGGTGGGGTGGGAAATATTTGGCAGAAGTGATAAAGCACTATACAAAATATACATAAAAGATACATTTGTAAACAAGATAGCTAACTGTGCATTAAAGGAAATAAGTGGAAGAATTTTATATGCAAGCAGCTGTAAACTATGAAAAACTTCCCAGATAAAAATGCCATGATATTGGAGTGCATTTGTGTTTGATTTTTCCAACTTCCAAAACACAGACACAATGAATGCTAAGACTTTCTTTTCAAAATGCTTTCCTCCTTCCAATTATTAATAATTCATGAGTGCATGGAAGAGAAACGAGTGTACCAGCACTGCATGGAAAATTACAGGGACTGGCTTGCCAGTTATTTTATTTTCTTAGCAAAGGCTCCTAAAAATGATCCAAATCTCAACTGGCTGAGTTCTTTTTCCCACAAAATGCATTTAACACACTGGTTGTAGCTTATAAGCAACCAGTTCATAACTGCGTTCTGCTTGGATGGATAAAATTAGGGAATCAAGGAAAAAACAAGGGGGGCATTAAATTATCTTTTGTGAAGAAATACAGAACACAGAGACACTCACAAATTGTTTTCTGGATCTCAGTATTTTCAACATATTTATCTGTATACATCATTCTGGAGCGCTGCTGTCCAAGATTCCAAACAAACTTTTGCTCTAAATTTAGTTAAGACAAATTTGACATATTTTACAATACACAAAATTCAAATAAGGCTTAGCAAAAGTTTTAAAAAAGGGACAGTGACATTCTAGCACCAAATAGCTCCGACAGGTCCCTTCCTTTTTATATTATTTTATTTATTACAAAATGGCTTTCTTTAAAAAAAATTACATTTACTAAGTTTTCTACATACAAATAAAGTCCACAATACAAGATGTAAAGAGCTACTTAACGTATTTCAAAAAGAATGCAAAACCCAGGATGACTTGCTAAAAACGGCAAGCTACAACATAAGGCCCCAGCTAGGTAATAAAATGTTACCAGATGTTATCTAGTTATGAAGCCGAAAACACCCAATCCCCACTTCAACCGGATTCATCATAAAATGGAAAAGAAAGCTGAACCGCTAAGTGTTCAAACTTACCTATAATGACTATTATTCAAATTCATTAAATGGAAAATTAACACTTATGCCATATGCTTTGATCTGCACCCCACACCATAAAAGTTCTGACTTGGACCAGAATCATGAGAACAGAAATTAAGCTCAGTACAACTCTGGAGTCTCTGTCTAGGATAAGATGAAGGGAAAGATACACAGGGAAGCTCTATTTGACCAGAAGCCACACTGTGAACAGGACAGGCTGAGAATGTTTACTGAAACCCTTCCCTTTGGCTATCACCAAACAACAGCCTAAGCAAGAGGTGAATTATGCCTATTTGAAACTCTGGGAAGCTGAATTCGGTGCAGCTTCACTCCTGGAAGTTTGGTGATGATGTATATCATCACTGTGCATCTGGAAACGCTGCCAGGCTCTGTTGCAGCCGCCCAAGGAGCCTGCATACCGGCACAGACTTCTCCAACTAATTATTGGTTGCAGTTTGGTATTCTATTTAAAACAGCTTTTAACAGCACTATGACCTTCTGGCTCTTGGTGTATGCACAGAAACCCACTTGAGTTAAAATTTCTTACATTTTAAACATTCTGCAGACTTTAGATCACCTTTGTCCTTCCATCAGACCTATATAGTTGTGAGTTCAGCCTCGGCACATGTTTTCGTCATTCAGCTCTTCTATGGCAAACCCAGGGGCAAAGCAATGGTCATTAAAAGGTAAACATTGCCAACAGCAGAAAAGTGGAGGGACAACATTCAAAACAACAGACACAACCAAGTATTTACAGACAAATTTGTTCCCCACTAATGTGTCCTTTAAATTGTAAAAGTCATATTTTTACAAATACAGTATATATTAACAGTTTAACCGGTTACATTTGGGAAGGCATTTTGAAGAAAAAAAGTGTCCTTTTTATTTTACACACCCTGCTTATGTGGTGCTTAAAGTTTTTCTGCAAGAAAATACTACACAGTGCTGATTTCTGAAGGTGAAACAAGACAGGACAGGACAGGGCAGATCTGAGCAAAGAAGTCCCATTTGCCCTTTTTGCTGCTAGGCCTTTTTGTGAGGACTGCTTCGGGAGGTCTCTTTGCCTCGCCTTGGCCGGGCAGAGTCTTTGTCAGAAGAAAGTGCATGAAGAGAGTCCGCGGGAGTCCCTGGCTTTGGCAAATCTTTACCTACATTCAGTTTCCTTGCAGCAGAAGATTGAGCAGCAATGGGATCTTTTCCCTTGGTGTCCGCAGTGTTAGATTTCTCTTGGCTTTTCAGTTTTTCCCCAGAATCTGAAGCAGGGCCATGGTCTTCTGCAGAGCAATGCAAGGCTAACAGTGAAAAGCCTGTTGTTATTTCTGCCACAGAAGGGCTGGCTGGCCTTTTCAGTTCCCTGCCGCACACTGCCAGCGGTTCCTGAGGCCCCAGCTTAGCTTTTGCTGAAGGCAAAACTAGGGCTTCCTGTCTACATTCAGGAGAGTTGGAGGGGCCGTCGTGCAGCATTGTGGTCACCGCAGCTGCACGACATGAATTCTGTGACGCTACAGAAGAGGGCTGTTTCCCTGTGTGCTGCCTGCTTGCCTCTGCTGGCTGTTTGAGTCCTTTCCCTTTAGTGTCTTGAGTGTTCCTGCCACCCATGACTGCCTTCTCTGCGGCTTTCCCTCTGGCATCACAGATAGCAAAGGAAAGGCTCGGATCAGATTTCCCATGTTCATTTTGAAAATAAAGTGCATCAGTGCGTTTTTTCCCTTCAGGTTGCCTTTCTGTGGAAGTGGTCTGGTCTCCTGGAGTCTTGTCTATCTGTCTGTTCAGCAAAGAAATCTCTTTTGCCGCTGATCCCTTGGAAGGCATGCTTTGCTTGGTGCGCGCATGGAATGGCTTTTGTTCAGCAAGGTCACTTATGCTGGCCACTTCTTGCCTCTGAAAATGCTTACTGTTCTCTGCTTGACTTCTACTGGAGGATTTAAGCTGTTTCTCAGGCACAGCGTTATTGATTTGGACTGGGGGCTCTGACCCATATTCTATAACCAGATGCCTTTCTGTCTGGACAGGCTCATTATTTAGCTTTCTTTGAGAACTTGCAGGGCATGAAAGAGAATCCAGCACACTCTTATTGACATTTTTCCCTTCCTTCCGGGAGCCGGCCATACCTTGAATGCTGATTTCTTTATCTTTTACATTTGCAGCTGCTTGTTTTTGAGTTGGTGTCAATTTCTCAAAATGTTTTGATTTAGAAGGGAAAGTGTCAGGGATTTGCCTAGATTTAACAGTGCCATTTTCCACAGAATATGCAGGCCTGATATTATCTTGGTTGCTACAACACATAGGAGCAATTGGTATAGACTGCCTGCTGACCGTCTCTTTTACAGAAGGAGCATCAGAATTACCACCTTGTTGTCGTGAAGCAAAACCAGGCCCTTTGTCTGCAGAGGGAAGATGTGTATTTTTGGACTGTTTCAGTTCTTTTGCCCCCAAATCCTTCTGCAAAGAAACACCCAAGACAGGTTTTTCTGTTCTTACATAATTTATGTCTGATGGGGTTTGTAGTGACTTTTGGAGAAGTGAAGCTTCAGATTTGAAATAAATATTAGCTTTCTGTGTGCCAAATTCAGATGGTGACGATTCTCTAGTTGTATTATTTTCCTCTTTGACAGATTGCTTGGGCACATCTTTGGACTTCATCCTTGAGCCTGTGACCTGCACTTTTGCTATTCCACGACTTTGTAAATGAGCAGCTGAATCAAAGGAGCACTTCTGAATGCGTTTGGTGTCTTGGTTTGGGGTTGCTTCTGTAAGAGATCTCTTAGCTGGTGAAACATCAGCTACCTCAGGCTTTTCTGGAGTCATGTCATTGCTTTGCTGAGCCCTTGTGTGGCTGTCAAAACCTTCTTTTGAGGTACCCTTCTCTTTTGGTTTGGCTTTTTCAGAGATGCCCTGCATGGTGACAGAACAGCAGGTTGTCATGGCTGGATTTTGACCTGGGGGACAAGAAGGTTTAATTTCATTTGCCGTGAACTGGATGATCCCTTTCTTTTGGTTAGCCAATCTCACAGAAAGGTCACAATTAACACCAAGACTAGAAACTGCTTTTTCTGACTGTGGCTCAATGGTCGCGGCTGTTGCTGGTGTGTTTGGAGGGCTTTTGTTTGGCTTTGGACATTGGGTCTCCAGTTGATTAGATGCACAAGACCTGGACTGTTGGAAGGGTAGTGATTTCACCTTCTGAGAAATTGGCTCAACCAACACACTGCTGCCCCCATGGCATCCTATATCACTTTTGGCACTTTGGCCTCCTGGAAATCCACATGAAGACACCTCTGTCTTTGAAACCTGGGGACCTGAAAGTAAAGCAATATCTAAAGTCCCTTCAATGGGCTTCAAGCAAGATACAGATCTCCCTTCGAGCTTATACTCAGAAGGACTCTTTCGGACAGGAGACTCAGTGGAAATCAGGGCTGTTTTCTCCAGGCCAGTCTCTGCTCTACCGTTCAGGACTTTAAGGGGAACAAAAGGAACAGAGCTCACCTGAGCTACATGAGCACTGCCGACAAATGACCGGGTTTCGGCTACCGTGCTGGAATCCGGCTGAATGTTTATGGGTCTGATTGCACTGAGTTGATGACATTCGTGTACATTTGAAGTCAGTTTGGACTTCAGCACTGGGCAGGGGCTGTCATCTTTTTCTTCAAAGGACATTTTCTTCCGGAGATAATCAATATTTGCAACCTTGTTGTCTAATCTTTCAAACTTGACAAATTCTTTTGTTGGGGTAGTTTTATCTCCACTTTCTCCTTTTCCATTTGACACATTGTCAGATGAATGAGGCAGCATATCTTGCACTGAATATGGAGGAAAAATTCTTTTGAAGTCATAAGACAAATGACTGGGTTCATTAAGCAGAGGTCCATGACATGGAGTATGCGCATCAGAAGCAATACTGTCATTTGATCTCATATTTGCGTTCTTTTGAAGGGTGTCTTTTAACATGTCAGCTACTGATTGGGTCTCCTGAACTGCTATTTTCATTTCAAAGTGATTTGATCTTTCCAAAGGTTTCAGAAATGTTTTCTTGCTGTCTCTTTCCCCTTGGCACGAAGTAACAGGATTTTCTGATTCACCAAAATGCTCATGTACACTGCTTGGCTTTTGCAAATGTTCTGATTTCTCACCCAATTCTTGTTTTTTCATAACTATCTTGACTTTTAACTTTTCTCTGTCCAGCTCATCAATAGATTCTTGTCTCCCCAGCTTTCTGGAGATGGGGCGTTTCAAGCAACCTTGTTCAGCAGGTCTCACTCGAGTGAGTGAAGGGGCATCCAACACATTCTCCTCCAGGCTCTGAAGAGTTATGTCTCGTTGAGGCACCTCTTTATTAACTTCTTCCTGAGTTACTTCCAGGCTGTGCTTGCGCGAGCACAAGTGTTTCTTGTCAGTGACATAAGAGGGAGCCAGTTTCTCTTCAGACTGAACCCTCTTGAGCAAAGGAGACCTTGGTGGTTCGGCACTCTTTGGTCGAACAATGTGTCTGACAATAGTAGGAGGGGAGTGCATTTTACTAGGGAAAGCCTGAGCTATTTTTGTGTTTCCAATTGAGTGCCCTAGCAAAGGTGAAGGGGACCGTTGAGGAGATGTTGGCTGAGGTGTTGGAGAAGGAGTCCGTGCCAAAGGTGACAGAGGAATGCTGCCAGCTGATTTACGTCTCCCTGATCTGTATCTTTGTCCACCTAGTTTTGGACCCAAACCGTGAAGTGTGCTGGGTCTGATATGCCCAGAGCCAGCTGGAGAATTGGGTGCACTTGAGCTAGGAGAACTACTTTGGGAAGAATTTGTACCTGGGAAGAGAAACAAATAAAACTTAATTAGCTTTGCTCATTCCACATCTGGAAAATAACAATAAAAGATTTTCTATATAGTATACAGAACAGGAAAACATTTGTCAAAGACAGTACTGTTTGCAAATCGTTGGTCTTGAAAATTCACATTTGTACAACATGGCCTTTTGTTTGTGTTCCTTTCCCGTTTGAGTTTGCTTTGCTGAATGTGATCTTACTTGATCCAGATTGCGTCCTTCTGCTAGTACATTTAGGCTGCAATCTTAACCTCCATTTAGGCTGGCATAAATCCTGTGCTGATATGGGGGTGTCACAAACATGCATTAAGACACTTCTGCCCCGCTCCTGGGGAGGTTAGGCCAATGCACAGGCATATGGTGATCTTCCCACTCCATCATGGAAAGACAGGCCAGGTGAATCAGACCGGCCTAAATTTCTTGGGATGGTGCCCTTAATATAAATATAACCTGTGCAAAAATATGGCTTAGGCTGCAATCCTAAAGACACTTTCCTGGGAGTAAGACCTATTGAAGACAATGGAGCTTACTTTTGAGTAGACATGGTTAGGATTGTGCTCTTAGTAGCATTAGTAGTTCTGCAAGAAACTGTAATAACATGAATGAGTAACTTAGCTAAGACCTTCCATAATTTCTGGCAGAAACCCCTGTGCAAAAACAACAGCAAAACACAAGAACGTGCATTGGATTGGGTTTTATTTGTTTAAGAATGTACAGGGGCAGCCTCTCCACTGAGTCAGATTTCAAAGGTGGTACTTTTTGCTTTCTGAAACCTAAGCTCAATTCTCTGAGGGAAGTACATAGGCTCCCATCAAAAGCCAATGCAAAAGAAGGCACCAGCATGCAGGTCTCTTGTATTGTGTGCTCCCCCTGTAGGCCACTGTAAGACACAGGAAACAGAACTGTGTGGGCCTTTGGCCTGATTGAGCAAGGCTGATTTTAGGTTCTCATGGGACAGCAGATGTGTCTGCTTCAGTAAAGCGAATGGGAAACCTGTGCATGCAGTAACATTTGTTGTTTTCTTCACTGCATACTTCCATTCTCACATCCTCACCTGAAGGGAAATCAGGGGTGGAGCGGAGGCTTGGTGTTGGTGAACGAGGAGACAAACTATGAGTTGGAGAGCCAGGCAAGCTCTCTCCTGACGATAGAGATCGGTTCAGGCAGGAGAAACTCCGACTAGTATGAAGCAGGGGTGAAGGTTGTTTGGCCAACTTCTTGAAGAGAGATCTTCTCCTAACGTGAAGACAAAGAAATTCTGTAAAACATGCACTCCTTGTAATGTATCACAAGCTTAATCATTGCATTCTCAGAATTATTTCCCCTTCTTGAGGAGTGAATATTACAAGATTATCAGATGCATTCAAACAAAATGCAAAATTTGAGTGAGAAAGGCAGTATCTTTTTACCATGTTATTGTGGCAGGCAAACACTGAAACAAAATAAATTTCCAAATTCTGAGAAATATCTACCAAACAAGTATGTGTCATGATGTTATATTAAATTTAATGCTGGTATTATGTCTATGATGTGGACTCCCTTTCCAAATTCTAAGAATTATGGATTCCCCTTCAGTGGTGGAGCAGGAAACTCATGCTTGAGTTCAACTTATTTGTTTACTTATAATAAAATCATTCCTGTCACTGCTACTGATGCCACAGCAGGAACAGGTGGATTGCACTATACCATAATATGACAAGAACCAGCAATGTGATTGCTGAAGACCATACTGGTTTGTCTCTCCCACAAGCATTTGGGAAATGCTTATCTGTTGAGTACATGGGGGATGGTAATGGTAAGGACAACTTCTTGGCAGCCAGCATTCTGCACCAGAGTCTCAGGGGATAGTTGTGGGTTCCTTGATACCTCTGTCCAACCCCACAATGATTTTTTTTCTGGTTCTGTGACATTTAAGAAGCATTAGTTTAGTACTGAAAAAACCACACACAAATCAAAGCATCTTTGGTAAGCATAATGCATATTGTGAGATTCAAATATACAAGCTTTCCTAGTTTGAAGATATCTGTTTCAACATGCCATTCAATCTAGAAGATTTTAAAATATATTAAAAATGAGGAGTTGGAAAATCTAGTATATATTTGGATGGGAAGATCATCCCATGTCCATAGCACAGTGTTAATAATTTGAGTAACTGCAAGGATGTAATAGTCTCCACTTGAAGATGCAGAAACATGTTTCCACAAACATTAGGGAATGATTATATATTAAGCGGCTAGTACTCACCGTTCCAAACTCTCCTTCTTTTTTGTTTTCTTACTGCGTCTAACCATTCGACCTCTATAGCTATTTTTTCTGGCTGGTCCTGTTTTTATTGAAGTATTCTCAAAGGGAGTTGTCGTAATTGACACTTTATTACCACTCTGCCAAAATAAATATTTCCAAAGAGTAAGTCATTATTGTAAGATTTTTCTTCCAGACAGAATAGACTCAAGGGATTGATACTGTTTCAAGCTGATGGCCATTCTGAGTGCTATGGAAGACCTTTTTTCCTGAGTAACTTTCAACTGGCATTCCTTGGTCTTAATTGTTCCACCCAGCCTACCATCTGCCTTATTATACTAGTCCTTGTCCACTGGCCCTATTCAGGTACAGCAGGTTGAGTCCTGCCTTTGGAATATTATATGCAATATATGGTAATGTATAATGGGATTAATACAGGGAGGAATGTGTCACGGGCCAGCAAAAAATGAGACTGGTTCCAGCATTAAACAGCATCAGTTGCTGAGAATGTGACTTGATTTGTCTAGCGCAGACATTTATAGGTCTGAATTTTTTAATGAGAACAATTGAGATTTAAAAATATTTATTTAAATAAAAACTTAAGGGAATATGAGGGAATCTGAAAAGCAGTGAGCCGGGCCCAATGAACTACATAACTAGTTCTTTATGCTTTTTAGTTTTGGAGTTATAATCATTTCAGATCAGTTACAAACATTGCATGGCAAATCTGTTTTGAAATGGAAGAGACTTTCACAAACATATTGTGATATGCCATGGAAGCCTGTTCAAAGGAAAGAACATTCTGCTGGTACACCAGAGTACTCTGGTGCACATAAATAAGCTAAGAATGATACCAATCACAGACGAAAAGGATCACATAATTTTGTCTGTGCATCACTGCTGCAAGCAAACCCCATCACCATACATTGAACAGTTGATGGTATTTTGTCTGCTCTGCTGTGGTCTGAGCATACTAACGGAGAAATTATATTCATATTTTGACAGGGTCATGAACTAGGCCTTAAGGGATTTTCAATCGCACACAGAAATATTTATGAAGTCTTCTATACACTACACAAAACACATATTTTTAAAGATACAAAGTCTGCAGGTTTTTATTAGAAGAAAATGACCTAAATGCTATAGCGGCAGGAATGAAAGTATAACCACCAAAGTGCATGTGTCTGATTTGTGATTAATAGAGAACATGCATAGAAACAGGGTGTGGAGATCTTCACTAATTTTGGGGAAAGGTCAATATGAATATCTCATACCATGTGGAAAGAAATAATGATTGAATACTCAGCTATGTTCTCAAATACATTCTCTTTCACCACCTGCTGGACTGAAGCTGAATCTACTTTAAAAGAGTCATCTGAGTAATCTATTTTCAGCAAACATCAGAAACAATTGTTTCTGTTGTGCATGATGGAAAAACAGATGAGGTCAGTTTTCACACAATATTCAATCAACAGTGGAATAAAATCCTCTTGTCTACTGTTCCTTTGGTAGCGTGAAAACATATTAGAGCAAAGTTATATCCAGTGCATGATTGCTACTAACATGGAAAAGATCAGAGTGCAACTGAAAGGACCAGCTGTAGAACATCCTTTAATATAGCAGTGACATTTGTCAAGTGTTAACAGAAACAATGAGTGAGGATAAAACATGATTATCCAGTCCAAAAGATAGATAACTGCAAGGAGTGAGTTCTTTGTTTTATATAATTATACTTGATATATCCTTTATCAAAAGGAAATATCCTTTTGATATACCATTACATCATATATTGTTTTATATCGTATCATTATACTTCTCTTCATTGACTTGGGAATACGTCTTCAGCTTCACTGCCTGCCCTGTCTTTAGGAGTGGAGCATTTAGCCTCAGCTTTATTACAAGTGCAGTGGTACCTTGAAGGACAAATGCTTTGTAAGAAGTACACTTTGTAAGACAAACTAAAATTCCGAACAAATTCTGCTTTGTAAGACAAACAGTGCCTTGTAAGACAAACAGTTTTGGCAGAGTTTGACAAATAGTTTTACAAGGAAAATTTGTTGTAAGACGAACAAATTGATGGATCTGCATTAAGAGCAACATCAAGAGGTTATGAAGGAGATCTCATCTGCAGAGGAGGAGGAGAATAAGGAGGAAGAATCCCTCACATCAAATGAGATTAAGGACCTTTGTAAACATAGGGAAATTGTGCAAAATTTTACAGAAAAGCACCACCCAAATTAGGCTATAGCAGTGCAAGCGATGAATCTATTTCATGACAATGCAATTCCACATTTCTGTGAAATCCTCAAAAGAAGACAAAAAAGCAAGTGTCATTAGAAGGTTCCTTGTTAATCCTTGGTCATAAAGGTTTTTCTTTTCTGTTTTACTGTACAGTATATTAGTGTTTTTAATTTATATTACAGTAATTGTGTTCTGTATTATATTACAGTGTTTTGTCATCACTTTTACATACAGTTAATATTTTTATATGAATATTGTTGGGTTGTGGAACCAGTTGTGTGAGTTTTCCTATGGGAAAATCCGCTTTGTAAGAAAAACACCTTGTAAGACAAACATGCTTCCAGAAAGAATTATGTTCTTCTTACAAGGTACCACTGTATGTGGTTTTGCTAATTTTTGAACTCCTAGCTATTTTCCAATTCTCTAGCTAAGTACACCAAGAGATGTTAAGGACAACTAAGGATAACTGTTGTTATAATAGTGTTATTTATAATTTTTACGCTCCTCAAGTTTTAAAGAAATATAAGAAACACATATACATTTTGTTATATATAATTCAGGCAAACATGCTTGGAAGCAATACGTGTTAAGCTTTCATGCTGGGCTGCTTTAGCCAACTGTCATCTCAATGTATCAGCTCTTATACTAGAACTCTTATTCAGTTGTATGAATGTCATCAAGTAGGCCATGGGTTTTTTATTGGTTTTTCTTGATTACTGATTAAATGGGTGCTCATATATCAAAATAAATAAAGTTAATGGGGGTTGCACTAACTCTGGTAGTGTCACTGCGCTTAGACTTTGCATGTGATATTGTAATTTATTGTGTATAGTCTGGTATGAGAGGAGGTCCATCACAGCGGTAATGCAAAGAGCTCTTGCACCAGGCGATTCAAACCCTAGTGACACCGGGGGGGGGGATAGATTGCTCATATCAAAGACATGAGATTTCCCACTGTAAGCCATGTCTTCTCTGAATCTGTAAATCTATATCTTTCATCATGTTATTGCTGAAGTCAAATAGGTGATTCCCTGCTGAGAGCCTAGACATATATAACCACAGAATAAAAGATGTACGGTTCTGACATAAAGATTTAAATGGTATTATACCTTTAACAACAGTTCTATAACTTCAGTGTGAACAAGGCCATGTACTGGCTCTCCGTTGATGTGTGTGATCAGATCACCAGCTTTCAGCCCAGCTTGATAAGCTGGACTTCCTTCTTCAACATTCTAGGGATCAAAGAAAAAATGTTTTAATTTTGAACTATTGTTTTCTTATACCTTCCCCCCTCTCACACACACATGCTCCTAGTCTAATTGCTGGGTAGCAGGTATCCAGGTTAGTGAGTACCACTAGATACACTTTTAGGATCACTGGTTGAGAAAACCCTTCTCTAGAGAATACACAAGATCTGAACTGTGGTCTAAACCTTGTACGGCATACAATTTACCTTCTGGTCTCTACAAAACAACAAGAGATAGCTTGCTAGAAAGTGATCAAATTAATGACAGAGGTGAACACTCAATAAATGGAAATCATTCCTATTTAAATAATTGCTGAGAAATATCTTACCCAGACAATATGGTGAACTGTGTAGATGTCACTGTCACCGACATACACCCTGATTGCTCGGATAGTGAATCCATATTTCTTCCCTGAAGTGTGAATTATGATAGGCTGGTGAGGACTAGCAGATGGAGTTGAGGAATCACGGCTAGGAGAAGAATCTCTGGAGGATGAGGGATCTGAAGATAAGGAATGGGGGGATATCGGACTTCCCAAAGGAGACACACCAAATATATCTGGAAAAAAAGATCCTCTATTTAAAAGCATATTTTGAATTTAGGCATGGGTCAACACTTGGCACAAAAGAGGACAGGTCTGATGCATCTTAATCCCTCTAATCCAACATCCTGTTTCCCACATCTGTCAGTCATGTGCCTTAGGGCAGTTCACAAACAAGAGATGAAGACATACCTTCTCCTACTGTCACTTCCCAGCAACTGCAACTCAAGGCAATATGTTGCCATTATGACGAGTAGCCACTGATAAACTTTTCCTACATTCACATACCAGTCACACATAAACTAAAAATATAATTGCTGCTTAAAGAATGTCCACAACTCAAAAAACTAATCCAAAAACCACAGGCCCTCAGAAGCCCTGGGGGATCAACTACAGGACTCCAATGATACAGAACTCTGCAGATAATTAAATCCATGGAGAGCAGAACTCGTTGTCCTGCTCCAAAGTGTCCAGGAGGCCTAACGAGGCTGTGTGTGACTTTCCCACACCACAGGATTCCTGAAATGTGGGGAGGCAGCATACAACCTCCATGCAACTCAAAACAATTTCCTAGACATGACCTTGAAGTTTATGAGACCCTCCAGATGCAGGCTCAGCACCCATGTTGTATCAAATCCAAAAGGACTGAACCCACAGATAAGGAAAGCCCACTGTAATTTATTTCCTTGGGGGGGGGGGGGGGGGAAACATTACAAACACAAAAGATTCTTGTGCCTTTAATAATGCTAAAATTTTGTATTGCCATATTTTAGATTAAAATTTCTATGAGCACAGTCCTAACAATATCTACTCAAAAGGAAGCCCCATTATGTTCAATGGATCTTACTCCCAGGAAAGTGTCTTTAGGACTGCAGCATATATCTCCCACTACGTATTAAATCACAGTACCTCTAGTCTGCTAGTACTTTGGAAATTTCTCTCAAATTCTGCTATCATGAAATCTTACTCATATGATGAAGGCATATATTCTTTCCAGTCTCTGCGTAAGAAGGCATTGACTTCCAGTCAGGTTTATCAGGAAAAAATTAAAAAGAACACTTGAGTTCCAATTTTCAGTCTGAAATACATGAGTATTGAGACATTTCTGCAGTAGTTGTGTACGAGTTAGTCCTCAATCTCAAGGACATTTTAAAAGTGTATATACGGGTGATGACTGGCATCTGAAATTTGAAGATTCATGTGCTCCAGGCATTCTGGAAAGCTTATGTTTTATTTTGTACTAACTGTACTTAAGGGCAGAAGAGATTATTCAAGATCCAATGATATGCTCATGTGAAATGCCCTTTTCTTTTCTAGGAAGATGAACATTCGGCTTATGTTATTAGATTCCCTTCTGAATGTATCAACCAACGCATGCAGTGGAGCTGTCAGCTTAAGATGAATTTGTGAATACTGTATAAGTTCATTTTTCTATGCTGCTGTAGGAACAAGAAATCTGTGACTGAGATTCTTTTCAGTGAAAGAAAAGTTGTAAAATCAATGGCACAATGAGGAGGAAGGCACATACAAGTATCAGTTTCATAGTTATAATCACAATCTCTACCTCCTGGGATCATGAGGGACAGAGCACTAGCTGAGAGGGACTTTGTGACTTTTCCAGAGATTTTCTTTCGCTCTGTAGTTTCTAATCGCTGACGAGCCATATGAGATGCTGGTTCACTTGATGGCTTTGAGAAATTATCTGTGCTATCCACACTTTCACTTCTTCCATTTATCTGATCCAAGTGCTCTGAAAAACTGCCAACTGTGCAAAAGAAAAGGGAAAAACAAACTGAAAAACACAAACAAACCAATAGTATGATTTTCTGCAGCAAATCATACTATGATAAGCTGAGATAGTTTTACTAACATGAACATACAATGAAACGTTAGAACTAGGTTACAAAATGTCTATCATGTTTATGGATCAGGAAAGTCCTGCAGTATCTGCTTGTCTCACTTATTGCTCCACTCCTAATGCTAACTGTCCCCAAATTGTTTGGTGTGACACAATGCTTGGCATTTTCATGTATGATCAACACCCACACTGGTTATAGAGCCTTTAAAGGGGATGGGTAACTATCAGAGCAGTGGGGAGAGAGAGAAGAAGAAAAATTCATGGGAAAGAAAGAACACATGAGAATAAAGCATGTGATCCCACAGGTAAATCCTGATCTTAAATCACAACTAACATTTAGCCTGCACCAGATCTACACTTATCAGTTTATGAATGAAAATGGATTTGATAAAGAAAGGTGGTAGCAGGTGAGATGGTCCTGCACAGTCAACATGTTATCTAACGGTTTATGCTAAAAGTCTAATACTACAACAATCTAAGGTATTCTACTACTTTTAACGAAATCTCTGTTCTTCCAGAATTTGGTGACAGAGCTGCTATAGAGATTGTAGCCACCATTTGCAGCCACACTATGGCTTCAGTCAGAGGTGTCACTTGCAGGATGCCCGCTCAGATGAACTCAGGGAATATATGGGTTCATATGGGAGAAGTGGTTTGTACTGATATCCTGGACCCAACCCATAAAATGCTTTCAAGTTCCAAACCAACACCTTGAATTATGCACAAAAATATACTGGCTAACAGTGCAGCCAATAGGAGCAAGAGTCGGACAGACTTAAATTATCAGGCTCCCTCCCAAGGCCAAAGGTCTGCTGAGTTCTCCAATAATTGCAGTTTCTGAATAATCTTCAAGAATAATCTTCAACCTTCAAGTCTTCAAGTTATAGTGGTCAAGGCATGGACTTCTGGAGTTAGGTCTGATCAACTGAAGTATAGTTGATCAGGTAGCACATCAGTCTCAGGTGGGCAAAGGCCCTCTTTATTTGCTTATTTTAAAAAAAGTAACGTTTTTTAAATTTCTTAGTATTACCAATGATAACATAAATATTAAAAAATTTTAAAGGTGAGGAAACTTTACAGGGGAGGAAGGACACTGCCAAACCTTCAGACAAGTTAAACTGCAATTGAATTCAACACAGAACACATTTTCCTCCAGACAATGTGTCCAGGCCTTTCCAACCAGGCCTCCACACAGGTCAGTTTAGAACATGTATAGCAAGACATACTAAGAGTGTGCAAACCTGAATGACATTGTGTTGAGAATGGGAGACAGTTCTAGTGTGATGTTCTGCAGAGAAATATGCAAGTCGAGATAGTTAGGTCAAGCATGGGATGAGCGCGCCCATGCCTTTCAGTGAACCAGTACCCTCAAGTACTGATACCTGATAATGTGCAATCAGGAAAAACAACATGAGGACCTAGATCCCCTAGGAATATGATGCTAACAGCATGGCAGTTATCAGAGTATCCTGCCCCTCAGGTTGACTAGTCAGATAATGGTTATAATGCACCAAAATCATAATAATTCAGTTTTGGTCTTAAATAGCAAATGATTGCAGAGGTATTAAACTATATTGTTGGAGAGATCTATAATAACATTCACAAGAATTTGAAATCTTGAAATATCCCATTCTTTGAATCCAAAAATATTTGCCTATAAAGCCTGTGTAGGATTTAGGGTTCAATTTTTTAAATGTTATAGTAAGTTTAAATGTCACCCACTACCGAAAACCCAACCCAGTGAAGTGACAAAGGAAAGTTTCTCTTTTAAAATTCAGAACAAAATTTGATTTGAAATCTAGAGAGGAGAATCTACAGGTAAAATTCCAAATACTACAATAATAGTCAAATTTCTCAGCATGCATGGTTTTGAAAATACTTTCTTGTTTGCACCTTACCTGACAACGTGGAGCTACTGATAGTGCTTGCAGGAGTTGTTACCTCCACTTCATCTTGAATTGTTTCTTCATTAACACATACAGCTTTTTCTTGGTCTTTATGAGATCTAGCAGAACCTAAGGAGGCTTCTTCTTGATCTACTTCAGTTGATATAGCCAATTTTGGAAGCAACTCTGAACTGTGATGCTGTTTGGAACTTTCAGTATCAGAAGACGCAGATGTAGAGAGCTGCTGCCTACATTGAACGTGACATTTGCATAGTGTAGTTAAACAAATGAAAATAAATAGAAATAGAAGCATATAAACGTCAAAAGAATAATTTATGAAATATTCTATGGTTACACACAGTGCTGCAATAAATCTAAAAAAAGCAGGCCTCCATCAGTCTTAAAAGACTATGGTATCATGCTCAGCGCTGCATACGCTGCATGCAAAGCACGAGAGCCTGGGTTAGATTGTTATAGAGGATGGGCTGTTATCCAAGCAGCAAATCCCCCCTCTCCACGCTACTAAATTAGTCCAATGGAAAGGCAGAGCTGATACAATTGGATCCAATTGGTGTTGAGGAGCTGGGCTAAGGACAGGAGTTCACCCTGTCTTATGGGGCCAACCCAGGTCTCGAACCCTGGCCTGCTGGTTAACAGGCACAGTGACTTAACCACTTGGGTTGTGGGTGGCGCAAGTGGTTAAGACACTGTACCTGTTAACTAGCAGGCCAGGGTTCGAGACCTGGGTCGGCCCCACAAGACAGGGTGAGCTCCTGCCCTTAGCCCAGCTCTGCAACGCCAGCAGGATCCAATCGTATTGGCTCTGCCTTTCCATTGGACTAATTCAGTGGTGTGGAGAGGGGGGATTTGCTGCTTGGGTAACAGCCTATCCTCCATAACAATCCAACCCAGGCTTTCGTGCTTGGCATGCAGCGTATGCAGCGCCGAGAACGATACCATAGTCTTTCAAGGCTGACGGAGGCCTGGTTAAGAAAATAAGTGGAAATAGATTTAAAGACATATCTAACTTTCACCATTAATTCAGCTGTACCAAAGGAGCACACATTACATCATGAAGGCTTTCTCAAGATAAGGATACATTTCTTCCCTTACCTTGGACATATATTGGAGCTGTATCAGCACTATGATTGGGTCCCCCAGTATGGTACAATGTACAGACCATTGAATCTAGTCTTAAGCAGGCCTCCGTCAGTCTTGAGAGACTATGGTATCGTGCTCGGCGCTGCATACGCTGCATGCGAAGCACGAAAGCCTGGGTTGGATTATGGAGGATAGGCTGTTACCCAAGCAGCAAATCCCCCCTCTCCACGCCACTGAATTAGTCCAATGGAAAGGCAGAGCCAATACGATTGGATCCAGTTGGCATAGCAGAGCTGGGCTAAGGACAGGAGCTCACCCTGTCTTGTGGGGCCGACCTGGGTCTCAAACCCTGGCCTGCTTGTTAACAGGCACAGTGTCTTAACCACTCGCGCCACCCACAGCCTAAAGACGTAAATACTAATCTCAGTTCATCAAATTCAGCAACTGGTCTATGGATCTTTACACCTTAAACCTAACTTCCTTCACATGAATTATATATTCCATGGGCAAGATTTAAATGTACACATTTTTTCCAAAAACATACATTTCAGAATATTCTGAACTCCAACTTAAAGATTCCGCACATGTTAGTGTCACATTTTTGCTCCTCTCTGTTGTGTCTTCTTTCTCTTCAGCTTGATTTTGAATGACTCGATCTATACTACTAAAAACCTGTGAAAGAAGGCAAAAGAATTGATAGGTAACAGTTTGTATACAAAATAACTCCACAAAAAATACATATCATGCAGAGCTCTGCATGGTCTAAATACATATAGGCAGTGTCCCATCGTTTTAAAAAATTCTGAAGATGATGAATGAATTTCCAGGAGGCCCTGTTTCTAAAATGATTTTCAATTCTTCTCTCCCTTGTCTCTTAGCAAAGCAATAGGACAGAAAAATAGCATTTTGTTCATGAATTCATTTCATTTCCAACACACCTTTTGACTATATGAGTTTTAGACATGAACACTAAATCTACAGTTGCTTCAGGATTTCTAGAACATAAGATCAATGCACTTCTCAGATTACTTCTTAACCATGAAGTCACTGGAAATCAAATGACAAATTCCCAGTTAAGTCATTTAATGGCCAAAAGACTTCAAAAATGAATTGATATTGACTGTGAAGATTAGAATGAATTATTTGACTAAAAATTGGGGGAAGGAGAATGTTCACAAAAAGCTGGTTTATTTGAGAACCTACACACTATAATGTGCAAGGGATAAAAAATATATTCTTGCAGCAGTTTATCTTGCAAATGAACAGAAACAATCTCCAAAGAGAAAATTCAAATGGCTGCTATATGAGAACTGGACCTTTCCTGCCAAATCATGACAAAGGTTTAACATCAGTTTATGGAAAGCAAGTCCTTTTATTTCACCTTGCTCCCTAAAAGGCACTCAAGGCGGCCCATTTCAGATGGGAAAGTACATAGCCATGGATACAGGGAACAGAGACTTTCAAAATACCTGTCACTGAATCAGATTCTGCAGAAATTTTTTTTTGCAATAATACAATTATCCTCTGCATTATGATATACCTTCAGCCCATCACATTCTTAAGCTTGAGAAAGGATAAAGTTGCAGTGTTATGAATATATAAAAATATACAGTGTTATGAATATACAAAAATTTTAAAATACTTAAAACTAACTATTGGCCTTTCTTAAGAAAGACAACTTCTTTGTTAACACATTTAGCACTCCACAAAATTAGCACTCAACACCATTCATAGTGTGAACAAAACTGTTTTGCATTCAGATAACTGAGATATGCTAAGTTACTTGAATAGTCATCAATCATAAAATATATTATTGGTGTGTTCCAAAGCCTAATTTTATCCTCTCCCAATTAAGGCCTAAACATTAGCTTTCATCGTCCTTTTTCCTTAACAATCTTATCACCCTCAAAATTTACTATTAATATTTCTAGTTTTAAAAAAATTATTTTAAAAATATGGCAAAAAGCTACTTCTCCAGCATTTGTCCTGTGTGGTGGTGGGGCCGCTTGTTCTGGACTGGAGTCATTCAAACCATCATTGTTGCAACATTGAGGAAACTGGCTGGCCTGTCACCAGAATGTTGTCTTTCCCACAAAAGTGGTACCTACCATATTTACTTGAATATAATGCACCATTTAATATAATGTGCACATATGCTTATACATAATGTGTACTTCCATACTTACAATAAAAATGTTGTATTTACTCTATAATTAACCATCGAATTAAATGTGCACCCTGATTTTGGAAACTACATTTGGCTGAAAAAGATGAGCATTATATTCAAGTAAATACAGTGGTATTTAGTAAGTTACTTAATAAGTATTTAGTTAGTACTAAATAGTTAGTATTTAGTTAGTAATTTGCTACCACATTTATCTTCTGTAACTTGTTGCATTATTCTCATAATGACGTGTACGTTAAGCACAAAAATACACAACTGCTTACTTTTGAAAATCTATGTGAACATGAGGAAAACTGCCTTATCTCTAAATTAAAGTCTTCATCGTTTGTATCTTCTTCTTCTTCTGTTTCCATGTGGTGGTATTTCTCAGATCGTGCTATGAAGAATACAAAAAATATGGCAGAATAAAGCAAAATTTTAAAAGGCATAAAATTTAAAATGTTATTGTGATTATATAAAACTATACATACTGTCAAAATAGCTTGTGTCATCTTCAGATTCTAGCTGTGGAATGAATTCTGCTTTTTGTCTCAGCAAACTATTCCAGTCTAAGTTTTGGAAGAACTGGTGCTGTTTAACCTCATATGCACCACCTGGGGGAGCAAGAGAAACCCACATGAATAACTATCTGCAAATAGTTGGGTTAATTTATTTAAAATATGAAAAGTATATAGGTTCTTCAGCTGCAATTAACCTGCAGTTAGGCCAGCTTAAGTCCCGGCCAGCTTAAGTCCCGGGGTAAGTCCTGTGCTGAACTGAGGGTGACACAAAAGTGCAGTAAGGCACTTCTGTCCCACTCCTGGGGGTTAGGGCAGTGCACTGGAATATACCGACCTCCCCACACCACCATGGAAAGATACCCCAGATGAGTTAGGCTGGCCTAAATTGGTAAGAAATGCACCCTTAGTTTCATTTTCAACCAATTATGTCGGGCAAGGCACACTGTATGCTAACATCTCGTGTGAAGGGAATGACACACACAATGCTTCTACACAGGATGAATTAAGGTTTTACATGTAGGACTGTAATAGTTTTTTATATTTTTATATGGAAAAAACTTTAATTTTTAAGCAGGGCCTGTTAAAAGATTACCACATAGGGAGCAATCCTAACCAATTTAGACTCGCCTAACTCAGCCAGCATATCTTCCCCTGGTGGTGTGGAGAGTTCAGTGTATGGCTGTGCATTGGCCTCACCCCCTCACCCTACAGAGTACAGCAAAAGTGCCTTACAGCACTTTTGTGACACCCCAGGTCAGCATAGGTCTTGTGTCAGAGCTTAAGTCAGCCTAACTGGAGACTAGGATTGCAGCCTTAAATGATTTATGAGTTTCTGTGAAAACAAAATAATCTCACTTCTTGAAATACTGGCAAAAGAAAACCTCTATGAAAACCTGATACTTAATTCTGAAGGCTGGATCAAACCTTAGACTTGCATATAAAGTGTGATCCAGTTTCCTAGACAATTTTTAAAAGTTTCCTGCAGACTAAAGTCTAGTAACCTAACGAAGAGCCACATTAAACTTCTAGTAACACTTTTGTAGTGCATTCCAAATAATCTAAATAACCAGATAATTTAGTCTATACAAATTGTGATACTACCTATTGTACATAGTGAATGAGACTTTGGCTGCAATCCTAACGACACTTTCCTGGGAGTAAGACCAACTGGGGCTTTCTTTTGAGTAGACATGGTTAGGATTGAGTTATTCAAAAAAATACCTTTTTGTCTTTTTACACACTATTTTATTATAAGTCAGTGTAAACACAGCAACTGATATTAGCACATCATCAACCTCTTTGCTAAGAATGGCTAGAGATAGAGGATAGAAGAGCATAGATGACCACAGTACAAAAGAGGTCCACAGTAGAAAAAGGCAATAGCTGTATCCTCAATGTTTTCGCTTTATCTGTTTCAATTTCACATGTTGCAGCTTTACAACTTTTTCTGAGAAAAAAATAAAAAATAAAAGCACTGCCTGAGGAGGCAAAGACATTATTATGTGATTCAACTTCAAGTTTTTTCTTGGATTAAGTTCAAAGAAAAGTTCAGTCTCTCACACAGAAGTCTAGCATGATAATTTGTTTGGTCAGAGCTTGAAGTATATTGTACTTAGATTTAAAGCATATATAGCATATTGAAATTTGTGTTGGATTAACCATGATATCAAGTATATCCACTACTATACTTGAGGACCCAATGGAATGTACACTCCCTGATGCAGTGCCGTTATCAGACAGCCCTTCAGTGAGGAAGGATTCAGTATACTTGTTACAGCCCAGTAAATGCGGGAGCAACAGGGGATCAGTAGCCATTATTTTCAGCTGTGAGAGAAATTTTAAATAGTTTTTTAATCTGTATGTCAGCTGTAGAAACGAGTATGTCTGTTGTCTTTGTGAAAATAAAACTAGGTAGCAGATGATGACATATGTGAAAAGTGTTCATCTATTCCTGATGGACATTTCTGTTGTTTCTGCAATTTATATTTTTCACGTGCAGCAACTTATCTTACAGAACCCCAGACAGTTCAATGCCATCTGCACACAGACCAACATTGTCCTTAAAATGTTGTCACATTTATAACATACACATAAGAAAAAAAGAATGTCTTCCTGGATCCCAGCCAAAGTCCATCTAGTCTTGCATCCTGTTTCCCACAGTGGCTCACCAACTGCCTACAAACCAGCAAGAAAGGCTTACTTCCTTCCCATCATTGTTTCTCTGCAAACTGTACTCAGAGGCATACAGTACAGTGCTATACTCTAGGGCTGTGAAGGAAAAAACACTGACAAACGTTCTGATTGAATGAGTTTCAGAATACCACCAGTAGGTTGCTCAAACTCTTCTTGTTTTCTCTCCAGAAAAAAATGCAATTTTAGGTGTGTCCATGTATGCATTTATACACTGTCATCTAGACTGGTGCAACTGGAGCCTGTGCAAGGCTTCGAGGTATGGCCACTGGCATTTTTTTCAAATTTCTGTTTAATACACTAAAAAGATTTTCTTGAAAAACAGACCCTGTTACTTATTCAAACTTAATGACATATTAAGGGCAAGGGTAATACAACACAGAGCTTGATTAAATTACATAATTTTTTTCATGTTGAAAGAATTCTTTGTCAGCAAAATGAAACAGGAACTACCACTAACGTGAATATTCATATTGTTGTCACTACCAGGTAGTACTTAAGATTTAAAAAAATTGACAAATCAAGTGGCAAAGAAGAAACCAAATAGATACTGTTTCTAGCAACATGGTGAAACTGAATGTAATAGCCAGGTCTTCTAACCTGTTCCCAATCTCTCCAATGGGTTTTGTCTTAGCAGCAAAGTAATCAGATCTTGGGCATCTGGAGGTGGTGCTTCATCTTTTTCAGGCCAGTTGATCTCATCTAACAGAAAGAAACATTACTTGTGAATGTTTTTCGAAGACTTTCCAGCATGCAAAATGGAGTTGTGCAGCGTACTAGGAGAACTGTATTTTTATACATGCTTAAGTACATAGGTACTCTTCTACACACAATGGCCATTTAAAAAACATATAATAGATGCCTGGGTAACAGGATATCCTCAAGGAATAGATACATTCCACTTCCTTCCTCAGAAGGATTACACAAACTATTCATGGAATGTTTTCTTGATGAAGGAAGTCAAGCAGAGCTATGCTGTAGAGGAGCCCTGTCAGATAAGGAAGAGAGGTCCTTAACAACATCCCCCCATGTGCAACATCTTCCAATGTACATCATCTGCCCATGCGCATCATCCCCCCATGAGCATCAACCTCCCGCGCATCATCTCCTCATGCGCAGCACCCCCATGTGCAACCCCCCATGCGCAGCATCCTCCCCAGTACAAGCACTCCCTCCGAACAACATCTCCCCCACTGCACTGGGCACTGGACACCAAACTGGCTGTATGTTGGTCAGTCTTCCATGTTAAATATAGGACAAAAACACATTGCATCCCTTTTTAGCCCCTTAAGGGTTAAATTTCTCCACATCGGTTCTTGGTGGGTGTTCATGTGACAGAAGGAACACCCTCCCCAAATTTCATACTTCTAGGTCAAGGGATTGGGGCAGAGCATCCCTCAGTCACCGATACTTCAATGCAAAGTATAGGGAAAAAACACGTTGCACCCCTTTTCACCCCCTTCCGGTTGGAATTTCTGGAAACTGGTTCTTAGTTACTCCCTCCATCACGGAAGGAACACCATCCCCAAATTTCACGGTACTAGGCCCAGTGGTTTTGGCTGGGCATTGATGAGTGAGTGACTTTTCTCTTTTATATATATAGATCAGTGATTTTCAACCTTTTTAATCTCGCAGCACACTTAACAAGGCACTGAAATTGTCAAGGCACACCAGACTGTTCAAATACCCCAATTTTCCTATTAATGAATGTCAATCCCCAAATTCACACAGCACACCTGAGGACTATCCGCGGCACACCGGTGTGCCACAGCACACTGGTTGAAAATCACTGAGATATATATATATATATAAAAAACTGAAAAGTCATTGACTGACTGATCACAGCCAAAACCGCTGGACCTAGAAGCATGAAATTTGGGAAGGTGTTCTTCCATGATGGAGGCACCCACTAAGAACTGGTTTTTGGAAATTCCAGCCAGAATGGGAAGACAAGGGATACAACACATTTTTCTCTATACTTTACACTGAAGAATCCCTGAGTGATACATGCTCTGCCCCAACCTCTGGGCCTAGAAGCATGAAATTTGTGGAGAGTATTCCTTATGTGTTGTAAGCAACCATTAAGAACTGATATCTAGAATGGGAGTCGGGGGCCCTTCCCAGGCACACAATTTTATTCCTGCAACACAGGTACATTTCATTAGTAAATATGTATATATAATTGATTGTGGCTGTAATCCTATACACACTTTCCTGAGAGTAAGTGCCATAGAATCCAATGGGACATACTTCTGAGTAGACATGCTCAGGATTGCACCCTTAATAATTCAGATATATAATGGAATATCTTGTCATGTAACTTGTGTAGAATCCAATAGAATCCAATGGGACATACTTCTGAGTAGACATGCTCAGGATTACACCCTTAATAATTCAGATACATAATGGGCTGTGGGTGGTGCAAGTGGCTAAGACACTGTGCCTATTAACCAGCAGGCCAGGGTTCGAGATCTGGGTCGGCCCCACAAGACAGGGTGAGCTCCTGTCCTGAGCCCAGCTCTGCGACGCCAGCTGGATCCAATTGTATTGGCTCTGCCTTTCCATTGGACTAATTCAGTGGCGTGGAGAGGGGGGATTTGCTGCTTGGGTAACAGCCTTTCCTCCATATTAATCTACCCAGGCCTTTGTGCTTTGCATATAGTGTCATGCACAATACCATAGTCTTTCAAGACTGACGGAGGCCTGCTTTTTTTAATAATGGAATATCTTGTCATGCAACTTGTGTTTCACATTGAATGTATCAAAGACACCAGACCCAATAGATAACCATTTGAGAAACCACAGTACCAGAGACAGATAAAACTATGATGAGGCAGAGTTATACAGTGAATAGAAGCAACAGAAACATCTTTTTTGGAATGCTAGTTCCCTGTTGAATTTTCACTAAAATGATTTTCATATGAATGTTTTTACTACAAAGTAAAGATGACCACATTTAGTTATTTATTGGATTTATATCCTGCCTTTCCCATGCCAACACAAATGCCTAAGATAGCTGTTCCTTGTTCGGTGTGATCTGAGGGAGGTCTCCTCAGGAGCAAGCCCTCCCCAGGTATCACTGACTTGGTGCCTACCTAGCATGCTCTGGAGCAGTTAAGGCAGCCCAGCCCTTAACTCTCTGGATCCTGACTCTTCCTGACTCTCTGGATCCAGCATTCTGCTCTTTCTGCTTTCTGCTCTGGATTCAGAATAGTTGGGGCAGCCCAGCTAGGGCTCTCCTTACTGCCCTCACTCTGGATTATGCCCATTATTTCATTTATGTACAGGTGATAATACTCTACCAAAATATAATCTTTGTGAATCAGAGTGCAAACCTAAAAACCACTACATGTATAACATTGCCCATACCTTAAAAATGGATAAGCAACTGAGCATTACACATATCCTCTTCCCTGTTTCCTCTCAAGTTAATTGCCTCCTCACAATCACACCAAGTTTAGCCATGTGTCAGCATTATTTTAAACTAAGCTTTGAACAAGAATTATAATATCATGCAGGTATTAGTTTGTACAATTGTGTTCTCCATTACCTAAGTTTTCCAAATGACTTTTTCCTATTCTACAAAGCTATCAGAAATGTTTTGCCACCCAACCCCACCATCTATTACTTTAGTATAAAATACTTTATGCATGCACCCAAGTGCAAGAGAAGGAAAATACAATAAAGCATGAGTTATTTCTAGATTTCCTTGCCTACAGCTTTTACTGCAGTTTAAATGCAATTTGAAAAATAAAATATGAATATGCATTTGTGCCGTAAGGGATCAAACACAAAACCAGCATTTGCTATTTGTGTTAATTAAACATTTTATTCCCTCTTGCCAATCAGCTCTTGATGTAACTCATCAAAAAACAGCATGTTTATAAATCTATAAACAGCTAGTATATTGCATAAAGAGGTCATTTAGTGTAGACAAGCCACAAATGAATTGTATTAGTTTACAAAAATGTCTAGTAGAATGATCTAATAAAACACCTCCTTACATACAGAATTGAATTTTTCTTCCCCCTTTGGTAGTGGAATTTTTCACTAAAATTTTGTAAAATGGACTGGGAAACAATCAGAAACTGAGATGTCATTCCAGTAAGTGTTTGGCATAAACAGTGGCCATCTACATCTATGCATCTGGAAAATTTATGGGAACAGCAGGTAGGATAGTGATAGATGCTGTTTAATTATCATTTAGTTCTGCCACAAGCTGCAAAACAATACTTAGGGTCGGCCTTCAGGTTAAGATCTAAAAGGTTATTGAATTTTAAATGAAAGAAGAACAGCTGTTACAGAAACAACATTATACTGTAACAACCAACAGTGAAATCATTAACAATCTGTGAACTGCATTTGAATACTTCTTTTCCCCATTATTTATTATTTGGAAGACATTTGTTTTAGGGTTTTATTACATTTCTGTTAATTTATTGCATTGCACCATTAGGCATTTTCCCATTTATGCAAATGAAGTATATATAAACGTTTTGCTGATTTTTTTAAAAATTAAGGGGTAAAAGAGACAACACTAATTCCAGAAATATTACAAATCCAGAAATATTTCTTTTTTTAAATTAAAGCACCTATTCTGTGCTGCATAGTGGCACGCCTCTTCCTAGTATGATCATCCTTGCACAGTTGTTGATAGCTTATAAATTCTTTCTAATTTTGTTCTTTGATTAGCATTTGCACACATTCTTTTTTAGTCCTTCTGTTCCTTTGTGTTAGATTGCAAATCCTTAGACAAGAATTGCTTTGGGTTTAAAAAAAATCATAAAGCACTTTGTTCACATCAAGCACTCTAAAAATTATAAATTATGAATGCAGTCCTGCTATATTCTCCTGTGAACTACTAGTTTTTATTCATCGCAAATCACATTGAAAGAGAATGGAATTTAGTGTTTTCTTACATGAATTTAGTGTTTTCCCCCACCCCAAACACTTGGTAGCAAATGAAGCCTTGCTAAACTACTTTAAAGCAGACCAGGTGGGCAGTCTTGGGAGTGCACGTTTTGAAGGATTCACAGATAATCACCAAGTCTTGTGATATTTACCACTGATTACTTGTCCAAATAACTCCTCTGGCGTATCACCGAAAAATGGCACACACCCAACAAGAAACTCATAAAGGATAATTCCCATGGACCACCAATCCACTGGTTTGCCATAACCCTGCCTTAGAATAACTTCTGGTGCTATATACTCTGGTGTGCCACAGACCTATAAAAAAGAGATGAAAACAAAGATTAACATGCTTTTGTGCATACCTTTCTCAGTTGATTTCCATTATGTATTAAAAGCCACATGGTGGAGAATCTATACTATGAATGATTTTCTTTTCTTTTTTTGCATTTTGAGGAAACTTCTCAATTTAATTTATAGAAAATAAACATTATACAAAATTTGATGTTTGCTAATATGAAGTTACAGTAAATTAGACATATTTATACGAAACATGACTGGTTCATTCTTATTTTAAACATAAATATAGCAATTGTTTTTTATCTTAAGTAAATCTTACACTGAACAGATTGTGGGCAAATGGTAATGAGGCATGCTTAAAGGGAAATGGGCCATAGCTAGGATTTTAGCACCCTTGATTGTACAATGCATCATGAGTTCCACAAGTACTCTGCTGAGACTCCTGAATTCTTTATAAAACAACTTTCCATTTGTCTCTCTCACAATCTCACTTGCTCACAATTAGATCATTCATCTTACTAATAGACCATAATGGTAGAGTGGGCTGGGGGAGACCAGGGACAATCTATAGTGCAACAGTAAAGGTAATTCTTATATACAGATGTACAACATCAGGATAGAAATAGCAAAACATATCAGCACTTTTTGAACAATGCACATTGTTTTTAAACTGTTATCAAGCATAAATGCGAACATGAATTATGGAAATAATCTCTTACCTGTTTATCCAGGAATTCTCTAGCATCCTTCTCAATATGTCCCTCATAAAGATTAGTGGTCATACTCATAAGACCAACCTTAGAGAGCCCAAAATCTGTTAACTTTATATGCCCCATCGATGTTACCAGTAAACTGCAAAAATGAATGACATCAAATTACCATAACCTATTTCCCTATAGTCACAGAATAAATTCTTTACTGCAACACAAGACTTTATGTCTACATTTAAAATGATTCCCACCTGCACTGTTAATAGAATCAATAGTTTAGGACAAGTGGAAAGGACCTTGAATTTATGTAGGGTTCTTGCCTTCATTTCCAGGGGGGTTAGAGGGATGCCGCTGAGAAAGTCACATTGCCACTAAACCATTGGCAGTTAATAGTCTTTTATTTATGGATTGCAAAACCCACAAGGAAAGCCAAATCAGGCTGCATTTATTTTTTACGTGTTTAAATAAATGGCAAGCATATTACATATGGGCCTCATCTCCAACACAAGTCCTAAAGAAGACATCTAATTCATGAAGTGAAGGTTCATTATATTAAAATGGTGTTAGAAAAAATGTAGTAATATACTCAGAAGGAAGTGTAAAAAAAGAAAAGGATTTCTCCCACTGAAGAATAAGAACAAACAAAACAAAGCCAAATAAACAAATAGCACAATCCTAACCATGTCTACTCAGATGTAAGCCCCATTGAATTCAATGGGTCTTATTTCCTAAACTTTCCAGGAAAGTGTGCTTAGGATTGCAGCCTAAATAACAAAAGAAGAAAGGAGATTGTTTTCATATATTTATTAGTCCTCATACCCACAACACCAATGTGAGCGGATTTCAGTATGCTCTTATTGCTGGCACAGAATGTTGTAAAAGTGCTGTAAGAGACTATTGTGCCAGTGGTAGGAGTTACAGTGCCAGTGTTGAGACCAGTGCCAGAGATGCTAGAGGGGAGAAGTCAGAACACCCAACTGCCAGCCAGTGCTGAGGCTTTGGGGAAGGCAGAGATGGGGCAGAATTGGGCAAGAAGGAGGGTGGACCGGGCCTAGAAGGGTAGAGATGCTGGCAGACTTTGCTTCCTTCCCCGGAACCGAAAAATACAACATGGTTTTTGTATCATGGTTTTGTATTGGGCACTAGAGAAGCACAGTCGTGAGCTGCCCAAAAGATTAAAAACCTAAATTGTGAAAACTGGGTTGAGTCAAACTTCATTTAATTCTTATTAATATAATTTTTACTTGAGGAAAACATGAAATGTCATGATCCCAATGGTTATAGTCCAAAGATAAGCAAGCTTATCTGATATGAAATTGAAAGCCCAAACTGATGACAAGGAACCATTTATTTGCTTAGCAATGAAATCACTGCGTGAACTACATTTCGTTGAAAAGCAATACTGTCTAAAAATATATAAGGCAAATTCTGTCTGTCCATCCGTCAGATAACCCTCTAGCTCCGACCATGCCTGCTCTACATAGACATATTATAGCTTTTTGGAATCGGGATGATTCTGGGATTGACACCCTCACACAACTCAACCCCCACACTCTACACACACAACACAACTCCACACACAGAACACGCTAATCCACTCTTTCACATACACCAGGGTGACCAGATTATTCCTAATCCCAGGCCAAAATTCCTACCCACTTAAAACAATTGCCAAAATGTGTATTTTTTGCTTTTGTTTCACACAATGGCTGCTCAGATGGCTGCTGAAGATGCCGTCCGAGCAGTAAGTGCCTTAAAACGCTACACATACACGGACAAGCCCCCCATGCCCGGACAGGAAGCCAAATTCCAGACCTGTCCAGGGGTTTCCAAGCATCTGGACACCCTGGCCAAACCCCACACACAACCCAACCACACACTCCACACACACACTCACAACACAACTCCACACACATACACTTTCCACTTTCACACACACAATGTAGCCCAACTCCCCTCCACAACCCAAACCCACACTCCACATACACAAAACATAACTCCACACACAACCCCACATGCCACACACACACACAACACAACTCCACAGACACACGCTAACCCACTTTTTCACACACACACACAACATAGCTGAACCTCCCACACACAACACAACCCCCCAATGTATCTCAATCCACATATACAACCCTCAACCCCACAAACACACACAAAACTCAATCTATACACACACACAACCTAACCCACACTCTTTCACACACAATTGAATCCCAACCCCCAACACATCTTATTTTAATAGATTTTTTAAAAATTTAACAGTTAAAATTTTTTATTTTAAAAGTTTTAAGTTTATATTGAGTTTAAAGTTACTCTACATAGACATATTATAACATCCAGCATTGGGATTTGTGTCCAGTTGAGGAGGGAAAAGTTAAAAATTCAAATTTGAAAATAATTGATAAAACCTACATAGAGGTTTTGAAATTCCATGGACTGAATTAAGGAATTAAAGATATAATATGTTATTTCTTCAAAATTGCTGTTTTCTAAGCTGGACCAAAGGCCCAAAACGCCCTGCACAAGAGCTGGCTTAAAAGTATGCACGGAGTGCGGCTTTTAAGCTACTTCTTAATAAGAATGATGTTAATGGTAATGTTGTACTGAATTCTGGATAAAGCCTAAACACAACAAATGTCTATCTTAACTTGAAATGAGTCGATTTATTCTTTAAGTTCAATGTTGCTTAAAGACAAAGAAAAGAACCATCGAACAATCATCATAATTTAAGTAGTTTTAAAAAGACAACATGTAAATGAGTATTAGCCTATTAAAATGTGAACTGTAAATTTATCACAATAACCACTGTGCCACTGTTTTCTTATAAAGTACAAGTACACATACTTATCTGGTTTCAAATCCCTGTGCACTATTCCATAGTTGTGGAGATATTCCAATGCCAGAACAGTCTCTGCAAAATACATCCTGGCCATGTCTACAGGCAATGGACCCATATTTTTCATTAATGTAGCACAGTCCCCACCTGAAAAATGAAGTCTATAAATAAGCTTATTCCACATAGATGGCAAGACAGTTCCATAATATAATCTTAACCCCCAATTAAGCCAGCACAATTCTCATGCTGTCCTGGAGGTGTTACAAAAGTGCCACAAGGCACTTCTGTGCCACTCCTTCTGGTGTTACGCCAGTACACAGAGATGTGCCAACCTCCCCAAGCCACCATATGAATGGGGGAGGGGAGGGCTTAGTTGCACTGATCTAAATTGGTGCCCTCAGTCTCGCACCTGCAAGTATAACTAAGTATAACTAAGAAGTGGGCACACATAGGAATGCAAATTGCCAGACCAATGTAATTGAATGTTATAGGAAGTACTTAGATTTTAAAAGGAATAATAATTTTTAAAAAAGCTTTTGCATAAAGAAAATTAGAATACTTTTTAAAAAGACACACGTTATACTAGATATATCAAGCATATTGTATATTCATCCTCTTTTATATTTTCCATTTAGCGTAAGAATGATTTCATGACATATTTATATTTCACTATTAAAATATAGGGTAGCATGTATGGTAGCATAAAGTTTAGCAGGTCCCAGAAAAATATTTATGATCAAATGTTCATAATCATAATGAACATACAGCAGCTCAACCATCTATTCATTTTCAGCAATCAGTTTCACACAGATCCACAAACAGATGTGTCCCTTCTCCAATAAGAGAAGTCATCTTATTTCAACATGAATGCCTTGTACTATGAGGCATATGCATGAGGAGACCTGGAAAAATAAAACTGCTGATGTACCTTCTTATTGATTTCTAGGACTGATAAAATTTTCCTGATTTAATTTGTATTTGAACTTAAACTGAGAACCTAAACATATGGGTGCAAGTACAGAGCTGCGACAGCAACTGGGTGTCACAACATGCCATAAGGTATGCCTGCAATCCCCATTACTGGGCTACTAACAGAGAAAGCATAGCGCCAAGAGGTACTGCTCTGGCACTGGAGATGTGCCTATTCTCTGCTGCTCAGTGGTCCATGTGGACCACCAAAGGATCCTGAGGGCAAGAAGTCTATGGACTGCACCTCCTGAGAGGGAAAAAGGACCAAATGGCTGCTATGAGAGTCCTACAGACATCCATATCAAGATTGGACTGTAAGCTATTTTCCTAAAAACTTAGATATTTCATAGCTCCCACACCATCACAAGGAGTTTTAGATTTTCGTCTCCTTCACAGAACCCATGAACCTTCCAATCCCTCCATAAACACAACATGTGAGAAAGTATAGACTCTATGTGTAAACAGTTGCTGTATGGAGGAGTCCAAAAAAGAGGCAGCCAGAAATTAGAAATGCAAAGGACCTCCGCCTTTGCCTGGCTCAGCTGAAGAATGGAATGATTGCTTGCATGACTTCCAGTTTTTTTCACTTGTGATTTTAAAGGTAAGCAGCTGCCTTGGGTATCCTTTTAGGCAGAAAGGCAGGGTATAAATCTAAAAGATAATAAATCATAGAATCTATGATTCGATGATTTTCCCCTTCTCCAGGACTTGGCACGGTCCTTCTCATTTGCAGTGGTCCTTCGTGTTGAGTCAATTCTTTGTATAAAAAAATCAGTGTATAACCTGTATTATTTATTACAGAACAAATACTATACCTTCTACGTATTCCATGACCATGCACAAATGACGTCTACTTTCAAAGGAACAATACATGCTGACTACAAAAGGATTTTCTGCAAATGTTAGGATATCACGCTCAACAAAAGCCTGCTGAATCTGGTTTCGAAGAATGAGATTCTGTTTGTTAATTTTCTTCATGGCAAATCTCTGTCTAGTCTCTTTATGTCGAACCAAATATACAGCACTGGAAAAAAATTAAATAAAGTATTAGGACTAGGCTGCATTTACTGTAATTTCTTTTTTTTTAAACACACACAACTGCAGTAGTAGGAAATGCTTAGAACTGAAATAAAGGACTATGGCCACTGTGGCCGGAAAAGCTGCAACCCCTTCTTCTCAGAAGATCATCATTGTTGCTCACTGTTGTCTCTTTTTTTCTTTCTTCCAAGTTGTGCAGAGAAAGTAAACACATGTAAATCATGTGTGGGAGCTCAGAACCCAATCCTATCCAACTTTCCACGATCAATACAGCCACAGTGCAGCCTGATGTAAGGGAATAAACTTACCTTGAAAGGAATCCTTTTTGACTGCCCCATCACCACAGAACGCAATGCATAACCCTTTGACTTGGCTGTATTCATGCTGGAAAGTTGGACATGATTGGGCCCTTCTAGTGTAAGAATCAGATATTGGGACAGGTCAGTAACATAACCATTTCCTAGACCAGGGGTCTCCAAACCTCTGTCCTAGACCAATAGGAAGATGCCTCAGCTTCATAAGCTGTGAGAAAATTTAAACAAGTTTTCAACAACAACAATAACCTCTAGACCCAAGTGTCTTTATCAACTCCAAGGCCAAGCTCAATAGAGGCTTACATATGATTACACTTTGTGACTAGTCATGAATAAGAATTTAGAGTTACTATATTTTGTCTAAATGTGAGCAAAAGAGCAAGTTCAGTTAGATATGTTTTATGTTCCCATCATCCCCACTATTAATTATCCCCACAATATCTTATATTGCACTGTCCACTTTTGTGCTTCACTGCTGTACTAATTAGCTGTGCCATTGGCTCCCTGTAACATGAATCCAGTGAACAGTGTTCCCCAGAGTGTACGTATTATGCACATGTTTAAAAAAGCAAAGTATTCTAGAATTCCTTTTTTGAACCTACATGACACCTCAGTTAAAAAAACTGACAAACCAGTTTTATAAATGAACCTAATTGCCTCTTCAGCAATCATAGTTATGACTCAACTGCTCAACTCAACTGCTGACTTCCCACAAATGTATATTTGAAACACAAGGAGAGGAGCTTCTTGATGAAACAACTTCAGTATAAATTGCCAACTGTGAAAGTAGTTCACTTGACTCATGGGCACTGATCTCATACAGGCCAAGTGTTATCCACACCAAGACAGATGAACAGGGGCTGAATCAGATCAGGAGTAGCTGAGTTATCAGCATTATTAGCTTCTGATTCATTCTCTCCATGATACAATAACAGGTTTATTGTTGTAAGCTGGTAAACAGAACATAAAGAGCAGAAATTGGACAGAGCTTCCATTGTCAAATTCATTTAGTAAAAACAGCCATAGAAGACATATCTCTTCTATAAGTTCTCTTAAATAAAGCAGGCCTCCGTCAGTCTTGAAAGACTATAGTATCGTGCTTGGTGCTGCATATGCTGCATGCGCAGCACAAAAGCCTGGGTTGGATTGCTATGGAGGATAGGCTGTTACCCAAGCAGCAGATCCCCCCCCTTCTCCACGCCACTGAATTAGTCCAAGGGAAAGGCAGAGCCAATACGATTGGATCCAGCTGCGTCGCAGAGCTGGGCTAAGGACAGGAGCTCACCCTGTCTTGTGGGGCTGACCCAGGTCTCGAACCCTAGCCTGCTGGTTAACAGGCACAGTGTCTTAACTGCTTGCGCCACCCACAGCCCTTAAGTTCTCTTAAATGAAGTTCTTTAAAATGCTATCAAGGAATCTTATAACTGTTAACATGCTTAAAAATACTTGGACCCAATTTCAGGTCATTCTAATCTCTTTTGATCAGACTACATAATGTATATCTCAAGATGTTTTTATTTGATACTGCTTTTGATGCTTCATGGAATGATGATGCCTCATGGGATTTTGATGCTTCATGGGATTATATTTGCTGATAACTTCACTATTACTTTTATTGTTTTTCTCATCATGCTGTTTTTTGTACATGTGCAAATATTTTGTAAGCCACTGTGGTTTTTGTTTTTAAAAAGGGGAATAAAATTCCATGTTCAAAATAAAAAAAATGTATAACAAAAGCACTATTTTAATTTTTTTTTAAAAAAAACCTATTTAAAAGTGCCAGAGTTTTATTACTCTTTCTACATATTAAGGAAGCTCTTTCATCTTGATTATCCTCACTTCTTTACATCTGGACAAAGCTGCTTCTCTTATTACCACTTTTAAGATAATTTCCTGAGAAATACTTTCCTTTTTCTTAACTTTTGACAAACCCTTTCATATTTTAGTGCAGTGAAGATAAGACCAATTGAATCACATGGAAATGAAGATAAGTCTGTGCCTTAGGCAAAAAATGAATCACATCCTATCCTTTTGTATCTCTCCTGTAGTTTTACACTCTAGAACATGTATTCTCCACCCAAGCTAAAGTTGTGTTAGTCTAGTTATTTTTCATCTTCCCTCAATCCAGTCTCTCTCTCTCTCTCTCTCACTCTCTCTCACACACACGTATTTTTCTGGAGTTCCGGTTACTGCTACTTTCTTTTTGCACTGTCAAGATTCACAGGAATTGCTCAGTATATACAAACTAAATTTGTTCTGTCCTATTTTAATTTGAGGTTATGCTACATTTCTCTTTATTTCAGAGCCCTCAAGAATTATTTTTGTCGAGAATCATTTCCATATTGTAGACTTATCAAAAGGGTACTAATCCAGGGTGACCAGATTATTCCTGAACCCCAGGGCCAATATTCCTGAACCCCAGGGCCAAAATTCCTAATCCCAAGCCAAAATTCCTACCTGCTTTAAAAAACTGCCAAAAAATGTATTTTTTTGTTCTTGTTTTTTGGTTTTTTGACCATAACTTTTGATATCTCCAAATTGATTTTTGCATTTGATTCTGCTCTTCAATATGAATCCAACAACATATGGCATGATGGAGTACAGTGCACTATCGCGAAGTTTCAAAATGAAGCCAAAATGTAGGACACCCAGACAGGAGGCTAAAAATCTGGACAAATCTGGGTTTTTCTGGTCATATGGTCGCCTTGTACTAATCTGAAGTTCATAAATTAATGTGTACAGAGTGTCCAATCAAGTTTCAAATAATCAGTTGTAGAAATACAGAGTCACAGTGTGGAATAACGAACAGGCTATATACCAAACAGAGAAAGGTTGTTGAAGATGTCCAATCTAAACAAAAATAGTTGTTCTAAATTGCAATATCCTAATATGAAAAATATGAACCTAAAAATGGAAGGAGTCTTGCAGATCATTAAGTCCAACTGCCTGTTCGGCACAGGAAACATCTCTGACAGATGGCCATCTAGCCCCTGCTTGAAAACTTCCAAGAATGCAAAAGGTCTTTGCAGCTGCAAATATCCTACTGGATCTTCTAGTCCCATAGCAACCAATACTAAGAATAGAAAACTAGTGCAAATGATGTTTTTGACCAAGAAATATTCCACAGGAAGAAATCCGACATTACTTAGTCTACATTCACACAATGAATGGCTCTGCATGCACTTAAGTTGAAAGGTGGGCAGGGTCCTGGACAACAAAGTCTTATTTGAAATCCTTTCTTCAGCTCCTTGTCTGTATGAAAACTTAATAATGCCAGTCACTGCTAGAGTATATTGTTGCACAGGCCAGCCATGTTAAAAATTAATGCTCGTTCTCTGTATGAGATTCCTGCATACTCTACCAACATTCAAGTTGGTCCTATAACCTAATTGGCTTGCCTTTCCATTGCATCCATTTTGTTTTATAGAATTAATTCCATTTTTATTTTTTTCCTTATTTCTAATAATATGCTTTTATATTCTAAGGAATTGTTTGAGAATCTAAAGAGTAACAGGTTACTATTCAACAATGGGCATCTATATGGATGGGAAAGCAATGCAGTCCTACAAATTCACTTCTGCTTTTCTATTGTGATTAATCCCGCAGCGAAAGAGGCAACAAAAAATTGGAGTAGAACCACAAACAAAGCAAAGCTTAGGCTGCATATGTGCTTCTTTCCCCCATTTTAATATTCACTTTTCTATTCTTCAGAGCACGGGTGTCCAAGCCCTAGCCCAACCTCATCAAGCCTCAATGTAGCCCTCAGCAAACCTCGGCAAGACCCCTCTATCTGGCTTGGGGGCAAGCCTTGTAATGTCTCAGTGAAAGCAGGGCAGGCCGCTGTAGGAGAAGGAATGTTAACACCTATTTCCCCTCTGGTCCTTTTACTAAAGCTGGGTTATCCTGTGTGTCATGACAATGCACTCCAAAGTTTGAAGGTTCTCCTGCTAAATACCAGGTTAGCAATTTGCAAGATCACAGCCATCCAGGATATTATTCTTGATGAGGAACACTGAGCTGGCATGTGTCACAGAGACCTGAATGGATAAAGCAAGGCGATTTAATCTTCCACCAATTTCCCCTCTGGGTTCCTGTTTCTTGCGACATACTCAATTGTAGGTGTCTAGATGACTCACAGTGATCCAATACATTTCCCTTTCCAAACCCCCTGTCTTGCACTTCAGGAGTTCTGATGATTTGCACCCTTGGGATTCTGCTAGCGTATCAGCCACCCACTGAATACCAGTCATCCTGCCTGAGTTGGTGGGGATGACTGTGGAGATTTATGACGGCTGTAGGGCCTCAGTGAGATCCCTCTGATCAAGTAACTCAGTGAGATCCCGCTGATCAAGTAACTGATCAAGTGAGATCCCTCTGATCAAGATAACTCTGATCAAGTAATCCCCTCTGATCAAGTAACTGATCAAGTAACTTGATTAGGACTTCATAGCCACTCTGAATACCTTTGTAACCATGGGATTGTCCCAATATTAAGTCTAAGTCAAATAGCAGGGTATACTTTGAAGCTAATTGTTGCTGAACAACAACTACACCACCATGATGAAACAGACTGTGGGTAAAGGTCTGTCATGATTCCACTGACAACGAAGATCCCTAACTAAGTTTTTCTGTGGTGGTACTAACTGCAAGCCAGGTGCAGCCTGGGGAAAATCTGTATCTGGCCCCCATGGGCTCTCCCAGCATCACCATCAGCAGCAAGTTTCAAAGTGATCTGCTCACAGAAGTGGTACTGCTGAAAGGGTGACTCTGGTAGAGCCCAACTGTCATGTAGAGGACTTCTGCAGAAGACTGGGGGGGGGGGGTGAGAGAGAAAAAAAATGGTCACATTAGATGAGATATAGTAAGGGGAAGATGCAGACCAAGACAGTGTGAAAGTAGGCATAGCTGGGGCACTGGGAGCCCAATTATCACAAAGGCTGCCCTTTCAGTAGCATTGCTTCTATTGTCGCTCTGCATTGCTTCTATTGTCGCTCTGCTTCTATTGTCGCTAAGCTGCAAAATGATGCTACAGCAGAATCAGCAACATGTGTAATGGCAACAGCAGAATGGCAGAATGGCAACATGTGTGATAACTGGACTCATCCGTATTTTGAAAATATGGGTTCTTTGTCTTCTGTAAATCATCATCATAATAATTTCTATTTGAAATGAGAAAATGATCCAGGCAGTTGACATCATTGCTTTAAAATATCCTCTCTAGGTTGGTGGAACCAATGCAACTCTGAATTTCTATAAAGCTATGTGAAATTAAATAGCTTGGAGGAGTGGTTCTTAAAACACTTAACATTGGCACCCATTTTTTAGAATAGCTATTTATCAGGACCTACTGGAAGTAACGTAATTTCTCTGGAAGTGCTATCTTGGCCAAAAGTGACATTATAAGCAGGAAAATGAAACTTCCATGGTCACCTGGTTAGAAAACAGGAATAAGGAATGACAGCGGGAGAGTGCAGCTCTGTTGGATCTCTAAGCAACCATGGTTCAATATCAAAATGCTTCAATACTATCCCTGTGGGTTGTGCTGATTCCAGCCCTATCTGGTGGGAACTATTATTCACTCTTATGACCTTTGTTTTTGCAATGTGCAAAGGTTCCATATTTATCCAATGCCATTTAACAGCTACATGAAACTACTGGTGGAGGTTGTTAGAGAATTTATGGTTAGAGAACCAGTATTCAGGTGACACCCAGTTTTGCCTCACCATGTCATCTCATCCGAGGGAGTCAGTTAATGTCCTGTTGCGTGTAAGTGGTGGTGAGATAGATGTGGATGTTTTGTTCTGTGGTTTTTGAGAATCACCATGGGAGTTTTGTTAAATTGCAGGGTGGCACAATGTAAATAGTTTGTGTTAAATGGAATACATATTGTTCAATGTAAATACTTCTTGCTTAAAAACTAGACAAACAGCAACACAATTGTCTTTGCTAAACATGGCAGCTCTTCCCTACTACCATCCACTATATTGCTGAAGAATCAATTTAATTGTAAATGTTGTTTACATGAGGAATGTAAAATAGTTCCTTCTTGTGATCTTAACAGAAATAGCATTTAACAGAACAAAGGCTCATTTGGGAAGAATATTTGTTTTTACTTTTTAATGAAATTATTCCAAGTCGGAAAACACATTACCGTTAACACCTATATTATTCATCTGTACAAATTAAATGGCATATGTCCAGGTGCCATCTAAATACCACATTATACGAGCTATCATGAAACATAACAGCCCAATCCTAATGGGCTTCTAGCCTATATAATGTGTGTTCCACTGGTGTCGGCTGCTGCAACAGTCATAAAGCGCATAGTGGTTGACAGATGCTTACCAGAGAGTAGGAAAGCCCATGTAAAGGGTGGAATAGGACAGGGGAAGGGCAGAGGTGGATACTGTAGCAATTAGCTTCTTGTGCCATTCTTTTTGCAACATTAGTTTTTTTTTTTTTTTGCCATCTCCGATCAATGGGATCATGATGGGACATGAAGAGAGTAGATCAGGCCCAAGAGGAGGGCAGGATTGAGAACAGAACACAGATACATCATCCTGGGTCAATGTAGACTTCTGCCAGTGACCACAGCAACTCACCCTGGTGCATGAGGACAAATGTTCCCTCATACCTCACACTGTATACTCACACTGTCAATTCCTCCAGCAGTCAAAACCCCTACAGCAGAGATTGTGGTAGCACTGTGCATCACTGAGTGGACAGTTATAGATAGGATTGGGCCATACAAAATATTTTACTAACTCAGGAACATGTCTAAAGCTAAAGCAAGTTCACTCGGATCATTTTCAAATTTCTCACAGTAATATACAGTGACTAAAGAACAGCATATACATATTTTCTTTTTCTTTTTAAAAATGGTTCAACAATCATTACTGCGCCTTCCCTGTCTCAACATATTACATTTGGGGTCTCTTGAGAGGCAATTCAAAACTCTGAATTATGTAACCTTGAAAGAAACAAGTTGAAATAATTTTAAGAGAAAAAAAAATATTGCATACATAGTAAGAAACAATATTATAAACTAGGAAGAAAAGATCTGGCTTGAAGAGACAGTCAGACAGCTTGTGAGGCCATTAATGATTTGGCCAACATCCTACATATTTACTGATTCACAGCTTTTATTAACTTTTTGTATATACCCAACTACTCATTCCCAACAGGCTGGTGTTCCTCATCTACTGTAAAGCCATTTAATTACACTACAAATGAATTCACCGATTATGACCCAGAGTTCCAAAAAGATATTTATTGAACTTATTTTTCAAAGTTCACTTTTACACTCATTAAGTTTAAAGGATCTGACAAATCTCCGCCAAAGGATGCCAAGAATAACAATTATATTTTGAAAAAGAGCAATTTATTTCACTAATGAAGGCACCAAAATCCATATCAAAAGTAAACAAACAAATTGAAGAACTTCATGTAAAACACTCTTGACAAAGGCTATAATCCTCTCTCCAGTTAGGATGGCCTAAGCACCAGCCCATGTCTTGTGCTGACCTGGGGGTGTCACAAAAGTGCTATAAGACACTTCTGCGGGGAGGAGGGTTCCTGGGGGAGGATTAGGCCAGCGCACAAACATGTGCTTACCTCCCTACAGGAACAGAAGACCAATGAGTTGTGCCAGCATAGGTTAGGATTGCACACAAACTCACACACACCCATCCCCAAACCCAATGCTTGGCTCTATCAGAATGTTTTCATTATATCCTTGGAAGAAATAGGATGTTACACTACCATAATAAAAACATTAATGAGCTACATCCCAAAAATATACCAAATGACATTCCAAATAATAAATCAATGAACCATAAACAAGAGCTCACTCATTTATGATACCTTAGAAAATTAATGACCTGGAAAACACTGAAAGGAAAAATGTCTCACAACAACATAAACTTTATCTTCAATTTATACTAGTAATAAACAGCATTAAGTGCCTATGAAGTAAGTTTACTGCATTGCTTTCACAAGAAGAGTGGGCATTATTGTTTAATTATATTAAAATTCTTGTGAGAGCTGGTATTTTTAATGTGATACCTTTTTAACTTAAGGAAAATGAGACAATACCTTTAACTGAGCACTGCCATTGACCAGAATTCTGACCTTTTGAACTCAGTGTTGGTATAGCTTTATTATCAGAATAAACACTATAAACTATTAGTGTTACTGTTCACTGAACAGTAAATGGTGAAAAAAAAATACGAGGAGCACAATTTCGCAACACACTTTTAAGTGCTTTTAGCACTTAAATGGAAAATGGCACTTTTAAGATGGCACTGCTGAAATCAAAGGGAGTTTATATACTCATCTTTGGCTATTTGCACATAGAAGATGTGAAAAAGGGTGTTGAATATTGCAGAAAACAATGTATTTTATGAGAACATAAGCGACAGTTGCAGGAGAATGCAAACTTTCCACGGTTCCTGACTATTCATGAATGGGATGTAAGGAACTTTGATGCCCAGAGAGGAAGGAGGGGAAACACATCCACATCAGAGACTGTTCAGGGCCTGCTCACGTATGAGCTGAATATCCCTTACCAGGAATTCTGAAATATTGTATAAACCACAACTTTTTAACATTTTGATATGACACTCAACAGAACCCACTTTGAGGCAGAAAGACTTGAGGTTGCACTAATCTTCTCTCCTTTCTGCCCTCATCAGGAACACCTGCAGCTGCACTAACCTTGCTAACAGATCTGCCATCATGCTCACTTTTCTTGAGAAAGGCAGACTCCCAATACCTGGCTCTGACATCAGCGATAGGGAGAATGTAGAATCAGGGAGTCAAACTGACCAGGGAAAGGAAAGAAAGAAGAGGGGAAAAAATCTTGACACTACTGCGCCCCTTCAAGAAATTGTACTCCACCACCAACAGGAGCCACTGGACTCAAGAGCAAGAGTGGGAACTCCCTCCAATTGACAGTTTCATATAGTATGTCACCATATGTCAGAACCACAAAAAGAGGATGACCCCCCACCACCACCACCAAAATGTAGGCCACCCAAGAAAATTTTTGGAAACAATAAAATAAAAGCTAAAAACATTCATATGCAGGTATCCCACACTTTCTAAAGGTTCATTTTCTTATGTTCTACTCTTTCAACACCTTTTAATTATACCCAGAACTCATTCAATTCAATGCATGTTTTGCTTTTTCAACCTCTTTCTGCTGTTCTAAAAGCCAAAACTGCCCTTCTACATGTTGTAGAGCTCCTGGTCTAATCCCATTCCAAAAGGAGTTAATGATAATGCATTTGAATAAATCTTTGTGTGGCAGCAGGAATTTGCAAGATCCCTGCCTGCAATTGCAAAAGGGCATTTGCAATTCACTAGCTAAAAAGCATTGGAAGCAACACTTACAAACTAAAAAGTTTGTGTTTCACTTAAAGGCAGCCACATCTGAGTCTCCCACAAGGCAAAACAGAAGCCACAGAAGTGAGATCAGATTTTAAAGGAACCACCTCAGAATGTAGAAAGTTCTTGAAATAGAGAACCTGTGTAAAAATCCTTTCAAAAGTTAGAAAGTCTGCCCATGTAAACCACCTTGAAATAAAGTCAGAGGAGAAATCCGATGACCTGAAAGGTGGTATATAAATACTGTGTTTGTTTGCTTCATATGGTTAATTTAAACGTTATATTACTTATTACTACACTTAGAACTATTATATATAAATAATTAATTGAATTTTACATGTTGCCTACACACAAGGAAAAGGAGGGCAATGCATATTTTTTCCCCGAACATAAGGCTAAAACCCAGGACATGTCCTGGAGAAAATGGGGCATCTGGACACCCTGTTCATACACAAAAAGCAGCCAAAAATATTTCCTCAAGGCCTACTACAAGGAACGTTGAGAACTCCCATTTTAAATATCTTATAGCTTAAATGACAATCCACAAATATGGATGTCAGAGCAGAGTAGTTCTTAAACATTTTAGCACCAAGTTCTACTTTTCAGAATGACAACCAGTCCCCCACAAGTGATGTCATTATCCTAGAAGTGATATTCAGGCTGGAATTGGCATAATCAAATTAGGCTTCAAACCTGTGCCCGCAATCTGCCTAAGGTCTCATTACATAGAGCCCCTTTCACAGAGTAAACATGCTGTTATTTTGTATACCTTGGAATTCAAATGTTCCAGCTTACAAATCAAAGCTGAACAAAGACTTCGATCATTCGCCAACCACATAGTACTCCCCTCTCCTGTTTCATGTTCCCACCGATTCAACACAAAGCACTACCAGTATGTTTCTCTCACACTGAGAGGCCACCTGCCCAGCCGCTTGCATTTTCAACTCTACATTTTCACAGGTGCTACACAACACAACACACTTGAAATTGGCTCATGACACACCTCAACATACAGTTTGAGTATGGGTCTCAACACAGTTTGAGAAATATAGAAGATTATGGTTTCCTAAACTTCAACATTAGACTAAAGAATAAAAACACAACTTTTTCTACTGATTGGGCCAAAAGTAGGTTTATACGCAGTTGTTTCATGATTGGTTTCACATTTAAGATCTAACTTTTCCAAACAATAATTCTATATTCTATATAGAATCCTACCGTATATCCTATATATCCTAATCTATATATAGAATAAGGGATTCAGTATCCCTTATCTATGTTTTGGAAATGTACATAAACAGTATTGCACAAATATGATTGTAACAAATACATATAAATGTATAAAAAACGTTTTTTAAAAATATAAAGTGCATACCTACTAAGTATAAGCCTACTTTTGGCCCACTCTGTATTTTGTTGTTTGGCAATAATTATATATTTCATTTAAGCACATATACTAGTCAGTTGTTGTTTTTTAAAAAAATTTGCAGAGCATATAGGTAACAAAAAATCTACAAGATTTTGTTTCCTTATAAAAATGTTGCATAGTAACATTTATTTTAAAAATGAAAATTTTGTGCAAACTATATTAAGGAACAAAAATTTATTTCAGAAGCATGAAGTTAAACAATTTCGTAGGGTACCAATTAGAAAATTTTTGCAAAAATTATGTATATGTAAAGATTTAATGAAGTACTTACCCATATGCTCCATTACTAATCAGTTTAATTGTTTCAAAATCAATTTCACGAGGTTTCCTCTGAAGTTTAAAGGTTGCTTTAGAACTCTTTAAAATAAGAAAGAGTGCTAGTTAAACTAAGAACAAAGCATTATAATAAAAAGGCTAAAACCATATAGAGGTGGTGCTGTTATTCTAGCTAGAAACAACTATGGAAAATAATACTGATAGAACTCTACATCAACCAGGTATAGCTTCACTGGAAAATTCTGTCTTAGCCACCTTGATGAGATAATTAGAGCCAATAAGCAGTGATAATGAAAAGAAATGAATTTATTGTACCGGGTGGTACCTTAACCCTAATGTATGGAAAAGGAGGTTCCCACAATATATTAAAGAAGGAAGTTGACTGCCCTCTCTCCCTCCACATCACAGCAGTCTTACTCCCTCGAAAGTGTCTTTAGGATTGCAGCCCTAATCTCTCTGCCTGATTTATGAATGCCAAGGGGTCTGGCTATAAAGATGACTGGTCAGCAACGCACCCCACCCTAGTAGCTGTTGCACCCCACCCTAGTAGCAATGCACCCTAGTAGCTGTTAGTTTTGTGACTTTTGTGATACCCCCATATAAGCAAAGACTTATGTCAGTCTAATTACGATTGCAGCCTTAGTGAATCAAAGCATCTAGCAACAGGATAAAATATCCATTTATCTTAAACTCAATAAAAATCTACATCCATGTATCAAAATACTTACACTAACTGATTCATCAGTTTCTGGTGTTGCTGCTGTCCCACTGTCATAGTTTGCGAACTGGGCTATTTCTATTATTTAAAAAAGATATTTTCAGAATACAGTCAGCAAACTTATGAAAACATTGAACTTCAATATCAACAAAATCATTTTTGTGTGTTGCTATAAATTTTATTCAATAAGAATTATGAGGAACAAAAGTAAGAAATTCAATATCTAACAGAAACAAAAGACTTACATAGATTGATCTTTATTTCAAGTATGATTTTGATTTACACCACAGGAGAAAAAAAGTTTTCATTTTTTCCTACAACATAATAAGAACTGCTCAAATATCCTACATAGGTGCAACTAACTACTAACTAGGCAAGAGGCATTTTTTCAAGTGCCTTCTTTTATTTAGCAGGGGCTTCTGCTATTCTTTGACATCTTTTTAGATTGTGAGCCCTTTGGGGACAGGGAGCCATTAGTTACTTTATTTCATTTTCTCTGTAAACTGCTTTGCGAACAGCATTTATATACTGTTTGTTGATTGAATTTTAATTATACTGTACTTTTAAACAACCAACTTCTCAGATCAAGTCCCTCTGTCTTTAAAAACAGTAATTGTTGAATACATTATCTGCAGTTTTACAATACACTAAAAGTGTCTAGGATAAGTTAACAACACAGCAATTTATAAATCAATTTTTATAATATTTTTCCATGACAACAAAACTGAAAACTATACTTAAAGGAAAACCACATTTTATGCTTCAGGACTTTTTGTCCTATAAGGTTGAGGAAAACAGCAAAATCTTAATGGAAAAAAAGTCAAGTAGTTAATGTACCATGTAAGTACAACTATAAATGAACAATCCTAACTTGTGCTGGATTAGGCAGGCTGGTTTGTCTGTGCTGAATCCAGTGCAAGTTATGAGACTGCTGCTGCACTATGGTGGGGAAGGGGAAGCTTTAGACCCACCTCAATGGTGGTCTAAATGGAAGGGGAAGGGGAATGGTGGAAGGGGAAGCTTCAGACCCACCTATTAGAGGTGGCCTAAATCTGAGGTGATAGGAGCAGCCAGAAACTGACCTCAAATATCCTCAGATGGAGGCTCGAAACTGGCATAACTGCCAGATCTGTATGTGAAGGCCACTAATGTGTCTCTGTGTGTATCTATTTCTGACACAGAAGTCTGTTTAAACTGCTATGTTACTAATATAGCATCAAATATCACATCACTGGATTAATACGTCAGTCATGACATTATACTAGCAGAACAGTAGTTGTACCTATTCCCACAGATGGAGTAACTTTCATGATTTGATTGTAACTGTATGAAACAAACAGAATTGCATACTTATGCAAGTTATATATTTTAATTGTTTTTACCAAATTGTTCTATTTATGTTTTTAATTATGTTTTATGTCAGCTGCCTTGAGTTGGGCTAATTTGCCCGAGAAAGGTGGGATATAAACTTTTAAAATAAATAAATAAAAATAAAAATATCAATATTTTAATGTGCTAACGGCAATACTTATATATGTTGTAGGGATGGAATGTTTATAAAAACTTGAGGAGATACAAATGCACAGCAATTTATAAAATGACAAAGGCTGCAATCCTAAGCTCCAATTGGGCTGGCATAAGTCCCGGCTTCTGTTCTGTGCTGACCTGGGGGTGTCGCAAAAGGACAGCAAGACACTTCTGCCCCACTCCTGGGGGGTTAGGCCAATGCAGAGATGCCAAGCTTCCCATACCATCATGGAAAGATAGGTAAGGTGAGTTAGGCCAGCCTAAATTTCTTAGGATTGCACCCAAAAAACTTAATAATGACAAATGGCTTATGTTAATAAAAGTAACTATTAATGTATGTGTAGATTACTGTTTCACTTAAAAACAGCAAACACAACAGAACATACACTAATGAACCCAAAATGCAGAAGTTTTGAATTTAGAAGAAATCACTTTGACCTAAATCAATAATATAGGAAAGATTTTAAAAATAAAAACCAACATTTTTTGCTTACGTTAAGGCCACCTACAACAGTACATTAAAATTAGCTTTATCATATGGGATTTTATACCAGAAGTGCTGATGTAAAGGGTTTTGTTGCTTTCTAAGAACTGAGCCATTCTAATGCATTGTGACAACCTTTTCAACACAAAAATTATATTCATAAATAGAAAATTAAAATAGTTCATCTTTAAACATATCTTAGCAAAATAACCATTATCTGAAAAATACACATTATTTGTAAAGAGTAGGTATTAATGGAATGAAACCAAGAGTCAGTGTTTGAAGCAGGGAGCTAAAGAACCATTTTCCAGTGCCTGAAGACATTCTTTAAAATTCATCTAAATACCATTAGACATCTGCCTTTTTATTTCATTGATTTAAACCATTTCTAAAAACTCCTGATTTAGAAAGGTAAAGATGGTAATTTAAAAGCCACGAGGAAACATTTCTCCTCAGGGAGCATTCTCTGAAATACAGCAACCAGGTTCCAATAAATGATGAATCTGTTGTGCTGTTGCTTCAAGTACAGTATAGATTTATCTGGCATTATATCCTAATATTGAATGCATCGTTTCACTTGAAGAAAAGGTACTGTAGGTATTTCAGTAATAAAAGAGGAAGTAAAAGTAACCTGCTTGCAATCCCAAACATTTCTACTAAAAGACAATTCCTTTAAGGTGTAAAGGAGTAGTTTTGCTCACAAATGAAAATACCCACATTTACTTGAATCCAATGCACCATTGAATCTAATGCGCACCCCTATTTTAAAAGGCTTGATATTTTAAAAAAATGTTTGTTTGTGATTGTAATGTGCAGCTGCAAAGCAGACACAAAATTTAATTTTACTGCATACAACAATGAGTTATAAATAATGTATGATAATAATATATATGACAATGGGTTTTGATACAATTTAATTACAATATAGTAAACTGTTAAACTAAATACTGAACTATAGGTATAATAAAAAATTGCATTTACTCAAATCTAATGAGCCATCAAATCTAACGTGCACCCTGATTTTGAAGATGAGGGTGCACATTGGCATCCTTCAGTCTCGAGAGACTATGGTATCGTGCTCTGATTGGAGGTCCTGAAACAGCATCTAGTGTAGCTAAAAAGGCCAATTCAAGAGTGTCCATCCCTTCCACACTGAGGACAAATAAATTCCGTCCCCTGCCCAGGCCCCAGGTTTCACAGCTTTTGGGTCTGTCTCTTTGCTTCAGCCTGCCGAACAAGTGTCTCTTCCAGTTGGAGAAGGCCATGCTGGGTCTTTTGCCTCCACACTGAATGGTCAGAGGTCAAGGTTTTCCAGCTGTTGATGTCCATTCCCAAGGCTTTTAGATCCCTCCTGCAGATGTCTTTGTATCGCAGCTGTGGTCTCCCTCTAGGGCGCTTTCCCTGCACTAATTCTCCATATAGGAGAACTTTTGGAATCCGACCGTCAGCCATTCTCACAACATGCCCAAGCCAGCGGAGATGCCATTGTTTCAGAAGTGTGAACATGCTAGAGATTCCAGCACATTCCAAGACTGTGTCATTTGAGACTTTTTCATGCCAGGTGATGCCAAGAATACGTCAGAGACAGCGCATATGGAAGGTGTTCAGCTTTCTCTCTTGCCATGCATAAAGGGTCCAAGACTCAGTGCAGTACGAGAGTGTGCTCAGGACGCAAGCTCTATAGACCTGGATCTTTGTATCAGCTTCTTATGTCAGCTTGTGTCAGCTTCTTCTTAAGCCATACCCTCTTTGTAAGCCTGGAGAACGTGGTAGCCGCTTTACCAATACGTTTATTCAGCTCAGTATCTATCTATTATTCAGCTCAGTATCTATTTTGAAGATGAGGGTGCACTCCTAACCAATTTAGGCCAGGCTAACTCACCTGGGATATCTTCTCATGGTGGTGTGGTAAGGTAGGCATATGCCTGTGCTCTGGCCTAAATCCCCCCTCCCCTGCTCCAGGAGTAGGGCAGAAGTACCTTCTGACACTTTTGTGTCATCCTCAGGTCAACAAAGGCCTTATGCCACCCTAACTGGAGGTTAGGATTGCAACCTAAATTCAGCTTAAAAAGATGAGTGTTAGATTCGAGTAAATACAGTATATGCATTTCTGTTTACTATTAAATTATTTTATGCATAAATTTGATTTTAGAAAGGAATCAATTGGCATGTACATGACTGTACATTTAGAAAGGAATGCAACTGCATGGGGATGGATTAGGCCAATGCACATCATTAGCAGCTGTTGAAAAAACTATCTTTTAAATTAAATACTTTTAAAAACCATCTAAGATAGTAGTTATCTCCAGGGATGGGAACTAGAGTCAGAGTAATAAAAACATATGTATTTTGCTAACTTGTGCTGCCATGAGTCATGTATATCAAAGACTTGAACAACTCCAAGAAGACTTGGCAAGAACTCCAAGTCTGAATAGGAAAGTGCCATGGATTTGGACAACTCAGTATCCACTTATTTTTTTATCCACTGGAGGTTCTGGAAGAGAAAAGTGGATAATGAGGCATGACCTAAGAGTTACAGAGGTACATGGGTGAGTCATAAGCTAACTTCCCAGCAGTTGCAAATGAGCAACCTATACACCTTCCTGTGGATGCTTTTGTCCACCTGCTAATACTGCCATATTCCATCTCACTTTGCCAAGCTGGGTTGCAACTATTAGGACTCATGAGTTGAGTTTAAGGGGGTGGACACTAATGAACTGACTCAAATCAAACTCCCTGGATTTTCCCACCTCTGGTTATTGTCACAAAAAGAAAAACAGGAATTCTTTACCTTGCTATATACTGTTGTTGGAAGAGGGAAGGGGGGCATTCTTGACTGGAATCCTGTCAAGAATGCTCCTCTTTTCCTGTTTTCAGAGAACAGTAAGTTGCCATATGAGGGTAAATTTTGATAACAAGCATGTTTAATCTCTACTTTAATTACCCATGTTCGATATTCCCACCCAAGCAGCAGGATATTTTAACCAAGGCAATTTAAAGGGTCAGTCAACATGATTTGACAGATGATTTTATTGTGATCAGAATAAAGCAGTCTTCAAAGAAAATACCTTTAAAACAATGATTCCAAAGAATGGCAATGAATAAGTTTAAACTGCATATGCATAGGCTTTAACTTCTTATAATATTAAAATTTTCTTTTAAATCAGGTTATGCTTAAAAAGGATATACATCGACATTATAATTGAAATAAAATACAACCATATGATTCAATCTTTATTCATTCTGCTACCCTCTTAACTGCTGAGATGTGTCCATAGCTTTTTCAGAATTTTTGAGAACATCATTAACATTATCCTGTACACGAACTGTACGCAAATACTTTGATGTGGTACTTCATTATCTTCAACTCATATGGTAATTATCTTGGGCTACAACCAGACCTCACCTGCAGTTCTTCTTTTGTTAGACGTGTTACACATCTCATCATGCTTTCCTTCTTTGAAAAGACTAATGATAATAGGCATTGAGAAACTTAGCCTTCTTTTCTTATATCAGGATTATACCTTACAAAATTAACAATGATCTAGCTTTATCTTTTATCTTTTTTCCTCCTCTCTAAAATCTCTGACAAAATGTTTGGCTTCTTTAACTACCATAAAAAAATAGACAAATGGGAATGTTTCAAATGATGTTAACCATATAAATAGAAAATAAAAAAATAAGATCACCAAACTTAGTTTTGTGTCAACCACAAATTGATTTAAGAATGAATTATTGAACCACAAAATTCTCCTACCTTCCAAAGGATCCTTATTCAACCCCAGTTGGCTGATGATATAACGAGGAATATCCGTTTTAATGACTTGTCCCTCTTTTGCATGTCCTTCTGCTGCTTCCAAAAGATAGTAAAACTCTTCAGGATCAAACTCCTGAAAAGAAAGGGGGGAAAATTGCAGATGCACTATTTTAGAATGCTTCAAGCCTTCAGAAAAAAGTACATAGTTTCCTGAATTGTGTTGCTCTTCTAAGCTACTTTCCTTATGAATCAGTTCTGAAATGAAGCAATCCCACATACTGCAAACACCATAACTGCTATTACCATTGTGGAATAGGTCATTATTACCATTTAAATATCATTTTTTTCTGCACTGAATAGAAGGGAGGAGACACAGGAATCACCATGACTATGATCATGCAATGTTGAACCATGGTCAAGAGAAGTGGGACAAAACAGATTTTAACAGAAGTTCAAGAGAGAATGTTATCCCATGGACTGCTCCTAAACAAGAGTTCCATAGGTCCTTTAGGAAGGCAAGTCCTGGAAAGGAAAAGCAATTCTGGAATAAGTCAATGACTTGAACCTGAATACAAAGTAAATTTTTTAAAAATTAAATGCAGTTTAGATCATTTGTTGGGCTTAACTAGCTTTTAAAAGTAAACCCATAATGAATTTCACAATGCATTTAATGCATTATATACATTAAGAATATAATGCTATTTGTATTAATTACTCTGTATTAATTCCTTCAGTTAAATTGTCTCACTTTTTCATAAATTCTTTTCCAACAAACCCACTCCTTTTTATATCTCAAGACAAACCTCAAGTGGAAGTGAACTTATACAAATTTCTATAGAGGGATACCTATGACAGCTGCTAGGGGTGATGCACACTAGAGAAAAGCCATATGAAAATTTCCCAGACCAACTGCTGATGCAAATTTTCTTCGCTCTTCAGAGAGTTGCTCAATTAAAAACATATTTTTAATAAGAAATGTTGACAGGAACTTTAAACAAAGCAGAATTACAGATGTGACCTCACAAAATTAAAACAGGGTTTTTTTTTGCCCAACTTTGCATTTTGTACTCCATTTCAGTTGCAATTCAATAATTTGTTTCATTTTAGCTGCAAGAACCATAACATCTATTTAAAAAAATTGGAAGGAAAATGCACTGGATTTTGAAGTATCATGCAGTTCTTTGTTTATCAAATTAGCAGCGCAGTTGCTGTGTAAAAAAAAAGTGACGTTTAGAAGTCAATTCCTTAGGCTTTCCTCTTGTTTACCCTTTAGACTATCTCCTTTTAATAAATCAACTTCTCCAGACTTCATCCCCACTTACCAGGCAGCTACTGAAGCTTTGAAGAGGCAGCTTTGGGGAGAATTTACACAACTGTATACAATGCACCAAGAAGCATGAAATTTACCGATAGTTAATGTGCGTGTTTGCATCATCATCTAGGCTTACAACAGAGGATCTAAAGTTCCCGTCTGATGACCTTATATTAGTTTTTCTGAAACCTTTAGGGATATTTACTCCCTGGTCCTACAGTCCAGAGCAGGGGTCCTCAAACTATGGCCCGTGGGCTGGATCAGGCCCGCCAGAGGCCTCAATCCGGCCCGCCAGCCTTTTGGGGGTTTTGGGAGGAGCTTCGTGGGCACTGGGGGGCAGTTCAAGGCTGCCACGGCGAAGATCCACCAGTCGCGGCAGCCCTGTGTAAAGGGAGAGAGCCCCTCTGGGCTCCAGAATTTGTGCAGCTTCAAGCTGGCCCTTTAAATTTTTTTTAAAATGTTGCATGCGCAGCTGGAGCAGCACATGCAGTTCGTCTACCCCAGGGGTTCTGGCTGGTGCGTGCGCCTACCGCCGCTCTCTCGCGGCCACCCCAGCTGATGTAAGCTTCCAGGGGCTTACTTCTGAGTAGACAAGCAGAGAGCTGGGCTATACACCCTCCCATCCACACTTTCCTGGGAGTAAGCCCCATGGACTCTAATGGGCCTTACTTCTGAGTAGATATGCAGAGGGCTGGGCTTACTTTCCTGGGAGTAAGCCCCACTGACTCTAATGGGCCTTACTCCTGAGTAGACATGCATAGGCTTGGGCAAAATTCCTGAACAGCAAACCTAAAATTGAGGTGAACTTGTGTTTGTGTGTAAGAATACATGGGTGTGTGTGTGTGAGAGAGAGAGAGTGCATGGTGTGTGTCAGTGCATGTCACTGACATTCCTTGTGTTGCTGCAAATTGCTTTGAGGGTGTCTTACAATTACATGTCTTAAGTCTGACATGTAAAATATGTTGTAGAAAAATATGTTAAGTAAAATATGTTGAAGTAATGTGTTGCTGGAAACCGCTTTGAGGGCATCTTGCATGTCTGGGTGAGAATCAGGCATGTTAAAAGGTTTTCAATTTCAAAAGTGTTGAAATTAAGTACAGGAAAGCAATACAAGCATTTTTGCTTCATTTTATCATGTCCTACATTTTAAAATGTAGGATAAAATGTAGGATATCCTATATAAGTCCTCTCACTCTCCAGCCCCCGACAGTGTCTGAGGGACAGTGAACCAGCCCCCTGTTTAAAAAGTTTGAGGACCCTTGGTCCAGAGTAACTACAGGAAGATGTAAGAGGCACTTACTCTGGATTGCTTATGCTTTTCCAATAGGTGGCACTGTAACTACTTAGGTGTAAAAGGTCTCATAGTTACTCTGGATTGTACCCTTTGTGGAGGAGTGGTAAGAGCAAAACACAACCTCCAGGATTGTGTCACTAATGGGGAATAAGCGTGCAATCCTAACCATGTCTACTCAAACGTAAGCCCCACTGAGTTCAATAGGTCTTACTCCCAGGAAAGTGTCTTAAGGATTGCAGCCTAAGGGGGCTTGTTTTCACTAAGCTTTACTAATGTAAAGGCTGTAAACGGCTAATGTAAAGGCTGATGTAACAGGCTCCAGGTGTGCAGAGAGCCCTGAGGAGCCCTGCACAGCATTGTCTAAAGTGTGGAATCTTCAAATGGTATCATTGCAAAGCACTTCTTTTTTGCTCTGTTCAAAATCTTGGGGAGTCCTGTGGAGGGTTGTGCAGGACTCCCCACATCACCTGGAACCGGCTGCAACCCTACTTCAGTAAAAATGATGGCCTGTTGCTGCCCTCGCTCCTCCCCTACAAACTTACTTAGTGAGTACAAACCTACTTAGTGAGTTTGAATACCACTGCCCAATACTGTAATGGGCGGCAGGAAGGTGTCTGGCTCCAGTCACATTAAGAGGAGATTGGTGGAGAGATAAGGCTTTGCCTTGGACTCTTTGAAAACAATAGAATTTTAAAATGTTTAAATTTTAAAATTTTTGGCCTAACAGCTATCAAATTGTCCAATTTAAATGAATCTATTTCAAATCAGATCAGGGAGACAGTTTACCACCTATCTAATTAACTGTTGTCTAAATATTTATGTGTAAAAGTGATAAACCACACAAACCATGTGTACGGTAAGGTGGACTGCAATCCTTCTCCATGGTAAGCAATGGAATTCATGAAAATCTGCTGAGTGCCTTGTGAACAGGTATCTATTATTCTGAAGGAATTTGCTGATGTAAGATTCTATCCCTTTGGGGAAAACCAAGTTTTTTAAAACCCTAAAATATATACATTGAAAACTTCAAATTCAGTGTATATGTACACATAAAACAATAAAAACTTTATTTTTATTTGTAATCTGACTCATATTTACACAGAAGACCATTTAAGATATATTTACTCAGAAGAATACCCATTTAAGGCAATGAGACTTAACTCCAGGACTACAGTATAGGATTACAGTCTGAGTGTGCAATCCTATCTAGTTCCCTGCCTTATCATACAGCCAAACCAACAGTGCTGCATATTATGAGAGGATAATCTTGTTGGGTAATCAGGTTCTGACAGTAGTACCACTACACAGGACTGGATCATTAATTGATAAAATATAATCCATATATTCAAGCTCCAGGTTTGGGTCTGACAAGAGACAATTTTTTCCTCCTAACTTACACACACCTGACCTAAGAGAACAAGAAGCAACCAATTCCACCACTACTTATATATATATATATATAGAGAGAGAGAGAGAGAGAGAGTTTTCTCACCCTCCTCAATCTCGGGTCCTATATATATATATAAATTGTTTTTTCTCACCCTCCGTGGGTGGTGTATATATGTATGTTATCCTCAATCTCGGGTCCTCTACCAGAGGCCTGGGAGTTTGAGGGTTCTGCGCAGTATCTTAGCTGTTCCTAGCAATGCGCTTTTCTGGATTGAGTGTTCTGCTGTCCCTCCTGGAATCTGTTGGAGCCATTCTTCCAGCTTGGGTGTCACAGCCCCTAGGGCTCCAATCACTATTGGGATCACATTCACCTTCACTTGCCACAGTCTTTCTAATTCCTCCTTCAAACCCTGATACTTTTCCACCTTTTCATGCTCTTTTTTCCTGATGTTGCTGTCGTTTGGTATCGCTACGTCTATCACCAGGGCTGTCTTCTGGGCCTTATCTACCACCACAATGTCTAGCTGGTTAGCCAGTACCTTCTTGTCTGTCTGGATATGGAAGTCCCACAGGACCTGAGCCCTGTCATTCTCCACAACCTTCAGAGGGGTCTCCCATCTGGTCTTGGGAAGGGTTAGTCCATAGGCTGAGCAGATGTTCCTATACACGATGTCGGCTACTTGGTTGTGCCGTTCAACGTATGCTTTTCCTGCCTGCATCTTAAACCCTGCCACAATGTGTTGGATTGTTTCTGACGTTTCTCTGCACAGCCTGCACTTTGGGTCTTCTCTTGTATGGTAAATCCCCGCTTCTATGGATCTGGTACTTAGTGCCTGTTCTTGTGCTGCCACGATGAGGGCTTCAGTGCTATCTTTGAAGCCAACTCTTTCCAGCCACTGATAGGATTTCCCAATATCAGCGACTTTGGTTATCTGGTGATGGTACATCCCATGTACATATAATTTAATATTACAGTGTGTTAATGTATCTAGTAACATAAAGTATAAAAAGTGTATTAAAATGTATTACAAACATCTATTTTCCATTGATACAAAACTAATAAATGCTACTCCTGGCTTTTCCCCATCTACTTATTTTCAATGGTAATATATTCGTCCAAACAGTGGAATTCTGGGTGTGTTTATTTACCATGTTCAATGAGACTTGTAAGTATGGTTAGGGTTTCAAGATAAAAATAACCATAAACTTACCAAACATTCAAGTAAGCGAGCAGGACGGGCAATGACAATTAGAATCTTTCGGACAAGCTGCTTAATAAGTGCCAATTCTCCACTTTCTGATCTTTCTTGAGCCTGTCAGAAGAAAAAGGCACAAAAAGAGCCTTGAAGTTTCTTACTATGGAAAACATTACTATGTTGAACAAAACATAACGGATTAACAGTGCAATCCCAAGCATTTCTACTCAGAAGTCCTATTGTATTCAATAGAGTCTACTCCCACTAAAGTGTTTTTAGGATTGCAGCCTAAGTTAACAGTAGATTTTTTCCCAACACACTTTAACAAAATGACATTCTTTCCACACTGATGATACTCAGCACTGAACATCTGTAAACAAAAATTTTATCTTAAATTCAAAGGAAATGTTCTATTTTCATTACTAAGCATGAGAGATAGAAGGGTCAGTGAAGTAGACCAATTTTGTTTTTAATTTTAAAAAAACACCCTAAAATCATAAAAAAACAAATTGATACTTATAATGCCTGAAATAAAACCAGCATGTAACAAATGACCACCATTTCTCAATAAAACGTCCAAGTCTATTGATTTATATCTTGTGTCTATTAAATTGTCCTTATGAGCTTTTAATAAATAGTTCTTTTTAAAAAGGTATTACACATCTGTTTTCCAGAAAAAGTACCCTTGCAGCAACTAATAAACTTGTCATTAAATATTTCACCTTTCATTCATTCCAAATTTACTCTAGCAGAATTATTATAGGTTCATACTTCAGTGATTTTCCTGTAATGCTAAAAATAATTTGTCTCAATATTTCTGTGCCAAGTATGAAATTAATCCGCCCCCTCCATTCACATTTCAGTTGGTACCTGGATTTGGGTACATAATAGTAGTTTCATCGAATTCATTTTTGCATGCATTTCAAGGCAGAGATTCAGGGTGTGCTTCAACCCTAGTCTACTGCCTCTCTCCAGCCTGTTGCTGATGGAAGCAGCAATGCTACATTTCCCATACACTTGAGCGGAAAGCGGCATCTCACAGAGCAGCACAGCATCAAGTAGCACTTCCAACATAATGTTCCTGGTAAGTGACCGTATCATTTTGGTTGCTATAATCATGGGATCTCCTTCTCAGCCCCCCATGGGGGGAATTTTACCTCAGTGGGGTTTTGGATAGACATACTTAGGGATGGGGAAGAATGGTTATTAAACAGGTAATATATGAGCACGGATGCATCCATTGCCTATACTCAGGTCCACGAAGGACTAGTTAACACAGAATAGAACGGCATTTTTCAGCCCTGATGTGTCCCTTCACCTTGGAGCTAAGCTCTCTTAGCATACAGCCTCTTGAACTTTGGCCTTTAAAAAAAGCAATACATCCCAAGGGATAAAGCCCAGTGGAGATGATGTCTTACTGTTACTGTTGCAGGAGCAACACTTACTGTTGCAGGAGCAGGGTTGTGTCCTTTTCTCTAGGGTCTGCCTGCTGAAGGGGGAGGGTGACATGTTAACTAAGCCCCATACCAGAGGGGGTTGCAGCAACCCACATTAATCCTGTGCATATGTATCTTATTACACATTGATGGCTGGCAGTGTGCCCAGGATAGTCCTCTTCTTCCCCTGAGAATACCAGTGCGCAAGCCTCCTTCCTCCTTTTCTGTCCAGCCTATCTTGGGTGGCCTAGACATTGCTCCTCTATGTCTGGCTAGCCCATAACCTGGTACTTGCCCTTGCTTGCCTCTCACGGTGCCCTTTCTACAGGCTTGTCCTTATACTGTTTGCCTCAATTGTTCTTCCCTTGAGTCAGTTTTCCTTTTGCGTTTTTTCACTACTTCTCTGCATTCCTTCTCCTTCCGCTTTTCTGTCTAACTACCTCTCCATGTCCTTCTCTCTTCATCCACTATGCCCTTTCCTACTCCCTTTATGGCTAGCACCAACCACCCAGTCCCTCATCAGCCTGAGTGCCAAAAAATGATGCCTCAACAGCATTCCTCACCCCTCGCTTGCTGTTTGGTAATCCAGTGCCCAGTGGTGGCATCACTGTTGAATGATATTTGGCTCCCTATCTTACTGACATGGTGGGAGCAGGAAGTGAGGCTGTTAATTGTGCAAAGCAGAGAACTGAAAACATCTCTAAGAAGAACTGAAATGGGAGCATACAAGTTTTTTTTTTTCTCTTGGCAAAACTGCTTCTGGATTTATTTATTTATATCCTGCCTTTTTTCCCAAAAGGGAACTCAATGTGACTTGCTTCTAAGTAGATTCATCGTAGCATTGGGCTCATAAGAACTCAATTTTGCAAATATAACTGTTGGAACAGACCATGTTCAGGTTCAAGACTTTTTTAAAACCCATGTACTGTACCACTTTTGTGTTCATAGCTCACATCTAGGAAGGTGAGCCACAGATTGCTGGATTAGAAAAATAACTTTTGATTTGAACTACATAATCATATACTGCAAAAGGGTAAATATTTTACCTTTATATTTGAACAAAAAGCACCTAATCTCCACACAAAGGAAAAACAGCAGGTGAGTAAAGAAAAAATAACTAGAATGGTATGTTCTATAGATAGAAAAAAATTGGAAAATGTAAAGGACAGGAACAAAAAGCATTTCTCAAATAGGTTGGAAAAGACTTTGCAAGATATTTTGAATAGCATTCCAAATTTCTTTGAAACTTTTTTGTCTAGCAACAAAGAGTAGACTTTCAGAGGATCTAATGAATGCAAAGAAACCATATGTTCCTTCTTCTGCCTGAAAGATATTAACGTTCCTTTGTTCATATCTCAGAAAGACACTTCTTTGTTTGAATAATAGAAGCTGAAGGATAAAGTTCAAAATGCATCCACTACTTATTCTCTACTGTCCTGAATAGTTATTCATGAGTGTGAAGATGAATTGAATAAACAGGTTACAATTGTTAGGTGTTCTTTGCAATTGGATTACTAGACTTCGTTTTCATAAGAATTTTTTTTCTCCTGATAGAAAATCACATCATAAACAATTTTAAAAATTAAGATACATATTTTCAACCAAGTTGTTCAAAAACTAAGGAGATGCATATTATTTCATTGTAGTATTGCAAGGATTGATGTCAGAAACAAAACAAGAGGACATGCTGTTTTCACTAGCTGTCTTAACTACATCTAGATGTATGGTATGCTGAATGCACTTCTATCTCTACAATATGAGATGCATTTGCAATTTAAAAATTCCATGAAAGTTAAGAAAGGTGCTGTAAAAGAACATTAAACTCCAATTGACCTTGACCTTAGAACTACAAAAATGTCAGCTAAATCAAGCTCTCAGACATCTTGTGACTTCCCCTAGCTATGCAAAGCAATCACAATGTGGAAAACAGCAGGAGGCATAGCTATCCCCTGAATGTCACAGCTGGGAACTGACAACAAATGTATCATCAGAAACCCTAAGTGTGTTCCCACAGTTCAGTTCCAACAAACAGAAGGCCTCCTTGCAAGGTTTTATAGAAAGGTGGTAAAAAGAGAATGTTCATATGTGGGAATAAAAAAATGCATAAATGATAACCATAAAAGAGCTATTTGAGCCCACTTGTATTATTCACAACAATGTTTTGGCCAAGTGTTCATTTTTACCCATAATTTAACTTCACAAAAATATTCCATTAACCCAGACCTCTTTTTCAAAAATCTAAATGATTTTAAAAACCACAATTGGATGGAATATATCAGATTCCATTGGAATATGACAGTAGAGATAGCAGATCATGGTCACATAAGGATAGCCAGGAGGACCCTGCCTACAAGGAAAAGAAATACAGTGGCACCTCACGTAACAAACGCCTCATGTAAAGTATGTTTCATGTAACAAACAAAAATTCCTCTAGGATTCTGCTTCACGTAACAAACTGTACTTAACATAACAAACAAACACATTGGCAGTTAGGGCAGACGTGCTGGCCGGCAGCCCTTTTAAAAAGCATCAGGGCTGCCTAGCACGCCTTCCTCCTGTGGCCGGGTGTCCGCTGGGCAGAGAGAGAGAACAGCAGTGGAGAAGAGGGAAGCAGCTCAGGGCTAACCAGAAGGGAGCAGGGAAGAGAGAGGCTCAGGAGGAAGAAAAGGAGAAAGTGGGGAGAAACTTGGAAAGTGCCTTTGACTACAGAAGAAAGTGTCTTTGATTGCAGCCTCCTAACCATGTTAAATGGGGCTTACTTCCATGTTTAACTCCCATGTTAAATGGGGCTTACTCCATGTATTAAATGAGGCTAACTCCAAGGAAAGTGTCTTTAGGATTGCAGCCTAAGTACACTCCATGAATTCAATTCCTGTGTTTTGTCATCATTTTTACATGCAGTTAATATTTTTATATGAATATTTTTTGGGTTGTGGAACTAATTGTCTGATTTTTCATTATTTCCTATGGAAAAATCTGCTTCACGTAAAGAACGTTTCATGTAAGAAACATGCCTATGGAACGAATTAAATTTGTGATGTATGGTACCACTATATAGGAAACATGTAAACTAAGGAGAATTACATGACAGAGGATAATAAAATTATGCATGGAATGGAGAAAGTGGATGCTCTCCTAAAACTAAAAAAGAGGAATTCAATGAAACTGATTGACAGAATATTTGTATCAGATAGGATAATATATTTCAAACTACAATTAGTGTATATAATTTGCTTCCATGAGATGTGGTGATGGTGGGATATGGGATATGGAAAATTAAGACAAATTCATGACAAAATTGTCAATTACTGGTATTCATTATGATGGCTGTGTAAAATATTCACATACAGACGCAGTATCCTAAATAACTTGGGATGTTCAGCCTGGAGAAGAGAAGGCTGAAAGGAGACATGACTGCCTTCCTCAGTTACCTGAAGGGCTGTCATATGGAGGAAGGGGCTCATTTGTTCATAGCTGCTTCTGAAAGCAGAACTAGAACCAATGGGTACAAACCTAAAGAAAGGAGATTCTGGTTGGATATCCAGAAAAAATTCCTGACGGTGAGGGCGGTTGAGCAGTGGAACAGATTGCCAGGGGAGGTGGTGAAATCTCCCTCACTGGGGATCTTCAAACAGAGGCTCAACGAGCACCTGCAGGAGATGCTCTAGGAGGATTTCCTGCTGCAGGCAGGGGGTTGGACTAGATGACCTACTAGATCCCTTTCAACTCTAGAATTCTATGATTCTAATTGTCTCTAGACGAACAACAGATGAATTGCTATTGGTTTAAAATACCATGATGGTACAATCAAGCAGGGCTCTTCTTGTGTTCTTATATCAAATAGAGAAATTTTCTCTACATTTTATGTTTATTAAAATAATCTGTAGTAGTCATACAATTTTTAAAACATCTACATAAAATGATTGTTGTACGTTATTATATCTTTCAGAAATCTCCTAAATGATTACATCTTTATCAAACATTAAAACATGATTTTTTTATTGTAGTGACTCCATGACAATGAAGAGCCCAGAAAAAAAATTGATAATCAAAATTAGCCAAGAAATAACAACAACAACAGAAATATAACAAGCTCTTATGGAACCTATTGATCAATAAATAATCAAGTGGTAACCAGAACAGGCAGTGGTTCGGGAGATGGGTCTCCATGTTTATACATTTCTCTCCACTTTTTGGACAAAAGCAGAGTTGTGTGTTGAGCACATGAAATTACATAATTTCTAAATCTCTAAATAAACCTTTATTTTGTTATTTATTTATTCAAAAGATTTATATATACCACTTTTTTGGTCTCAAATCTAGACTCATGTCATATGTCAGTCTGATCCTGCAACCAAGTTTGTAGAACCACTCCTGTGAACCAGCTCATTTGCTTTGAATGATGGGGGATGTCTCTCTTCATTTATTGGCTGCAATTCTGAATCCCTAAAAGATCCTGTACTCACACAAACAATCCAAACCACATTTACTCAAGTAAAAGAAATGTTGTGTCCTGGAATCAATGGGGATTCTGCCCCTGCCCCCTCCAGAATGGTTTTTAAAATTATGGATACTGCAGATGCTTATCTCCTGCCCTCAGATCTTCTGCTTTGAAAGGATCTTTCGGCCAGGGTAAAGGTCCGTTGAGCGATCTGCTTTAAAAATCTTTTTGGCTGTGTAAGACCTTAAATGACCTAATATGCTTGTGGAGAAGTGGAGCCCCCACTTCTCCCCATGAGCTCATTAGCGCAATTAAGGACACATCACAGCCAGGCAGCATCCCTGGCTCTTAAAAACACACACTAGATTGTTGTTATCAGGAAGTGACTAAAATCTGCCAAGAGGCAACTTGAAGGTCACTACAAGTTCAAAGTGAGTTTAATCAAGAATTTCTCCTCTTAAACCTGTAAAAGTATAAATGAAATTGTGGATACAGTAACTGTGTTTACCAGGGCATGCCTATACTTAGAATAACAGGTTTTAATTGAGTGGGAAGGATAATAAATTTACTGCTGGATGGACATGGAGAGTGACACAATATGTTCCTTCCAAAACAGAAGGAACAAAACTTATGCACTCATGTACACAAATTAAGTGTATTTTATTCATAAGAAAAAAATGAATTTTTCATCCCAGGGACCTTGTCAACCAATGAATGCCTTTTGATGTTGTTTAGCTTCCAAATATTTACATTAACTTTTAGGCAATATAGCAGGAAGGGCAGTAAGTCTTAAAACCTGCCAAAAACCAATGGTTAGAAAGATGAGGAAAATGGGTTATTTCTTACCGGTGAGGTAGAAGGCTTGTCAGGTGACCTTGTCACAACCAGGTGACCTTGTCACAACTACCTAAACACACTATCTTCATGGCAATGAAAACATGAGGTAGAGGAAAAAAATTTATAACTGCTTTCCTTTCATTAATATTAATTTGTGAAGTATCAAGAATTCCCATTCATTTCTGCAGTGAGAATGATACTGCATTTACTTTGGGGAGGGTTTTTATTTTTGCAGGAGTTTGACAAATTTAGGATACAACTACCACAAATGCCTTTTTCTTGCCAGCTTTCTTCTTTTAAATAATTTGCTAGAGAACTGTGTTATTGGCAAACCTCAGCTACAATTTTTATAGCTTTTTCTTTGGACATCATTAACAAATTTGATTTAATTAAGAGATTACCATTTGTTCATGACAAGAGGAAGTAAGACTCTTTTTTCTTCATAAACTAGTTATAGATGCTTTATAAACCAATTTTTCTTAGAGTCATATACAATAAGGTCCCTTAGGCAGCTGCAAAAGTCAGTGAACTGAACAGAAACATAGCGCTGTGTGCATTCATTCCCATTTATTTTTGTAGTGAAGTGGCCATAAACATCTTCAGAGCTGTACTTTCTTAAATGTATCTCGGCAATTTCTAAATAATCTTTGTACAGTTCTTACCTCTTGTAGGAGCTTATCTAATTTATGTTGCAATTCAAAGAAATATCGTGAAGTGATGAGACCCTGATGAGATTTATCCAAGCAATCACGAGCCAGTTCAATGATCTGATGGTGGGTGAAACTCAGCACTCCATCTGCCAAGGGAAGAACGTTGTCAGGTGAGTGGTTGGTGATTATCTCCTGAAGTCGTTCTTCCATCTGAGCTGTAGCCTATGCAAAATATGTTTCACAGATTAATCAAGATATTGATGATGACATCTGAAACCAAATCCTTTAAATAAATACAAAGCCTGATTGTCAGCTAAATGATATGTGCACCAAAATTTGAATTACCAGCAATATTATAATGAAACTCTAGAAAGAGGCATCATATAGCTTTCCATAAATTAATCTGGTATAAAAAAATAACAGATTATACAGACTTTTTATCTGAGTATGGATTTCTTATTATGTCAGCTACTGGATACAATGAATGTACTGTATTACCTTTGGGAATCTTTCTTTATACACATGGTTCATCATAATTATTTCATGGTCACAGCAGGCAGGAGAACGTCCAGGGCTGCAAGCAAACCAAAATATACCTTGAATTCTGTCTTAAATTGAAATGGAATTTTAAATTTATGTACTACTTTTTGCAATGACAGTGAACTATGTGTTCTAAATGTAAAACAAAACTCATTGACACACGCCCAAAAATTTCAGACGTATTAAGTTTTACCTTTCCCTTGTTCTTTAGGTCAATACAAGTGGTTCCTTTGTTTCCGTAAGGATCCATTCCTGGCCCTTCAGAGTGGAAAACCTTTCAGTGGAAAACCGTGGTTAATGAAATCTGTGGTTTTTCAGTTCACTGGGGCCCAAACCAAACTCCAATCATGTTCAGAGCCATTCTTAGGCCCACATGTGACCTCCCTGAGGTCCTAGATAGACACTTCCAGTTTTCAAAACTGGAAATGCCCTTCAAGGACCTCCGGAGGTCTTTCTGAGTCACATGTCCAGTAACAGATTTGATGAAAATTGGCACAATGAGGGTCTGGAGAGCCATACTGAGCCAGAGCCGAGGCTAAAAAAGACTTCCCTTCAGACACTTTACAAAAAACCTGTATTACATAACCATATTTGGATAGCCTCTATTTTACAGGAGTATATTCAGAAATTTTTACTCACTATTTATATAAAATGGACACAAGTTAATATAAAATGAGATAATTTTATTGTGGTAGTTCCATGTTAAGAATTGAGTGTTTCTGAATATCTGCACTACTACCAAGCTATGATGAGTAAGGCAGTGGGAAGTACTCAAGTTTCCTTACAAGAGTTCAGTTCTACATCTGCAAGTTAAATGTAAATAGCACTTCAAAAACAGCAGCTGGGAGTCAGTTTACTTTCAGGGGGAGACTGTAGAGACAATAAGTCACTTCAAACATCTTACTTGCTTTCAAGTAAGTAAAAGAGCATATGGACTTTATATTGCCTGAAGTGTGACAAAAGGGAATTTCATTTGGGGTTTTTGTCAATCTAACATTATATCACCAAAGAGGCATTGGATTTGAGCAATATATCTATCTGGGTTCTAAACTCTTTAAAGGAGAGTTTAAATAAAGTAGAAGAACAGGTTATAGAGTAGACACATTATTAAAATCTTTATCAACAATCAGCCTTTTTCATCTGTACTTTGTTTGACTGGGCCTGTGGCCAAAGATTGTAAAACAATTTACACGAAGTTTTCATGGGAAAAAACTGCAAACAATAGAGTATTTTAGCATAAGCATTACCGTTTAGGAGAAGAATAGAGGTGATGTTTTTATTGGTTCAAAATTCAGTACAATAATGAAAACATTAAGGAGTAATTATAAGCTGTAGCTTTTGTCTCCAGAAACAACCTAATGACATTTTGTCACAGATCCCATCACACCACACAACATCCCTCTCACTCAGTAGACATTTATCCATCCTGGCTAAAAATAATAACCAATGCAAATGTTAGTTTGTGGGTGACAACTTGCAATTGAGACCAGAGTACTCTAGATAAGTCACTCCAGGTAGGCCCATCAGATCCTATCAATCATTCTTTACTTTTCTGTGAAACAATTTTGTTTCATTGCAGGTTTTCACATGACTAAGGGAGGCCAAGGAGTAGAGGTGATATTACAGCTATCGGGTATGCACTAAAAACACATAAAAGAAAACAGCTTGGTTCAGGCACAGGCAAACTGTGACTGACTTCTCTATTATTTCATTCTACTGCATAGTGCTCCTAGGAGCATAGAATGGAGGTGGCAAACCACAGCCTCCTTCACCATACATGTGATTGGAACACAGATTCATAATAAATTTTATTCTTCTCCAGAAAGTGGGAGGTGAGTGGGAAAAATGTCACATTGCTCTATTTTATGAACAAAGTGGTTGAAGTGGTATTTTATGAACAAAGTGGTTATGAACATGCTGTCAGTGCTCCATGCTCCAAAAGAAGAAAATAAATTTGTGAAAAGAACTTTGAAAACCCTATAATTTTCCCAACAAGCATTCTATATAATATTCCAGTGTTCTATGGGTATGAAGCTTACATTTTTATTAGTCACAGTAATATGCAAACACAGAACTTTGAATGAACTTCAAAAAACAAATGTGCAGGATTGGTGGAAGATCATTTGGAAATAAATGTTCATTTAAAAACCAACCAAAGATACAATCAATCCAACTTTTGTGAATTGCAAGGATCAGTACAAGCACAACACTGCAATACTGACACATATAAAAATCCATAGTTTTTCACAAGTTCCGACTTGGTATATACAGATAAAATTCTAGCTTCCAGACAGGTAAACCCACCTAAGGCTTCTAGATCGTGGCCGCATTTGACTGGTCCTACATCTATTATCACTAGCAATGCTTTCGGTGGCACAGAAATGTTTAGACAAAAAATGTAGTTCATCTGGTGTTGGTTGATATGGTAACTGGTGCAACTTCTCTTGGGAGGAACATGATGACTGCAATAAACACATGGAAGATTAATTCATACTATTGTCCTTGTGCCATTTTAAACATTTGCATGGATTGTACACAGAATGACTTCCTCATTCCTTAGCTTTCAGAACTTAGTAAAACAAAGATGTGACTTTAGATTTCTTAAAAGCAATAACATTATACAAACATCTTTCATTTTATATGCAACTGTATAGACACTGCCTTCCATTTGTATTCCCTTTGCTCTTGTATTCAAGACAAATTGCTAAACGTAAAATGATATTTAAAAGATTCAAACATTCCTTAGCATCTGGAGTCCTATCATGCATTTTAAATCCAAAAGAATGCATGATATTGAGGTTACAGAGACAATTTTCAAACCTATGGCCAAACCTAAAGCTAAGAAATGTTCGCTTTCCTACAAACTTGTAGGCATCACTTCAATGAAGGGCAAATACACATGTCTATTTGGCACAAAAGGAAAAGATGAGAAGCTGCAAATATTTTACCTACTCAGACTGATGCCTAACAGAATTTTCCATAACTACTTCCAAATCTGGGTTGAGTCAATTACCCACAATTCAAATTCCCAAAACAAACATCTATTAAATTCTGAGCAACATCAGTTGTCTGTAGGAGAATAGTTGATGTGTTATTTGAAACACTATTTTCTTTTTGTCAAGGATGAAAAGGCAAAGTGTAATAGGTTCCACCTTAAGTTAGCATTCCTATTCTTGGACATGTTGCTGTTAATTTCAATGATTGTGAGCACAATCGTAACCATGTCTACTCTAATGTAAGCCTCACTGTGTTCAACGGATCTTACTCCCAGGAAAGTGTCTTTAGGATTGCAGCCTATGTTGACAATTTTGGGTAGATCAGTTTCTGGGCAGATTAGAGCACCATGACACAAAGGAAAGAAATATATGTAGTTATGTAAATATCTAATCTTAGTCATTTTCACATTTTCACTTAAGGCACAATCCAGAGTAAGGGGATTGAGGAGAGCCCTAGCTGGGCTACCCCAACTATTCTGAATCCAGAGCAGAGAGGTGTGCTGGATCCAGAGAGTCAGGAAGTCTGGGCTGCCCTATTTGCTCCAGAGCATGCTCAGTAGGCACCAAGTTGGTGACATCTGGGGAGGGCTTGCTCCCGAGGAGACACCCCTCAGATCACACTGAACAAGGAACAGCTGTGATGCCTGCCTTATAAAGAAGCCCAGAAGTTCCTGACAACTAGTAACAGTTGCAGCATGAGAATGCAATACAGCAGTACCTCTAATGGAGGGTGGATGCTTGGAGAGGCCTGCTGTATCCACAGGGTAGTGGCTGCGTAGTTGTTCAAATATCTTGAGGTTGAGAGCAGGGGTTGCAGATAGGCTGGCCAAGAACTCAACACTGCCATTCTTACTCTGGCTTATCATGGACTCCTATGGGTCTACTTGTTACTATACCTGCTCCTGAGATGGTATAACTCTGCCCCAAGCCTTTTCCAGAGTAACTAGGATGGAGCATCTTGCAGTTGGGTCAGCCCAGTGCAGGGTAACCCAACTGCACTTCTAGATTGTACCCTTAGTTACTAAGGCTGCAGTCCTAATCCCCAGTTAGGCAAAGTCCCAGTACAAATCCTGTGCAGGGCTGGGAGCATCACAAAAGTGCTATAAGACATCATAGGAATGAGAAGCCTGATGAGTTGTGCTGGCTTCGTTTAGGATTGCACCCTGAGTCACTTTCCAGAAGGTTTAAATAAAGGCAGACTGTAATAATGTGTACTTGAGTCCACTAGCAATCTAATAATAGTCAGAATGTGACTAATATCTTTTTATAGTTCTCAATGCCAACTAATTATGAATAATGCTGAATTCTACCTATTAGGGTATGATTTCAAAATTGCTCCATCATCCAAAGGTGTCTTTCACTGGAAGTGAAACAGCTATACAGTAACATTTCTATCCCAGGGAGTGGAAGACACAAATGTTATACAAAATACTGGTTTCCTTTATGGGAATGGAAGCCTGGAAAACTGCAATGATTTTGTGTTCATGAAGTATTTTAGTAGGAAAGTGGTATATCAAGAATTAAAAAACCTTTAAAAATCCAATTATATATTTTTCAAAAGGTAAGTAAATAGATGTGTCTATCCATATTTACTCAATTTTCATACAGTTCTTTCCCCAATGATAATTTTCTTCTCCATCCACTAAATGGCACAATTTAGCCTGACACAATTCCATTAATCTTCTCATTCCCATAGTAATGTAAGGAGGCAAGTGCCTGTCTGTGCACTGGCCTAACCCTCCCCCCGGAGTGGCTAATAAGTGCCTTACAGTGACTCCTTTAGGTCAGCACAAGACAAGCTGGGGATAATGCTGTCCTAACTGGAGATCAGGATCGCATCCTAATTCACGTACTGCAAAAAAGGCGAGGAAGTGGTGCCATCATCACTCAGCTCACTTAGACAGCACAACCGATACATTATCTCCTGCACACATGATTATCTGTATGAATATATTCTGTCTAAATTTTGCCGCACACCTTAGACAGCAGTGATGGCTTTATTCTTAAACATATATACAATCAGAAATGTATTTTTCTTAAATTTCTTACAAGGGCTGAATCTGATATGTATGTATATCTAGGTACTTACTGAAACTGTTGAGCTGGGCGTGTTTGTACCATATCCAGAGGAGGGAAGAGATGCCAGAGACCAACGTCGTCCATCAGTTCTGTTGGAAATTCAAATTTAACCCACATAAAAGAAGTGTAGCATCTCTTTCCAAAATCATGAATGCAACAGGTAACTGAATTTATAGAATGATATAACATGAAGAAACACAACCACAATGCATGGTGCTTCAAGATGTTCACAAGAATCTGAATGTGAATGAGATGTTCTCAATTTTTGTTAATGACTCAAGAGACTGACTGATACACTATGATGTAACATGCATAAAACTGAATCTAAAGTAAGCCATGAGTTATAACTGCTTACTTGCAAAACCAATACAGTATTTTGATACAAAAGAGATAAATATTGACAGCATGGGTCAAACCGAGCTTCTTCTACATTAAGATATAAGATTACCAACTCAAATTCTCATATCTGAGCAAACCTGGAAAGTTTTCATCTACTTAACAGGTGTACAAATCCTCTGCCAAAAGGAGAACCATTTTCTACATACATGATAGCAAAATTCCACAGAAACTGAACTTCATATCTGGACTTCCTGGAAGCACATTTCCTTTAAGGGCTACCAGACATGCTATGCACATTGTCCAAGTTTAGTGGCAGTATGCTTCTATCAATTCAAGGGGAGCAAACAGAGAAGCAAGCCTTTCTCTGCTGCATGCAGGCTTCCCAAAGGCCCAGGGAAAATAACTCTGCTGATCTGATCCTTATGTTACTGTGACATTCTGAGTTTGAAACCTGTTTCTGTCTCCACCTACACCTGCAATATGGACATCATACGACTTTATTGAGAGGTTTAGATAACACACAATCCTGAATATTTAGGAGTGTCACTTAAATGCTAGAGATTGTTATTAGCTAGCCAGTGCAGTCACACTAGCAGCTCTTCCTCACAGCTGTATTCAGAAGTTCACATTTGTACCCTTTGTGCTCAGCACCTCAAGCGCTCCAGCACTATGCAATGTCTATTTAAGCAACATATGCAAAACTTACTAGACTCTCACATGTAAATTAAAAAATATTTCAGAAAGCTCGGGAAATAAAGGTAAATATAAGGGCACAGAGAAAACAGTTCTGCTTTTCTCCAATTCTTCTGGACATACTGAGAGGGGGAAACAGACTAATAATGGTTAGCAACTCTATTTAAACAACACAAAATTTACATCTAGGCAAACCAGAAAAGTTGAATTATGAATTTTCATAACAGTTACCTCTCATTTTGGTGCCCATGACTGCAGTATAATGGTATGAAATATGTTTTTAAAAATGTTTGTTATGTGCATCAAAAGCTGTATAAATATACATAAGAATTTGCACATATAGCTTACATATATATGAGTTGTAACAATTAATATTTCACATTCAATTTTATTTTGGACTTTCTTTAAAAATAGGGGGGGAAAGCTAATGAAGTTTGAGTACTTGAATAATAAAACATTTGAATTGTGCCCTCCTCTAATTCTCTGTTCAAGTCAATGTCAAATTACAAAAGCTTGCTACTTAGTCAATTTTTATACAAACTTAATGCTAGTGGAGGTTTCTAGAAAAGTTATGACTAGCGCTGCCAACCAAACCGATGTGCCAGCTTGGTGCTCTTCCCCAGAAGGAAAACATGACCCTGTCTTGCTACTTTTACAGAATAGTGGAAGAAAACATAAAAGGCAGCAAGCAGGATGGAGCATCATTTCAGAAACAGAATGTACAGAATTGAATGTTAGAAAATTGTTGTCCTTTAAAGATTCAAAGAGATTTGTGCCCAAAATGCCCAAACCTCTTCCTCTGCATTGCAATACCACCAGTTCTATCTTCCCTCCATCCTGCAGTGTTATGAAGCAAACTAAAGTTTGAACATCATGTCACCTAATGTGCCTGTCTTGGCTTGTATTGTCAGCATCCTCACAGTAATTTGCTACACTGATGGCAGTAGAGGCAGGGTATTGGGTGCTCACTGTGGGATGAGCACTTTATCATCTGTTTTCCTTATTAAAAGGTAAAAACAAATAAGAACAGCTCTGCTAGATAAGAACAAAGACATATCTGTTTAATATTATGATGGGTTTATTTAAGATGTACAGTTTTTCTACTGAAGAACAACTTTTTATTATCAAAACACATGGGCTGGGCTGCAATAATGTCAAGCGTTCCACATGTGCACCAGATTGTTTTTCACTAATAGTACAGGAGACCTTAAAATACACAACTGGAATATGAAATGTTTTCTTTCAAGACAAAAGAACCTACAGATAACCACCTTTAGCTTACAACCAAATCTACAAATCACTTTAGTATTACAGTTCCCAAATTATTTAAACACTTGACCAATGAAATAAACATGAACATTCTATTGAAACCTCAAATGCAACTTCCAGGGATGACATAAACACCCCATCTTTACTTTTTATGAAACAGGATATATTATGCATTGATTTGCGCAACTGCTGCTGAGATTCTCCTCTCTCATGTTACTGACTGGCTGATGTTTACCTGCAGCTTACAAACCACACTTAAACCAGAATATGAAATCAAGATTTAACTCAAATTTAAGCATATCAGTTTAATCTCACTCAGAAACCACAATTAAAGCCATAGAACTAATGGAGTTAGCCTTAAAGGTGCCAGACTAGTTAGCTTTATGTGCACAGCATTATTTACTACTAATAATAATTATTACTATTTGTTAATATACAGAGGTCACCTACCTTCGTGCAAATGAAAAGTGAGCAGAAGCACTAGGAGAAAAATTTCTAGGACTGTCTTGTGGACTATTCCCTGCTGGAAAAGAAAAAAACACAAGAACACATTAAATTACTTTAAACAAATAAAAAAGCAAAAATACACAATTAAACAAATATATTTTCAAACAGCCTAAAAGCAACCACTATATCCTCCAGTGTTTTTGATTAAACCTAAAACACTTTCTAATGAAGAACTCCAACACACTTATAATCTCAGTGAGAACCCTGCACAAAGCCAGCTTGCAGTAGTTAATGTTATTTTTTTATATACGGTAATTTTAATATGTACTTATACCTATAAACTAGGTTTGTCAGAGAGTACCCCTGAAATTTTCTTTTAGTGACGTAACCAATGACTTGGCTACTCACCTTGACTGTGTAAGTAAAGCAGTGACTGCCCCCCCTCTCACAATAATCATACAAACATATACAACAATCATACACATCAGTGCCAAAAATTATCACCAGCTATATTTGCTATTCCCTCCTTAGCAAGGACAGTGACTGCAATATATACAAAGTAAACCTGTGGCATAAGAAAACCTGTGGCAAGAAAGGTGGATGCTAGTAAAGAGTGGGAAGAAGAGCAACCAGGATGTGAGAATGCCAATAATTTCTTTGAATTTGCTGACAAAAGATTATTTTAGAGAAGAGGAAAATAAAGCAATAGAATATTAACTTGATCAAGACAACAATAACTTAATGACCAACTGGGTGGGTTTTGAGCCAGTTTCTTCTGTTCACATCTTGCTCTCTATTCACAAAACCACACTGAGTTTCAACAAAATCAGTCCATTTTAGAAATGGTGTTGGAAACAACACAATTGGGTACAATAAGTCTGCTCCTTTTTTACAACCTAACAACCAAAATAAAAGCAAAATTTGTATTTATACAAAACATTTAAAGCATCAAAATATACAGGAATCAAGATAAATTCTAAGTTTCTTTCACAAATACGTATATTTCTCTTAAACTTTTTAAAGGATTCTCTCCTAGATGCTAGTACAGTGAAAATTGGATGGAAAGTTATTCCCAGGACTGATAGGGCCAATGAATGGAGAGTTAAATGATATGAAGTTGTGACTTCTCATTGTGAAGAGCACATTTTCTTTGGGGACTTGTTACTTCTCACATTAGACTGCTCAACCTGCTGCTGAACATTGAGAAAGCTTGGCAGACAGCTGTTCAGGGAAAGTTCACCAGTTTTCCAGTCAGCCTCTGCTTCTCAGAATGCATAATTAGAGCATGTGGACTGTCTACAGGGGAAATGAAAAGGCGACACAACCAAAAATGTTCTTTTATGAGAAGTGGCGCCTGTTAAGGAACACATAATAGTCTTTCCTGAGATTAGGAAAGAAGACATGTTGATAAGCATGTACTCCAGCATATAAGAATGGTTACATTATACTAGCTGATAAAGTTATTGTACCTAAGGCTGCTATTTTTTCTAACACGGACTTTTAAAGTAAGTATTTATGTGCATCTACCAAATGCACATAGATGCATAAATGCACTGAAAAACGTTAGATAGTAACCAAATAACCTATCTAGTATATAGTATTCATATACCGCTTTTCAACTAAAACGTTCACAAAGCGGTTTACAATGAAAATAATTACCGTAATAGCTAATGGGTTCCGGTCCCAAAAGGGCTCACAGTCTAAAATGCAAAAAGAACACCAGCAGATGCCACTTGAACAGACATTACTGGGGTGTGGAGGGCCAGTTACTCTCCCCCTGCTGAGTAAAGGAGGAACACCCACTTGAAAGAGTGCCTCTTGCCCAGTTAGCAGGGACAAGATAAATAAATAATAATAAATAATCTACATAGATTTATATCTAACATACCCCACAATAATTATTTTATTATAGAATGTCATCTTCAAGACAAATTAGTAAAATATTATCAAACTATGTATTGAGTACAGCAACTTGTTGGAGATTTGTATTTCTCCTAGTTGTAAAGAAACCACAAATATACATGATGGTAAGAATTTCCAGTTTAGCAATACATTTGTGGTTTCTCTACAACCATGGGAAATACAAATTTGTTTTAAAACTAAAACTTAAAGATTAGATTTACACAATTCTGACAAGAACCAAGTACAGAAAGAAGCCACAGATCTACGTGAGTCTTGACAAAACTCTCTAATAAGTATTCACAACTGCAAAATGAGTTCATTCTTCAGAGAAGAGGAAAGATGCATTTTCAGTTATGCTGAATGAATATGCTGAATGAAGACATGTGTTGTTCATATGTCAGAAATTTTGATTTTGAATGTCAGAAATTTTGAAATCTTTGATCAAAAGATATTGATTTAACTGGTTCTTTTCTGTATCTAAAATTTCCACATATTCATAATAGTTCTTTTTGTTCTGTTATTTTAGAGATAGCCCTGGAGAATTTTATAATTTCAAGGCATCAAAGATTTTGTTTCCTGCTGGAGAAGAGAATAATTGCTATAAAACTGAGTAATCACATGCTATACACTTTGGTTATCTTTTGTGTAATAAAACAATTTGTTCTCAAATTCAGTGAACTGTAAACAGCAAGTAAATTAAATAGTAGATCTTCTAATTATTATAGTTCCCAATTAGAATCTGCTTTCTATGCCAATTTACAACATTGGACTACATTGATAATATATAGTTTACTCTCTGTGTGCTTGTGTGTGTTTTTCATACATGTGATGGACTTTAACAGATGAGGAAACTAGCATTTAAGATATTTTGGGCGCAATTCAGAGTAACTACGGGGAGTCCTTGCTCCGGTGTAAGAACAATTTGCTCTGGATTGCAATATGAATTTCCCATAGGTTTTCATTAGGTGGTGCAGTAACTACTGCAGTAATGTTTCTTACATGCTCCCGTAGTTACTCTGGATTGTAAGGCCAGTCATAAAATATTAGAGTGTATCTCAAACAGATAATTATAAAGTGAGATACAAGCAAGATACCAGTGATTTTTCTACAGCAAATATTTCCTACTGCAAAATACTGATTTCCTTTCATAACCTTATTGTTTCCACCTCAATTATGTAACTGGCAGGGATGGGCACTCAAGTTCTAGAACTTGACTCGTGTTGTGAAAACACATTTTCTGCAACTTGTGTCAACTCAAGTTACACATGATGCAACTTGGGTCTCTGATTTGGAAAAGCATCATAGACATGCCTCTGATTTGTGGAAAAGTGTCATGACTTGTTTAGACTCAAGTCATAAAAACTAATGGTTTGGAGTCTGTGATTCAGATTGGTGTGAGTGCATGCTTACTTCCTCTTTTTTGGCCTACTTCTCCATGCTAATCAGAACAAAAAGTTATATATGTTTCTTTTATCCAGTCTGTATTATACTTACAGTGCAATCCTATTTGTATCTACTCAAAAGTAAGTTCAGCTGAGTTCAATAGGGCTTACTCCCAAGAAACTGCTCTTCAAATTGCAGCCTTGGTTACCTACTGTATACTTCAACACTTGATTTCTACATGAAAAGGAAAAAAAGGGGTTTCCACTCTTTGCTTTGTGCTATTATTGTATGGCGATACTGTACCTGAAATAGTTTTGATGGCACTCAACAGAATTGGAGGCTTCATAGCATGAATCATTGACCAAAAAAAATTAAGTCATATATCAACAGAACATTGTTCAAATTTAGACACTTTTCCTTTGGACATTTTCCCTATATATTGGTGTTTTAAAATTCTCTGTAACATTGAAGGCCACAGCACACTGCAAGTTGAACTACATTGTTTGGAGTATTCAAATAACTGAAACAGCTGGCAAGCCTGCAAACACCCAGAGACAACAGACAATCTGACTGCTGCGGATTTAAGGTGTGGCATTCCGGAAAAGCAAGAAAGATTATATCTGGAGTCCTATCTATGACCTTCATCATAGCATTTCTCTCAGCACTCGTCCACCCATCTGCAAGTCAATACCTGAGAGACTTTCAGATGAAAACTAGTGCCAGTTAATTCTCTGCCCATATGTGCAGTGCTTGCTTATTACTCAAACCCTGCTGTTCCTGGGGATTTGTTGGCTGTTGTATGTTTTAGTCTTAGCATATTTCATATGCTGTTGATATGACTACTGATATTTCTGGGTTGAAAAAATAAACCTGATTGGTGGGATCAGGAATTATATAGATAATTAACTCTATGTTCACCAGGGAGAAGTTAATGCTGAAAGAAGGTAATCAGCATTTGAACAGAATACTGTATTTAATAACAATACATGGGGAGCCCCACTGCATTCACTGTTATTACTATATTAAAAAAATTAGCTTCAGAAACTGGGTATTGTTGCTATGTGGGAAAGAAACTGGCAATCTTATGAAAAGGCAAGTGTTGCATCAATTATAGTGTACAGAGGTGCCTCACATAAAGAGCTTAATTCTTTCCGGAGGCATGCTCTTTAAGTGAAGCAGATTTTCCCATAGGGAACAATGGAAACTCAGACGATTGGTTCCACAACCCCCAAAATATTCATATAAAATACTAACTGGATGTAAAAATGATGACAAAACTCTGGAATTGAATTCAAAACATGCATTCAATGTGCATGATCCTATGAAGTCAACTTAGGCTGCAATCCTGGGAGTAAGCCCCATTTAACACAGTGGGGCTTACTTCTGGGTAGACATGGTTTGGAGGCTCCAATCAAAGACACTTTCCTGGGAGGCTTACCTGGGCTGCTGCTGGAGGTTCAAGGTGGCCGGTGGTGGCACTTGGGGGCAGCTGCCTCTGGCACCCCCAGGCAACTGCCCCCAAGTTGGGGACAGTTAGAGGCAGCAGTGCTGGCTGGTAGCCCTTTTAGAAAGCCTCTGTGCGGAGCGTCAGGGCTGCATAGTGAAGCGGAATTTGTTATGTGAAGCAAGATTTCTTGGAAATTTTTGCTTTATGTGTAACGCTTGTTAAGCGAGGTATCGCTATATTTTAATACAAGTCCGTTTATGAAATGGGTGTTTTTTAATGCACTAAAACTGAATTGGTGGTGAGGGAGTTAAAGGATTTTTTAAATTATAAAACCACCCCAAATATAAAGAATTTTTTGCCACTGTTCAACAACTGCTTTTGATGCCTCTCAATATTTAAATTACGGGCACAGAGATTTTATCTGAAGTATTATAATGTCCTGATTTATTAGCTTGTAATAATCTAGAATGAAATCAGGAATTTACATCACAGGCCACTGTCAATAGCCCATGCTTTTAAAAGTACGACTTACCAGATTACAACCAGATGTGCTATTCAGTAGAACATGCAGTATGTGGCTAGCACTGCCAGGTGATCTCAGTGAGAAAATCTTGATAAATAAGTAGCTGAAGATTTGCAAAAGCTTGTTTTGCTGTATATCACCCAAGAAGATGTGAGAGGTTGGTTAACTGCTTATCTGATAAAGTCCGGTCATCTACCAGAACACAAACTGTATTTGAGTGCAATCCTATTCATGTCTACTCAGAAGAAAGCTCAATTGACGGGGCTCACTTCCAGGAAAGTGCTTTTAGGATTGCAGCCTTTGTGAGTGAGGAAGAGGGATTTGAATTCACTTTAGGGATTTGTGGCAGTTTCAGTTGACTTGCTCTGAAGAAATCTAACTTTTAATCAGCAATTCAATATCTGAGGAAGCCCACTGTGGGTGGCGCAAGCGGTTAAGATGCTGTGCCTGTTAAGCAGCAGGCCAGGGTTTGAGACCCGGGTCGGCCCCACAAGACAAGGTGAACTCTTGTCCTTAGCCCAGCTCTGCAACGCCAGCTGGATCCAATTGTATCGACTCTGCCTTTCCATTGGACTAATTCAGTGGCGTGGAGAGGGGGATTTGCTGCTTGGGTAACAGCATATCCTCCATAACAATCCAACCCAGGCTTTCGTGCTTCGCATGCAGCGTATGCAGCGCCGAGCACGATACCATAGTCTTTCAAGACTGACGGAGGCCTACATCCCACTGGAGAAGACCTTGGTGGAATAAAATATATCAATGGCCAGCAGCATCATCTTGGTATTTATTTTATTACATAGTTCATTTAGATTGTATTAAGCCTTCTGATGCATAGAAACACATAAATCAGGAGTGGAAATGATTCTAGAGGGATGATTTCAAAGATGCATAAGAATATTAAATACTAGCGAAAACATACCCACATTGTGGGAGTAAAATTTCCCCCATACGCCATCCCCCCATGGGCATCAACCCCCAAGTGCATCAATCCCCCCACATGCATCAATTCTCCATGCGCATCATCTCCCCATACACAACACCCCCATGCGCATCGTCCTCCTCAGTGCAAGCCGTCCCTCCAAACAAAATCTTCCCAGTGCACTAGGCACCAAGCATCAAATTGGCTGGATGTTGGTCAGTCTTCCACGTTAAGTTTAGGATAAAAACATGTTGCACCCCTTTTCAGCCCCTTAAGGGTTAAATTTCTCCACATCAGTTCTTGGTGGGTGTTCATGTGACATAAGGAACACCCTCCCTGAATTTCACGCTTCTAGGTCCAGGGGTTGGGGCAGAGCATCCATCAGTCACCAATCCTTCAATGCAAAGTATAGGGAGGAAAACACGTTGTGCCCTATTTCACCCCCTTCCGGTTGGAATTGCAGAGATGGATCTGTATACATTTACCTAACTATACTCTGTTATTAAAGAGTACATTTTCTAAAATATTTATAGAATTACTGACTATCACAGAAGCTTAATAAATATAAACAATTAATTAGTGTGGATTCAGAGTAATCTTTCATAATATTTGATCTGTGTTTGAATGACTCATTAACACAGATCCCATGGAATAGCTAATTTTATTTTTTATAACTATTTCTTAGTGTTCCAATAGATAAGTTGACTATGCCTATTTTGGACAGGACAAATGTAGTAAAGAGGACATATATGTTAAACTAGGTTGAAACTCTGTACAGCTTCCATAACTATTCCATAAAATTAATATTTTAATAAATTTTTGCTTGTTTTAAAAACTTATTTAACTTGAAGGAGTCACATTAAGTATTTTCTTTTGTATGACAATTCTGAACATATACCAATATACGCCTTTCAAAATTTTAGCAAGACTCTCTCTCTCTCTCTCTCTCTCTCTCTCTCTCTCTCTGTGTGTGTGTGTGTGTGTGTGTGTGTGAGTGTGAATTTGGGTGGGGGAAATTAGCTATGATTTTATTATAGTACAGCTTTCAACATTCAAAACTCTGCAGGTTTTAATAGCCAAATGTTCCAACTAGATCTTTTTATTCTCAGAGTTCTTCCTATAAATATAATTCTCTATAACGACAGTGCCAAACAGCTTCTTTAAGTAAATAAATGCTCGCTAAATGGCTGAGCATGCAATACTATCTTACATGACAGTGTACCAAAAGCAGACCTTTTGTTCCCTCAAGTGAAGAAAGGTCTTGAATAAACAGAAGGTCCATAACAGAAGGATCTGCTTCTGTTAACAGAGCAAGTAATTTTACTTATGTTGTCTTTTGCAGAAAATGTTTATGTTGTCTTGCACTTCTTGAGTGCACTTCTCCCAAGACCACCTAGTAGATTCATATTGATGTGAAGATTTGAACTGGGATTTCCTGGGTTATTGTTCAGTCTTACTCGCTATATTAGGCCTCCTTGATATTTCTTTCAGCACAATTCTAAATAAAATTGTCCTTTAAGATATTTCACTGCCCAAAGTACTTAAGTAAACTATCATCAAAGTGCAAACTATTTGAAAGGGTAAACTGTGGAATGCTGGGACTCCGTTAAGACAAGGGTTTCTGATTCAGAGTAACGGATCTCATTGCTTAGGGCAGAGTCATACTGCTTCAAGATGAAGGATTAGCTTGTGATGCCAACTATCCATAGTAGTATATAATTTGTTTGGCATTAAAAACTTGAATTTCTCCTCCTCCTCCTCCCCCCAATTCTTGCGCCCTTAGCAGTGATTCCTAAGGGTGCTATGTACGTATCCCACAGAACAACCTCAGTACAGTCAAGCCTATTACAACCATGAATCGTGAAAACCACATCACGTGTACTTTTAAAACAAAAAACAGCTTTATCCAGGAATAGTATTAAAGCAGTGGGATTACCTGCATGGGCTGAAAGTGGTGAATGTGGTCGAGGCATAGCTGTAGACTGTCCATTGCATATCAAACTTTTACGATTACTCGTCCGGCAGCTGTAGGAAGGAGAAAAATTGCTTTAATGTCAAATTAGGCTAGCAATCTATGTCACTGGTTATTTCATAGGACATATATCTACATTTTAAAATCCTTATCAAAATCAGAGCTACAGATTGATAATGGGCATTTTGAATGTAGAAAAACGTATGCCCATTATGTTATATATCAGCAGAAAAAAATATATACCAAGGTTAATTATAACTGTATTTTAATGCAGCTATTATCCAGCAAAGAAATCCATCTGCCACTGTGACATTACACTATTAACACTGACATTTATCTGATAGAGCATGAACTTCTTTATAATGCATAAATATGTCATAAAAAGAATAAACTTTTAACACCACCATTCAAATACATGTATTTGTGTTTACATGATTTTTAATGCCAAACAGAACAATGATTTATCAATCTTACGGTAGACTAATTAAAAATCTAATTATTGAGACAAATTTCACATCTGTGCCTTTCTGTAAATAGACCAGACGTGGCCTACAAAGATAAATGCGTTCCTTCGCTCATGCATTTTCCATCTCAAGTACTGAAAATCACTATTTTTCTCCATTACCAATAATTATGACATGAATGGTAAGCTCGTACGTCTACTAAAATGGACCTGCAGTTTTTTTGTGAGTGTATTCATAGACCTATAATTATAATCAAATACACCTATGAATGTGTCTCCCATCTTGTCATCATGAACACAAATGATTTCACTAAAGAGAATGCAATTATGCATAAACCAAACATATACATCTAATAAAGAAAACCTAAACTACAAAGATTTTAAAAGAATATTATAAAAGGTATTCACTTTTTATTTATAGTAAATCTTCCAAACACAGCAATGGGAACAGCAACATTCCTACAAAACAAATCCAGGTGTTCTCAAACCCCTTGGAATAAAAATCCCAAAGTAGCTACCAGTAAAGAAGGAGGAAATGAAGCAAAGGGTGAAATTAGGATTGCATTGCTTTTGAGGAGGGTCAGGGGTCACAGCAGAGGCTCTTGCGCGGGGGGGGGGGGGGGGTCCAGAGAGCCACACAGTAGCCTCTGAAGATGTCCCAAGACTGTTAAAAAGAATAATCCTGATCCACTTTCAGTTTCACAAATGCAAACCAGAAGTGGATCTCGATCATTCTCAGTCTCTGCAGCTTGGGGAGACCTGCAGGATTTCTGCAGGGTTACCCGCACTCCTGGGAGGCTGCTGCTGCCTTGGGTGAGTACAAGAATGCCCATCACCCAAAACAAACACTAAGAACCACTGGGGATCACTAACAACCCAGTTTGATAACCTTTGGGTTAACCCTTCAGGTTAAAAAAGGAGGAATGAATGCCCCAAATTAATTACTGCAGAAGCACATTTGCGGGGACACAGCTTCATGGGAGGTGAATCACATAACATTATTTGATCATGAGATTCATGCTATTGAACAACAAAATACACAACAGGCATGACAGATTCAATCATTTGAGTACAGCAAAGCCTATTTAGATTTTTTTCTTGCTTCATAAACAGTTGAAAGTTTGGGCTCTGAGTACAAATTATATATAGGTGATGCCACAAATAAGAAATTTAAAGTGCCTAAATTTATCTTTGTGTTTTGAAGCAGTGTTTCTCAAACTGTGATCAGGACTCATTATGTTGTGAGCCAACTTCCCATTCATTTCAATATTTATCTGTAATATACCAGACTTGATGTCATGATTGTTATGTGACTGTGATGTGATTTGGGAAAATGTTCTTTTAACAGGCTACTATGTATATCCTTTAAAAATGATATTCAATGGGAATTACTCCTGGGTTAGGATTGCAGCCTAGGATTGTTAATCCACCTTGATGATTGCACTTTTCTTCATGAGGAGTTGCAATTTCTCATTTTAGAAAGTAGGTCCTAGTGCTAAAAGTTTGAGAACCATGAAAAGTGTTTAATGATTATTCTTATAATCACTGTTAAACTTAGTGAAAAAGACCACATTTGAAAATGAAATCTGCTGCAGCCACTACCAAATGTCTTATCTGTACCCTACTTCAAATATAATTCTGCAACTATTGAGGAACAATATTTTGTCCATTTAAAGTGCACATTTCCTGGAAGTAAACCCCAATGAATATAGTTGGACTACTTCTGGGCCACAATGGATCAACTTCAATGTGGACATCATTTTTTGATGATGCATATTTTTAATAAGCAAAGTCCCAAAGGTCTAGAATTTTAAACAAACAAAAAATGAAGATGAGGAGATTGCAGTTACGACCATCAACAATGGCAATAACCATTTGACACAACCTTCAAGTTAAACTGATATTCACAGAGATCAAGCTAAACATAAAACACATAAATGAATGTTAACATACAACTATATTTCAACATAGTGCTACTAAGTGCAGCTTTCATGATAAGGAAATGAACAGCAAACATAATGACATTGTTACATACAATACTATTAATATCCCTTCTTAAGAGAGCCTTTTACTATGAACAGAGGAGTAAATTACTGGCAATAAAGGTTAATTGCTAAAAAGAGCAGGGTGAGAGGGATATGCTGACAGCAATTACCCCTTATCATGCTTTTCACATGGAATCTGCCATCTGTTTTAATCATTTATAATGATTTCATTTTAACATCCTTAATTATTAATATTTATCGTTATAATGAAGATGGATACTAGCTGTAAATTATGATGGCAGCACCTTTAGCAGCTTGTGATGACTACTGCACTGTACTGCAATGTAGTCCTTAATTTTGTCTTCATTGTAACATGCCAGATGAGTAGATGCTGAAGCTTAAAAAGATGACAAATCTGTACTGTATACTTGAATTGCTATTGTAAATAATGTGCTACACTGACTACTATAAATGTAAACAATGACTTTCTCTAAGCCTAAACCAAACTCAAATTCAGTATTTAGAAGGATAATTCATTATGAAAGGGAATAAAACAGCAGATAGAGGTTTCTTTAATCTTAATCATGTACAGATGAAAATTTCAAGAAAAGCAAGTGGTCTCTTGCAAGGCACAGGACATGTCCACGTTGTTTTCAAGAGACAAGTTGAGATTTATCAAGTATGTCAGATTTATCAAGTTAGGAAATGTGCTGACCTTTGACGTTAGATTTACAGTATATACAGGTGTAACCTAATTATCAGCATTTTATTTATCAGCATCTTTGTTTATCAACATGAATGAGGTTGGCTCTTTAAAAGATAAACATACCTTAAGTAGCAGTTAATGGCTTAAAAGCAGCCTTTTTACTATGGCAATGTGGCAGGCAACTAAACATTTCTTAGAAACCTTCAGAAAGGGTTCACTGTAGGTTTTAGGTTTCAGTTGGGAGGGGACTGTTTTAAGCCTTGGGGGAGGGAAATTGATTCATTGCCTGCCTTCTGACCATGGTAAATAATTGCTTTTGTATAACATGAAAATGGGTAACCATGGAGGTTCCTGAAATCTAACAACACAGATGGGGAGGTTCAACCTGTATTATCGTTCCAGGTACAGATGCCAAAAAGCCAACTATAAAGGTTGCACAGCAAACTTTGGCTGCTATACTAAAGACACTTTCCTGGGAGTAAGACTCATTGAACGCAATGGGGCTTACTTTTGAGTAGACCTGGTTAGGATTGTGCTCTAAATCTAATAAACGTACCTATTTAGTGAGATTGCAATTTCTTAAAAATAAATTGTGCAGACATTAAAATCGTGACTTTATTGCAACAATCCTATTAACATCAGAGCCAAAGACTCTTTATGCATATGATAAGGAACTGCAGTTAATGATTTTAACCCACTTGTTAGGAAAGTGAAACTAAGCTATGGTATGTGTTTGTGTTGATGAGTACACAGACAAGTGTGAGTGCGAGTAAACAAATATGCCTTGACTTGTGTAAGGTCAGGCAAAGAGAAATGCAAGTCTACCAGAACGTTCCTGATCTGATGAAAGTGGAGTTTAACAAAAGCTTCATTAAGACAGCATCCCCTGAATAATGAAAAATAAAACAGAGGCTTGAGCTGGTCAGGTGAACGTTTTTAGACTTGCAAAGCTAAGTGAGTTCCTCATAGTGATATGATTTAAAGACAACAATATAAACTGAAGTGGGCACAGCGTAGGGCTGAAAATCTTATTAACTTTTTGTTGGCAGAAGGGATGGTGTTGCTGGCACTATTGAGAAAATGCACTTGGTGGAATAGGGCTGGCTTCTCCCTATTTGTTTGATTTTAATTTGCATGATGATGTCACTTCTGACATCACATCAGTGGGTTCCAGACAAATTGTCATTCTAAAAAATGAGTCCTAATGCTAAAGAGAGAGAACCACTGCAGGTTCAACCCAAGTCTATATTCCAGTTCCGAAAAAACACAGTGGAACTCCAAAGTCAGGGAACAAACATTGTCTTATCTTGAGGATGCCTACATGACTGTCCCCCAACTGGCACACATATGCCAGTGTTCAAAAAGTCAGCTAGGATTGCACCAAGTCTTAGTCAATGAACAGTTTTGAACAACATGTTCTTAAAACAATAATCAGGGTCTATGTGCACTCCTGAACTTCTTGTGCCACTATTCCTTAGCCAAGGGTTTTTCAATGCCCATACCAGGGACCACTGCAAGTCCCCAGCAGCTGCCTGTCTGGTCCGTGAGAGGACTCCTCTAAGTGCCTCTTCCCCTCCTTACAGCAGGAGGGCTCTGTCAGAGGGCTCTGTTGGAGCCTCAGAGAACAATCCTATGCCTGTCTGCTCAGTATTAAGTCCCAATATAGTCAGTGGAGCTTATTCCCAGGAAAGAATGGATAAGATTGCAGCCTCAGAGTCCAAACCAATGCCTGTCTACTCAGAAATAAGTCCCATTGTAGTCAGCGGAGCTTCCTCTGCAATAAGAGTGACTAGAATGGCTTTGTGCATTTTCAGTGTACCCTGCACTGAAAAAGGTTGAAAATCCCTGCTCTGAGTAGACATGCATTGAGACATTGGATTCTCACCTGTAATCCTATCCACAGTAATCAAGCAATAGCACTATTTATTAATTTATTAAAATGGGATTTACAGCTGGAGGCAGCTGAGCTGTGCTCTCGCCATGGGGAAGCCCTCCCTCCAGGTCGCCAGAGACAGAACTCTCCCACCACGTCTGGGCTGGTCCCTGGAAAAGGTTTTTCCCACAGAACCGGTCTCTGGGGCCAAAAAGACTGAGGACCACTGCCTTAGCCCCTTTTCATTCTGCAAAGCTGCTTCTGATTATGTAGCACAAGTCATTAAAAGTCAGAAGAAAATTGGAATACTGTATTTTGAGCCTACAGATGTGCTTAGGTACATACACAAGTTTTGTTTTTGTTTTTTGTTTTCAAATAAGTAAGAGAGATGGCTGCTTACAGTGCGCAGAACATGATCAAAAATCCTGTACAATCAACAGGACTTCCTCCAATTCTTCTTTCTCTGTGCAGTTTCCTTTGCTGCATCAGACATAGTTCAGGAGTTTCAACATTTCAGTAATAAGTTATTTGTACTTTCCCTTTAATATATGATCCCAAAATGTAGGCAAAGGAACAAAAGTTCAACAAAACCAAAATAATTCCTACAGCTTGGCTTATATGGCCTACATTATCTTCAGCAGGACAGATTCAAAAATTGCATTGGGATAGGGTTAAGTGGAAAGTATAAAATGGTACTGAATTGTCAAATTTAACTTCACAGTAGAAGCAAGTCTATAAAATGGCTGTCTACAACATATAAATTAGCAATAAAATAAAATAAAATTCAGATAAGGAGCACATTAAATTATTCCTGAATGCTGCCCTAACCGAAACCATATTTTTAGTTTATTATCCATGTAATACAAATATTCAACAGCAATACTGAATACCCAAATGTTAAAGCTTCAGTGGGGCATGAACATTTAGTACTTGCTTTGTGACACACTAGAGATTCACAAAGCATGGTCAATTCTACAACTGCACTGGTACTTCTAGCTAACTTAATTTCACAGTACACAAACATCTTGCTTTTCCTTTAAGGGCAAACCTAAGAGAAAATCTATAATATGAAAAATCTTACAGGATAGCTGAAGTGTGGGCAAGACTTCCCTTTAAATCATAGTTTGCAGAGTCAATCTTTTTTGCAGGGAATGATCTAAAATTTATCTGACCAGATACCAAAATAAAAAAGCAGGCCTCCTTCAGTCTTGAAAGACTATGGTATCGTGCTCGGCGCTGCATACGTTGCATGCAAAGCACGACAACGTTTTTGACAAATCAGTACATTTCTCCATGAAGCAAAAAGTACAAGGGAAGGTGAACAAAGAGCAGTCAAGTTCATCAGTTCTCAACTTTGGTTAGCAGAACTGGAAATGTGACATTAACTTCATGACATTAATTAAATTATATATACCCATACAGTAAGTCATAGAATCATAGAATTGGAAGGTACCTAGTAAGTCATCTAGTCCAACCCCCCGCCTGTAGCAGGAAATCCTCCTAGAGCATCCCCGACAGGTGCTCGTCGAGTCCTTGATTCGAGTCCTTGATTAAAAAGCTACATTTTTAATATCTACAACTCTTACATAATTAAGTTTGTAAAAATAAAAGTTCTATAAGATTCTTTCATCCCATTATTACAGTCAATTGCTAGTGCCATTTTAAAATGATTTTTAATGCTGACAAACTCTGCTTCCCCAAAGTGAGCATCTTGTCACTGTGACAGCATTAACCTTAATCATTCCACAACAAAAAGATCAAGCAACACAGCACATATGCAAATCCAAATAGTCAGGGAACTGCCCTTTCTTTCAAATGTTACCTTCAAACTAAATAAGGCCCACATGAGGAATATATGAAAAATTAGTGCAATCAGATTTTAATGATGTGGAAATAATCCTGAACCATTTAATGAAGAAACAAGCCTGCAACACAGGGTACCTGCTATCTAGTTTTCACACATTAACTGTTTGTACTCTGGATAGGAAATGCTATTCAAATGAGGGAAAAAAACCCTGCAGAATGTTACCTGTACAAGAAAAGGAGCAACAATGTTTATTAAAAGCTCCCTTCAAGTTCTATCTCAAATCTATCATTTTATTATTGAGATACTGTCAGTGTCTTCCTAAACCCTGCTTAGGGCTTCACAGGTCCAGGGGATGTCACCAATGTACTGTAAGGCATCTGAGGGAGGGAGGGTTAGGTCTGTGCACGGACATGTTCCAGTCTCTCCACACCACCACAGGAATGAGGAAACGGGTGAGTTTTGCTGGTCTAAACTGGTTAGGATTGCACCCTTTTAAAGTATAGTTTATGTTGTTCCTATAGAAAGAGTGTTTGTGTTATCTCCAAATTTTATTTTGAAACAGAGAAATTCAGTTCAAAAATTTGACAACGGGTATACTTCCCTAAGTTTAAAAACATCTTATTGCATAATCTGCAACAATGAATAAAACATGCCATAATTGCTATGACTAGAAAAAAATATAAAGTGCTGCCTATACTTTTATCAATTGTACAGGATTCTTTGCTTACTTGGGTGGCTGTGGGTGGTGCAAGTGGTTAAGACACAGTGCCTATTATTCAGAAGGCCAGGGTTCGAGATCTGGGTCCCCACAAGACAGGTTGAGCTCCTGTCCTTAGCCCAGCTCTGTGACGTAGCTGGAACCAATCGTATCGGCTCTGCCATTGGATTATTTCAGTGGCGTGGAGAGGGAGGATTTGCTGGTTGGGTAACAGCCTATCCTTCATATCAATCTACCCCGGGGCTTCCTGCTTCACATGCAGCGTCAAGCACAATACCATAGTCTTTCAAGACTGATGGATGCCAAGTTTTTTGGGGTTTTTGCCTACTTTGATCATAGTGATTGCATTGGTTTTCTTACAATATGAGTTGACCAAAACTGCATATATTGTTCAACAATGTACTCCTGCTACAAGCTTAACACTGTATCTGTATATTACATTTATGAAAAGATTTATTATTCCATGCTTTGAAAAAATTATTTATATCATCCAAGGATTGCTCCATTCCAGTAACAAAAGGTAGAAAAGTGCTTCTAGTGCTTCTTCTTATTTAGCAATTACAATATTAATATTGAAAGTGGATCTCCCTGATTGCTTCTGAAATGCTTTACAAAACATTGCTTCTCTGTGCATTAAACATCTACTGTTGCTTCCACGTAGTGTCAGATCTTAATTTTCTGGAGGGAAAGTTGGCTTCTAGAATCTAACCTATCTGTATTGTTGACACATAAGAGATAAATGTCAAACTGATCATCCTAACTTGCAGTGTTTAATAAAGAAGATCATTAATTACTGGTTCAGATACAACCAGGACCAATGGAGCATGAAGGATATTACTGTTATCAACTAACTTTAAGCAAAACAGGATATATGCATACATGAAAATGGTAGAAAACATATTCCTAGCAAATGAGGGAAATCCAACCCTTGACCTGAATTAAGGTTAACCATTTTGATGCAACACTTTCCCTGCCACTGTTCTAGTTTTTCCTCTCAAAACTTCCTGGTATCCACAACTCCCTGCAATCTCTGCCTCCTATAGCAGCAGTTCTCAAAGTGGGGGTCAGAACTCCCTTGAGTTCTGGAATCACAACTTCATATGGGGGGTCACAAAAATATGGGTGCCACCATCTTGGAATCTGGCATTGGGTGCTGCCATCTTGGAATGGGCACTCAGGCAGCAATCCATACTTTCCTGGAAGTAAGTCTCATTGAATACCATGGGATTTACATCTGAGCAGACATGGAGACCTCTGGCATCACAGTGATGTTACTTCATGTTTGATTAGATTGGCAGGGGAGAGTTAGGGCTACATATTTATTTATACTACATATATTTACTGTTGTGTACTAAATTAAACCAAATAAATGTGCTAAACACAATCCAAATCAATTTAAGGCATGGAAAATGCAATTCAAATTTCCAGAAACCCCAATTTCCTGCTGATACACCACTTAACTGTTTGTATAAGAAGTAAAAGTGAATTAATCAAGACTGACAACAGTCGATGATTCATTTGGTGAATTTGGAAGAAAAACAACATCAATGAAATGATGCATAATATTCAAAGTTCTTGCTAAATGACATTTGAAGGCATACATTGTAATGATGGTATTGCAATTTCTTCAATCTCTAGGCAAGATGCTAAATAAAGACTTGAAGGTTGGAAGGCAGAAGCCTAACCAACTTTTGAGCACTGGTTTAGTTGTGTGAGTGGCATATGTATTACATCCTGCAGTTGGGAGGCAGTCATGAAGGCCTCCTCCAGGCAAGATAATCTTTGTTCCCTTACTCATTTGCATTTCCTTTACAGTGGAGCTGGAAAAGTGGTTAGGATTCCGCCCACAGTCTACGTAGCTGTACTAAGCTGTACACCATCTTGGAAATCTGGCACTGGGTGCTGCCATCTTAGAATGGAGCACTCAGGCTGCAAGCCATACTTTCCTGGGAATGAGTCTCCTTGAACACAATAGGACTTACTTCTGAGAAGAGAGGTGGCAGAACTCTAGCATCCAACAATGTTATAGTGGCACTTTCACGTAACAAACGCCTCATGTAAAGTATGTTCCACGTAACAAACAAAAATTTCTCTAAGACTCTGCTTCACGTAACAAACGGTGCTTCACATAACAAACACACCTGTTGGCAGTTGGGGCAGACGCGCTGGCCGGCAGCCCTTTCAAAAGCATCAGAGCTGCCTAGTGTACCTGCCCATAGTGAAAGCAACACTTCTGCACTGTTCCTCCTATGGCCAGGCGTCCACTGGGCAGAGGCAGAGAAGAGCAGTGGAGAAGAGGAAAGCAGCTCAGGGCTAGCCAGAAGGGAGCAGGGGAGAGGCTCAGGATGAAGAGAAGGACGAAGTTGAGAGCTTTGAAAGTGTCTTTGATTGCAGCCTCCTATCCAGGTCTACCCAGAAGTAAGCACCATTGTGTTAAATGGGGCTTACTCCCAGGAATGTATCTTTAGGATTGCAGCCTAAGTAGACTTCATAGGATCATGCACATTGAATGCATGTTTTGAATTCAATTCCAGTGTTTTGTCATCATTTTTACATCCAGTTAATATTTTTATATGAATATTTTGGGGGTTGTGGAACCAATCGTCTGAGTTTCCATTATTTCCTATGGGAAAATTCGCTTCACATAAAGAACGTTTCACATAACAAACATGCCTCCGGAATGAATTAAAAATGTTACATGAGGCACCACTGTACTTCCTTTTCCAGGGGATCCCAGACAGATTGTCATTCTTAGAAGAGGGTCCCTAGCTGAAATGCCTGAGAACCACTGTCCTAGAAGGACCTAGTGAGGATGAAAGTGGAATATCTAGAAATCTTGCATAAGAAAAGAGAGGTGCAACAGGAGCTGTCTGGTAAGCTGGGGAGGAGGTGGTAAGCTGTCTGGTAGGTTTTTAAAATACTTTTGAAAAATAGTATTGCATTTAAGCAAGGTGCAAGGAAGGGGGGGTTTCACCGCTGCATTTTAAAATGCTTTAACAGATTTTGAAAGATCTTAAAAATGTTGTTCCTAACAGCTCCTGCTGTTCCAAAGTGTTTGTAGCAGCTCATTTTCTACATTAGAACACAACATCAAAGCCAGTTCAATTTTAAAACAGGATTACAAATTAATGTTACAATTTCAAGTTCAGTTGTACACATTTTATCTTCATGGGATTTTCTCAATAGATATTACAAATAATGTCACAACAGAATTTACGAGAATAATGGACATGCTGGCTAGAAAGGTGTTCTTGTCAATCCAGCCAATCAATTGTGCTACACAGCAAAGGATTCACCAACAATATAAGCCAAGTTCAAGACAGTTATAGTGTGGTGTCTTGGGTAGAAGTATGAAAAAATCTTTAACCACACTGAAGTTTCATTCTAGTGACCACAGTCTGATCTTGGTTTGAAACTACAGACACTAAATACAGTAGTTTTGTCTTTATAACAGACGCTGCAGGCTTCAAATAAAATTCTGGAATCTATATAAGCCCTGGAGTTATACAGCACCTCTTAACACACCTCAAAGTCTAGATCAAAGACACTTGCTAAACAGGAGCAAAACAGAATAGTTCAGTTTAAGCCATTCTAGGCTTTGTCAAACACAAAAGAGTCATTGTTCAAAAAGGGGTCAGGATTCAAAGCTCATTTTTCCTCTTTCTAGATCTGAAACAAACCGCTTTCATTCAAATGCTTCAAAAGTAAGCTGATGATTTTTTTCATCACCAATTTCTAAAACTACTATAAACACACAATAAAGATGAATTTTAGCTATTGCTAAATAGCAATGAATTTTAGCTATGAATTTAAAGCTATTGCTACTCTATGGCTCAGCAAGGGGTTTCAGTCTTATTTCACACAAAATCAGATCAAGTGAAACTCAAAATTCATTGTACATAAGATAACCAGTTTCAAGGCATGGTTGCCTTCATATACAGTATCAGAATTATCAATGATGTGCATTTGTATTCTGTATTAGAATACAAAACAGCATGACAGAGAATAATGCACATCCATTCCTTTCAAGATCTTGCAGAACACAATGCAGTAAACCCAAAAGTTAATGAATATGAAAGCAACTCTTTGCAATGAAGTTCCTCCCACCATGAAGCACAAATGAGTCTCATATTTGGTTTTAGAGACGCTTATAATATATTCATATATTCAGCATTTATTCCAAGTATTCTGAATTTGTGATAGCTTTTACCTTTAGATTATTGTTGGAAGTTAAAACAGAAATATTATGGTCTAAACCTATTTATCTTAATGCAACTGTTTCAAAATTCTTTTTAAAAAGAAATAAACAAATAAATAAGGATTCTCTTTGTTGACTTTGTCTTTTGTTACAGACAAGGACAGCAATAGTAATGGAAGTAAGAAAAGCTTCGAAAGAAACTAGTTATTAAAATGTATTTATAATATTTCAACAAAAGTTCAAAGCAGTTTTCATAGTAAAATTATAAAATACATTCTTCCAAGCATCACTGAAATCAAGATGACTCTTGTCAAATATGGAGTTCAACAACCATTACCAGCCACAATCTCCCTGTAATTAAAAATAATAACACACTGTGTGTATGAAGTGCAATTACTGCCCCCCCCAAACAGAATGGTATCTGTGAAATTTTAAGATGAAACAAGATCCTTCCTCTCTCAGAGATCACTGTGGCCCTTTTCAGCATGTAGCCTTGAATTTATAGCTCATAGCTTAGGCCTCCGTCAGTCTTGAAAGACTATGGTATTGTGCTCAGTGCTGCATACGCTGCATGCAAAGCACAAAAGCCTGGGTTGGATTGTTATGGAGGATAGGCTGTTACTCAAGAAGAAAATTCCCCCTCTCCACACCACTGAATTAGTCCAATGGAAAGGCAGAGCCAATACGATTGGATCCAGCTGGTGTTGCAGAGCTGGGCTAAGGACAGGAGCTCACCCTGTCTTGTGGGGCCGACCCAGGTCTCGAACAGTTAATAGGCACAGCATCTTAACCACTTGCGCCATCCACAGCCCCTCCTGAATTTATATGTCCCATATATATTCATTATCTATGGAAGCTATTAACTTATGTTTCCCATCAGAAAGAATAAATTTTATTCATTTCTCCTATCAATGCAAGAAAATGATTCTTCTGTTTTCTAAAACTCTCTCCTGTGCACCTTCTTTACTAACTTTGCAAAAAGTTAGATATGAAAAGATCTTGAAGTGTTCCCCTAATTCCAATATTTCTTTTACTTTCCCTCTTAAGGAATCAGATATTTAGCCGTATCTTGTGTCCAAATGTGACACTTTAATTAGTGAGAGAGCTGCTACAACAAGACTATGAAGCACTTGCTCAGAAGATTAGCATCTGAGACTGAAACTGAGTTCGCTTAATATAGGTAAGTAGTAAAGACTGAATAAAGTGTATAGTCGGAACATTGTCCAAATATTGGGTTAAAATAAATCTTACCTAATCAGATGGGGTTGGTTGGGATCCCTTAAGGCATTTAATTGGGGGTTGGTTGGGATCCCTTAAGGGCTGGTAGGCAAACATTTTGGCAAGAGGGCCACATAAGCCCGTATCCTAAAGTCAAATTAAGCCCTTTGCTCCAAAGCAATTAAGGTGACTTTCCATAAGATAACACTAGAGGGTGACGTAACTGCGTGGACCCGTAACTACTCTGGATTTTGCCCATAATTGCTCTGACATGGCCCCCAACACAGCGTCAGAGAGATTATGTCGCCCTTCCTGATTTGTTTAAATGGACCCAATCACTGAATCGAATGGATAGGGACATGGATCAATGCAGTTACATCCACTGTGGGCTGGGATGGAAGCAGCATCAGATCCAGGATAAAGAGCACCCCAAGTCTATCACTCCTCCATGGAAGATCCACTTCATGGATGAGTGACCTGCTACTCGTCTGGAGATAGGACATCATATTATCTAACTTGCATAATGCTTTTGATGACATACCGAAATACATCCTATTAAGTGCTTGCTTTCTCCACAGCACGAGGTGAGAGGAGAATTTGCTTTTTTTCTCAAGCTGCGCAGTAAACATGAAGAAAAAAGTCTGCTCTTGCTTGTAAGGTAAGAAATAGTGGTCTTATTTATCAATGTTTCTATTTTCTCCGAAGCTGCCTTTAAGCAAGAAAAGACCCTACCCCTCTCTTATATCTGTAATTATAGAACAATTGCAAAGAAACAAATGTGGTGATTAACATCTTTTGGATGTACCTTTTGGAACCTCAATGCTAACCCAGATAATATGTACACTATACATGTAACCAGAGCCTTACAACAGAAAGGATACACAGAAGGACAAATTAGCAGAGCATTGTGAAAAAGACAAAAAATTGAGTCGGGCTCCAGCAAACGTCAGGAGAGGAGTTCTGCTGATCTCTTCCCTGGCTTCACTTTGAAGTTTTCTTTCTACTGGCTGTGGGTCTTGGTTGGAGCCTGGATAAGGGGCTTCTTCCCCCATTAGCTATTCTTTCCCTTGGGCTGAAGGTATGGCCTCTACTGAGGCCTGGAGTGGAGCCTGACTTCAGTTTATTAGAAGGTGGTAGAGAGACGGGGTGCCTCCTTTTGAGGCCCCCCTCTTTTTAAGCTGATTCCACCTCCCATTTTGCTGCCTGACCTCTGGTGCCTTCTGCTGAGACCACTATATGCTGCTGTTGCTGCCCACATCCTTTGAGTTTAACCTTAAACACCACAAAGGGTGGTGGTTGGCTGGCCCTGGGAAGGTTACATTGCCAGGATTAATGTTTCTTCACCGGGAGTGGCTGCCATTCGATTCAACAAAAAATAATTGCACAAGAAAGTGCCACCAGAACAAAATTACTTTTGCCTTATATCTGGAACAAGACTGTGGGGCTACAGTGGCTCGGAGGTTTGAACTTTGTAGATGGAATACTGTGGTTAGAAAGCAGTACTTGCCAACTATAGTGTTGTGAAGTCAGCAATTCAAGAACCCAGAGTACTGCAATATGGAGTAAGCTCCTGCCTCTTGCCCAACTCTTCCCAAAGTAGCAGTTTGAAAGCATGTAAATGCAAGAAAATAAATAGGTTCCTGGCCTTCAATGACAGTTGGAGCAACGCATCAGTTGAAGTAACGCATCAGTTGAAGTACATCTCAATCGTGTCAATGGCTATGTATAGCCAAACAAGTTGCCTAGGCCAGAATACCGCTAAGATAATGTTTTTTAAATCTGGAACAAGACTGGGAAGATACTGGAGAAAGCCAAACTCAGACCCATCTGTAGATCTACAAGAAGATGTCTCAGGCATTTCGGTCTGTGAAAAAGACCAACCACCACTTTCCATGGCTAGCTATCATATTGCATGGGTAGAAAAGTCTACATAGGGACCGCAACTAGGAATGTGATTATATGAATAAAGGAACATGAAGAGTGTTAATATGCCTTTAACAATTCTGGTGGTCAGCTAACAGTTGAGAGGATTCTCAAATTATTTGAAGATGCTTTCCACAGCTGAAAGGCACAACGTCCTGCAATGTACAGGTCTAACTTTGTAATACACCAAATTTTTTTTTATATGTTGATTTGACGCAACATGAATGGCCACTGCAAATCAAAGTTTTAAAAAACTGCTTTTCTACAATTGTAGAGACAGTAATGCAATCATTCCATTTTTCAGTACTAGAAGATATTGAGGCACAACCTTATTCTATTAGGCGCAATAGAGGAGCAAGAAACCTTGAAGGGGGAAACAATTTTTCCAGTGTTTTCTTTATAAATTTATTTTTTTTCATCCATAGGAGGTTCCAAATGGAACTCTAGTGGATAACAAGGGATACTTTAAACCATGGCTTAAAGACTCAAGCATTTCAAATTGTTTTAAAAAGAAGTGCGTTTGAAGAGAATTTTTGGTCATTTGAACTGAGATTTTTAATGAGGAAAGAAGGAAGTGTAACTATTGCATCATTATAATCTATGTAGGTAAAAAAGGGGGGAAGGCTATGAGGAACAGATAGTTATGCTTTTCTTAGAATGATCTCCATAATTTGATACAGAAAATGGGAGAAATGCACTGATACTTGTCAATTTAATAACTAGAGTTTGTAATTACACCCAGGCTGTACTGGTACTACCTTTTTCTGAGAGGGAGTCTGTGCTTTCAAGAACTTCCCCTTAAAGAAAACAATGGCTTTTTAATACCATGAGTCTAATTTCTTTCATATCTGTATAGTAAGCCAAAACCAGATGGTAGTAATTCTTATCACCAAGTCTATGTCAGAAATTTTACATACTGTATTAATTTCTGCTCGTCACAAAGTCTTCAGATGAGCTTGGAATAAACAAAATGAAATAAAACATCCCTAATATAACAGCCTCTTTCTTCCTCAGGCTACTACAGCTATCCAATTTGGTATAATGACCAGTGCATTAAGCCCTTTGCTGAAAGTACAATGAGAAGCAAGGAGGAAAAAGGGGATGGTTTAAATTGAAACATATCTGAAAGCACCTCAAGCTTTGTATGAGAATAGCATTACGTCATGCTAAGCTCATTTCCAACATGAGGAAGTGACAAAGGAAACAATGAGTCATCAAACCTGAGGTCAGAATGAAACTTTTGAGAAACTGTCTCCTACTTTCCACATGTCCCTTCTTGTTCCCTGGCAAAGAAAGGAATGGCCTAGTTAATTAATGATCTTTGGGTGGTGTGACATCACCCATGTGATCTGGCATAAGCCTTCAAAGTGAAAATCAACCAGGTCTCATTCATAAAATTTGCTGAACTACTTTTCCTTCAAATTCAAGCAGCACATGTTTTTATAAATACCTATTAGCGCACATTATAGATTACATCAAATGACATTAATACATCTTTCCATTTACATTGAATAAGATGTACGAGTATACACAGACAGCAAGCATTTACAACATTTTAAAAATGCACATCAGCACATTCAGTTGATGAGCATGGATTAAGCTAGAGAACAAACTTAATTTCATATGGCAAGAATCCACTGCAATTGTCCTGGACAACAACCACCACTCCATGTAAACATTAACAAACATTTCCTAAAACCTGGATTTTGCTCCAACAGTATCTTCCTCTCACATCTCACCATGTGCTTCACAGTGCAATTCGAGATTACATTTAGGCCCGCACAAGGTACTCTTACACCACCACCACCCCTTAGACTCCCAACTCCATGGAGATGAAGCAGAGGGAGGGTGGGGGTGGGCGGGTGGAGGGCAGGACAGTAGAGATGTGGGAGGGAGAGCTGGAGGCAGGGGTTGAACTGAGAGTTATGCTAAATCCAAGCCTTGTTTCCAGAACAACACTGAGCAGCCTCTGGTTGCTCCAGTCTACTCAGACTTAGGCCACCTTCAAAGACTTAACATTAACTCAGACTTAGCCCAGCCATTTGTGCTTCTAGAGCCCTACCACAGGAATACGAGCCTCACTTCCCCCAGGAAATGATCCTCCCCTTTCCCCCCAGTAGCGGTCCCAGTACTTGTGCTGGAAACAGTGCAGGCTAGGACAGCCTGCCTGTTCTAGCGCAAGTTAGTATTGTGCTGTCCACCAGATTCTGAGAAGTCATCCTTTCATTTCAGCCGTAGTTTTTATTTACTGATTTCCAATGCGACAGGGCTCCTAATATATCTAACATAAAACATTTGTGTAATGTTCTCTGTTAGACTAGACCAGTGATTTTCAATCTTTTTCATTTCATGGCACACTTAACAAGGCACTGAAATTCTCAAGGCACACCATCAATTGTTTTTACCATTGACAAGGCACACCAGACTGTTCAAATCTGTCCAATTTTCCTATTATTAATGAATAATATTATTTTCCTATTATTTTCCTATTATTAATGAATGTCAATTCTCAAATTCCCATGGCACACCTGAGGACTAACCACGGCACACAGTTGAAAATCACTGGACTAGACTATCTTATTCATAGATACTGCCAATTAAAAACCAAACCAAACTCAGCTTCTTCATTGCAAAATGCATATGCAGAAGGTAGGAATGAAATAAAAGGAAAGGAGGTGAAATGGCAAAGAAGAGCTCTAATCCTTTAGGTACAGGGTGACCATTTACAATGGAGGACAGAATGCTTGTATCTTTAAACTTTACAAAGAAGAGGGAATTTTTAACCATGGAAGGGTTTAAAAAGCAGCACCTGCCAAAATTCCCACTAATATGCAATGCTTAAAGGTAGAGGCACTCTGGCCTCTATAGTATATGGTTGCCCTGGTTAGTTATGATTTTGCCCCACATACACAAATGAAATTGTAATTTCTGACTTTCAACATAGTCATAGATCCCTACAATCCAGAGTAAGTACGGGAGCATGTAAGAGACACTACAGGCACCTGTAGTTACTGCACCACCTAGTGAAAACCTATGGGAAATTCATATTGCAATCCAGAGTAGTTCTTACACCGGAGCAAGGACTCCCCGTAGTTATTCTGGATTGCACTCGATGTGTATAACACATTGGTTTTGAGTTGAGGAAGGTAAACAGAAAAGATATCAAAACACTAAAAGTTTCTGCAATACACTCCTAAAATCTGGCATCATTTATATGCATGGTATGATATGATATACATGGTAAGTATATCCTTTTCTCTTAGAACAGGGTCTGCAAACTTTCAATTGTAGGGCTCCTGGACCTTTAACAAGAGTGTAGAAGAGAGAATTTCAGCGGGTACAGTTTGTTATCTGTGGGATGAGAAGGTGCACCTGCTGAAACTTTGTAGGGTATCCAGTGGGTAGGGGGATTCGAGGACACAAAGCCCTTGTTGGATTTCAAGAGGAAAACACAAGCCTTTAAATAGTGCATAGCAGCAGTACTTGAGAGGGAGGCACCACGTAGGCCAAGAGGGGATTGATTCCCACTTGGAATTAAGCCAGAAAAGAGGGAATAATCTCGGTTCATTAAAAAAGTGCACACATGAAAAGGGCACACAGAATTCCAGAAAGCCTCCAAGCTCAGGACTCAACTGTGCTCAGTCATACTGGTAACAGTGTTACAAAGAAATCAAAAGAGGGTAAAAATCACTTTATAAATGACTAGCAAAAAGCGTACCCACGTTGCGGGAGTAACTTCCCCATATAACATCCCCCACGGCGTATCAACAACCCATGCGCAACCTACCCCCATGTACAACATTCCCCTGTGCGCAACTTCCCCCATGCGCATCATCCCCCACGCGCAACTTTCCCCATGCGCAACTTCTCCCCACGTGCAACTTTCCCCCACGTGCAACTTTCCCCCGTGTGCAACTTCCCTCTGTGTGCAACTTCCCTCCGTGTGCAACTTCCCCCATGCGCAACTTTCCTACATGCGCATCATCCCCCCATGAGCAACTTCCCCCATGCGCATCGTCCCCCCATGCACATCGTCCCCCATGCGCATTGTCGCCCCATGCGCATCGTCCCCAATGTGCAACTTCCCCCATGCGCAACTTTCCTACATGCGCATCATCCCCCCATGAGCAACTTCCCCCATGCGCATCGTCCCCCCATGCACATCGTCCCCCATGCGCATCGTCCCCTCATGCGCATCATTTCCCATGCACATCATCCCCCATGCGCAACTTCCCCCCTGCGTATCATCCCCCATGCTCAACTTCCCCCATGCGCAACTTCCCCCCATGTGCATCATACCCCCATGCGCAACTTCCCTCCATGCACACCATCCCCCATGCGCATCATCTCTCATGCGCAACTTCCCCCATGCGCAACTTTCCTACATGTGCATCATCCCCCCATGCGCAACTTCCCCCATGCGCAACTTTCCTACATAAGGAAATTCCCCCATGCGCATCATCCCCCCATGCGCAACTTCCCCCATGTGCAGCATCCTCTCCAGTGCAACCTCTTCCTCCTAACAACATCCCTCCAGTTCACCAGGCACTGAGCACAAAACTGGCTGGATGTTGTTCAGTCTCCCATGTTAAGTATAGGACAGAAACATGTTGCCCCCTTTTCAGCCCCTGAAGGGTTAAATTTCTCCAGATGGTTCTTGGTGGGAGTTCAGGTGACAGAAGGATCCCTCCCAGAATTCCATGCTTCAGGCCCAGCAGTTGGGGCAGAATGTTGCTGAGTCAGCAATTCTCAATGCAAAGTATAGGGAGGAAAACGCGTTGCGCCCCTTTTCACCCCCTTCCGGTTGGAATTTCCGAAAACCGGTTCTTAGTGCACCCCTCAGTCACGGAAGGAACACCCACCCCAATTTTCACACTTCTAGGCCCAGCGGTTTTGGCAGGGCGGTGATGAGTCAGTCAGTCAGTGAATCAGTGAGTGAGTGACTTTTCTCTTTTATATATATAGATTGTGGATACTTTTGAACAAATGCAATTTGCAGAAGAAAATTTAAAGAAGCAGAAATAAGGAGTTTCTAATCATAAAGATCAACAACCAGAGCAACCGGCAACAGAAAATGGATACTTTCTTCAACAGAGGAGTAATAAATTCCAGCATGCATGTCCATTCATGCATGCACTGTATAAGAGTTGTTACTGGCCTCAGATGAACTACCGTAATTGATCCCACTACACTAAACCCTTGAATAAATCAACTGGATGAATGTTATAGCTTAGTAGCTATTCTATATATTCCTTCAAAACTACCTAAAATATTGAACTTCTATATTCAAATATACAGTGACAAATATATCAATAAAATCAAGTGATTACTATTATTGTACAAATGCATATGTTTTAGGACATGAATGATCAACCTGTTGCATTGTACACTTGTTGCTGGTATTATTTATACAATGAGGGCCCAATCCTATCTAGATTCCAGTGCTAATTAGGCTGTGCCAATGAAGTGTGGGCAGAATCTTGCAGCAGTGAGGGGGGACTCAAATAGTCTTCTTCAAGGAAAAGGAATCTTTACAGAGGACTTCTCTGTGCACTGGAAATAAATCAATTTCCAGATATGGACCTACAAGCACTGGATAGTTTTATAAGGGTAGTTCTAAGGTAACTCTAGGGTAGGTCTTTGGTAACTTTCCAAAAAACATGGGCACTATTGTTCTACAAGCGTGATGAGAAATTGTTCTAGCTTCACAATCAACATATTACTCATTTGTAGCTAATTAGTTTCAGTAGTTAGCAGTTGCTTAGTTTGTACTTTTTAAATTCATACAAACGAGAACCCAACCCTGAACATCCTTGACATCATAAACAAAATCTAAAAGTGCCTTGTATTTTCCAAAAGAATAAAATAAAAAATCAGATCTTAATTTTAAAAAATCATCTTTTTAACTTACCAATAGGAAATAGGAAAATAGTAATAGGAAAAAAAACACAAAGCAATCAGCAACTCTAAGCAATTAGACAATTTGCTTAAAATAGAATCATAGGACAGCTTGTGAAAACATTTCTGTGTTCATGAATGTTACATTTTAAAATGCTGTTTCAACATTCCAAAAATTCAGAGGCAGACAGAGATGCAATCACCTTGCTTTTAATTACCAGGACAATTCATCTAGAATGGCTTAATTTACCAACAGCATCCTGTTGGGCCACTCTGAGACGTGGGAACCTAGACTAGATGGACTCCTGACTTTATCCAGCAAGGCTCTTACGTGCTTTGATGTGTAAGGGACATAGGAGTAATAATCTTTTCTTTCCTCTATTCCAAAATAATTATTTAGAGAAGATCATCAACAGCAAAAAAGAAAAGAATAACAACCAGTAGTAAATTCATCACATCAATAACACCTTCAGCTAATAGGAACAAGCTCTAGCATAATTTACCTTTAAATCCGCTTTATTGGACAAATGAATCTGAGATACACTACAACACAACAAACTTCTGAATTGTGTTTCTGTCTGCTGGGAATGGTGCCCAAATACATTCAACCTTCTGCTACTCAACATCTCCTGAATCTCTGCTAGACCATTTTCAGTGGAACCACAAGTCTGTTTTTCCCCCTGCTGATTAAAATCTCACCAGAAGCTGTTTTGGCCTCCGGGTTTATTCAGGTTGGGAAAATGTACTGCCAGAGAAGTCTAAGAAGTCATAAAACATACAAATGCTAATTACACTCAGTCGGTCAGAAAAGTAATATCAGTGCAGCTGGAACAATATGTAAATACTTTAATGCTAAAAATGATAGGCTTGTGGTTTTCATGACACTTAATAATACCACAGATTGCTATACGGAAATAAATTTATCCTGCATCAAACTCTTATTTCTTTGCTTCAGCTTGTCTAGATCAACTGCTCAGCAATGCTACAAAGAAGACCAACACAATGCAGAAAGTGAAAAAGATTTATTTAAAACTAGCAAAACATACCCTGCATTGTGGGAGTAAAATCCCGCCCCGTGTGTCATCCCCCCATTGTGCATCATCCCCCTTTGTGCATCAACTCTCCATGCACAACATCACTGCCTGTACATCAACCTCCCCATGCGCAACACCCCCTGCACATCAACCCTGAATGTGTAACCTCCCCAATGCACAATATCCCCCATGCTCATCAATTCCCCATGCGCATCAACCCGCCATTGATGCGCAACATTCCTGATTTGCATCAACCCCCTCATGCACACCATCCTTCCATGCAGAACATCCCCCATATGCATCATCCCCCCACGTGTATCAACCATGAATGCGTAATCTCCCCAAGTGCAACAACCCCCATTGATGTGCATGAGCATCAACATCCCATGTACAACACCCCCCATGCGCATCAACCCCTATTGATAAGCAACATCCCGCCATGCTAACCCTCCCTCCCAGTGCATCAGGTACTGAACACCAAATTGGCTGGATGTTGATCAGTCAGATTTAAATGTTAAGTATAGGACAGAAAAACATTGCACTCCTTTTCAGTCCCTTAAGGGTTAAATTTGTCAACATCGGTTCTTGTGGGTGTTGATGTCACATAAGGAACACCCTCCCGAATTTCATGTTTCTAGGTCTGGGGGCTGGAGCAGAGTGTCCCTCAGTCAGGGATTCTGCAGTGGATAGTATAGGGAGGAAAACACATTGCTCCCGTTTTCACCCCCTTCCGGCTGGAATTTCTGAAAACCGGTTCTTAATGACTCCTTTCGTCACAGAAGGAATACCCACCCCAAATTTCACGCTTCTAGGTTTAGTGGTTTTGGTGGGGCATTGATAAGTGAGTCAGTGAATCAGTTAGTCAGTGACTTTTCAATTTTATATACTGTATATGGATATTCTTCCAGTATAAATAATAGTTCGACTAGCTAATCTGATTATGAGTGCACATTTTGGGGAAAACACAGATTACTTCAGGACCACACCTAAACTATCTTGGCTCCTATTTTAAGGGCATCTGATGAACTCAGGCATACTACTAGGTTAACTACTGCTCACATTTTATCTGGAACAATTTGGAATGAATTTACAGTCCTTAAAATATTTTCAATGTGGCTGAAATAGGATCTAGAGTAGCCTGAAATCCAAGCTCTAAACTAGAGATTTCCAAATGGCCTGAGACAGCCCTCGGCAAGCCTGTAATCCTCCAGAGGCAAGGAGAGCTCTACTCTCCACAGTAGGGTATTTTAAGGGCTGGGCAGGCTGCACGTACCTCCTATCTTTGTGCATGAAGGTGCAGATCAGCTGCACTGTGATCATCCTCTGTATGTGTGTTGAAAAGTGCTTATGAACTGATTTGAATTTGTTCATTCAAAAGTTCTGTCACAAATATTTATGTAAATTTATTCAAATTTGAAGCATAAATCAATTCTATTTTTCTTCCAGCCCAACACAGTATGAAGAAAGATGATGTAGCCCTCCTGCCAAAAAGTTTATTAGAGACCCCTTCTCTATAACAATGGGATTTCAAGGCAAGTGAAGCAACCATACAAAAACTATGTCAAACACTGTATACTTTCACAGACATTACTCATTACGAGTTACATCTACAGAAGGGTAACAGCAATCAAATCTTCCCTGTCATCATCTCCCTACTTTAGTCTTCCAAATATATCCAGAGTGTTTTTGGAAGACCTCTCAGCTATGATAAGTAGCATTGGAGCAACACTAATAGTGTGGAGACAACAGAAGCCAGGTGAAGGCACCTTCTGCAAGCACAGCTCATAGTGAAAGGGATAGGTGAAAACCTAGCTCCAAAAGTCTGAGATTGCTCCCAGCTATGGAGCTGACTGCCAGCTTTGGCACAGGTGCAGTAGAATAGTGCCAGTGGAACAAGTTATAGAAGCTACTCAGGGACAATGCAAGCAGGTTGGCAGAACTGAAATTAGCAATTCTGTTGCAATAGTAATGGGCATACTTAATGCAGGTATTCCTGGGGTTGGAAGGAAAAGAGAAAGCTATGGAAGCATGTGTAATGAGCTGCCAAGTTGGAAAAAGCTACTTTATAAAGTTAGTTTGTGAGGAAAATAGTACACCTAGGAGTTGCAAGCTGTTAGTGGCTGATTCTCTGCAGAAGAAAAGCCAGCCTAAAGGCCAAGAGAGCAGCCTGAACAAAGGCTGAAGGAAGAACTGGTGAGCTTCAATCCCCTTCCAAGCTGTCCCCTCCAAAGCCCTAACATTAACCCACATCCTGAATTTGAGTAGAGCAAGTTTGAAGTACTTACTGCTATCTGCACTTATCTGAAAAGTCTGTTATGTAGCAAAATACCACAAGACCAAAAACAAGCACTAATATAGGATGATATGAACTGAACGTATATATGAACTGAACTGACTGACTCACTTGACTCACTGACTGACTCATCAACGCCCTACCAAAACTGCTAGGCCTAGAAGGGTGACACTTGGGGTAGAGGAAATGATCTTGTCAAGAAAGTGAAGACTAAAGGGAAACACTTTTCACATTTATATGCCATCATAAAGTTTTGCCCTTAAAAAACATTCTCATCATTGTCTTAGGTGAAAAAAATATCATAGGTGGAAAAAAAATCTGTATGCTTTTAAAGAAAAGTTGTGCCTGTGCTGATGGCCTGCAGAAGTACTCAGGAAAATATCTCAGACATAATACCAAATGAGGATACAATGGGGAGCAAAAACAGGTAGGTTTATTTTTTTAAAAAAAATCCCAACTCTGCGCCATTGGTCTTTTGAAGTATTTCCCATTTTAACACATCTGGTTTCACTGTTAACAATTTTTTTCTAAAAAATGAAAGTACTATAAATGGTACGCTTATCGTATGTGAATGAATTTTTATGTGAGAAGAAATTAATTTTGCCTGATCCATATTCAGTTTCTTGCCATGTTTCCAATGTAAATAAAACTAAACTAGCCACAAACTCTTAGGTTATCTGTTAAGTTTCTGTTTATCTGGGCTGAATAGTTGGACTTTCCAGAGAAACTTGGAAGAAGGCAGCATCAACCACTTAACAATGAGCAACAAGCCAACAGCAAGACAAGCTGGATTTCAGAAAAAAGAACTATTACAATGGATATAACAAACAGACAACACAAAGTTCTAAAACCTTTTTTAATGGGCACTTGCCTATAGAATCCTATGGGATTCTTACATAAAGACCTGTTATTGCTGAATGTTGCCTTTATTTCACAACCCGGTTGAAGTTATCTGGCTGGATGGCCATTGGGAGGAGAAAGAATAGTTAGAGATAGTTCTCTGCATACCACTTAACAGACTTAAAACATAGTTCAGTAAAGGTAAATTAAGTAGATTAGTAAATCAAACGCCTTTTCCAAGTCAATTATGTTGACTCAAGCCTGGAAGTCATAAGGAAGTAGGAATGTCCTTCAATTTCAGATGTTCTCAATAACTATTATTCCAAAAGAAAATCATACTGTTTACATGTTTCATGATTTTTTTTTTCATGTAGCCTCAAGAAACACTGGCAAGTCAGCAGCACCTCAGGCATTGTCTCAGAAGTCTTCTATTTTCTGTCTCCCGAATAAATATACAGTATTAACCAGAGTTTGTCACTGATAAGTTCTTAGGCAGAAATCTGGCCACCTACTAGCTACAGTTTAAAATCTTGAATTAACATGAAAGCACCAAGAATTATAAAAATAATTCACGTTTTCCCGTGAGGTGTGCTGCCTCCCTGGTGCTAGGATACGGGATATCACGGAGAGGCTACCGAGGATGATCACACCTGCTGATGGTCACCCGTTCTTACTCATCCACGTAGGAACAAACGATACTGCTCGGGAAACTTTCCAAAAGATAGTTGGGGATTATGAAGCTCTGGGGAGGAAGATTAAGGACTTGGGGGATACCCAGGTGGTATTCTCATCCATCCTCCCAGTAATTGGCAAAGGTCCTCAGAGAGATAGCAAGATTTTTCAGGTCAATAGCTGGCTTCGAAAATGGTGTCATCGGGAAGGATTTGGATTCTGGGATCACAGGATGAACTTCCTTGAGGAAGGACTCCTAGCAAAGGATGGACTACATCTTACGGGTTGGGAGAAGAGTGTCTTCAGACGGGAGATGGCCAACCTTATCAGGAGGGCTTTAAACTAAATAAGAAGGGGGTGGGTTACGTCCAAAGGGAACCTAGGAATAAGGAAAATGCTCTGGATGGAAATTGCCAGGGCACAGCTGTAACTCAAAAATCTTTAGAGGGACCTGGCCTTACAAAAAAGGAGGGAAATGCATTGAGTTGCAACCTCCAGGGCTTAAGTTGCATTTTCACAAATGCACAGAGCCTGGGAAATAAACAAGATGAGCTGGAGCTTTTAGCAAGTGAAGGGAAATTTGATTTGATAGGAATAACTGAAACTTGGTGGGACTCCCATGACTGGAACACACAATTGGAAGGCTATCAGCTGTTCCGGAGGAACAGAAGTGGCAAAAGGGGAGGTGGAGTAGCATTATATGTCAAGAACATATATACTTGCTCTGAAATCCAGGAGAGTGGTCCGGATATCCCTGTGGAGTGTGTTTGGGTAAAAGTAAGGGGGGAAAATAAGAAACAAAACATTGTGGTGGGCGTCTACTATAGACCGCCAGGCCAAGGAGAAGGAGTAGACGATGTCTTCTTGGAGCAACTGGCAGGCATTGCAAGGAAATATGAGGTAGTAGTAATGGGGGACTTTAACTACCCAGACATTTGCTGGGAGACAAACTCAGCCAAACATGGAAGCTCCAGTAGATTCCTGATGGGCCTGGAAGATAACTTCACGGTCCAGAAAGTGGAGGAAACGACAAGGGGAGGGGCCATCCTTGACCTGATCTTAACAAATCGTGAAGAACTGGTTGATCAGGTCAACATAGTGGGAACTTTAGGGGAAAGCGATCATGAGCTGCTGGAATTTAGAATAATGTGGGAAATAAAAAGAGTGCAGAGTGAAACTTATATGTTGGATTTCAGGAAAGCTGATTTCAACAAGCTTAGAGGAGTCATAGGTGGGATCCCATGGGTTGATGATCTAATGGGGAAAGGGGCCCAAGATGGGTGGGAGCTCCTTAAGAGGCAGCTTCTACAAGCACAGTCAGAAACAATTCCAATAAAAAAGAAAGGGGGAAAATGCTGAAAAAACCAGGTTGGCTCCACAGGCAACTTGGGGATCAGCTGAAGTTAAAGAAAGAGAAGTATAGGGAGTGGAAGACTGGAAAGATCACCAGAGAGGAGTACAGGCAGGTAGCCCGGTCCTGTAGGGAGGAGCTGCTCAACTCCTACTTTGCATCCGTCTATTCACAGAAGGAGGGCTGTGCAAATGGGGGTGCGGGATCATTGACTGATTCGGGGAGGTGTTTACATCCCCTAAGAGGTAATGAAAACATGGATGGTGCAGAACAGCAGATTAAGATTGACAGAGAACTGGTTCAAAACTACTTAACTGGCCTAAATGAATTCAAGTCCTTTGGACTGGATGAGCTGCATCCTGGAGTTCTTAAGGAACTGGCAGATGTCCTTGCAGAGCCTCTGTCGATCATCTTTGAGAAGTCCTTGAGGAGTGGGGAAGTGCCACTGGACTGGAAGAGGGCAAATGTAGTCCCAATTTTTAAGAAGGGGAAAAAAGAAGACCCGGGAAATTATAGACCAGTCAGTTTGACTTCAATCCCGGGCAAGATATTAGAGCAAATCATAAAACACACAATTTGTGCACATCTAGACAAGTACTCGGTGATCAAAACAACCCAGCATGGATTTACCAAGAATAAATCTTGCCAGACAAATCTGATCTCCTTTTTTGATCGGGTTACGAGCTTACTGGACAGTGGCAATGCTGTGGATGTCATTTATCTTGACTTCAGCAAAGCATTTGACAAAGTCCCACATGACATTTTAATTAGGAAGTTGGAAAAATATGGGCTAGACAGGGCAATTGTTAGGTGGATCTGCAACTGGCTCGATGGCCGCACTCAAAGGGTTTTAGTAAATGGTTCTGTGTCAACCTGGAGGTCAGTTTCTAGTGGGGTACCCCAAGGCTCTGTCTTGGGACCGGTTCTCTTTAACATTTTCATCAGTGACTTGGAGGAAGGGATACGGGGGAGCCCAATCAAATTTGCAGATGACACCAAACTGGGAGGAGTAGCAAACACATCAGAAGATAGGAGAAAACTCCAGGAGGATCTGGATAAACTGGAATCCTGGGCTGTAACAAACAGAATGAATTTCAACAGGGAGAAGTGCAAGGTTCTGCACTTAGGCAATAAAAACCAAAAACATAGGTATAAAATGGGGGATACTTGGCTTGGCAGCACAACATGTGAGCGGGATCTTGGAGTCGCCGTGGATCACAAGCTGAACATGAGTCAGCAGTGTGATGTGTCTGCAAAGAAGGCAAATGCCATTTTAGGTTGCATTAAGAGGACTGTAGCTTCCAAGTCACGAGAAGTTCTAGTTCCTCTTTATTCTGCATTGGTGAGACCTCACCTTGAGTACTGTGTTCAGTTCTGGGCACCTCACTTTAAGAAGGATGCAGCCAAACTGGAGCAAGTCCAGAGGAGAGCGACAAGAATGATCAGTGGGATGGAAGGGAAGCCCTACGAGGAAAGGTTGGGGGGACTTGGGATGTTCAGCCTGGAGAAGAGGAGGCTGAGGGGAGACATGATTGCCCTCTTCAGATACCTGAAGGGCTGTCATATGGAGGAAGGGGCCAATTTGTTCATAGCTGCTTCTGAAAGCAGAACTAGAACCAAGGGGTACAAACTGCAAGAAAGGAGATTCTGGCTGGAAATCCGGAAAAAATTCCTGATGGTGAGGGTGGTTCGGCAGTGGAACAGATTGCCAAGGGAGGTGGTGGACTCTCCCTCACTGGGGATCTTCAAGCAGAGGCTCGATGAGCACCTGTTGGAGATGCTCTAGGGGGAATTCCTGCTGCAGGCAGGGGGTTGGACTAGATGACCTACTAGGTCCCTTCCAACTCTATGATTCTATGAAATTTTAGACTATAATTCAATACCAGCGCCAAGATTTTGATGGAAGTTTAATGATTTCAGAAAATGAAAATTAAGACATGGTACTTCTCGGAACATCAAACATGGCATTTTAGACCATCTGATAAAGTTTTATGACTCTTTGGGAGCAACAAAAAGAACAATGATTCTTTAGCAAATACAAACTGGATGTTCACCAAATACCACAATTATTTCATGAATTGCAACAAATGAGCTCCAGAAATGAAAGGTCCAATCTTACCCCATTTCTCAGAGCTAATGCAGCCACAAGACAAAGGAACAAATATTCCTTTCGCTTGAGAAGACCTCCATGAACATATCTATTCCCACAGGATGCCGTGCATATTCAATTTCCAACTGGAAAGTTAGATAGGATTGAACTTTCTCTTTATTCAAGTTTTAACAAAGCTCACATTTTCAAATGTTCTATTTTTTAAAAAATTGCCAAAAACTATTTTACTGAAAGAGAGGGAAAACCCATTAATATCCTGCAAACTATAAAACAAATAATTCATTTTGCAACTCAACTTACTTTGGAACTTGCTTGACATAAACAACAATTTAAAAAATTATAAAGGAATTTCACCTCAAAAGTTTTAGATCAAAGTTACTGAGAGCATTCTTCTAAGGGCCTTCCCAGCTGGTTAATGTGAAGTACTGATACCCAATTTGGGTATTATTTCCCCATGAAATTAATAGCTCCAAAAGAAATTTGGGAGCTACAAATTAATCTGCAATATTTTGACAAAGCAACAATAGCAAGATGCTTATTGGATGTCCACCCACCAAGTTGTATGGATTACTAAACAAATATCTACAGCTCTTTAACAGAACAGAATGCAAGTTCCCTTACACAATGGATGATGTTTATCATAAAATGTTCCAAAGCAACTGTGGAGAGGGCGTAAGCAACTGGAACAAATTTCCTACCTCCCCCATCTCCATATGGATGAAGAAAGAATGAGGCATTATGCTTTGTGGAAATTCTGCTGCGAGGAGTCCCATTATTCTCCAGACCAAACAACCAATTGGTGTATTGCAGTCAGCTTGAGAGCAAGAATAATGGTCATGCTGGACTCCAGAAGATAATTATCAGAAGAGACAAGATAATTAATTATATCCTAGGTAAGAGACAGACAGAGCCAACCTATCTGCCAAGTGAAGCAGACAGGCAGCCGACTGGCAGGGAATGACCATCTCCATCTGTCTGTCTCAATGGCTTCTCATCCATCTCTAATGCTTAACCCACCATTTTCCTTTCTTCCATACTTATGTTCCCCTCTTCTTTTTCCAATCCAGAGAGTGGAAGACCAGAACGTCACCAACTATGAAGAGGCAATATTTGGCGCACAGTTTCAAATGCCAGGAAATAGAGTTCAAACTCTCCAATATACCTTTAATACTTTTTTAAAGTATACATGGATGCATACTTTAAATCTGTATGCACACAAACTCAGAACTCATAGCAGGCCTCCGTCAGTCTTGAGAGACTATGGTATCGTGCTCGGCGCTGCATACGCTGCATGTGAAGCACAAAAGCCTGGGTTAGATTGTTATGGAGGATAGGCTGTTACCCAAGCAGTAAATCCCCCCTCTCCATGCCTCTGAAATAGTCCAATGGAAAGGCAGAGCGATATGACTGGATCCAGCTGGTGTCGCAGAGCTGGGCTAAGGACAGGAGCTCACCCTGTCTTGTGGGACCGACCTGGGTCTCGAACCCTGGCCTGCTGGTTAACAGGCACACTGTCTTAACCACTTGCACCACCCACAGCCCAGAACTCATAACTGACTCACAAATCAATTGACTCATAAATTTTTCCTTACTATGCATTTTGGTTGAAAATTACAGCCTTAGATGTATAATCATAAATGTTGAAATAGGCAAGATTACTGCCTTTTCATGTTTTTGAAGCAAATGTAAAAACAATTAATAAACTAATGCAACAAACAAAAACCGGAGAGTGAATTTTGCAAGATGATAGGAGAGGAACATTTTTATTGTCATAGTGCTTTTTATAATTATTAGGGAGGGAAATATTGTTTTATTTTATTGTTTTAACAAATGTCTTTTAGCTTGTTTTTAATTGTTCTTAGTCTTTTTATTCATTCTAATTGTATTTTAATTATGTTTTAACCTGTATTTACTAGCGATTTTAATGGTGTTTTATTCTTCTCCACTGTTAGCCCCCTCTTGTAGGGGCTCCCTCTTGTAGGGGAGGAAAGGCGGGGTATAAATTAGGCAAACAAACAAACAAACAAACAAACAAACAAATAAATAAATAAATACAACACCTAGACTTCAATGGGTCTGTTAATCCCTAGGGGTTAAGAATACTAAGGGTATAATATTAATCTCCAGTTTGGCAGGCCTAAGCCCCATTGTGTGTCCTATGCTGATCTGGGAGTGTCACCAAAGTGCCATAAGACATTTCTGCACCACTCCTGGAAGGAGGTTAGGCCAGAAAACAGACATGCACTTACCTCCTAACATCATCACAGGTACGGGAAGATTGGTAAGTTTTGCTAGCCTAGGTTCAGACTGGACCCTAAATGGTGTCCTGAGATTCTGGTTAACAAGTGGATTCTATGCATTTCCCAATCCCAACACATCCTTTTTTCCTCGTGACAACTAGGGATAAAGATCTATAATCTCATCTTTCTGCACAATGAACTACTGAAACTCTGGCAGAGTTCTTTTATGGATTTGTTGATTCTTATGTGCAAGTTGAGACAGGCAAAAGAAAACAAGGAACTGGATTGTATAATAATCCTGCATTGCTATTCAAATAAGAAAAGGTCCCTTTTCTTGTTTCTTTGCTCAGTGGTTGGCCAGAAAGGATGATAATCTAGAGAAGAATGACAACTACTTAACCTAGGTTTGCAGTTACCAACTTGCCCGATGACCTGTTCCGAACACTTAGGCACCAGGCAAAATGCACCCACCACACCCATTTTTGTTAACTGCATATGGTTTTCTTTCATCTCTTCTATTTTAGAAAGCTCTTTAGAGCTAGACTGTAATCCTAAAGACACTTTCCAGGATAAGGTCCACTGAACTAAATGGTTCTTACTTTTGAGTAGACATGGATAGGATTTTGCTCTTGGAAGGAGCACAAAGACAGCCAGATATGCTGACTTGTTAGTAGTGCCATCATGGGAACTTGAACCATGGACATTGCATTTAGCACTCTTTTTTTCTAGTGTCAGAGCTTGACCTGAAGCTAAAAGAACACATTCCTTATGTTTGGATAATTATGTTAGATCAGGATAGACACCTTTTCCCATTAGAGCCACATAGCTCAAAGAAGCAGGACCCAGACTGAGAAAGCAAAGATTATTCCGGCTCCTAAAGAAATATAACTGAAATCCCCCAGATATGGTCTCTCCTGGGCTGGACGTACCAAAATGATCAGACCCTAACTTGCAAGGAACCTAACTTTTCACTACCTTTCCAAAGCTACAGGTAAGCCATCAGGCAAGATGCAGCTTAGAGGCACCAGAGTGCTTGACTTCAGGCTCAGAGGTTGCCTGAAGTCAGTGAGGTGGTGCTTAGCAGAGGTAGTAAGGAGACATGCTTGCACGCTCACAGTCCTCTGCAGGCCTGCACTGAACCAATTGCTCCCAAATAAGCCCTGTGCCTCAGGGACCACTATGGTCCTTTTGTATATAATGCATTTTATATAAAAATGTGTTCAGATACATTTGGTCTAGTAACTCAAACAAACTTTTAAAGCACATATTCTGATTGCTTTTCATTCTACCATATAGTTATAAAGTCTATAATAAATTTTATTTATGTCTGAGATTCTACGAATCTTGACTGAGAACCTGGGATCCTGCAAAAAATGTTTCAAACTGGGACCCGCAACTCATAAGGATAGCCCTACCTAAAGGTCTGAATGATCTAGTTGTGGGTTCAGTTTGTGACACTACTTCATTGTAGTATCCTTCAGTTATAAAGCTGGGAGACATGCTCTTTATGGTTGTAAAACTGCATTCTAAAGTTATGAAAGGAAAAAAAGTAGAGAATGGGAACACAGGAGAGCATTGCAAGGAAAATCAGAAACTAGCGGAATAGTAGATAAGTGGACTATCCCACAAGAAATAATTTTCAATACAAACTGAACCAATGTAGAATGGTAAGAGAATTAGGGCTCAATTCCTTGGGCATCGATAGAGAGGGCATACTTCTTTGGTCTCCAAGAATAGACTGAGCACTCTAATGCAGTGTTCTGGGGTCCACTACTTATGTAAAAATCATTTTGACTCAATAAATTCCATAATCATCATAATACTTAATAGTCCCTATGTTTCTAACAATTTATTTTTAAAAATCCTAATTTGGCTGCCTAATATGAAAGCAAACTGTTTGCTTTTGTCAAGAAGTATGCATTTCCCTATATCAGTACGATACTACTGGCAATCAACAGTGGGACATAACAATTTTATCTTATAAAAGTGAAAAATTATTCTGAAATCTTGACGTGTTATTCTCTTTTTAACTTTTGTGTGGTCCTATTAGATAACCATAGCGCTCAGGTCAAATGAATTACAGTATAGTAGGCCCATTTATGCCAGCCTCTGCCCCAGCACAAGACCCATGCTGGCCTGGGAACGTCACAAAAGTGCACTTCTTTGAGTTCCACAGAATGCTTATAAGGATAAAAAGACTGCAATCCAAATGCCTACTTAGACTAGCCTAAGCCCCAGCCCAAGACAAATCCTGGCCTGGTAATGTCACAAAAGTGCACTTCTACACCACCCCTGGGCGAGTATTAGGTCTGTACACAGACATGTGCTTGCCTCCCTACATCACCATGGGAAGGGGAAAACCGATGAGTTGTGCCAATCTAGGTTGTGTCAATCTAGACTGCACCCAAAGTCATATCTGAATTTATTGCAAAACCACAAGTATCTTTTTTTCCCTAAACTAGTCCTCAAAAGGGCCTCCGGACCTTTGTGGTCTGATCTTTCCCTCACCCTTTAGCGAGCCATCAAAAATCAGGTTGTGATCCAACAAAGGGATAACCTATCAGTTTGAGACCACTGTGCTAGAAGATTTTTATTCTTCACTTCCAAAAGTTCTGCCAAATCTATTCTTCAAGTTTCAGCAATACAATTAAGCAAAAGTAATGTGTCCAATTGAAAAATCAGTCTTGTTCAAATGTTATTTTCAGCAGCTTCTTCCTTTACTGATTACCGTAATACTAACAGATTTTTTTCAGTGAGTGAAACAGACTGAAAGACCAATGTTCTCATTTCATATATATATATATATATATATGAATCCTATACACACACACACACACACACACACACACACTCCCACTCATTCCATGGTTTTCTTTAACTGTATTTTAGCCTATGGCTACATCTGTACTAATTATGGTTAAGGTTGACCAGGACTATCGCGAAACCATAATTTGAAATGGATTTACAAATCATGTTTTCAGACAGTTTGTTAGCATCAGTCATAGTTGCTGCCAGGGATCTTTTTAAGGGGGTACACACCCATACAGAGTACCGGCACCTCTGTGGCCCCCAAGTGGACATTCCTACAAATAACATCTTCATGGTGAGAACCCCCACCTTTATTTCTAGAAAAAGTACTTTTTGCTGCTCATGTATCATAACCAGACGAGGTTAAAGCAAATTGTGGAAATTCACATGCCAGAAGGAAATGTTACACGGTCAGTACTTTTTTCTGTTTACTCCACTTAATGTGTAAAGAGACATGCATTTAAACATATGCCCTTGGGGATAGGTGCCTTCCTGGACAACAAAGGGGCAAGTCAGAAATGGGGTTATTTTTCAAACTGATGGGTAGAAGACACATCCACAGGCCAGGAAGGCCACTCTTCTCATTGAACCATGTAATCATCCCTCCTTTAATTTAAACAGTGAAGCATAACACTCCAGATCTGAACAGAGACTGGTTTGCTCCTTAAACATAAATGGAATTTTCTTGCCTCTAAAAAGTAAACAAAGCTTTCCCATTTCAAATTGGATGATAAGTCACCCCCTTGGACTCCTGAATCCAAGAAAATCCTTTTATAAAGCAAAACTTTCACACTTCTAGTGATCATCACTGACCCATGGTTGAACTTCTATCTAGAAAAGATTTACTTGCCCTTTCCTTGTTATTGTACCCTCAACTGTGTGGAAAACCAGCAAGATCCAAAAGAGTCATTCCACATATATATCCTATAGGATTCTATGGGGCAAAAATCTCTTAAAAACTGTGGCTTCAGAGTTTCATGTTGCTCATTTCATTGGCCATATTCTTGTCTACTCTCATGCTTGCTGTCCTGTTAAGACTATTAATCTGTTGGTGCTGGATTGTCACTCCCATTCATCAACCTCCATCAGAAAGCCTCCATCAGAAAACCATCATGTCAGGCACCATCAAGGATGTTAAAATACTGTACCACCACCCCCTTTCTGTTCTGCTTTCCCCGCACCCCAAGTACTACCAAAGTTGCTGAAACAGCATGGTCCAGTCATATAAATCTTTTTTTGGTCACTTTTCTCTGCTTTTCCAAGAAATGCAACTCTGCCTTGCTCTGAACCTCTTAAGACTACTGCCTCGAGTGTGGACTTGCTTCATAGCCCACTTTAAGTCTTTGAGGCACATCTCTTTGTTCAAGGAGTGTTGCCAGGTTAGACTCTTATTGCCACGACATCTCAAAGTCAATGTTTGCCGAAACTTAACAGGTAAGCTTGGTCCATGGGTGCAACTTCGCACTCTCTTTCTGTATTGTCTCACATGAAGTTCTGTTCACTGCATACTGTACTTCAGTGGTCTTCAAAGTGGGGGTCGTGACTCCAGGGGGTCCCAAATGTTGAGGGGCTGCCATCTTGGTCCCCCTCCCTACAACCCCAGTGATTCCCCAAGGTTGCTAAATGCGCAACCTCAGGGAGTGCTGCAGCCTTAAGGCTGCTCAGGTGCCATCCCAGGCAGCCCAAAAGATCCCCCCACCTTCCTGCTGGAGCGCTTGAAGGCACTCCTTCAAGTAGCTCCAGGGGTGCGTGGCGAAAAGGAGCCCCAGCAGAGCAGGATGAAGGTTGGCTGGGACTGGAGGCTGGGATGGAGACAAGGACTATGCCTTCCTGCTTGGGAAGGGGGGAAGAAGGAAGGGCATCAAAAATGGAGCACCACAGAGCAACTGAGGTCTTGGTGCTCCATTTTGAATGCCCTACCCCCTCCCCAAGCAGGAAGACACAGTCTTTGCTCCGGTGGGGCTCCTTTTAGCCACACGGAGCGACTTGCAGGAGTGCCTTCCAACAATCCAGCAGTAAGGTGGGGGCATGTGTGTATGTGAGTGAGTGAGAGAGCGAGTGTGTATGTGAGTGAGTGAGAGAGCGAGTGAGTGCATGCATGCTGTATGTGTGTGAGTGAGTGCATGGTGGATGTTTGTGTGTGAGTGCATAGTGCATATGTGTGTTTATGTGTGTGAGTGCATGGTGTGTGTGTTGGGGTAAGTGAATGAGTGCATGGGATGAAAAGTGTGTGCTGTGTGTATATGAGAGTGCATGTAGGAATTGAGGATGGTGGGGTAAGAGAGGGCTGGAGATTGAGGACAGTGGGAGAGGGAGAAAGCCTGGGGTCTTAGGAGAGCAGGGTAACCATATGTCCTGTTTTTCCAGGACATGTCCTCTTTTTAAGTATTATGTACTGGATTGGGGACAGCACGTCTGACAGGTGGGTCCCAGACGGATTCAAAAGTCTGAAAGGGGGTCCTGGGCCAAAATGGCTGAAGACCACTGCTGTACATAGTTACTCTTTCTGTTACTCCTTTCCAAGAGTAATATGTGGTGAAGCAACTTTTCTTCCCAATTTCCTCTCTCGTCCTTTCTCTGTCCCGTGGTCCTCTAAAAAACCCAGTGAAGCTCACAACATCCTTTCTCTTCTACTTTTTTTCCCTCCGATCTATGTATTCCTTCTTTTCCATTTTTCCTCCTTCCAGCTACTTTTTGCAGGACTCCATTGTTTTCATAACTAATAGCAGTACAATCCCTGTCTAAAGTAAGTGTGTGAGCCAACTCAGCCCCAGTTTGAACCCCCCTTTTTTAGAACCATCATAAACTTATGCACACCTTCACCTTTGTCTCAGTTTTCCTTTCATTGCTGAATTACACAATGACACCACTGGCCTTTACACTGGGTCCTTACGCATGACAGATTTCCTCCATGTATACATGTTACATGTATTTTTAAAAGCATTGCCAGTAGCAGAAAGGAAGATGAAGACAGCAGACCCATGGAATGTTCATAATCCCCAAATCATAAGTTCAGCAACATTCTGCCTGCCTTGAACCTAGGAGATAGGAAAAAACTATACTTCTCATTCTAGTCCATTTGTTTTTAAATTGTAACTAAGATATGGTAACTAAATTTAAAATTAAAGTAAATTCTAACCTGGTGAATTTTGAATATAGGGTTCACAATACACTCCGAATTTTCCATACTAGCTTTTCATTCATCATTTGCCTCGGAACACTTGTAGCTAGCAAAGATAGTTTCATTTTTTCCCCTCACATTAACTTACATTACACTTGATCTTAGCCAAAAGGCCGAGAAGCGATGTTCATTACATTATCCCATAGGTATGTAAGGGTGGATGGGACAACACTCAGGTGTGCATGTGTTCTCAAATATACTTTATTATAGGGCAGTAAATACAGCCTGTAAACACAGCAGTACTAGATATCTTTTCAGTGCCCTTTTTACACATTCTGGCCTGACCATCCATGACCTAGATTGTGTAAAAAGATTTACAAGACAAAGGAAGCTTTGTCACTAAAATCTCTAAAAAGAAATAGGAGGCCTTTCAGAACACTTTTGACAAATACTGTATACAGAATATTGAATTTTATCTCAGTGTGCATGTTGCAGAGGGCAAAATATGGCAATAAAACCTGTTGAAAAGGAAGGAATGAATACCAATTTTTCATTTATTGATATCTGCTTTGCAAAAACTATAATTGCAAAAACCACTGAATAGAATCCATAGGACTATTGCCATTTTAAGAAAATTCATATTTTTCTAAAAGTAAATGAATAATGAAACACAAAACTATATCACAGATGCCTTGAAGTTTCTGAGTATTACTCTTATCTACTTTCACTACTCTCCACATTTCGCCATGTAGCCTTGCCTTCACTCCTAACACATGAACAGTGTTCTCAAAACATTAGGACACCTGGGTCTAGTATTCACTAGAATCCAAGAAGGAAATATTGTGGTATGCTGCTTAACATCTGCCTTCTATTACTATTTCACAGATAGTGGCAATAATAAGCATTATTTAATTATAAGCAAAATGTGTACTATGCGTAGATAAATATAATTAAAACCACAAAGTTCAATAGTTTCCATAGAAGCATTAATTTACCCCTAAGAAAATCATCACTTGACTGAATATTAATCAATTTTTGCCCAACCCACAGGTGTACACATTGGATCCCTGTTGAGTTTATGCAACCTTGGGCAGAAATGTGTTTTTAACAGTACATATTATATACAGGAGGTGAAAGCCAGTTCTTTCAGCAAAGCCACCTCTGCTAACTGGGCAAGAGACACTCTTTCAAGTGGGTGCTCCTCTTTTATTTAGCAGTGGAAGAGTAACTGGCTCTACACACCCCAGCAATGTCTGTTCTAGTGGCTTCTGCTGGTGTTCTTTTTGCATTTTAGATTGTGAACCCTTTTGGGACAGGCACCCATTAGATATTAAGTAGCTATTAATTTTTTTCATTTTCTTGTAAACCGCTTTGTGAACTTTTCAGTTGAAAAGTGGTATATAAATACTATAGATAGATAGATTTTCAAGTCAATATTACAATTCTTCTAATACAACTCATTTTCTCCTATCAACTATTTCTTTCCAAATTCACTTAAGTTACGGATTTCCACTGTTGTGAACACGTGTTCCAAAACAACAATTCAGATTTAATTCATATTATAGCAAAACATCAGGACATACTTTTGAAATTTTTAAAAGTAAGGCATTTAATATGCTTTCACTTTTATCACTCACATAGAGCACAATCCTAACCTTGTCTACTCAGAAGTAAGTCCTGTTGTGTTCAATGAGTTTTACTCCCAGAAAAGTGTCTTTAGATTGCAGCCTCAGCAGAATGGCTAGATCCCAATATCACAGTAAATACACCAGACTGTCACAATATTTTCAAATCATAGGATTCTGTTCATAACTTTTAATAAACTCCACAAAGTATTTTTGAATGTCAGCCAGAAATAAACACCTGGCAAGAAACAAAGGAAGTATTAAGTGACACATATATCCTGAAGTTAGGAAACTTTTTTCTGAAAATGCAAATTTAGCAGATCTTGAACTTCCTTTATAAAATACTTCCTCAGATAAGAGATCCCAATACTTGCAACACTATAAAGTATGACTATGTTATGATGACATTTGAATTCAGATGCAGAAACTATATTCCTCTCCATCTGTATTTAAGGTAACCCACAAGCTAATTACAGCCTACAGAGTATTAAAAGCACATGAATTCCTAAACAAAGAAGCAGGAAGTATGTAATGTTTACCTGCCTTACAAGTTGTTCAGAAACTATACTTGGTAGAAACTGTATAAATTTTGAAAACATAATTAACACAGAAATACCAAGACAACCAAGTTAAAAATACACTTGATCTCAATGTTTTTACCTTTGTGTTCGACGGAGCCTGTTTCCACTTCTCAAATGAGGCAGTGTGAAGTTTGAGAGCACAGACCAGAAATTAGGATCCGACATATCCATACTGTTCACTTGACTGCTTGAATTGTTCTTACAAAATCTCAAAAGGAGAATAATCCGAGTTTGTCTTTCTTCCCAATAAAAATGTAAACATTAACTCCACTTTGAAGAGCAATTTTCAAGCATGGGAAAGCAGCTGGCACTTCTTCGGTATATACAACTTTTGTTTTCTCAAAGGTTCAAAAGAAAACACACACAACCTTCAGTCCTTTTTCCTCTTTGCCCTTTTTCTCTAGTGTGTACGGTGTTAAGCCCTAAACAGTAATTACAATAATTTTAGCCTCCTGTTCTGCTGAAAAATTCTGTCTCTGAACGTGTGATTCAGCCAAAGGTACTGTGTCATCTGTTTGGAAGATACCATTCAGATCCAGAAGAAAGGGGAGTTGTAATTGTTTCTTTTTATAGGTCTCTGGAGTGTCATCATTTTAACAAGTACTTCTGTTTAAGAAATCTTGTTAGATGAATATAAATATTTATTTTCCGTCTTTCTGGCGTAATAAGGAATAAAATGCAAAGACTACACAATTGTACCCCTGTGCAATTTTAGAATGAGTTCATCTTTCACAGACTTTTCCAGGACTTAAAATCTGTCATGTTTGACTTCATCTCCCTGATTCTTGTAAGGTTAGGCTTATTCTTACAAAGAAAGAAGAAAATAATTTCCTACTTCAGTCTTTCCATTACAGATGAACATTTCTTACACTACTTTAGGAGTCACTGATCTAATAGAAGAGTTCTCAGTAAGAGACTCATAGGAAAGCTTTAACATCTCTTACTCAAACCAGAGGCAGCAGCTGACAAATACGAATATTTTCCCCCATAGTCGCAAGCAATTAATCCTGTGACCATTACTCAAATTGAAAACAGAAATGCCTTGCACTATCACTCATTCCCCTATAAGTGTAATTTATGTGTGAAGCTGGTTAACTTACAGGCAGCTTATGAAGGGAACATGCTACTAAATTCTGCCCATGCCTAATCTTTGAACTCGGTGTGCTGAAACTTTATCCTACTGGAAAATTACACCAGCGAAAGCTGCATTCAAATCTCTTTAAATTTGTAATTCTAACACGCAGATCTGATCCTACTCGCTTGCCGAGGCTGTAATTGTACTGAGCAAAGTTGAGACACAGATCCTGTGGGTAGAATACAAAGACTGGGCATGGATGGGAGGGTGTGCAACAGTTTACCACACCTCTTACAAATAGAACTCTTCAGCCATTCCAGCATTGAAAAAGGCACCACCACCTAGAATTCAGGGTGGGGCAAAAGAGACAACTTAATGACTATATACCTTGTATTTTCTTTCACCTCCAAGCACCTTGATACTTTGCCCACTCACCAGTCCTAAAACAAATATATCTTCTTCAGGCTTCCCCCTCTTATATTGCAGCAAGCACATTTGGATTACCGAATATTGCGGGTCTTACACACCCCAGCAATGTCTGTTCTAGTGGCTTATGCTGGTATTCTTTTCACATTTAAGATTGTGAGCCCTTTTGGGACAGGGACCCATGAGCTATTAATTAGCTATTATTTTTTCATTTTCTTTGTAAACCGCTTTGTGAACTTTGAAAAGCGGTATATAAATACTGTAGATAGATGTCTCAGTCTTGCCACTGGTTCTTTCAATCTGTTAATAAGAATCAAAATGTTTTTGTCCTCTATTACTTTTCATGAAACATTTCTTTAAGTAGTTTACATAGCAAAGGAATGAGAAAAATGTTTGCCTCTTCCAAAAAAGGCTCACAATCTATTATATGCTAGTTTGGTTTGATGGCCAGATTAGGTGCAACATAACAGACCAATTGAACAGAATCATCTGTCTGTCTTCCTGTAAGAGGAGCAGGGAAGCAAACCTGAGCAAGGCCAGAGAAGTGTTTGAACCCTTATTCTTTGGGCCAAAATATTGATTCGAACTGGATACACCCTGAGGCTCCTCTCAATCTCTCCTTTCAACCTCAACCTCCTTTTATAAACATTGTAGAATATCTTTTTCTTTTATCTCCCAAGTCACCTCTAGTTGGGAAAGGCATATGTGCAAACTACTCAATTAATTGTATAGAAGACACATGTATGTGTGTGTCAGAAAAAAACTTTTCAATCTGCTTTCTGATTCTCTATCAGTAGGGAACAGAGATACTACAAAGGAATAGTCACAATAAGTAGTGGAGATTAGATAACCTCCCCCTTAACAAGCAGTAGGTGTGAAGATCAACAATTTTATTTTATATATTTGGATGTTTTTACCTTTTTTTAGGCCTACAGGGATAACACAAAGCAGCTTACAAGAAGTGTAGAATTACAATGTACATAAAAACATGGTATATCACATGTAATTTTAAACAAGTATAAAATTCCCATGCTCTATTACTCATTAAAATGACAAGTCTTCTAAGTGAGGATGAAAACAAAACCAATAATTGGTAACTAGCAGACAGGAGGTGAAAAATTATAACTTGTGGTGAGTTGAGAAAAAACTTGACAATAAAACTAACTAAAAGCTAACTGAAATAAATGTGTCTCAAGTACCAGATGTCAAAGAGTACACCACATCATCAGGGAGGGAATTCCAGAACCTGGTGCCACCACTGAGAAAATGGAATTCTTACTATGAATCTCCTATTCTATGAGGAAGGAGGGATTACATTCATCACTGCATGGGTTGCCCTGCCCCTATCAGCGGGCAGGCCAGACCACTCCTTTGGGGAGGGCACCCCCTAGTTCCAGTCCATATCAATGAGCCAGAACATGGGAGTCCTCCCAAATAAGCTGAAACACATGCTAACAACAACTCATGGAAGGAGTGTTAGACAGAACTGAGTTACGGCAAAAGAGGAAAAAGGGGAAACAATCCAAGGAGGATCCTCTAGAGCAGTGATACTCGAGCATTTCTGCTCAGGATCCCCTTCTGAGAATGACAATCTGGGAACCCCCTCAAAGTGATGTCAGGGATACAAGTGACATTAAAAGTGCCCCGTGCCAGATCCCAAGATGGTTACGCTCAGCTTCTTGTGATTCCTCTGAAATGAAGTTGTGACCCCCTAAGGGGGTCCCAATCCCCTTGCTGAATACCACTACCCCAGAGCCATTACCATCACCGGCACCATAGAACCATATCACCAGCCACAGAGGCTGTGTCTGATCCAATGCTGATGGGCTGCATTGGAAATCTCAGGGTGTAATTGCCACTCCATCTGACTGAGTTGTTGTCTGCTCAAACAGCCAGTTGTAATGTTTGAAACTCCTGTCAGATGTAGGATCTCCATGTTTGTGTTCTGAATCCTCTTTTCTTTAAGAAAAAAGTGGAGCAACTTCAAATCTAGCATGGCTGTCATGTCCCCGTCCCTCTTGGGAATGAGTAAAAAAAAACACCAAGTACACTTCCTTGCCCCTCTGTTTGAGTGGCACTATTTCTATGACGTGGATATTCAAGAGATGGCAGCTGGCAGCTATCTTCTGGGCATGCTATCCAATGAATACTCCCTGGTATCAGAGGCATCAGAGGCAACCCCATCCCACTGACTGGAACAGGATAAGAGATTGGCTCCCACTGAAAAAGAGCTGTGGAAGTCCCTGGTGTCATGTTTGACACTGATCCTTCACTTGTTCCTGTGGAGATCTAAGAGGATTGGCCCTTCCCCAAGGCAGGACTCTGCTCTTGTTCCACCTGTTGGACAGCTTCTCTAGATCCAAAGCTGGCTCCAGAGGGACGCAGACCGAAAAGCTTATGGCTCTCTTCAAAAAACAACAACACAGTCAATCAGATTCAGCCACAGGTTCTGCCAGGTGTTGCAGCCTTTGGCCATTACGGATGCCACTGGAGTAGCCAATATGAGACCTCAAAAGCATGTTTTAGGGTTATATCTACAAGCTTACCCAATGTACCCTAAACTATGGCTAAACTATGCCTCAAAGAGCTCTGAGGAGGGAAAAGGAGGCTAACTAAAAAGACCCCTGCTAATTGGGCAAGAGGCACTCTTTCAAGTTCCTCCTTTATTTAGCAGGGTCCTCCACACCCCAGCAATGTCTTTTTAAGTGGCCAGTGTGACCATATGCCTGGAAATGCCGGGACTCATCCGGAATTTGGCCACTGGACCGGACTGTCCGGTCCAATGGCACCCTTGTCTGGCATTCTGGGGTCACTTGAGGGCACTGCGAGCTCTCTAGGTTGAGTAGCGGTTAGACACAATTAACCGCTACTGAGATATTGAAAGAAAAAGACTGTGCATGCGCTCGCAGCTAATTACTGGCCAGCGGAGGTCCTAGAGTCTCTGTATAGGCGGAGACCTCAATTAACCTCTTCCGGCACTTCCACTATGCGCGTGCTGGCAGAGGTCGTTTGAGTTCTCCTCTAGACTCTCTAGGACAGGGGTCCTCAAACTTTTTAAACGGGGCTGGTTCACTGTCCCTCAGACACTGTCGGGGGCTGGACTGAACTCCATTGACTAGTGATGCTTATTTCCAAATAGACACACTCAGTTGGGCTCTATGCAATCCTATCCATATAAGTCCCATTGACTAGAGATGCTTACTTCCAAGTAGACCAGCCCAGGCCTGGGCTCCAAGGCTGCCATCCTACCCATGCTTACCTAGAAGTAAGCCTCAGTGAGCCTTACTTCTGAGTAGACCAACCTCAGACTCTTAAGTCTTAGCTCTAAGCAGGCTCTAAGTCTGCTAACTAGCCCATGCTTATCTGAGTGTATGCCACATTGACCTCAGCTAACCTTACTTCCGAGTAGACCAGCCTAGGCTTGGGCTCCAAGGCTCCAAGCCTTACTCCTGAGTAGACCAGCCTCAGACTGGGCTCTAAGTCTACTAACTAGCCCATGCTTACCTGAGTGTAAGCCACACTGACCTCAGCAAACCTTACTTCCGAGTAGACCAGAGGTAAGCCTCTGTGAGCTTTACTCCTGAGTAGACCAGTCTAGGACTGGGCTGTAAGCAACCAAGGCTTCTGCTGCTGGGAGGAGTGAGAGGTGGACGCCCACGAAACTTCCAGGAGTTTGCCCAGAGTGTGGCTCCCTTGCAAGGGAGTGCTGGGGGGGGGGGGGAAGCGGAGCTACTCACTAGTCTGTGGGGGGCATGTTGAGTGGGATGGCCACCTCCACCTCCTCGTACTCAGGCCCTTCCAGCGAGTCTCACTTGTCCACCGTGCTCAGCCCTGTGGCGGGAAGTGGCGGCTGCAGGGGCAGCAGCAGCGGAGGGAAGGCTGAAGGAGGAACCGCGGCGGTGCCGCCTCCTCCTCCTCCTCCGGTGTCCTCGGGTGGCCCCCTGAGCAGGAAGTCATCTGCGGCTGCTTCGTTTCCCCCCAACCCCCAGCGGGGGGTAGCGGGGGGTTCTGTAAATACCAGCGGGCTGGATTGAGGACCGTGGGGAGCCGTATCCAGCCCGCTGGCCATAGTTTGAGGACCCCTGCTCTAGGACATCCGCCAGCCAGTAATTAGCTGCGAGCGCATGCACAGTCTTTTTCTTTCAATATCTCAATAGTGGTTAGTCACGCCTAACTGCTACTGAGCCTAGAGAGCCTGCAGTGCCCCCAGTGCCCCAAGTCACTCTCCCACACCCCCCAGAAGGACTCCCCAGACAAAAATTTTAATGTAGAACAAAATGTAGGAAAATTTTGTCCTACATTGGTTTTTTTAATAAAGTGACCAGGTCAGGAATTTGGAATTTTGAGTCTTGTCACCCTGCAAGTGGCTTCTACTGGTGTTCTTTTTGCATTTTAGATTGTGAGCCCTTTTTGGTACAAGGACTCATTAGCTATTAATTTTTTTCATTTTCATTGTAAACCGCTTTGTGAAATTTTTAGTTGAAAAGCTGTAAATAAATACTGTAGATAGACAGGCTGAGTCTACCAAAGGAACCCTGACTTTTTCATTACATTCTCAAAGGGCTTGGTGGACGGCTTGGATCCTAGGACACCCCACTCTCCCTGCAGCACCTGAGAGGAGGAGTCTGAAAAGGGAACCACATCACGTTAGAAGGCTCCAAAGAGGTGCGCTGTCTTCAACATCTTGCCCTGAGGTTCTAAGGAATCTTAGGCTGCTACCAGCTGCAAAGACTTAACTGACTAAAATTAAGCAGGGCAGAGATCAATGAGACAAAGATTATGAACACATTTTTGGACCATGTTCGTCACCTCCTCATCCTCCAAAATTTTTTCCTCCTTGTGCAGAGAGGGGGTTGAGAAAAAATGCCTGCGGTAAGGCTCGTCCCAATATGGCCTCGGCATATGACTTAGCCTTGGCTTTCTTGCCCTTCTTAGGCAGGGGTTCTGCTGATAGCTCAGACATAAAATCAGCAGAAATGTGGAAATGGGAGAATCATTCTGGGAACGATTGTTCTGGTTGACACATCTTGACAAAGAAGTCCTAATGCTACCAGGGGCATGGATGGCCTTAATGAGGTCAATCACTTTTAAGGAAAAAGGCCTCATCTACCACCTTTGACAACAAATTAGAAACTTGGGCTTGGCTTTGTTGCCTTGTCAGGCCCCTTCATTCACTTGTGTGATACAGGGGTGTCAAACTCATTCCATACAGAGGGCTCCCGTATGCCAGATTAAATGGCGAGGTGGGCTAGATTTGAACCCCGGCGCTTGTGTTTGACATCTGTGACTTAGAGGATTGAGAAGATCCTTGGGGAGGCCCCTCTCCTTCCCAGATGAGTCTCACATATCTGGTCATGATGAAGGATGGGGAGGACAAAACGGCTGCTGCCACTTGCAGCTGTTCTAAAATGGTAGCTGCAATTTAAGCAACCCCAGCTTCCCAAGGGAATGCACTAAACAGAATGAGGGACTGCGGAACTTCACTTCTGGCTTGGACCAGTGCCTCTGAGGGAGAGGCCCAGAGCCACCATCGCTTAAGGCAGCACCCTGGTTGAGATGTCCAAAGGAAGAGCCTGTCAATTTGCTGTAAGTGACTTGGCTTCCCTTCTCATCCTTCAAAGGCTCTCCATCCCCCCTTGTGAGAAGAGGGGGAGAGTAGACAATGAGATCAATGCAATGTTGGCCACTCCTGGACGAGAGCTGCAAGTGGCTTTGGCTCCTCAACCCCCTACAGAAAAGGCACTGCTGGTCCGAGCTGAGGGGAGAACAGCCAGAGAGTGAGAGCCACGAAGGGGAAGAACAGATGAAAGAAAAAGGAAAGCTAAAAGCAACAAGAAAAAGATAGAAAAAGAGAAGAGTGGAGAAAAGAGCTCCAGAAATGCAACCTGCTTCCAGAGAGACAGGACCTGACTGGGACTAGGGGGCACTTCTCCCCAAAGGAGAAGCACCCTCCCCAAATCCAGCCTGCCCCCTGATGGGGGAGGGCAACCCATGCAGTGCCGAGTGTCATCCCTCCTTCCGAGGGAAGCTCTTCTTCTATAGCTTTCAATTCATCAGTAAATCAAGGAGTTTCCCTCCTTAAGGGGATAACAGAGTCAACTCAGGAACTCTCTGATCATAGGCCTTAATCATTTCTTCCTCACAGAGGTCAACAAAGGTCCCAGATGAGTCACTAGCTCTTGCAGCTGGAAAATCTCCAAGAGCCCAAAGGAAGAGACCTTATTTTCCATATTTTAATACCACCCTTCCTTCAAGGACTTCAGGGTGGTGTACATTGTTCTTCACCTTTTGTCATCTCAAGTACCCTTTGATATAGGTTAAGCTGACTAGTCCAAGGTCACCCAGGAAGTTTCACAGCTGAGTGGGGATTTCAACCTGGAACATCCAAGTTGAAGTCCAACTCCAGAACCACTATACCATCCTGTTGCCATCAGTTCCTGGAGTTGGCCAAGATAATTCAATTCCCTGCTACAGTAGGGAAAACAGGTTATCCTAAGCCTAAAGCCTACCAAAAGGTTAACAGTACATGACAACAGAGTAATTCTAATCTCCTCCACAACCAGATCACCAATCAATTGCAAGTCTGCAAATACTAGCTCCAATATATATTACACCTTCTGCATTGGGGCAGTTATACACTAAGACAAGCCCATGGTTGTCATGGTGGTCATGAAATCCTACCTCCAGAACCACTAATGCCACTAATGCCCAGCCAGATCAAGGACAGAGATAAGCAGAAAGACAGACAGTACTGCACATGAAAGCTTGCAAGAGATCTTATTCTGATAGATCATGGGAAAACCCCTGCCCCCCCCCTCCAAACATGATTAAGTATAGTGATAACTTGTAAGACAAATAACTTGTAAGACAAATGTTTTGTAAGCCAAACTAAAATTTCTAAGGAATTCTGCCTTGTAAAACAAATAGTGCCTTGTAAAACCAACAGTTTTACAATGAAAATTCATTGTAAAACGAACGAATTGATGGATCTGAATGCTGGATGAGATTCACACACACCCCAAGTCTCTCATCCAATAAGTCACTGTATCAGAAACCAAGTCAGAATCTTAATTGAGAATCATAGCTCAAATTAGGCATCTCTTATAAACTGACTTGGCATTCATAAACAGCAACTCACTGCAAAAACCTCCATGCTTCCTCACCTTGAAAGGAAGGACCAGAAAGATGGACAATCCATCTATGACTGGCCTTCTTAATCCTGGAATGACTCACCTAACTATCATCACCATATCTTCCATGACCCATCGCCCTAGCCTCACCCACAACATTTTACACGAGGGTATAAAATACTCACTATCAGTGGGATAGCTAGTTCATTTGACACTCAGGGTCCAAAAGTTTTGGAAACCCCATATGAGAAAATTATTTAATTATTATCAGTATTAATTAATAAAAACAAAGTATTAATATTTTCATATTTTTATACCTCCCTTCCTCTAAAGCAGTGGTCTTCAAGCATTTTAGCTCAGGACACTCTTTCAAGCTTCAAAATTATCTGGACCCACATCAAACTTACAAAGATGTGAATGTGATGTCATCAACCTGGCAGTGATGTCATGACTAGAAGGGACATCATACCAAAAGTGACGACATATTGATGTCAAAGCTCCTACATGTCTACTCAGAAGTCCCATTGTGTTCAGTGTGACTTACTCCCAGGAAAGTATGGATTGCAGCCTGTGTCCAATCTACTGGGAAGTAAGTCCCCTTGTGCTCAATGGGGCTTACTCCCAAGAGAATGTAAACAGGATTGCAGTCTCAGAGCCTCTTCCTAGGCAGGTCTACTCATAACTAAGTCCCACTGTGTTCAATGAGACTTACCCCCAAATCCAAAGTAACTACAGGAACAAGTAAGAGACTTTACGTGCACCTGCAGTTACTGCACCACCTAGTGAAAACCTATGGGAAATTCATATTGGAATCCAGAGTAAGTTGTTCTTACACTGGAGCAAGTATTCTCCGTAGTTACTCTGGATTTTGCCCTTAGTCCCAGGACAGTGTGGCTCTGAATGCTAGTTGCCCCACATTCTGGAATCTCCCCACTCAGAATCCTCACATCTCAGCTCCATTTCCAGGGTGACCATGTACCATAACAAAACAAAAAAAGAGGACAGGCCCCCCAAAAATGTAGGACACCCAATAAGATGGAAGATGACTAAATTAAAGCTACTAACACTCATACACACTGTTTTCATATGCTTAAACACTGGATTACTTAATAAATTAAAAACTACTGTATTACAGTAGAAATAATTTATTGCACATTATTAATTCCAAGAATGGCATATACTTCCTGCTTATAAGGAAATGGGGAACACTGATTTTTCTTCAGCTGGTGGGGATTTGGAGGGGAGTGCAGCCTTTGGCTGCATCCACTCCCGAGGTCATACACACTGGCGACCATGGGGATTCTGGAGGGGGAACCATGGGGAGCAACCAAGCTGGTGGTGCCTGCCTCTTTGCAACCCCCGTGAAACAACATTGCAACCCTCTTCCACAGGGGTCTTGAAGACCACTGCCCAAAAGGCACATGGTGGTGTGCATATTTTCTGCCCTTCTTTTGTCCTCACAATCAATCTATGAGATAGGTGAGGCTGAGAGATAATAGTCATGGTATGATAGTGAATATTTTCCCCACAAGAAATGGATGAACATTAGCGTGCTGCCCTGCTATTGCTCCCATGCATATAGTACTCTGTGAGGTAATGTCCCTGCATCTGGAGCCCAGGTCTACCTGACAGGAAGAGGTGGATAAAGAGGGCAGTAGGAATTGCCCAATGCACAGGAGCCTTGAAGAGGTGGCTCCAAATAGCCTCAAAATGGGAGTCCAGGTCTACAGTCATTGCTGAATTTGCACATCGTATTGGTGATCTTGGTGGTAAAGTGGAAGAGAAGGAAATACAGGATCCTTCCCCCCAGGGAATTAAGTCTCATCCAATATGAAGGTGATATTACCACAAAGCTGTGGCACTTGGTGTTGGAGTTGGAAACTGGGACAACTCCAAGGATAAACTGTAGAACAAAAGACACTGTTGCCAAGATTTTCATTTGCAAGCAACTACTGTGTCTCCTACTCTGCTGAAGGAGTCTGCCAAATTGCCAGAGAACTTGGCTAGATGAAAAGCAGTTGGACTGATGCAATGTTGAGCACAACAGTCCCAAATCATGCATGCAAGTAGGCAGAAGGATTTCAGTGCCATGTTCCACTGCTTGTTTATGCAGTCCATGGCTGTTCTATTGTCTGTTAGAAGCTCCACTGTTTATCCTTCAAACACACTAGGAAAACCCTTAGTGCTATGAAGATGGCTTAAAGCTCAAAAACGTTTTTGGGAGCTTTCATCTGTTGTTTTGCCCAAGTTGATTTCAAAGGAGCAGTGGTGAGATTCCCATTCCCAGACATAGCTATTATTTTGAACAGTGAGTCAAGGCAGAAGGGCACACCTTCAAAGAGACTGTGTGGGAGAGTCCATAATTGCAGGGAATGCAAGACTTGGTTCGGAATGATCATCTGTTTGTGCTGGCAATATACCTGAAGTCTGAATACTGAGAGGAACATGTAGATGTGCAGATGAGATCACTACTGTGGTCAGTTATCATGTGATCTAAAACTTGCTGGATCTGACAGGCCACTTGAGATGGTGATCTTTCCTAAAATAAGACACGTGATCTGACCGCTTGATGTCAGGACATTATATTGCACAGAATCCAGCAAAACTCCTATAAACTGGATCTGCTGAGTCTGTTGCAGCTGAGATTTTATGATACTGATAAATAGATTCGGGAATGTAAATAGGTTTGGCATGACGTCTAGATGTTTTAGAAGTTGCTGCTTGGATTTTCCTCTAAACAATCACTTTTATTGTTAATATTACTAAATAGTAAAAATACTGTTACTAAAATGGGTTAAATTTTCACCAGTGTCTGAATACTAAAGAGCTTTTTAGGTTAAACAAAATTTTTGACACTAAACCTTTTTCTATCTTGCCTACTAGGCACAAAAATGACCTTTGTTCTTGAACATATTTTATGGAAATGCACAACAAAACAGAGTGTAGGACAAACTAGACTTCCTACAACTGGACAATCAAGTTTACCCACCCCTAAAGACAAACAATGGTGGACAAAACTCACGAGAAGATGTATTGTGAATAATTCTGTTTCACCCCAACAACAATGCTTTACCTCGCACTCCCTCTACAGTTACTGTCAACTTACTACTACTTATTTCTAAGACCTATTCCTAGAATATACAACACCTTAGTCAGACATAATACATAGTAGAAAACATTCATTTTAGGTTATAACACAATTTGGGTCCAATCTCTTAGGATTACAAACTCTAATTATATATCAGTGGAACCATTACAATTCATCCATTACAACAAAAAAGTATTTTGACACCCTAAATACCAACAAAAATAAATTCAGCATACATTTTTGTGGACTTCAGTCCATAAAATGCATTGAGTTTGTTAATGTATGCATATATGCGAAAAGGGAAAAAAATCCTGAAAATGGCAGAATAAATGCAAGAGGAAATGAAACAAGGCTGATTTTGTAACAAGATTAAAAATACACAAGGTGAGCAGAGATCACTCTTGGTGATAATTACCTCAGCACTTCCAGGAGATTAACCCTCTACTGTGTTTAACAAGACCTTGCCTCAGATAAACCCCCTCTTCTTATAGTGTTGTTACATTATAAATACTAATTCAGATTTTTTTCCTTAGTCTAATCTTATTTTCTGCAGTTTTAGCATCTTTTATTGGACCAGAAGCGTTTCAGTTATTTTTCTATTTTGAAATACTGTACCTGCATAAAAACAACTCTTCTGGAAGACATTTCATACTTACACACTATCCTGCTTCTCCAAAAGCTTAATATTCTGTTATTCTGTTATGGTGATTCTGAACAAAACCACTGTTGGGCAGTGTAATTCTCCCTACAGTTTTGAGTACCACTGCATACATAAACATCATGCTTCTTTTTCTAATCACTGTTACCTACAGGAGTACTTTATTGCCTTTTTTATATTTTCAACATCCTTACACCATAGAGAATAAGCAAAAACACAATGAGCAATGAAAGTAGATTGTGGTCCCACATATGGCATTATGGGGAGCCTTGCACATATGCCATTTCATTATCTTTTGTGGGCATGCTCATGGGGAACATTGGCATGCACAGAAGGGGTACTGGGTTCCCTTATTGGCCATTTGGGTTCCATTCCAAAACAGAAAATATATTTAAAGAACCACTTCCAGGTTTCTTGCTCCTCCATTGCTTCTAATGGAACAAAATTCATGAGAAGAAAATTGTGAATAATCCTGTGTCACGCAATAATAATGCTTAACTACTCCATAAAGAGGTTGTGCCTCAACATCTGCAGGGGGTAGGTTTTTGTAGTGTCCACTGATACATAAAAATTGCTTTTTTGGATACAAAAATAAATGAGCATCCCTTTACAATTGTGTAGAAACAGCTTTTCTTACTGTTGTAGAGAGGCAATCAGCAGCTAGAAATGCAAAGGACCCCCTGCATTTGCCTGGCTCAGCTGAAGAATGAAATTATTGCTGACACGACTGCCTCTCTATAATGGTGAAAAATGCAGTTTTTTAAGCCATGATTTTAAAGGGGTACATTTTTCCCCTTCATCAGGTTGCTTCTCATTTATAGTGGCTATTTGTGTTGAGTCAAATCCATGCAAGGCTGGGAGGGTCTTCTGTTTGGGGAGTTTGAACACACGTATACCATTGTATGCCTGTGTTTTGACCAGGCCAGGTGAGAAATTGTCTATTTGTTAAAGCTCAAAATATTTTGAATTTTCAGATTAGTGATGAGCAACCTGTATTTCTTTACAGCTAGCTGATAGTTCCAGAGTATCGTTTTAGTAGTGTAGTTTGTGAAATTTTAATTACCAAATACTCTTTCCTTAAGATTATTCCTAGGCTTCTAGGCCATAAGTGTTATAGCTCATTAATGTCAATCACTATTACATAGAACCAGTGCTTTTTTCTAGAAATAAAGGTGAGAGTACTTACCATGAAGATGTTATTTGTAATCATACAGATTTCTATCTGGGGGACCACAGAGGTGCCGGTACTCAGTACCAGTGAATACCCCCTCAAAAAGATCCCTGCATAGAATTATGCTATAGCATAATTATTCTTGGTGATCAGGAATTTTCAGTAACATACAAGACCAGAGCTGTAAAGTAGAAAGATCAAGATAGCTAGGTTAGATCAGCTCAGCTCCTAAAACTGTCATGGTAGAGCTGAAGTATTTTCTAAACTCTATAATCTGAAAATCTCTTCTTTCCCCTGTCCTAACATGTCATTGAAAACTCTGGATAGTGACATCAGAAACAAAATATATCAAGATTAACTTCCATGACCAACATATTTATACACAATCATCTCATGCATGTAATTAACTGTAGTAGTTAACTGTGGGAGAAATAGGAAAATTATATGCTTTAAAATACTTATGTGACCATTAAATGTGGCATCCAGTTAATAAATGGCTGATGAAACTGGATGCAATCCATACCCTTCCTGTAATTCGTTTCCCTATTGACACCAATGCCAAAAGCACGAAGTCATAACTTCTAAAATATATTTAAAATAATCAGTGGAGAGACAGAGTTCCATTGTTTGGGTACAATTATCAAGATGTCTCCATGCTCACTGCTTAAGCAGGGTACCCAGATGACTGGAAATGCCTGGAGGTCACCAGAAAAAGGCAGGGCTTACTGGACAACTGGAAAAAACCCTTTTTTCCAGGCACTTCCCCAGTCATAATTTTAGATTTCCCGCCTCTGTCTTCCCAGAGCAGGAAGACAGAGGTGGGACCAAGAGCAGGTCCCTTCCCTGCCTCGTGGCTGGCCAGCAGCCAACACCACCCTCACCACGCACAGCCGCCTGCCCACCAAGGCAGTGGGGAGGGCTCCAGAGATAGCTTCCAGAGGCCCCCCACAAGCTCCCACTGCTTCTGTGCACCCTTATCAGTCCCCACCGCCCCCTCACAAGCCCTGCTGCTCTTGGGCCCCCACCAGCCTCTGCCATGCTCTTGCTGCTTCTGTGCCCCTCACAAGCCCCCACCACCCCCTGCTGCTCCTGTTCCCACCTCACCAGCCCCCTCTGCCCTCTCACCAGCCCACATGCCGCTCCTGCCACTTCTGCCGCTGCCACCCATCCTGGTAAATGCCCCCCACATAGATCTCCATTTTCCCCCTCCATCACCCAACTATTTACCTTTCCCTTGCAACACCCAGAATCCCACTTATCCCCTTCTCCACCCAGATCCCCACCTTAATCTCTCCCCCACCCAACTACTTACCTTACATGTCTGGGTCAGAATCATGTATGTTATAGTTGCTTGCATGGGTTCTGTTGCTGCAAACTGCTTTGGGAGCATCTTGCCATGTCTAGGTCAAAATCATATATGTTAAAGTTGCCTGCATGGGTTTTGTTGCATGGGCTGGGGTCTCTGGGGCAAGATCATGTCTGCCTTGAGCCACGTCACATGTGCACTGTTGCAGGGGTGGGCCGGCCTGGCCCAACAACCGGTTCCCTGGAAGAAGGCAGGGCCAGGGGGCAGGGCCAGGGGGCAGGAGCGGGGCCAGCACACCACCCACCCCAGTGTGCTCTGGGTGCGGTGAGGGGCGGGACCCAACCCGGGCGCACTGCGCGTGCACCAAGATTGGCACAGGAGCAGTCGTGTCCTGAAGCTGGTTGAAGGACCAGCTTCAGGAGGTGACTGCGCCTGCGTCAACCTTGACGCAGCTGCAGTGATGGGCTCCCCCGGGTGGCGAACCGGTCCGCCCGGGTTTTTGGCCGCCCGTAGCTACCAGTACAGTAGCAGGTGGCCAAAATTAGGAAGCGGTTCGGGCGATCCAGCCCAAAACTGCCTGGGCCCATCACTGCATTGTTGGTAAAAACAGCTCTTACAAAGAGGTTTTCAATTTTAAAAGTGTTGAAATTAAGTACAGGAAAGCAATATGAGCATGTTTGCTTTATTTTAACATGTCCTACATTTGTCCTACATTTTGGGGGAGTGTCCTACTTTTTTAACGGGGTAGGAATTTTGGCTTGGATGACAGGAATTTTGGGGAACTTGGGAATTTTGGGTTTGGCATCTGGTCACCCTATGCTTAAGGAAGGAAAAACATTAATAGGTGTGATTCAAAATATATTGCTTCAGGACAGAATCATAGAATCATAGAATCATAGAGTTGGAAGGGACCTAGTAGGTCATCTAGTCCAACCCCCTGCCTGCAGCAGGAATTCCCCCTAAAGCATACCCGACAGGTGCTCGTCAAGCCTCTGCTTGAAGATCCCCAGTGAGGGAGAATCCACCACCTCCCTTGGCAATTTGTTCCACTGCCGAACTGCCCTCACCGTCAGGAATTTTTTCCGGATTTAGAATAAAGATGCTAACTTAAAGGAATCACCACTACCGAATATTTAATCATTTGTTTAAAATAATGCATGTAAGAAATTAAATTGCAGTAAGAAAACCTATTATCCAATAATTTATTTACATATATAGCCAAAAACAATAAAGTGAAAAGATACAATCCTTTCTATGTATATCTCAGTGGTGCTTCAAATAATTGACACACTAGCTGAAAACTAATTTCGGAATTGAGACCATGACAACTTGAAAAACTTTGGCCCAATAAGATCTCAATTCAGATTGATCCCACCTAAGACAGTTAAGGGAATTTCCCTCCCATGGGCAGATGACCTCAAAGGCACACAGATTCAGACACATGCAGTCTGGATCAGGACCATGGATAAAGAGCAACAGCCCTTGCATACATGTGCAGAATTTATAGGAAAGGCATCTAAATTGGTAACTGTAAATTCTATTTAGAGAAGAAAAACCAAATGTGCCAACATGCTATTTGATCATAGGAAGCCAAATTCTGTGGACTTAGTATATTTGACAGGCAGATAAATAATGTGTGAATTTTCCAACTAAAACATGCCTCTAAATTGGATAGCATGTTTATGCACAGTCCCTTTAGCAACTGTTTTCATTCTGTACAGACCTAGCAAGGCAGCAAAGCCATATCCCCTGAACACCACCTCCAACATAACATATACTAGAAACACAAATACTTGGACTCTTTGAGGTTACCATTTATATAGCAAACATTTCTCTTTCAGCTCTCACCTGCTCAAGGCCCTTGAAAAGGAGTGGTACAGCTGCTGCACAAAGATAAAACTTTAAAATAAACATTAATTCTCTCACACGTGTACAAAAGATTTATAAAACACAGCATACAAAGCAAAAAGAGGTTTACAAAGGCCAGTTCTATATGCTACATTTAATTATTTTCTAGTGACAGATTCATTTAACATTGTATGCCTCAGCTATTAAATCATGCCAGTTGCTAATACCTAAATTTTATTCCAAAGATAATGTTCCCCTGATAAATACATACTAGTTATCTGTCAGATATCAACCTCAAAGCTGAAAATTAGAGGGAACTTGAGCAAATTCAGGGCCACAATAAGAGATGTACAGGCCTCAATCCTGTACATTTAAGACAAAAAATATAAAAATAGACATTTCATACAGGCCTACAAACTGGGGAAACTAGGGCAGTAGTTCTCAAACTCTGAGGGAGCTTTAATCCCTCATGAAGGCTGCAATCCTAACCTCGTTAGACCGGCCTAAACTCCGGCCTAAGTCCTGTGCTGACCTGGGGGTGTCACTAAAGCACTGTAAGACACTTCTGCGCTACTGCTGGGGGGGTTAGGCCAGTGCACAATCATGCGACTGCCTCCCTACATCACCACAGGAACAGGAAGACTTGCCAAGGTTAGGATTGTACCTTAGGTCTTTTCAGGAAGGCTCTAGCGCAATGACATGATCCCTAGGATCACACCCCTGTGGTCTGTGTACTTGCAGCATTCCCCAAGGCTTGTAATGAGTAAAAGTTCCAGTCGCAATGAAACACAAAGCTGAACTTGAAGTGAAATTGTTGAAGGAAGCAGGGGACCTTTACATGAACTGGGGGGTCCTGACCATTTGAGTACCATTGCATTAAGGATATGGAATTTGTACACTGAGTCTATCAGCATAAATATTGTTGATTTTTTTAATAGTTATTTGCCTTTATAATTCCAGTTCTGAAAGGGGGATTTGCATGACAGTTGTTTTTTTTAAACACACAGTATTCACTGCCCACTTCTCTTTTCTTTCTTTCAGAAGCACTTTTTTAAATTGGAGTAATAGGGGGGAAAAAAGAATTGCTCTCTCTCTCTCTCTCTCTCTCTCTCTCTCTCACACACACACACACACACACACACACACTTACAGCAAGTTATTTACACCAGCTCTGTTCCCAGACAGGTCACGCACAAGCTGTTGCTCACGCCTGGCATGGCTGTTCAGACAGACCTTTTAATGTTTTTCAATACACACCCTGACCTGTGACTAGGAAAAGCAACTGCTGGCTTTGGGCAGGCATCACCAGCACTGTGGTCCCTGTGCATGTCCACCTGCTTGAATATTTATGTACATCTATGGAAAAAGGCTCCAAGAGCCTGGTTCACAGCCACTGGCAGAGAACAACTGAAAGACTGCATTGCAGAGTCTTACTTTCCCTAGTTCCAGTCTAAAGTCAAACTCATAACCGAATATTTAACTTTTTAATTCATTTTATGTCCCACTTTAGAAAAAAAATTAGCTATATATTACACATATAGTTTATCACCCAGTTAAGAAAGTCAGAAGAAATTATGATTTTCTGCTGGATCAAGAAGGGAAAAGCAACGAATTAGTCAATACACAAGCCATTTTCAAATACAAACCCCAGGTTATTTTTCTGCAGTTAACACTACTTATAAGATTCATCTTAAAATCATTCCCACTCAATGCACTTTATTTTGCTTTCATCCCTACTTTATCATTGCTGAGCTAGATAGGTGAAACTGCTTGTTTACAAGCAGCATAAATGGTGGAAAGATGGCTTAGTAGTAGTTACTGCATAACTACATTGACACATCTTTCCCCTTTAAGCTAGTGGTTTTCAAGATTTCTGCCCAGGGCCCCCTTTCTGAGAATGATAATCTGTCCGGGAACCCCTGGAAGTGATGTCAGGACCAGAAGTGAGAGAGCCACGCTTTGACAACCACTGCCCTAAGCGATTACCACTCTTAAAAGACTATTTGGGATGGGAGTACATACATTGTTCCTGTTTCCCTTTTCCTAGCTAGTTCATCATCTCCACCTCTCTTTCAATATCTAACATTGTTCTTTGGCATTTTTACCATGCCAGAGCACAAGGGGTTCTGTGACTGCATAAATACAACATATGAGCCGATATCACACAGAAGTAACACCAGCTGCACACAAGCAGTGTATAGTCTGTCAGAAGGAATTCATCTTTAAGAATTAATTTCACTAACAAGCTAAGTAGAGAGGCTGGAAAATGAAGTACCCTATTTACTCAAATATAATAATCTTTTTCAGTTGAATTTAGTCTCAAAAATCAAGATGCACATTAGATTTGAGTAAATACAGGTATTTTTATTTTAAGTATAGGTCAGTGTTTAGTTTACTATAACAGTTTACTATATTGTGATTAAAATGTAACATAAACCCATTGTATGAAGTACTGCAATTAGGTAGAAATCATAACATAAATCCATTGCCATTTTGTTATTATATAACACATTATTCTATGCAGTAAAATTAAATTTTGTACCTGCTTTACAGCTACGCATTACAATTGCCAGTAAACATTTTTAAAAATCTTAAGCCTTTAAAAATATGGATGCGCATTAGATTCGAGTAAATGCGGTGTTGTAACAGAGAGGTGGTTGTTTGGGAAAGGAAAGGAAACAGCAGTGATGGAAGGAAATGGATATTGTTTTGAGACTACATTGAATCAGCATTTTAATGGAGACTTGGCTGGTAAGCCCTATGTTTCTAGATCAGGACAAAACGTAGCTCTATTTCCTGCACAGTTGGCAACAATTAGTACACATTAATTAGAAGGATTGGCAATTTCATTTCAAGCTTCCTGAACTAACAGAATCATAGAAAATGAGGTCACATTTCAGAAGAAAGCAGAACTGTGTGCTTATCCCCTTAGATGTATAAAAGCCTGTTTTGAAAATATGTGCTTTTGAAAAATGAGTCACCCTCGTATTTACTAACAAACATAAAATGTGCATACTTCAATTCAGTTGATGTTTGCAATCTTATATGAAAATAATATACTTCTTACTCAGCTTTATACTACCAAACAGAATGCATGTCATATTCAACGAAAATAAATGCAAAAGAATACAGAGGAGTTCCAGAGAGGTATTTCTCAGCCCACATTCATCACATACATTCATCACTGGATTAAGTGTGTCACCCTGACAGCCAAGTGAGCCTTCCTTGGATTCCAGCTGCTCAGCTTCTTATTTTCTTAAAGAAATGTTGCTCAGCACAGAGCAATCTTAACATGCAAATTTGCTGTCCGCTAATTCATTTATCAATGAGAGGCAAAACTGCCACCTAAAGTAGGCAACTCATTATTGGCAACTTTGTCCTCCTTATCCTCTAATACTGTTCAGGTACATTCAGGGCTCAGCACTGCTATGAGAAGACAGGTGGAGATGAGAGAGAAGAGACACAAACCAATTGCTTCTCACAAGCAGAAGGTAGTACCAGCACAATGAAGGGGAGAGAGGAAGAGACAACTAAACAATATAAAGCACAAGTGTCAAATTCAAGGGGCCAAATCTGGCCCACCTCGCCATTTCATGTGGCCCCCCAAGAGCTTCCTTCTTCACACTTTGCTGGAAGTAAGGCCATTGACTATAATGGGACATACTTCTGTGTAGACATGCATTAGATTGGACTCTGGCCCTCAGAAGACACCATTACTGCTAACGTCGGCACTCTGTATGGAAATGAGACCAACACTCCTGGTATAAACAGTATAAACAGACACCTAAACAGTATAAGGCCAACGGGAAAGAAAGTTGCAATAATCATTTATAAGGATTATATGAATGAATTATATTTATGTTTTAGAAAATTGCCTGGATTTTATTGATTTTCCACATCAAATGAGCAAAAGTATTGGAACATGGAGATCTGGACATTTGTGTCCATTGCCAGATTTGACCCTTCATCCAGCTGAACTTTTGCAACTCTGGTGATAATGAGACGCCAATGATGAAGGCTCTCTGGAAGGCTGCCTAATGGCTTGCTCTGGGGCTAAGGCATAGCCAGTAAACATGCCAAGAGACAGGTGTAGGAGATAAAGCAACCATCTCCCCATTTCTTTGTTGCTGAGTCAGCAACTTTCAACAAGTAGCCAGGAGAAAGTAATGTTGCAGATGTTGGTGAACCCTTGCTGTCATGCAGGTCCATAAAACTTCAAGTTACAAGTTAATAAAGAATAAACTGCAAAATAAATTGCAACATACCCCCATGTCCCCCATAAACTCAATGATTCATTATCCACAAATTCAATATCCACAACGTTTTCCAGGTCACTGTTAGAGATAATAAGAGCTGACCATGGATTCTGACAGTAAGAAGACAGGATTACATTCCAGAATCTTAGAGGTCTCCCACTGATCCACAAAACTGAGATTGTCTCTAACTAGTTTTATCAGAAACTCCAAATCTTGGGAAATTTCCCTACATAAGAACTAAATATAGCACACATCAAATCAAAGCACTTCATGTATTTTGATTGATAGTGGTGAAGAGCAGCAGATTAGCATCCAGAATACAGGGCAATAGTTAACTACTATCACTATGATTTGTATTTCTATTTCAATTTGAAATTGTAATTGTTGTTTTAAATATATTTATATATTTGATGTTTATATATGCCTATAAGGGTACTGACAACTGAACTGCTTGAAAGACCTGGTCTTTCAGCCAACCAGAGGTTAAAACCACCATTCATTCCACAAATGAAGTAAAACAATTAGATGAACACTGCTTGCATCTATGAAACCAACGGGGTTTTATCTTGCACCAAGTTAACAAGATCTTGCTCCAGACTGTGGCCAATATCACTATCACACCCTGAAAAGCACACCAACTATAATGGCTGGGATTCACAGATGTACCAATGTTACTTAGGCCCAGGGTGACCATATGACTGGAAATTTCCAGATGTGTCCTCTTTCTTAGCCTCCTGTCTAGGTGTCCTCCAAAAGGGCTACATTGTCCTCCATTTTGGCTTCATTATGGAACTTTGCAATGGTATGCAGTACCCCATCATGTCATAGGATTCATACTGAAGAGCAGAATCCAATGCAAAAATCGGTTTTGAAATATCTCCTTTCTATGAAACATTATGGCCAAAGAACTAAAAATAAAAAGTATGCATTGAGCTCCATAGGAAAGTGAAAGTGCCCAATGTGGCTTTACTCGTGAGCAGGCAAATGTGCCACTGTCTGCTGGAAAGGCCAGCCTGAGAGAAAACCAAGACCTTGTTGTCCTTTTGAGGTTTGGGCATCTGGGCATCCTACTTAGGCCGCAATCCTAAAGACACTTTCCTGGGAGTAAGACCTATTGAACACAATGGGGCTTACTTTTGAGTAGACATGGTTAGGATTGTGCTCTTAGATAATTCAATGGACAGGGTGACCATACAGAATGGAGGATAGGGTGCCTCTACCCTTCCCAGTTACATAGAGGAAGGAATTTAGGCATGCTGTCCTCCATTCTATATGGTCACCCTGTCAATGGATATTTTATAGGCCCTCCTTCTTATTACAATCCTTCATGCCTTAGAAAAAAACATCTTCTAAGAAGCATTTGCCTGCTTAGAACAACAGCATTAGGGCCATACTTTGTCCCCAGCACATTGTGATGGCTCACTGAGCCCTCTATTTAGACGAGGCTTGCACCCAGCAACTTGCATCACTTTCCTCCTGCTGCATGTAGCAACTGTTGGGTGAGAGCACTCACCCAACTCATTGGGTGAGAGCACTCACCCAACTTTATTTCACTCAACTGCTGAGTGAAATAAAACAGCAAGCATATTGCAAATATTTTCCAAATATTATGAAAATCCTTACAGCTATGTACGAGGTATATACTGTTTTCTATAATTGGAAATACAGATTGATGGCAGCTGAAAGGTTGCAGACATTTCTACTTCTGGATGCATGTATCTCAAAAGAGTCAAGTTTGTTTCTTATGTATTAATACCACACAAAAAATTATTAAATGACTAGTATTAACCTCTAATCCTCTGTTCATGATATGGATGAACAGATGTATGATATATGAATAGTGATAACCTTGAAAGTGCCAACAACCAGGCACTAATTTTAACCGTGTTTGGTACAACCAAAACATTTTTGGAAATGCTCATTAGTGCCATAATTGTATATTAACTGCCTGTGTTGTGCATTGTGCTTGAAAAAGTTGCCATTTCTCTGAAATTTGTCAACAATTGCAAAAACTGTTGACTGGCAAATGTAAGTAAAGCCCCCAATTTATTAACAGCGCAAGAACGGTTTATATTCATAAGATTGGGAATGTGGCTACAATGTCTAAGCTTACATCATTAAAAATTGAATTGGGTAGAACCTTATTTAAACCCAAACACCACAAAATTTCTAATGAAAGGTCTGTGTGTTTAAGTAGTGCTGGAATGGACTGACTGATTTAAGTTTTTTTATCTGAAAGTGGGGAAAAATCTATTATCTTCTTCTCTGCAGGGACCTGAATGCAAACTGAGAGCATGTCTAACACAAAGTCACACTAATTTGTGAGTCTGCTTAATATCTTCTGTATTCTATTTTAAGACTACAACAAACTTCAGATCTTAGGAGTTTCACATCATGCCTTATCCCCTTTACCAAATTTCTCTACTTTACAACCAGGCTGATGAAGCCTTTTGTTGAAATTAAAAGCTTGGTTAAGAGTTCCCATTTATTTGGTTGGTTGTACTAAAGGTATTAGGAGAATGTTGCTTTTACTTTTTTTATTCCTACTAGACTTAACATATTTACCTATTTTTTGTACTTGTAAATATAAGGTACAATTTGTAAGACTATACAACAACAAACCATCTTCAGAAACCTGAAATAATTTGGTGCCTTCCTGCAACATTCAAGGGCTACAATCCAGAGTATTTACAGGACCTCTTACATCGACGTAAGTGGCACTTCCTCTAGATTGCTTTATGCATTTCCCATAGGTGGCCCCATAACATAATCGACATAAGTTGACCTGTAACTGCTCTGGATGGTGGCCATATCCACTTATTTTCATTCAAACATAAATGTAAGTTTTTTTATTATAACTGTCAATATTGGCTTGATTTTGTAATATAGAAAATTTAATTTTTAAAAAATACGCTAAAAGAATTTACATTTTTGGAGCCAGATAAGTTACATTTTAGGATGCACAAAGTCTTGCTTCCTTTCTGGGAAACACAACCCTATTATAATCTGTCCATTTTGCTGCAATACCATCTTACACATTCCTGCTTTTTTTGCAGATTCTGTGGCTCTGAAATTCTTCTGCAGTTCTCATTAGTGTATTGATGAGACCTCTTTTTGTTTAGTTCAAAGGTTCAAATGGTTCAAAGAGATATGAAGATAATGGTCCATACATGTGGGTTTTCTAAAGACCCCATTCCTGATTACAACACATCAAGAGATGGAAGTACATCCTCCTTTACCTTTTTCACTGTGAACTGGATAGATGGGTGAATTGAGATAATTCTATTAGATAATTATCTAATATTAATTATCTCTTAAATAATTCTAATAGATATACTACTGAGATAATTCAGGAAGGAATGCAGCTTCTTTTCTCCCTTATTTCTCATAACAAAGATATCATCAACATATCTCATCCAGACTAGGAAGTCATAGGTATCAATACTCAATACTTTTTTAAAAAAATCTACTATATATGTTGATCACCTCTAAGCCCATTGATACCACATCTATCTGTTCATAAACCTCCCAATTCCATAAGAATGGTTCCTGGTTCCCAGAAAGGCAACTGTTTCCCATGTAGAGGAACAAAAAGATCAAAGAATGAGGGTCTTCTTAGCATATACCAAGAAGTAACTGGTATACTATCTATCTATCTACAGTATTTATATACCGCTTTTCAACTGAACAGTTCACAGTTTACAAGAAAATGAAAAAATTAATAGCTAATTAATAGCTAATGGGTCCCTGTCCCAGAAGGACTCACAATCTAAAATGCAAAATAACACCAGCAGAAGCCACTAGAACAGACATTGCTGGGGTGTGTAGGGCCCGTTACTCTCCCCCTGCTAAATAAATGAGGAACACCCAATTGAAAGGGTGCCTCTTGTCCGGTTAGCAGGGGTATACTGAGTGCATTGGGAAAATGTTATGACAAGCAGATATAGAATCAGTTTTTAAACCAATAAAAAAGGTTCTACAATACTTGTGCCCCGTGAAGGATCCTAGACAATTGTGGGATATACCAGGTCTCTATAGAATCCCATGTGAATGTGGCAAAGTTCACAATTGTACAACAAAAAGATCAATTAACACCAGAATAAAAGAACATTGAAGATATTGCAGACTGGGGCAGGCTGACCAACAGTGACTGTTGAACACACCCATCAGCCCTGGACATCAGGTCAGCTTTGCCCAAAGCCAAATATTAACATAAAAAAGCAATTTCATGTATAGATCTATAGAGAAACCATCAAAATCATTAAGCACCCCTACAACATAAATTAATCATGAAACACATTTGGATATGATTGCGTGTCCATATCTATCACTTTTTAAGTGAAAAATCAAGTGATGACTTGTATGCTTGAAATACCACTTGAGAAAATACAGAGCAATATAGTAATGTATTAGAGATAAAATATAATGTAGAAATATAATAGACATAAAAGAATGTAAATACCAGTAGTCATCACAGATTACAGGTTTCATATTTTGGCATTAAGGTCCAGGCATCAGGTACATAATGCATACAGAATAATCAATCAACTGTATTTATATATCACTTTTCAACAAAAATTTCACAAAGTGGTTTACCAAAAAAATGAAATAACTAATGGCTAAAGAGTACAAAAATTTGAGCAAAAAGAAGGATGATGTACTGAAATACTCCAGTCTAACATTACAAAAGCTCAGCGTGCTTTATAGACATATTCTATAGCCCAAACACAAAATGTTGCACGAGAGTCAATCGTTACATTCAGCTGCAAGACAAGAGATATGTGAACTTCATTCAGGTCAGTACAGTAATTCTTAAAAAAATGAGCTTCTGGGCTCCACCAATTAAATGTCTTGTGGAGAGAAGTGCTGTACTGGATTTCAGGAGAACACTGCTCCACTGGGGTACATTTAGAAGAACATTCGACATTAAACAGCATCTTCCATCTTGGCATCCATCAGTCTCGAAAGACTATGGTATTGTGCTCAACGCTGCATGCGAAGCACAAAGGCCTGGGTAAATTGATATGGAGGATAGGCTGTTACCCAACCAGCAAATCCTCCCTCCCCACGCCACTGAAATAGTCCAATGGAACGGCAGAGCTGATACAATTGGTTCCAGCTGTGTCGCAGAGCTGGGCTAAGGACAGGAGCTCAATGTAAATGTTAATTGCTAGGTATTGTATATTTTAAGAAAACAATCCACAAACCCTATCCAGACACACCTTCACCACCTGATGTCTTTGATTGTTCCAGTATAACCTTGCCATGCTACTATACACACAAAACAATCAGTTTACCTTGGGAGGAACACTTCCCAACCTACCCATATTTGGTTTAGCATGCATACATAAATGCTTCATTTATTCAGTTATTCCCCCCTCCACAATGAGGAAGAAAGAGAACTGCAACAATGGAAGTATACTTGCTTACCTCCAAAAATGAAAAGCGAACAGAGGACTGCATGGACTGCAAGGGCTTGTTGGGGTTGGGCTCAGGCTTCTTGGAGTGAGACTGAAAGTTAAAATAATGTCATCTCTAGTAAACAGAAGGCTTAGTAAAAGTACTATAGTATGATTGAATGTTGGGTTTTTGGCCAAAAGACAATCAGTAGATAGTCTTCTCAAACCAAACTTGTTAAAATTAAAATGATACACAGAAGTACAGGTTGTCTCTCAGCATATTTTCCATAATTTTCATGACTGCAAATTTTCATGTTAAACTAAAGCATTTTAAAGAACCCTTTAAAAAGACTCTGCTTATCATGATAATGCAATTAACCTCCTTCTCCTTCCTTTCAGCAGTGAGTACAAAAGAATGCAAAGTAATAATCACATCCCAATAGTTTTGCATTCTGTCGCCTTCTCCAGGCAGGGGATGGAAGGTTCTACCTCCCTGCTAATGCAAAGCTCTTTTAAGCCCAGCAGAGGGAAAATGACTGAAGACTCCCTGCAGCATTACCATGGCAAGTAGGCTATTTTTTAAAAATAAAAGAGACATTTATCTTTTAATTTAAAAGGCCAAACTCATTTGTACTGAGATAAAATTGGAGGTAAAAAAATCTGCTGATAACTAAGAGCACAATCCTAACAATGTCTACTCGAAAGTAAGCACCATTGTGTTCAATGAGTCTTACTCTCAGGAAAATGTCTTTAGGATTCCAGCCTAAGTTATATCCGTAGTCATGTTTGGCACTTTCAAGAAAAACTGAAAATAAAATCTCCCCATCTACATCTGTCAAACTTTGCATAAACTTCCTAATTTTTTAAAAAAATATGGGAAAATGCTATAATAAAAATGATTTTGCACATGGAACATTTTAAAACAAGCCTAATCAGTACTGCTTCGTACATTATTAAAGACAATGAAATTGGTCCCAGTGTTGGGAAAATAAGTGAGTCACGAAAGCACAAGCCAACTCAATTTCAGAAAAACTTAATTTCCTCAAGTTTGAAATCCCACACACAGAAAATATCCACTTAGTAGTACTTTGGGTTTTTTTATTTGTTACAGTACTGCATATTACGTAAAAACTGAATCTCAGGAAACCTATTTTAGTACTTAAATAAGGCCCACACAAAAAGTAAATCAAGTTAAGTGAATACAAATACTGTTTAGATTCTATTTTGAGAAGTGCCATTTGTGAAAAGTGTGCTAGAATCACAAACAACCCTAGAAATGCATCACTGAATTCTCATTTTTGTAAAATTTAAAGCATGGTTGTGGTTGCAACTGATGCCAGCTACAATCTTGTGTCATAGCGGTTGGACATATTCCAGTGGATAAGAAAAGTCTAGGTTGTTGGAAATGTATCCAAAAGTCAAACTCCAGTCCATGTACGTTATTCAGTTTATTTTCAAACAAAACACAATAGGTTTATACTGAGAAATTTCTTAAAATAAATTCAACCTCTGCTACAAATCTATAGCCATAAAACTAATGGTAAATGGAACAACAACAGAGCAACCTACGTTAAAATAATCTTATCTGGACGATGGAAATCCAAATAGCCAAGGGTAGACATGCGTTGCAAAAGGCTATATACAAAACAGGAACAGTAAAGTAGGCCCAATCGGGCCTATTAATATAGGTCTCCAACAGGTCTGCACTGGCTATTTTTATAAATGCATACAAAAATCAGATTAAAGACTGGTTTTTTTCCAAAACACCAAAGAATAACTGGCCAAAGTTTGAAGAGCTAGATTCTTTAAAAGTCTATTAATACACCAAATCCCATTCTGATCAAGAAAACAGAGAGCTCAAAGGGAGAGATTCCATGTTTGCTTGTTGTTACTATCAAAAAAGTAACTAAGTAATAGTTATGAGTAACTATTGATATAAAAAACCATTGAGTATAATAATAAAAAAATTCAATTTCAAATGTTGCTTTTAAATTGCAATTTACAGTTTGAATATATGTGTTAATATTAATCCATAACAGCAATATCATGTAATGATGAAAGAAAAAAGGGTTGAGCCTAGTAGAAACCAATTGCTGTACAAAACCAAAAGGTCATCTGAAAAAATTAAAACCCACTATTGCCAAATAAGCATACAGGAGTCCACTGCTTCTCAACAACAAGATACAGTGGTGCCTCACATAATAAGTTTAATTCGTTCCAGAAGCATACTTGTTGTGTGAAATGCTCTTTATGTGAAGCAGATTTTCCCATAGGAAATAATAGAAACTCAGATGACTAGTTCCACAACCGCAAAAAAATTTCATATAAAAATATTAACTGTATATTAAAATTGATGACACAACATCAATGTGTATGATCCTATGAAGTCTATTTAGGCTACAATCCTAAAGACACTTTCCTGGGAGTAGGACCCATTTAACAAATGGGGCTTACTTCTGAGTAGACATGCTTAGGAGGCTGCAATCAAAGACACTTTCCTGGGAGTAAGCCCCATTGAACACAATGGGGCTTACTTATCAGTAGACATGGTTAGGAGGCTGCATGGAGGATAGGGGGCTTACCTGGGCTACTGCTGGAGGCTGGAGGGGGCACTTGGGGCAGTTAGGGGCAGCTGCCTCTGGTGCCCCCTGGCAACTGCCCCCAAGTTGGGGGCAGGTAAGAGGCAGAAAAGCGCTTGCCAGCAGACCTTTAAAACAGGTTCTGCATAGAGCATCAGCGTGGAGCAACTTGGGGGCAGTTACCTGGGGCTTGTTAAGTGAAGTGGGGTTGTTAAGTGGAGCACACTCCCAATGGGAATTTGTGGTTGTTATGTGAATCACTCTTTATGTGGGGCACTTGTTATGTGAGATACCACTGTATAGCCAAGTTATAAATACCAAGGCTGTATAAGAATTCTACACTTCTGCAATTTTTAAAGTTTATCTAGAAATAACATGTACAACATCAGCACTAACAAAATCTACATCTTTTTAATGTCAGTACGATCCAGAAAGCTAAAAAAAAATCAGAATGCCATTTTTTATAATGGAATTAACATTCTTGTGACGGGCTAGAAATAGTATTACGCACATTCAAAAAATAGTTTATGTAATAGTCTGTAGGCAAAATGGCTCATAACTAAATAACGTGACCATAAGCTAACTAATTCTCTACAGAAAAATAGAAGAATTGGTATCTAAAATAAATTCAGTCACCATCAAAATAAAATCTTGTGATAACAAACACGCATGCTGTAAAGACGTGCGGGACACAAAAATAAATACATTTTGGTTTGGGCTGATTCTGATTAATGCAGAAGCAGTCTGCTGACACTTTCTGAATCTACGATTATGGTCATGATGTCCACTATAGATCTCATATGCATGTTTCTATCTTAGATCCAAATTCAAAGTGGAAATAGGCAAAATTGTTCCATCATCTCCAAAAGACCACTAAGTAAACAATGCTGTACCTAGCCAAAAGATATTTAGAGCAAAAACTAGAATTATCAAGGAGAAATCTCAGAATGTGATACAGTTCACCAGTGTTCTGCTACTCAGTAAAAAATGAATCGTATGCAATGCATTTTCACAAATAGCATTCCTCTTATGCTCTAATCTTTTGCCGAGCTCTCTATTATTCAGCAAAGAAAGAGGCCTTTCGAAAAGGCAGCACTGAGATAAACAAACAGTAACAGAGATGGGGAGAAAAAAAGGAGACAGCAGGGCCTGTGAAGCATTCTTCCCCTGAATGATTTTCCGATGCACAGGTTCATGCATTCAGATACAGTAAGTATAATATGCAGCATAATTGAATCTAAAATGTACTGCAATGTCCTGGTTTTAAAGCTTACACATTAGCTGAAAGCAACTGCACTGCATTTTGAAAATGTTCCTGAGACCTACAGCTGCAGTGTTCTGAGCCTGTCAGCACAAACGCACATTAAATAACCACAGCTTGCACAAAAGCTCGTGTCATGCAGAAAGAAAGCATTAAAATATTAAGAGGCAGACAATACTTACTCCAAGGTCAGCCCTGGAATTTGCAGCCTTTCCCGTTGGGCTTTCATGGCTGTTACGTTACCACATTCTACTGTCACCATGACACACATTCAGTGGCAGCATCCTGGTGATGACAGAGAGCCCAAATGAACCACTATAAAGGAATGGACTAACCATCTCTTGGGGGAGGAGAGAGCACTGCAAGTTTGGGTCCTTCCACTTCTAGCTGTCATGAAGAAAATGTCAGCTGCTTTTTTCCAGGTTAACCGCAAAGCGGACTGCACTGATTTTGCAAGCAGGATGAAGGTTTTAAGTCTGTAGATCAGGCTATTCACTTCCAATATTCTAGAGGCAGTTGCCTTGCTAGCATGCAGACTTTTCACTTTAAGGAAGATAAATCACTACCACCATACAGGCTGGTAATTTTGTTCAGCACACACACACACAAACCTATTCACTTCACTATCCTAGTATTCAAGTATCCCTATTAACCTTTTTCAAACATACAAAATGTGTTACTGACAAATAACAGGGAAATAAATTCTGTTCTTTGCCCTTCTACCCAATATTTTTTACAGGATTTAAGGAGGAAAACCTTATGTCAAAGCTTCACTGTTATTTAATTTGTGATCAAAAGTTAATCATCTTACTTGGAGAAGCTTGTACCAGATGGCTAAAAAGGAAATATAAATTTCTTCTATTTTTTCAAATGGAATAAAGTCATGCCTCAATAGCCACAGAGGTTTGATTTGAAGTAAAAGCAGTTTAAAAAATTAAAAAGTGTGTCTATTAGCAAGTGTTTCAAAACAGGTTTTCTTACTGTTGTAGAGAGTCAGTCAGCAATTAGAAATGTAAAGGACCCCCTGCCTTTGCCTGGCTCAGCTGAAGACTAGAATGATTACTTGCACAACTGCCTCTCAACAATAGGAAGAAAAGAAGTTTTTTTAATTGTGACTTTAAATGGATGCATTTCCTCTTCTCCGGGATAGGCATATTGCTTCTCCTTTGCAATGTCCATTTGTTTTGAGTCAAATCCATGTAGTCTAAAAAATCTAATTTTCAATAGCTGAATTAACATGCAGCCAAAGAACAACCACATGGTCTGTAGTTCAGTATTACCTTGAGTCTAGGGAAGTTCTGTAAGGGCAAAATCCAGAGTAACCATGAGGAGTCCTTGCTCCGCTGTAAGAACAACTTACTCTGGATTCCAATATGAATTTCCCATAGGTTTTCACTAGGTGGTGCAGTAACTACAAGTGCACATAAAGTCTCTTATGTGCTCCTGTAGTTACTCTGGATTTGGGGGGTAACACTACTTACCAAGAAACACTGGCAGAGGACTATTCAAATATACTACTTTAAGTAGTAGAAAAAGAAGCATTTTGTACTTGGAAATATTAAAAAAAATACTTGTACTTTATTTAAGTAGTAGAAAAAGAAGCATATTGTACTTGGAAATATTAAAAAAAGCCAAAGGTGAACTAATTTTACATATTGGTTGGCATTATGACTTGGTTGGCAATGTTGACTCTAAATCTGTGTTTCTCAAGAGTGGTTTGAGCCCATTAGGTGGGCTATGAGCTAATTTCAGGATATTTCCTAGCTCAGCTGCCATGGAAAACATAGAGCTGAAAATACAAAGTACAAAGCAGGACAGGCTTCCAGTGGGAGAGCGGCATGGTGTTTTGACTTGAACTGGTGAGAAAATGGGACTCTGGAATGGGGGCAGGGCTGCATGGTTGGAGAAGGATTTAAGTGTGCATTCTGCTTTGACTTCCAAGCTAGAATGTTTGAATGATAAACACAATACACAATAATAACATGTGTACACCTTTGGCTGATCACAGCTTAGGTTTGAAGCCTAAATTGATTTCACTTCTTGCCATGACGTCACTTCCAGTGGGTCCCAACAGGCTGACATTCTAATGAGTAGGTCTCAGTGCTAAAATAAAATTGGAAAACCACTGCAATAAACCTTCCACTTAGGAGGTTCCACTTTGATAGGAGAAACCTCCAGGAGGATCTGGATAAACTGGAATTCTGGGCTGTAACAAATAGAATGAACTTCAGCAGGGAGAAGTGCAAGGTTCTGCACTTAGGCAATAAAAACCAAAAACACAGGTATAAAATGGGGGATACTTGGCTTGGCAGCACAACATGTGAGTGGGATCTTGGAGTCGCCGTGGATCACAAGCTGAACATGAGTCAGCAGTGCGATGTGTCTGCAAAGAAGGCAAATGCCATTTTAGGCTGCATTAAGAGAACTGTAGCTTCCAAGTAACAAGAAGTTCTAGTTCCTCTTTATTCAGCACTAGCGAAAGGTGTACCCGCATTGTGGGAGTAACTTCCCCATACAACATCCTCCACGGCGCATCAACAACCCATGCGCAACCTACCCCCATGTACAACATTTCCCTGTGTGCATCATCCCCACGTGCAACTTACCCCATGCGCATCATCCCCCCGTGCGCAACTTCCCCCCGTGCGCAACTTCCCCCAATGTGCAACTTCCCTACGTGCGCATCATTCCCCATGTGCATCATCCCCATGTGCAACTTCCCTCCATGCGCAACTTCCCTCCATGCGCAACTTCCCCCCATGCGCAACTTCATGTGCAACTTCCACCCATGTGGACTTTCCTACATGCGCATCATCCCCCCATGTGCAACTTCCCCCATGTGCAACTTTCCTACATGCGCAACTTCCCCCCATGCACAACTTGCCCCCATCCCCCCATGTGCAACTTCCCCATGCGCATCATCCCCCCATGCGCAACTTTCCCCCATGCGCACCATCCCCCATGCGCAACTTTCCTACATGCGCATCATCTTGCCATGCACACCATCTCCCCATGCGCACCCATCCCCCCATGCGCACCATCCCCCATGCGCATCATCCCGCCATGCACATCATTCCCACATGCGCAACTTCTCCCATGCGCAACTTCTCCCATGCGCAACTTTCCTACATGCGCAACTTCCCCCATGCGCAACTTTCCTACATGTGCAACTTCCCCCCATGTGCATATCTCCCCATGCGCAACTTCCGCCCATGCGCATCACCCGCCATGCGCATCATCCCGCCATGTGCAACTTCCCTCCATGCGCAACTTCCCCCCATGCGCAACTTCTTCCCATGTGTATCATCCTCCCATGTGCATCATCCCCCCATGTGCATCATCCCCCCATGCGCAACTTCCTCGCCAGTGCAGCCTCTTCCGCCGAACAACATCCCCCAGTGCACCAGGGTCTGAGCACCAAATTGGCTGGATGTTATTCAGTGTCCCATGTTAAGTATAGGACAAAAACATCGCACTCCTTTTCAGCCCCTGAAGGGTTAATTTCTCCAGATGGTTCTTGGTGGGTGTTCAGGTGACAGAAGGAACTCCCAGAATTCCATGCTTCAGGCCCAGCAGTTGGGGCAGAATGTTGATGAGTCAGCAATTCTCAATGCAAAGTATAGGGAGGAAAACGCGTTGCGCCCCTTTCCACCCCTTCCGGTTGGAATTTCGGAAAACCGGTTCTTAGTGCACTCCTCAGTCACGGAAGGAACACCCACCCCAAACTTCACGCTTATAGGCCCACCGGTTTTGGCAGGGCGGTGATGAGTCAGTGAATGAGTCAGTGAGTGAGTGACTTTTCTCTTTTATATATATAGATTGGTCAGACCTCACCTTGAGTACCGTGTTCAGTTCTGGGCACCGCACTTGAAGAAAGATGCAGCCAAGCTGGAGCAAGTCCAGAGGAGAGCGACAAGAATGATCAGTGGGATGGAAGGGAAGCCCTACGAGGAAAGGTTGGGGAAAGTTGGGATGTTCAGCCTGGAGAAGAGGAGGCTGAGGGGAGACATGATTGCCCTCTTCAGATACCTGAAGGGCTGTCATATGGAGGAAAGGGCTCATTTGTTCATAGCTGCCTCTGAAAGCAGAACAAAACCAATGGGTACAAACCTAAAGAAAGGAGATCCTGGTTGGATATCCAGAAAAAATTCGTGATGGTGAGGGCGGTTTGGCAGTGGAACAGATTGCCAAGGGAACAGAATCTCACTCACTGGGGATCTTCAAGCAGAGGCTCGATGAGCACCTATAAGGTATGCTCTCGGAGGATTTCCGGCTGCAGGCAGTGGATTGGACTAGAGGACCTACTTGGTCCTTTCCAACTCTATGATTCTAGAATAAAACTCGTCTCATAGTGCATTGAGAAGTAATGCCAAAATTGTACTCATAATCAACACATTATCGGAACAAAATCACATCACAGTGTAATCCTAACCTTGTATCAGTAGTGACTACTGCAGTGGCCTAGTGTTTCACAAACATGCCATAAGACTACAATCCACAGGACCTTTTACACTGATGTAGTTACGGTGCTACCTATGGGAAACCTATGGGAAATGCACAGAGCAATTCAGAGTAAGTGCCTCTTACGTCTTCCTGTAGTTACTCTGGATTGCAGGGTAAAGGGCCAAGTCAGCTAAAAGCCAGCCCTGTCCATGACACCTTATATTATGATAGTGGTACAGGAGCAGACATTCTTATGTTATGGAAGCAATATTGTTACCATTTGTTTGCTGCTCAATTTTACCCAGTCTGGTAACAAGAAATGCAAAAAATCATTTGAGACGGAAGTGAGTAAGGTAAAAAAAGAAAGCTTTGCCGGATAAATTGTAAATAAAAGCATAGTTATGCACATTGGGGCAAAGAATCCTAACTTTACATATAGGTTAATGGGTTCTGAGCTATCTGTGACAGAGTAGGAACGAGATCTAGGGGTGGATAGCTCGATGAAAGTGTTGCCCCATGTGGTGACAGTGAAGAAGGCAAATTCCATGCTTGGGGTCATTCGGAAAGGACTGAGAATAAAATGGCAAAAATTACGATACCATTGTGCAAATTGATAGTGATGTCACATTTGGAGTACTGTGTCCAGTTCTGGTCGCCACATCTCAAAAAGGATATAGAGAAAATGGAGAAGGTTCAGAGGAGACTGACTAAAATGACTGATAGTCTGGGACAGTTTCCGCATGAGGAAAGGCTACAACGTTTGGGGCTCTTCAGTCCGGAGGTGCTTGAGGGGAGACTTAATTGAGACACACAAAAATATGCAAGGTATGGTTAGAGTGGACAGAGAGGTGCTCTGTTCCCTTTCACATAACACCAGAACTAGGGGACATCCACTAAAATTGAATGTTGGGAGGGTTAGGACAAACAAAAGGAAATATTTATTTTCTCAGTGTGTCATATCTTTTCCCCTGAAGACAAACAAAATTTAGTTAACAGTTCATCGGGAAATTGTTATCCCAGCTTAAATAATTCATCTGTAAATTTCCACTCCATGGCCTTCAAAATAGTATAACCCAAGTTTCACTCTAATTCAGCTCATAATCTCATCAACTTTACCTTTGTGTATACATCTTGTTAGGCACAATTACTGAGAAAGAATTCTCAACTTCACCTATGCCAATGAAATTATGGTAACATGACTAGATTTACTGGAGTTTCATAAGTACCATGTGGCAAATACCCGTACATTTTTGAATAGATCTCAAAGAATTTTCAAAGAATTTTCAAAATTTATTAGAATAAATACACCAAGACAATGGTGACCTTCTTAAATGATTAATTTGTAGAGAAAACTCACAGCCATGTGCATTTATTTATTTATTTATTTTACTTAATTTGTACCCCGCCTTTCCTCATCCACAAGAGAGAGCCCAAGGCGGCTAATAATAATAATAATAATAATAATAATAATAATAATAATAATAATAATAATAATAATAATAATAATAATAATAATAAATAGAAGTTAAACATAATTAAAATACACTTAAAATACAATTAGATTTAAAACTGAAACGATTAAAACAGACTAAAAACTTTGTTAAATACAATAATATATAAACACAATAGAACTGCCCCCAACCCCTGCCCCATTTAAAAGCTTTTTTTAAAATAAAAGGTTTTTAGGCTCCGCCTGAAGCTCTGTATTGAGGGAGCTTTCCTCAGTTCTAAGGGGAGGGAGTTCCACAGCCGGGGTGCCACCACCGAGAAGGCCCTATCTCTGGCCACCACACCTCTCACGTTTCTTAGTGGTGGTACAGTCAGTAGGGCCCCCTCAGAAGACCTTAGGTAACGGGTCGGATTGTACAGAAGAAGGTGGTCCCTCAGGTACCCTGGACCCGAGCTGTTTAGGGCTTTAAAGGTCAGGACCAGCACTTTGAATTCAGCCCGGAAACGAATGGGCAGCCAGTGTAGTCGTTGAAGCAGCGGTCCGACAGAGTCGAACCAACGAGCCCTAGCAATTTACTCTAACTGATGCTTGATCAGAGAGCGTGTGCATTGAACATTGCTGTGTGTTCATGAAATAAGCACAGTGGAAATGCAGGGCACTGCACAATTCTGGAACTATTCAGAACAGAAGGTACAACATGCCATATGGCTTTTACAAGGAAAAAAGCATGGAAATTTTTTTATTAAAAAACATAAATTTATATTAAATGTTTAGTTTGACATTTAGAAATTATAATAAAAATTAAGATTACATGTTGGATGATTTGCAGATTTAAAGACTATGGATCAAATGTTATCTGTACCATGAAGAGATGGAATGTATGAGTGCTTAAGAACAGAAAGGAACCAACCATGTAAATAATTATAAGTAATGGAGTAAAGAAATCATGAAATGTCCAAACAGCAAGTCTGAAAACTAGATCATAGAATGTTAGAGTTGGAAGGGACCATGGAGATAATCTAACTCAACTTTATGCTCTGGGAAGGGGATTTCAACATCCCTGACAGGTAGCCATACAAACGTTGCTTGAAAACTTCTAATAAGGGGCAAACCAGTGGTATGCTGTTCAAGAAGGGAAGTTAGTCCAGTGCTAGGCTCATGACCATCCTATATCTTCTTCCCACTGCTTCAACCATTGACCTCAAAAACCACAGAAAGAAAGCCCTCCAATTTTTTCTGCATGAAAGGCTATTCAGATATTTAATCTAGTTTATCACTAAAATAAAAAAATCATTTTGGTTTCTTCATTCAGGAAGTCTGAATAGTTTCCAGACATGTCAGAAGAAATGTTAACAGCCTCTCTGTAGACTCATATTTGGTATTATTGTTCTTTCACCAACACTTCTGTCTGGTCAATGCTAATCTGATGTCTCGTACTGCAGATATGCTCAGCTACTGCTGACTCATCAGCCTATCCAAGTTTAAAAGATCCTTAGAGCACAATCCTAACTATGTCTACTCAAAAGTAAGCCCCATAGTCTTCAGTGGGTCTCACTTCCAGGAAAGTGTCTTTAGGATTGCAGCCGTAGAGTTTTATTCCAATATTCACTGACCTCTTAGTGGTGATGATGTAAACTTTGCCACATTTGCATAGGATTCTATATCCCATGGTTGTCTGGGATCTTTCACAGAACACAAACACTACTGAAGTCTGAAATATCTAAGTATCATAGCCATGGGAACATGCACACATAGCCATGCCTGGACGCCAGTGTTCATAAAAACCAAGATCATAAGATTCAGTAAGGAATAGATTAAAGGAATAGGTGCTTTTAAGAAAGTTGGAAATGAAGAGTCAGGTAATGAATGTGGTGAAGCAGTAATTAGGGTTAAGAATAGACCAGCAGAAAGTCAGTTGAAGAAGTCTGATTCACATCCTTTATCTTTTGTCCTTGCATTCAGATGGGTGTAAAGTCTGCTAGAGGTGGGAACCTTTACCTACGCTTTGGACTCCTTTGAGCTTTTGGCCAAGATACTCAGCTGTAGTTTTTTCACGTGAGGCAGTGGGGCATAATATTTTGCTCCAATTTATTTTATTTTTGGGGGGGGGAGGGGGTATCAACATAGTTCATTCTCACACATATTTGAGATGAAATGCCAAGAAACTGATAGAGATAAATTAGGTTGGTTCTTGAAACTGATGCTTAGTTCTAGAAGTAGTAACTGTCTTTTGAGTTAATTTTATTGTCAGAAGTCACAAAAAGGATACATTGTATTTCGGTTGAATGCCAAGCTTCTCAAGGCCATTCTTCAAAAATTCAGTCTCTTACACCCAGAGGTAAACATGACATATGTAACCTTATACATCATTGAACACATCATCAGACGATGTCTAACATTTCCAAATTTGGTCTTGTTTTTCTTCTTTTCCAAATGTCTAATGGTCAACCTGTCCCCCCAGTTCTTTAACTTAACTTTCCAGGATCAAACATCCATTCTTTCTCAGAACCAGGCCAACCTCCTCTCTTTCCCATAAATGGGTGAGTTTTCATAAACATACAGCCATATAGACATCTATATTCTCAGTTAACGTCACCCTTCAAGATGGCTGGAACCAAACTCCTGATTTAAACAGGCCTGACATGTTACTGGATCACAAGAACATTCAATCAAAACTATTCAGATTTCTTGAACATTGGTCTGAGAAGCAAAAAATATATTTCTTTCAGTGACAATTTTAGCCATACAAGACTTGGGCTGCAATCCTAACCTCCACTTAGGCTAAAATGAGCCCCAGCTTAAATCCTGTGCTGAACTGGGGATGTCATAAAAGTGCTATAAGGCACTTCTGCCCGACTTCTAGGTGGATAGGCCAGTGCACAGGCATACGCCGACCTCCGCACACTACCATTGGAAGATATGCCAGGTGAGTTAGGCTAGCCTAAATTAGCTAGGATTGCACCCTTGTTTTATTTACCACATCAATCCTTAAAGTAACTTTTCCAGACTAAACATATCAAGCTATTTTAGCCATTACTTCAGTTTTCAGATAATTCATTATCTCTGAACCTATTTCACCATATCAATATTCTACTTAAACTGTGCGTAGTATTCCAAGCAAGGTTAATTTGTGCATTAATGGAATAATTATTTATTCAATTGGAATAATTATTTTGGAATAATTATTTTCCACGTTCTGTATCTATTCCTCTGATAATGAAACGTTGCACTGTTTTTGTTTGTTGTTTTTTTTTGCAGCTGCTTTATGTTCAACTTGCCATCTACGAAGACATCCATATCTTTTTTCACATTTGTTGCTGCCGAGCCAGGTTTCCTTCCAGCCTAAGTGTATGCCTCCAATCTTGTCACTACATGCCAGATTTAGATTCTCTGCTGAACTTGAGCTTGTTAGTATTGGTTCAATCAACAAACTCCTCAAGATCATTTTGAATCCTGATTTGATCTTTCATGCGTTAACCATCTCACCCCCTCCCCACCAGCCACAAGGAAGATGCCTAGATGACTTTCAAAGGGTATTATACAGTTTTATGTAGGAAAAATCCATTATGGTTCCAAAGCCAGGAAGGGTATGTGCAACCTCCTAGTTTTAGAAGTAGGCTACCTCAGAAAAACCAGATGTATGGGAATGGTAACATGATGCAGATATCTTGTTGCCTTGTGTGCTTCCTGTGGCATCTCATAAATCACTGTGAGATAGTGGAAACTGGACAAAATAGACTTTTGGCCTGCTCCAGCAGGACTCTTTGTATGTTCTTATTTTAAAAGTCTACTTTCAAATCAGGTTTTTCTCATAAAGACAAAAGTAATGAAATATCAAGGCCCCAGTATCAATTGATCCCATATCTGCCGATCAGATTCAGCCCCCTTCCATTGTCCCTCGGGAGGTGAGGGGACCAAGACTTCCCTCATGCCTGGAGGGGAGCTTGAGATCAGCAGCAGACACCAAGAACATCCATCCCCAGCCTCTATGGGATCAGACCTAGCTCTGCAATACAAAATACACAACTTCCAGTTTCATCATTAAACCAGAAGTTGCACTGTTAATGACTTGTAAGGCATTAGGAAGCCCAAGGAAATACTGGAGGGTTTTCATACCATTAAAATGGACTCAGAGAAACCAAATGCCTAACTTCTTCATTAAACTATCATAGAGCTCCATCTGAATGGGGGGATGTTGTATAGGATGGGAGGGTGTTGCGCATGGGGGATGTCGTACAGGGGGTGGTATTTTACTCCCACAACACGGGTACATTTTGCTAGTATTTCATAAAAGTTGGACATCATTTACCTGACATCATCAGTTTACATAACAAGGTTTCAGAGTTGTTAGGCAGCTGCATATGGCATAAAAACCCACCAGCAATAGCACATGGCTTTATGCCCTTAAAAGGAGATTGAATAATTTTATGGAGCAAACATCAATCAAAGGTTACAAGCCATGATGTCTACACAAAACTTCAGAATTTTAGCCTATCTTTGAATGCTACATGCAAGGGAATTGTGACTCACTTATTGTTTTGAGTGCTCTCTGAGGCATCTGGTGGGTTACTGTGAGATGGGTTACTTGACCAAATCTAGCAGGGTCGTTCATAGGGAATAGGGGCCTAGAAGGTTGATGGAGGACTGTTCTATCAATGGTAGCTAATCCAGATATCTATCTGCCACACCTCCAGGTTCAGCAGCAGGTTCTCCAGGTCCTCTGAAAACAAGTTGCAAAGAACAACTGGTAGGAGAACAATAAACCTTCTCTTCATCTTGTGAGTTTATTTAACTGGTGGACCCCCATGGGAAAGACAAGCCAAAAGAGGCTTTCAAGTAGTTCTGAGGCCCTGACAGTATATAGAGAATATACTCCCCAATTTAAAGTATCCACAGCTTCACTAACCAGGAACAGCAGAGAACTGTGCAACTGGATGTTATCTTCAAACTGGTAACAGCCAATCCTAGCTCCCACCCCCACCCCAAGAAGCTTTCTCCCAGTGGTGATTCTTTGTCTTCACTTCCTCTTTTTACCAATTCCAGTCCAGGGACAAGATGCAGCCCATCTGGCCCATGCGCCATCCTTGTAATCCTCTGCTCCCCTCGCTTCAAGGGGGGGATGTTCTAAGAGCTAGGAATGGAATGAATGAATTTTACAGAGCTTATTTAGAATACACATGAGAACTATAATACAGGCATCCAGAACCACATGAGAACTGTGAACTGTTTGTCACACATCTCTTTCACAATGATAACATAAGACCAAGTCAGAATCACATGAAGACATAAGTGAGAGAAGGAGCAGATATAGAGGCATGATGGAAATAGGTGCTTTCCACCAATCTGCTGGGGCAACCACTTCAGGCCAGCTCTCGGACTTCATTCTCTCAGTGATCTTTTATCTGTCAAATATATTTTGTGAAAGACAAGAAGTATACAACCAGAACTGAAGGATAATTATCACTTGGAAAAATAACACAGGGAATGGACACAGAAAAGACAAATAAGCTTTAAATTTTCCTTTTAAGGAAAAATTAAGAACACAGTGTACTGAAACATTAAAGCTCAGTTCAAAATAAAGATCTAACAGGTTCACAAAGATTATTACATATTTGACAAAAACAGAACTGACTCAGTATTAAAATTGGAAAAGCAATATAATCAGTATACTTAAAATCATCATATGCAACATGGGAACGATACATAAAAAGATCTTATTGGAAAATGAAATAGCATCTGGCTTGAGGATATTCTTATTCTACCAAAGGGTAATGTTCTGGGGCAGAAAGAAAATTAAGTGCCCATGAGTGAATTTATTAATGTCATTGCTGTCTGCTGCCCATTTTTAAAGCGATGAACAGGCCAATAAAAACAGCAAAGAATTTTCAGCTCACAAAATTATTTATAACTATCTCTTTATGCTTGAGATAGTTTATAACAATTAAAAGACTACAATGATTAAGGCTACAACCCTATATACACTTAGCTGGGAGTAATTCCAACTGAACTCAGTGGGGCTTACTTCTGAGTATTTATAGGCAGGATGGTGCTAAAAGTCCTCCTGTTATGATTCAAATAGGGTTTTGTTTTATTGTTTTAATTTTTCAAGAAAATAACACAAGGTTATTTTGTAAGAGCACTTTTGTGGTCTAGACTTTTGTCCAACAATTCCTTGCAAATATATTGAATAAGGCCATATATATATGTTCAGTGTTTCACATACATATATATGATGTGGAAATAGCAGCTGTGCTCAACTAGCTGAATTACACATAAGTTTTGAGTGTGTGTGTTTCTATGGAACAATAGTAGGCTGAATGGTGGAAGAATGATCATGTTTGCTTGCATTACAGATACATTGCTTGGTAGCAGTGGATATTTATGCACATGCAATAGAGGTTCATGGTCTCTGCTGCTCACTGCTTGGTTCTGCTGCCATCAAAGAATTTCATTTCTTGTCCAGTGGGCACTATCCTGGGTTCCAAAAACAGAGTTTGGCACTAAAGGCAAGTGCTGCCTCTTCATCAGTAAAAGTCTGCTATTCTAAGATTCAAACAACCCATAAAGTACTACTGATGATATTTAAATAGTGATATCATCACTGATATAATCAAAAGCACCCATTATTCTGGATTTAGCACTACAAGGGCAATAAGATCCATTTATCAATCTGCTTATGACAAATTAAATTAAACAAAGGGAAATGCAGTTAAAGAATAATAACTAGTAGTCTCCCTATATGTTGTGTGAAAATAATTACTTGGAAAAGTCAAGGATTTTAGTCTGCAAATAAAATTCTGTATATAAAGTAGTCAAACTAATTGTATGAAATTCAATAATTTATAGGAATCTTCACCTACCAGATGCAACAAAATGAAGACAATGAATGCTCCATACCTGAGATTTCTTAGTGTAGTGCATCTCTTGTGTATTAGGTGATCTTTCCATCTATAAAATATATTCTTCTGTGTAATCCTCCAGCTGTTCCTACTCTATTGTGTTCACTACTACTGAATGTGTTAGACAAACAATGAAAAGTTGAACATTTTAAAAATGCAGGATCAGCAGGTCAGGGCAGAGGACAAAGACAAAAAGTATACAACTAGAAGCGGTCTGCCGGATATACAAAGAAATGGGGAAAGCACCATTGAAGTACCACATGAAATAAGATTGGCAGGTGTCCACATTATTTTTTCTCAACTTCTTCCCGCTTGCTGTTTTCTGCCCAGTTTTGTCAGATTCATCTATTGAGTCTTGTTAGCAATTGCTGGAGACCTTTTAGCTGCAGGGTTTGGGTGGTTTTTTTTTTTTTTTAAACTAATGATACCTTTTTCCAGGAACACACACTCACTGCACAAAAGGAAGACAGGAACTCAAAAAATGCAGAAAGTGCTCCAAAAATCCTCTGTGTTCTTTGCTTAGCTTCTCAGCTGCCCTTTTCAGTTTTAATAGAAATTCCTGACATGTTGATTTGAATTCCCTTGGTAATATTCAATTTCTCCAAAGAATCGGGTGCAATTTATTATGAGACAATGAATTACAAGAGTGATATAGGTTTGGTCACATTGTGATTCAGGATAAGAGATGTTACTAAGTGTTAACAACAATACGTATTCCCAATATTAATTCAGATGTCTACATCATGCACAAAAGAGTGTTATTACAGAAATGAACAGAACAGAGCATCATCAACAAATCAAAAAGCATTTCCTTGCATCAGGAGGTTTATCTTATTTTGTAACACCATTTCAGGCCCTCAAGCATTGCAAGAGTAGAAGGAGCACTATACTACAAAAACATCAAAATTGCCAATATTATAACTTTTGAAGGGACAAAATTGATTTCCAGCCAAACTCGTTACCCTAGATTATGATCCCTTTACAGTACAACTGTGTGCGATTCTTTTTAATTTTTATTGTATTATGACTGTTTACTTCTTCCAATCCCATTCTTCTCCCCATTATGTCTTTACTTCTGTAAATTCTACTTTTCATGCTCTTTCAATAATTCTATTCCATCTGCATCCCCCTTGCCCTCATTGATTTCATCCTCCCTCTCCCTTTTAAAGAAGCACAAATATAAATCTCACCATAAGGAATAGTATGGAAACCCTACCTATAGCTATTAAAAAGCAGGCCTCCATCAGTCTTGAAAGACTATGGTATCATGCTCGGCGCTGGATACGCTGCATGCGAAGCATGAAAGCCTGGGTTAGATTGTTATGGAGGATAGGCTGTTACCCAAGCAGCAAATCCCCCCTCTCAACGTCACTGAATTAGTCCAATGGAAAGGCAGAGCCAATACGATTGGATCCAGCTGGCGTCGCAGAGCTGGGCTAAGGACAGGAGCTCACCCTGTCTTGTGGGGCCGACCCGGGTCTCGAGCCCCGGCCTGCTGGTTAACAGGTACAGTGACTTAACCACTTGCGCCACCCAAAGCCCACAGCCTATAGCTATTATATATTCTGAAAAAAACCTAAACGTACTACTGGATAAAAAGAACTCTCAGGTCTATGGAATAGCTATCCAAAAGTGAGCTATTCTTTTCACAAATATTTCCTATGAAATTAATTTTTATCACACAGGTTACAGCATTGGGCTCCAACACAAAAGGCATGAAGGATAAAAAAGCCATTCATGGGTCATTCCATGTGAAGTGGTATAGGGCTCCTCACACAACCATTGTGGATTTTGATGAAATTTTGTATGCAGAGTCCCACATTTCGCAAACAAACATTTGTAAAGTTATAGCTTCACAGGTGGAATAGTTATTGAGATATGGCAGTTTGTTTGACCGCATACCACGTCGATTTACAGTACATGTAAGATTTTACAGTACGTGTAAGATACAGTCTATAAGATTTTGGCAACTTTGGGATACAATATTTTCTCTGCTGTTTTATCTAAACAAATTAAACTTACCTAGCTCTTACAACTTTTTCTGCTCTATTCAATGGCACTAATAACAATTTTGGCTTCATTGATAGAGTGTGTAAACTGCAGCAAATTCTACCAAAAAAAATCATTTTTTTAAAAAAAATTCAGTTTAACGTTGTATAGCTCCCACAATAGTAAAGTAATAAATGTGAAAGTTAGCACATAATATCTCAATATAACATTGTTTCTGAATGTATAATTTCAACCTCCTATCTCCTTTCATTAGTGTATAAATTGAGTGTAAAATTGATGATTTTTGTAAAAAGCTCCAAAATAGGGTATTTTCCATCTAATTTTGCAAAGTATAAAGAACTATGTTTGAGAGAGAGAAATTTCAGAATAAGTATTCTGTAGAATAAGTATTCTACAGATGCATTTCTGCATATACTGGATCATAAACAAATCTGGATTTGCATTTTGAAGCTGAATTCTTTGCTGAATATTTGACTGACAAATATATTAACTGACAAATGATTTTATAAAAGTTTATATCACAATCAACATTTGAAGTTGACTTCAGCTTTTAAATACAATAGATAACTCGTCTTTTTAAAAGGACAAACTGCCCAATTCTAACCAGCAGAACCAATGAAGCCTAATACAGCCCCGAGGAAAGATAACAGACATTCCTTTACCTTGAGAAGAACTCTGTGACTGCTCACTACCACTGCTTACAGAATGCAGTGTGCACCCTGATGGCATAGCTTCACCCACATTGTAAAGTTGGTTAGAATGAGGCTGTGAAACATATATAATTCCCTAAAAGGCACATTGCTGGGTGCCTGATCTCGAAAAAAGGGGCAACTCCTTTATTGTATGTCTGAGCTTTCTGATAACAATACTTTGATGCTTTGTCCCTTCTTTCTTGCAGCAAATGAGTCTACTAGTGAATACACATATGCCAATATACCTGAGGAAGGGATGCACTGAGGAAGGAATACTCCTCTAAGAATACAATGAATAACTTAAAATCTGACAATGCAGCCAATTCAGCACGGTTATATCATTACTGCAATTCCAAATAGATCTACTATGCTATTTGCAAATTGCATAAAACACTTTTTTCCTCAGTTGGACCCAAATCTAAAAGCAGATATCAATCCTGTATAGCTGAACATAAAGTTGACAATAGAAAAATTCAGACTTCTGCATAAAATGTTATACTGGCCCATTGTACTTGCATTGTTCGGTTGTAGCAGGATTCTGTTCTATTTCCTATCTTTTTCTCTTCTTCCCTAAGGTAATCCAATAATCCACTCTCAAAATCACAGATAAAGAGACCAATTACAAACCCTTATCAACTTCTGGAAAACCTGTCAGAATGAGCCTTAAGCAAAAAGAAGCTTAACAATTCCTATTAAGATGGAGACGTTTGGAATTTTCTGTTCAGCACCTCATCTGATGGTATCAGCCACTTTTCTTCCAACACATAATGAGGTTTATGATCATTATGTGGCAAACCTGCAACAGTCTGATTTTCCCATGTGTTAGAGCTGATTAAGATAAATAGAACAAAATTGTCCCATGCAAAAATGTCACAATTGACAGTTTGGCATATTTCATTAAAATGAGATTCAGAAAAGGATAAATATGTTCAAAAATTTATTTAAAAAAATATTAGTGAAATCATATTCCAAATCCTTCAACCATATTTCTAAAACAAGAAGTCTACTATTTATACTTTCATGAGGCATTCTTTATTCACAATGCACAGAACTTTCAGATTACAGATGTGAGGACACAACAAGAACTATATCAAACCTAATTGTTTAATGAATAAATTAACAGGAGAGTTTTCTAACAAGAAGACTTAAAATTGGAACTTTTTGTTCACAGATTATACATAAAATCTCATTTCATCCCAGAGCCACCCCATGGATAGCTGGAGGTAATAAGAGCTCAGGTCCCCTCACATCCACATGGGCTGCAGGAAGTCCGACAGATCAGTGGATAAGTGAAATCATGGGCATAGGACCCATGCATATTGGGGCTTCTTGTACATGTAGTTCTCAACGTTTTTAGCCCAAACACTCAAGTTTATCAGTATCAGGATACACATGCATGAAAAGTAAGTTCTTCTTTTTCTCTTATACTAGAAATAGATACCAGAAATAGAGTAACTCCAGAATTAATGAGATTCCCCCAATTAAATGAGGAATCATAAGGGGGGAAGCTGTAAGAATACAACCACTACTGTCTGCGGGATCAGTGCAAGCACAGAGATGCTGAAGGTGAGCCAGCAGCCAGCACAGCTGGTAAGTATGGGTAGGATGGCAGAATGACCAGATGTCTGGTAATAGCTGGACATCACCAGAAATGGGACTCTCACTAGGCATCGGGTAAGAGAGCCTCATCTGGAATGTGGCCACTTGGTGCGCACTGCTACCGGGTGGCCGTAGTTCCCAGTGCTACATCTGATTCTGCTTCCTGCCAGATCAGAGGTGGATGTTCTGCCCCCACCTGGTTTCAATGTCTCTCAGGCACTGGAGCGAACCACAGCCAGCTCAGAAGTCCACCTGGTGGCAGTGCAGAAAATCTAGAAAAAAATCATCTTTGCTATGGACCACTTTTCCAGCTTGGTAGGTGGAAGCAGGTTTTGGACAAACTTGGTGAGAATTATGTCAGCTTTGAGTCACATACAAGTGCATTGTTGGTGAAAACAGGTTTTGGACAGACTGGGGTGCCGGGGGGAGAATCACATCAACTTTCAGTCCCTTACATGAGCATTGTTGGTGAAAACAGATTTTGGACAGACTTGGGTGCCTGGGGGAGAATTATATCTGCGTTCAGTCACTTATGCTTGGTTAGAAGAAACAGGCCTTGCAAAGAGGTTTTCAGTTTTCAATTTAAAAATAAGTAATATAGGGTTGAAATTAAGTACAAGAAAGCACTGACATTTTCAGCTTTTCTTTTACCATGTCCTATATTTAGCCAACATTTTTTGGTGTCCTACTTTTTTTAACATGTCAGGAAATTTGCCTGGATATAAGGAATTTTGGGGGACCTTGTCCTCTTTTTGGAGTTTGAGCATCTGGACACCCTGGGATTGTTAAAATTGTTCCTGCTTGATGATGTAACTTTGGTCATGACATCATTTCAGATTCTGACAGATCATTTGGTCCTGACAGATTCTCATTCTAAAAGATGGATCCCAGTGCTAAAGGTTTGAGAACCTCTGGTTTAAACAAAGCCCCCTTATAAGACATTCTTCCAACTCATGAGATTAATGTCTTATTAGCTCCACAACCAAACTTGCATATATGTCTTTCATTTGGCTCCCTACTGTACTAACTAGAGGGAAACAGCTTCCTATTAATATTATCTCATTCATACCCTTAGCATGCTTCTTGCCTGCCTGTAATTCTGTTTGTAATTCAGAATTTCTGAATTACAATTCTGTAATTGTAATTCTGTTTGTAATTCAGGCTTCCTACCTGCCTGTCTGTTTGTAATTCCTATGCTTATAGCACTCTGTGGAAGTAAGACATGTTCATTCTCTGTGACCTTATAAAAAATAAAAATGTTAATGGGTTTGGAGGAGTGTAGAGCCCCCAAATCCACAATTTCCATATCATAAGGGGGCATGAAACACATCCCCCACAGGTACAGGAAGACACCTGTATTTTGGCAATAGCCAGGTAGGAACAGGACCCTGTTATGTCCACCATAAGGTTGCATTTGAGAAGGATCCAAGGGTAACAAAGCAGGAGTTTGGCACTAATGATCAATCTCCATTGCTGAACATTCAGTACAAAGTCCCATTTCTCTTCTTTATACCTATCAAAGAACCAGGAAACTACCAGGAAAAGCCACTGCAAAATCTATTATTGTGAGATCATCAGTTTCATAACCTATGCCAGGACTTAAATTTGCCTGGCATAAGAGGAACAAAAAATGGTATTAAATTTGATTTCAATTTGGTATACTTCATTATGGTCAAAAACTTAGACAAATGGAAATATAATCCTCATTTCCATTTCAGAAATGGGACTTGCAAAATATATAATTACATACATTTGGACAATTTAAGTTAGATATTGCAGAAATGGTGGGCAACTACAGTGTGTTTCCGTAAAAAATAATCTATTTTTCTGAGTCATAAAAAAGGAACATAGGGTGAATTCCAGAGTAACTACGGGGAGTCCTTGCTCCGGAGTAAGAACAAGTTACTCTGGACTGCAATATGAATTTCCCATAGGTTTTCATTAGGTGGTGCAGTAACTACAGGTGCATGTAATGTCTCTTACGTGCTCCCGTAGTTACTCTGGATTGTGCCCATAGAGTCCATCAGTGTAGAGCCCACAAACCTTTAATTATCCATATTTAGCAACTGCTGCTACAATCAATTTCATCAGAAATTTCAGGATTCTGAAATAAAAGACATCCCTTTAGGTTCTATGAAGCTACAAGTCTTCATAGAATAATTGGATAATTAATCAATCAAAGGATAATTGTTTAAGGGAAGAAAAACCAAAGAGTTACACAAAAGGGGAAAAATGTTTATCAAGTATATTAGCGCCACTACATGGATGTTTGGTGCTTAGGAAGCCATAGTTTGACAAGCTTGTCTTCACACACAGAACTTCTGTCAAATCTAATTACAGAAACAAGATACTGTATATAAAGATTCTCTTGCTACCACTGTTTTTTCTTTACTTTTAAACACAGTTGCTAAACTGGAACAACTCGTAGCCAATTTTACAGCTTCCATAAATAGCATTCTACAAATAGGTTGAAGAGCTGTGTTCATATGTGGAGGAGCAGAATCTCATAATGGAAAACAGTTTGTCTTGGCACCCTCAGTTGAAAGATGTGCAATTGCTCAAAGAAGATTCCAATGTTAAGTCTTCCATTTGAGTATCTTCCTTCTGAGTAAAATCAGGCTACTGATAGTGAGGAGGAGAGCCTATTAAAAGAATATGCTATCTTTGTACTTGAACTCCCCCACCACATTCAATACAACAGGCATGTATTTATATGTTGAAATAGCTATATAAATTTGGAAGTAAGATGTAATACAACTGGAAGATCATGAGATATTGTGGCATTTTTTACATAAGCACTCCTGTAAACATAATCCTTGGTCCAGTTTCATTTAAGAGACATAAAATCTTGATCAATTACTGTTATAAGACAGCTTTGGCCAGTTTATCATCAAAGTTTGTTTTTTCATCAAAAGGAAAATCTGATAGATAAACAGATCTTTCTTAACAAGCTTAAAACAAACGTAAACACCTTAAGTCAATGCAAATAAAACCTCTACAATGCAATTAACTACAAAATAGCCACCATTTGAATTTACTCATTAATTTTCTGCACTAATAAAAATAAAATCTTACAAGGTTATAAACATAATCCATATCTTTCATTGTTCCACTACTGAATTCTAACCTAGGGTATCCAATACATTTAACTTTATAAATTTGCCATTCAGACTGAAGTTAAAATAAGCTGCAGCAGTGCAGAATTATGCCAGCTATTTACACAATTACTACATACTAAACTAAGTCAAAAGGAACATTAAAAAATACAAATAGACTTATTGATAAAACCTGAGAGTCTTTCACAATACCTCTTTTACTAAAGATCTCTGCACTGTACTAGCAGAAACAGTCAGCAGAGCACAAGGACCTAAGGGCATTGGTTCAAAACCTTTGCAAACACGATAAAGCTAATCAACTGCCACGTTTAACCTTCATTTCATCAACTACTGGAAGAAAAGAAACATATTGAACAACTGTCATGAAACACACAGTGCAGTGAACACAAAGAAGAAATATCAGGTACTTACAAACTTCCCCTTCTTGGCAGGCTCAATTCCTTCTGTAAAAGAAAAAAATCCATTATACAATGAATTCACATGTGCAACAGAAACTTTTCAATCAAGTACTCAAGCACATGTATGAATAGTATAGACATATTTATTAATGTATTTATTAACTAATCAGATTTATAATACTGCTTTTCTGTGTGAAAATTCAAGGAGATTTGCAACTTTAAAACACAGAGAATATCTAAATAATGAGACACACAAAATAGTTGATCACAAATTGTAATTATCTCTTCTCCTGCCTTCCTTCTTCGGGACACACAAACATTTTTCCTAGAAAAGGGAGGTAAAGGTAGACCCAACTGTCCTCTCAGGACAGCTCTCCATGTAGGGCAATGGTTCCCAAACTCTCCAGTCATGTTTGGGCCTAGCTATAAATTCTTGCATGGCAGTGACAGGATATCTGCAATTGAGTTACAGTTTAGAACAAAGCAGTGCCAGACATCTGAAGGTTACAAAGAGCCAAATGTCCCCTTTAAAGACCACCCAACAGTTCATAACTTCTAAAAATGCGAGCATATTTTTATCATTTTGTCCCTTATAGTGGTACAGTCAGAAGTTCCATCACATCACCCTTTAAGGAGGCAGCAACAAGGCTTCCCTTGCTGGCTTGTTGCAATGTCCCAGTTTGGGAACCTCAACCAAAGTGAATGGTGTTATTAGCTCTCTCGTTGCCAGATGAGGTGGTAACTGAATTAAATACAGCATATACTCTAGAAAATTTAAATACAATGATGTTGTAGCCAACAGAACTGTCACTCTGGCATGTATCATAACATGGATAAATAACTTTATGCTGGTCTCACATACATGGCATTAAAAAAGACTAACGTGAAATGTGTTTTTTGTTAATGTTTAAAAGAGACCTAATACAAGATTAAACCCTCAAAGCACTTTTCTTGAAAAGTGGCACTTTATTTGGACTACTTAATTTTTTTATTAAAATAAACTTTCTAAACAACAATATTATATATTGAATACAGCTAATTTGATGCTGGAGAAAGGTATCCTTGTTAAACTCCTTTCAACTTAGAAATCTGAAAAGTAGCAAAATTTTCAAAGCAAAGCTTTGAAATAACACCCACGTTATTGGTAATCATTAAGATCTCAGCTGGAATCAAAAATAGCAAATAAAGTGTTATCTTTAAAATAAAGTGTGTTAACTTCTTATTTTCTCTGTCACTAAGGTATAAGGTGGTGATTTGTACATACCATCATTACAGAATTCACATTCTCTACAGCAGAAATTCTGAACATACTGATATGTATAATATTCCTTAATCACTTTATCAGCATGGTTTGTTTTCCTACAGTTGAGAAGAACCTCTTTTTTTATTAATACTATGAAGTGATACCTTGGCAAAAGTGGTGCAGCTGAAAGGGCAGCCTCTGCGGTAATTTGGTTTTCCCTAGCATTTTGGAAGAATCTCCCTTTATCTCTTCTCTTGGTATGTCCCTTATCCTTATAAAGTTTCTCATGTTCCTTCTCTCTCTTCTCCCAGACCTTCTGCAGAAGCAGGGCTGTTGAAAGGGAAGTGCTGGGAGGGCAAATTATAATGGGGGCCAGATAAAGATCTTCTTGAAGCAATATGCAGCTTCCTGGCCTTATTTTTGGCATCCCTGACCAAGACTGTGGGATATTCCATTTTTACCCAATTTACTACTTTATGATTAAGAACTGCATCTCTGGAGAATATCACAGTTCTAACCAATTGAACATTTACAACAGTTGTCAGCCAGAGGTTCCCTGATAGATGAATAGTCATTCCTTGTACTCAGCATCTGTTACAAGGCTGAATTAGTTAGAATTTTTTTTACTATGAAGGTTAGAAGACAGAGCAACCTGCGCTTATTTTTCTAATCATCACATTAAAAATAAATAGCGAGCATTACCTCATTTTGCACCAAAAATGTATTCTATTAAGGCACCCTTTATCCAGTACTTACTACAGATGACATTATTTGAATGATGTGGAGGTCTAGAATTTTGAGATTTAACCTTTTATTCTCTATAGTTCTTCTCCGTAGTCCATAATTTATAGATTTCTGTAATGCTCTCCAGCCCTAGCCTTTTTTCTCAATCCCAAAATAGCTTTTTTGTTAAGGTCTTTGATAAGGAAAGTATTCAAACAGGCACATTGTTTTGGTTATTCTTTTCTGCATCTCATGCAGCTCTATACTGAAATGGAGCAACAAGACTTGGACAGCATTCTGGGTTTAGCAGCAGCACAGATTAATACAATAGCATTATGACAATTTCTGATGTTTTTTTCAATTCCTCATAACAGGGTACATAACTTATCTTTCCCATGGTAACTTTTGGGGCAATCACAGTCATTTGTAAGTGAAGATAGCAATTTTTAACCAAATGTACATCACTTTGCACTTAATTTAATGGAACCTTCCTTGCCAAAGTGTTACCTGGTTTGCAGTTCCACACAACACAGTTAGAATTTGTGCATCTGAAAAATTTGATCTGTAAACTTCCTTGAAATACTAATTAAAAAGATAATGCTTCCTTTTGCAGCAGCTGTGCTGATTCTTTTAACTTGTTGTTCCACTGCTTAGTAACTGTAATAAAGCAAAATGTTTTCCACAAATTTACCTGAGTCAGATACTCCTTCCAATGCAATTACTTTAGATTTGCTTCCTTTTTGTTATCTAGAAAGGAGACTAATCAATTATAACTTTTATTTATTAGAGCAAACCATAATCCATTGTCCACCACTTATTTGACAGGTTAGGGACTGGAAATCATGGAAAACCGGAAAAACCAGAAATAATTGAAAAGTGGAACGCAGTCTTTTTTTTTAGCTTGCAAATGCATTTTGGCCACTGAAAAGGTAATGCACTACTCATACTACAAATGTATGCAAAAGTTAAACATTACACTGTAACACTTACAATTCAAAAAAGCAGCAGAAAAGCCTATGTTGGGAATCAGGAAAACTAATACAACTGTCACAGGAGGACAGGATGGGCAGATCTACTCACTCCACCCATTTCTTTTGTATTCATATTGCATATGGAGCTAAGCATATGGAGCTAAGTGGGAAATTCAATTCAAGATTAGGAGCTGGATCAGTGCAAAATACATGCTACGAGGTTGCCATTCCTATACAGTCCCACTTTTTATAGCCCGGCAATGCCTGTTCTTACTCCTTTCCAAATTATACAAATCCCTCATAGCCCCTCTCCCATATATTTAGTATGAAGGCCATATTCTGTTCTTTGCTCCCAAAGCTGTTCCACCATCCAGGTGCTCAATTTGCACAGGACCACCATACTTACGCAGAGTCACAGTTCCCATCTCCAGTTCCAGATTCCAGAGGGGAATCTTCACAGTTCCCATCTCCAGCCTATCATTAGCAGTCTGCAAAAGGCAAATGGAGATTGGGTGTGCAGTTTTAGATTTCAGGGGATGGGGAAAGCAAGGCATAGGATGTATGGAACCAGTAAGTGCGCTGCCTAGAGAGACAAGCATTTCTCTGAATGGTTGAAAACACAAATGGAGATGATTTCCCCTCCCAAATGCTTTCAAGCAAAACTTTCCCTTCCTACCTAACTGCTTATCCACATCTTCTGTCCTACACACAATCAGGTCAGTGATGTCAACTCAGTGTTTCATAAGGAAGTCACAATTCAGCCTGAAAACCAACAAAACCCTGATAGTGGAAAAGGGCACAAAATGATCTTTATAAGTATTTTGTTTGATAGAGTCTCAAATATTCAAAATAGTTTACAGTATGTTAATTCTTCGTCACGTCTACCAACATTTGCTAGATTTACTATGAATATACTGTCTTACTAAACCATTGATATACAAAGCATATCAACTTAACTATTTAGCTGTGGTCCACAAGTTAGAACAAAGATGTTTAGCTACGAAGTACAGATGAAAATTGCTTATGCTCAGCATTAACGTGCAGGACCTTGCAATTCTTCCCATTACCAGTAATTCAAGACATTGATCTGGACACCCTTATATGAAAGCAAAGAGATGCTATCGACTGATTGTGGCTGGGCCCTATTCCCAAGAATCAATAAAAGCTACAATGTTCATAAACTGCTGAAGAGAACACTAAAATTACAGACACAAGGAAACTTTAGGAACAATTATGAATCTGCCTTTTTCAGCTTTAGTGCAAAGTTCTCAAATACGGTGCAGTCCATACCAATTTAGCAGCACAAGTCACCTGGCATATCTTCTCGTGATGTGTGGGAAGGTCAGCATATGTGTGTGCACTGGCCTAACCCCAAAGGGGCAAGAGTATTTATCAGGACTTTTTGACACCGCAAGGTTAGACTAGGACTTATGCCATGGCTTATGCTGTCCTAACTGTACGTTAGGATTGCAGCCTCAATGACACAACCTTAATTTGTATCTCATACATACATATATGTCAAACATATGACAATAGCTGGTCTTAAAAAAACCATTCAGGTGTATATTCCATAACTTTCATTGACAAAGGTTGTTCTAATTGATACATACTGTACAATATCATAGCTATACCCATTTCTGAACAGAGTGCAGTATAGAAGCAAACATTTTTATTTCTTATAGAACAAGAAATTTTTTCTAACTCCAGCATTCAGACCACTGAGTCACTGCATCCCCTACTTACTCTAATCCACGAGCAGACACAGTTTCACACGGTACAAACGCTGAAGAAGAAACAGAATTTTTTTCAATAGTACATAAGAAAGAAAAAGTGATCTGTGAAGAAAAATATGCATATCTAAACAACATTTTATAATTGTAAATTTCTGTTTATCTATGCAAATTTATCAGATTTATCAGTTTTTGCCAACCTAAAGGGAGGTTAGGATTGCAGCCTAAATAAAGCCAGAAAAGAATAGGATTACACAAATACTACTTTTGATGTATAACTCTTAATTTTAAAGATTTAAAGAATTTTAAAGATAACTCTAAAGAATGCAGCCAGTACAGCATACTGAAGAATGTGGTAGTTTTTTGAAATGATTTCTTCTTCCCCAAGCACTAAGAGTTTGTTCCATTTAATAATAATTCAAATAAAATTAAAAAGTAATTAAGCATCAACAAGAAAATAGTCTCCATTTTTTGCCTATTTTTATTCCATAAATAATTTTATTTTTCAATAAAACTGCTCATCTTGTAATTGCTTAAGAAATGCTGCTTAAACTTTAAAATTGAAATAATAACTGCTTTTAAATGTTCTGCAAACTGTAATTCTTGACAAGGGGCCTTGCAAACATAATTATGGGTGCAATCCAGAGCAACTACGGGGAGTCCTTGCTCCGGTGTAAGAACAATTTGCTCTGGATTGCAATATGAATTTCCCATAGGATTTCAGTAGGTGGTGCAGTAACTACAGGTGCACGTAAAGTCTCTTACGTGCTCCTGTAGTTACTCTGGATTGTAGGGCTTGTCACTGTTTCTGGGTTCTCTATCTCATCAGCATCTCTCACCAAAATAATTTCCAATTATTGCCCTCAAACAGTCCTGTAGTTATCTCTCAGATGTTCAGATCATCATCTCAATTACACAAAGCATTTTTATCCCATTTTTCTCAGAAAAACTAGGAGCAAGTCACAATAATATAAATAAATCATTCCTCCTTTAAGTGAATCATTGTCTTTCTCCTTATTTTCAATAAATCTTTACATATTTCTTTGTCAGCAGTTCCGCTGCCAGGTATATTTGCATTCCTATATCAGCTACCCACAGACCTGTCATGTGTGGTGTAGGTTGAAAAGGGATAAATAGATGAGCTAGTTAGAATGCAAGTCAACAGTTGTGAGTCAGGAAAACTAATACAACTGTCACAGGTGGACAGGATGAGCAGATCTACTCACGCCACCCATTTCTTTTGTATTTATATTGCATATGGAGCTAAGCATATAGAGCTCTACCCACAAGTCCACAGCTCTACCCACAACTAGTCCCATTATAGCCAATAGCCTTACTCCCAGATAAAAGTGAATATGATTGGAGCATCACACTGCCCAACCTTCCACAGCTCTACTCACAAGTAGCAGGGTGACCTGCTACCCCATTATAGCAGGGTGACCTGATGTCATAACCCAAAAAGAAGACAACTCCCCCCCCCATGCAGAACACCAAATAAAAATATAGGATATGACAAAATATCTACAATATTTATATACTGCTTTTCAACTGAAAAGTTCACAAAGCAGTTTACAAGAAAATGAAAAAAATTAACAGCTAATTAATAGCTAATGGAACTCTGTCACAATCTAAAATACAAAAAGAACACCAGCAGAAGCCACTAGAACAGACATTGCTGGGGTTTGTAGGGCCAGTTAATCTCTCCCTGCTAAACAAAAGAGGAACACTCACTTGAAATTGTGTCTCTTGCCCCGTTAGCAGGGGTAAAATAAAAGCTAAAAAGTCATATACAGTGGTGCCTCACATAACAAGTTTAATTCGTTCTGGAAACATGCTTGTTATGTGAAACGCTCTTTATGTGAAGCAGATTTTCCCATAGGAAATAATGGAAACCCAGACGATTGGTTCTACAGCCCAAAAAAATATTCATATAAAAACGTTAACTGGATGTAAAAATGATGATAAAACACTGGAATTGAATTCAAAACATGCATTCAATGTGCATGATCCTATGAAGTCTACTTAGGCTGCAATCCTAAAGACACTTTCCTATGGGAATAGGACCCATTTAACACAATGGGGCTTACTTCTCAGTAGACATGCTTAGGAGGCTGCAATCCTAAAGACACTTTCCTGGGAGTGGATGCCAGCCTGACTCAGAATAGGCTCAGCTCAGGATTTCATGATTATTGTAAAAACCACGAACCTGCCCCAGGGTAAATGAAGGTTTTAATACACAAGGTTTTGCATACACTGGACTTCATTTTGACAGCGGGAAGTAAAGCAGGTTGTAGAGGGGTTTAAGGTTTTGCCCTTGATATGAAGACCATTGCTGCAACATCTATGCAACTGTAAAGCAGGATTTCTGAACAAATAGTAGGACAATCTATCCTACAGTAGATAGATTTGGAGATACAGTAGTAAATTCCTTCCCCTGTGCCTTCAGTCCAACAGGAGCATAGTAGAGAATGATTCTTCATATCCTATAACGCCCTTCTATGATAACACAGAAAAGGGTCTGGAAAATATAGCACAGTGAAAAATTTTCTTTAAACTAATCCCATTTATCCACTTAAGGTGTTCTTCAAATGTATGCTCTGCCTTCAAAAAAGGATATCAAGGTAACATCTTGCAGTCATAAATTGCTGCTAGGTCAGATTCCCCAGCAATAACTTCTATTTGAAACGTGACAAGGAACATAATCTAGATAAAATAGCCTCCCACCAGTTCTGAGATAGCAGAAGCCAAATGGAACCAACCAAAGGATAAGTAGTTAAAAATAACAAAAGGGAACACAGAGAAAGAAAATAGAAAAGTTATGGCAGTTTTTCCCCCTAATTAATACCACAGTATCTAAAACTAGCTGTGTTAATAAGCCTGGGATTTCATTGCATACAATATTTACCTTTACTGAGTTTTCTGCAAATTTTTCAAGAAGGATTGATGAATAACATATTAAGATTTATGTGGACTCCTGCTCAGATCTTACTGAAAATGTACGTGGGATGACCACACCAAAATAACATTTTGCAGATGTATATTTCCTAATCAATATTCTAGTATTAGAGTCCTGGCAAACACCATGTTGGGTACAGATCCTGTTCAGAGTTGACCAATGCTGGTGAGGCTGGTCAAAACCAGGCACCTTTTGTGGAGGGTGTTCTATGTATCTAACTACATCTGGGCGTTCAGCAGCTCATTCAGTTTTCCATTGGGCACTGATGTTACAGCTATTGTGCAACTGCCAGAGAGGGCTTCCTAGATCTAAGCCTGCCAATTTATAGATTAGGAAGATCAGCATAGAAGTGGGTTATTCATAATTTTATTATAGTCGTTCATGAAGGCATCTTTCTTTTATAGAGCTACAAGGCTCAAAATGGTATTATGTGGTCTCTATCAATTTTGATGTACAATTTTGAGGACCCTTCCAAAATCTGATAATTTAGATAATTTAGCCATGAAAACGAGATTCCAACTTTTTCATACTTTATGTTTCCAACAATAGTTGGCAACTGTAGTGTTTGGCATACCAGAATTCTTGCAGCAGTGACTTCTTTCTCTTTAAGATTATCCCATATATTATATAGAATGAAATCTTCTTAATCTTCCTTCCAAGTATTTAAATACTTCTACTATCTCAATAACACTAATTGTGAAGTTAAAATGTGTTTACAATGAATAGACTACTCATAGCAACTAAAAAAAATAAAGCTGTCACAAGTTTTGCTAATATTTGTTTTTATATTTTACCAGGCTACAAGGATTTTGCCCATTAAGGCTATACTGTAATTCCCTTCCCCCCATAAAATCACACCAAAATGTGTAGAAAATCAGATCTCCCAATCTATAACGCTGTAAAGATGACCCTAACAGTTTGCCCTGAATCAGTTCTCAACCCCATTCAAAGCTGAAAAGCCAGCATTGTCTAAAAACATCTCTGTGGTCATGTGGCCAGCATGACTAAATGCTAAAGACATATAGAAAGCTGTTATCTTCCCACTGAAATGGTACTTATTTATCTTCTTTCAAACTGCTGGGCTGGCAGGAGGTGAGACAAGTGATGGGAGCTCATTCCATCATGTAGTACCTAGGTCTTGAATAACCAACCTTCAGGTTGATAGGAACAGCATCTTTAACCACTGAACCATCACATTATTACAGCCTTACAAAGCTGTAAACAAACCTCAAATCTCAGAATTCAGCATAAAAATTAGGGCAACAATTAGTTCGAGAAGATTTTGATAGTGAGACAGCCTGGCGTCAGGAGTGGGCAACTTCCAATCTAATGCCTGATGCCATACTGCATCCCTATGGTTTTGATCTTCCCAGGAGGAACTGGACAGCACTCAATTGGATTTGCACTAACCATGGCAGGTGCCAATATTGGAAATGCAAGTGGGGGTTGATTGACAAATCCTAATTGTGAGTGCGGGAATATCGCACAAACATTACATCATATTGCAATCGAGTGTCCCCTTAGACAGTAATCCCTGCAGGAATTACTCCAGCTTCAGGGTACTGCTGTCCAATGGTTATCTTGCCGACGACCCAGACATATCCAGCCAGAGACCTTAGATATCTGGCCATAGATCCAGATATATGCTCATATATTGTACTTTATATATGTGGATTCCGTGTTATACTGCTGTATTTTGCCACATGAATAAATAAAGCTGTCAACACATACAATTAAATACATTATTTTTTATTTATTTAAATACATATATGTATTTAATTTACTCCTTTGTAAAAAGTAGAAGGGACAATGTATCAAGAGGAAACACATTCAATCACCTACACCTGTTATCTCATCTGATTTCATGGGTTCCCAGACCAGAGGTGATCCTGGCCCCTGTACCACAAAATGCCCCCCAGAAAAATGGCAGGACCCCCTTCCTACCAGTTGTAGGGAAGCCTTCTGAGGCCTTTTAAGGGCCTGAAAAGTCACTTTCAGTTTTCCCAGGAATGTGGAGGTGACATTTTCATGCCACAGTCTCAGACATTTTTCCTAATTGGGGAAAAGCAGCTTGGAAGGCACAAATCTACATTAGAAAAAACAGTTAATTCCTCACACCAAGACCCTCAATGCCTATCGGGTCACCTTGTGGCTCCTTAGAGGAAAAAGTAAGAGATTCACTCACTAATCTTCCATGTTTCATCTAATCTGGCAATTTAAAAATAAAAATTTGGAACTTCTGACCAGACTTTTTCTTATAGAAAACTTGTGATGAACAAAGGAGATTTTCTATGGCTTTCATAATTTGTGTTGTAACAGTGGAAGGATGTTTTCCATCTTAATATATCTCCAACATCCCAAAAAGGTGGATAATAGAAGGAGCTTAGGAATATATTTTAATTTTGTGGAAAATTCTCAAACCCCAATATTTTTGCCTGAACTGCGAAGTAGGACAGAGTTACTTTGACATCTTGTTCAGCATATTTAAATTGTCCTTAAATTAACTCACTTTTGCAGCTGCTGTTTCCACTAGTCTCTGGTGATGCCGAGCTGAGCTGAAAAGGCTCTTCTGAGGTGTCCCTTCCTGACAGTGAATACAAGAAGGCAAAGGGGAAAAAAAATACACAAAAGGGCAAGATGGAACATGGTAAGGGGAATGGAATGGGAAATGATCAGAAAAGGAAGAGGGAGAGCATTTAACAGAAGTGTTCTTTCACTATATTTCTAAGAATTTAATGAAAACCCTACTACAATAATACTAAAGATATATGGTATTAGCCATTTAAGTCTGATACTACTGTATGTAGTATGTGCAATACAACCAGACTTTTTTTGTTGGTTCCAGTGGGAGACATTAAAGCCTTGCTTAACTCTGTTAAAGCCAACAGAGCTCCACAAAGGTCAACTCTGAATAGATTGCACTCAATATGGCAAGCGAATGGAACTATGTTTTTATTTTAATGTGCCTGCAATCTATATTAATGTAACATATATCCAAGAGCATATCTTTACTATGCTTTCAGCATCAGCAATTATTGTCAAAGATACAAGGAGAAAATAACTTTACTAGATTTACTAGAACTTTACTAGATCTCATCTAACAATATTTTTTAATATTCAAAATTACTGCTTTAAGATTCACCATCATCCACACAACTCAGAACTCGTCCATTTATTTATCAGCATTACATATTGCAGATAGTGGAAATCTTACAAACTTTTTTAACCAAGACCTGCCCAGCTCCTAAATAATGTGTTACAGTTTGTAGAAGACGGCAACCTGAGTTATCACAGCCATTTCAAACTCTTGTAAAGCTATTGTTAACTTTTTGGCTAAGAAATTAACAAGATATTCTTCATGAATAGCTTTCCACAAGATGTGACAAAGGAATGAAGAAACTGAAGCTTAAGCATTTTCTCCTCAACTTCTTGCCTCTCAGTATCTAATGGAAATTAATGTGATAAGAATTGGAGCACAATCCTATACTTAACTGCTCTACTCAGAAGTTTCATTCATACTGTTGGGAAAGCGTGCACAGAATATAGCCTTAATTCTCCAAACCAGCAGCTCTTGGGCATTTCAGCCTGGGAACCACTTCTGAGAATGACAATCTGTCCAGGGCCCGCTCCTCTGGAAGTAGTGTCATGGCTGTATGTTAAACAAGAAATGAATCACTGTACTGCCAATGCTCCTCCTTGTCTACTCAGAAGTAAGTCTGATTGTGTTCTAGGAGACCTACCCCCAAATTCAGAGTAACTACAGGAGCACGTAAGAAATTTTATGTGCACCTGTAGTTATTGCACCACCTACTGAAAACCTGTGGGAAATTCATATTGGAATCCAGAGTAAGTTGTTCTTACACCGGAGCAAGGACTCTCTGTAGTTACTCTGGATTTTGCCCTTACTCCCAGGAAAGTATGGATTGTGGTCTAAGGGTGTAATCCTAACCAATTTAGGCTGGCACAACTCACCTGTCTCTACCATTTCGTGGTCATGTGGGGAGGCAGTCGTATTCTGTGCACTGGCCTATCTCTCCTCTTGGAGAAGCACAGAATTGCCTTACAGCACATTTGTGACACTCCCTGGTTAGCATGGGACATGTGCTGGGGCTTATGCAAGCCTCAGTGGGGTTTAGGATTGCAGTCTGAATGTCCCGTTTCAAGTTGGCAGCACCCAGCTTTTTGTGCCTCCCTGAAATAAAGATACAACCCTCCAAGGGGGTCCTGACCCCCACTTTGAGAAAAATTGTCCTTTTTCATGTGTTTGAACCAGTAACAAAATATTGCAATATACAGTGGTACCTTGAGTAAAGAGCGACCTGAATAAATAGTATTTTGGGTAAAGAGCAAAATTTTCTCAGAAATTTTGACTTGTGTAAAAAGCACTGTCTTGAGTAAACAGCACTTCTGAAGAACTTTGGAACAGGCTTCCATGGTAAGGGAACTCACAGGCAGTACAAGGAGACTAGCTTGAGCTACATGGAAGCCTGTTCCATGGGGCTCTGTCAAAGTTTGGAATAGGATTCCATGGCCAGGGAACTCATGGGGCGTCCAGGGAGAGCAGCCTGAGCCAGGTTTGTATGTGGGATCTGTGTGTGGCAGCGTGGAAGGTGTGCCTTATCAATGTTCTCGTGCTGCTCCCCATCAGCAGCTTGGGAATGTTAAAGTTGCACAAAAAGACAAAGATTCCATTGAGCCAATGGGTAGCAGTGACTCCATTAGTAATTGTGAAAGAGCACAATCCTAACCATGTCTACTCAGGTGTAAGCTCCATTGTGTCCAATGGGACTTACTCCCAGGAAGGTGTCTTTAGGATTGCAGCCAAAGTCACCCCTCTCTATAACCCTCACACCCGCCATGAAGGTTTTCAAAGGTATAGTACAGTTCAGCACTGTATAGTATTTTCTTTATTGCACTGTTGTGTGTCGCTGTATATTACAGTGTTTTGTAATCATTTTTATAAACAGTTAATATTTTTATATGAATTTTTTTTTGTTTGTGGAACCAATCATCTGTGTTTCCAATATTTCCTATGGGAAAATCTGCTTCACATAAAGAGCGTTTCACGGAACAAGCATGCCTCCGGAATGAATTAAACTTGTTACATGAGATGCCACTGTAGTCCTTATCACTACCAATCCAAACTGATGGCCATAGTTGTGGTAGAAGACGATCAGAGTGCATCAAATGCATGCAGAACCTAGAGATTAACAATAGCTATTCCTTGCTTTCTCTTTGGTTAGACTGGGAGTTAATGAGAAAAGCAGTAACTTTCACTGCCAACACCAAAGTGGGGAAGCCCAGATAGGAAAAGACTGTTTTGGGGGGAGCCTTTTTCCCTGGTCACCAGAGTCTCTAATTCTAAGGGGATTCAACTTAAAAGGAAACAATAGCATGACTGAACAGTCTGAAAGTGTGACAATATTCTCTCTTCAGTTAACCAAAACAGGTAATTTTGCTATAATTAGAACTTAAATTCAGATGTTCCACAATTAGTCCCCATATTGATTTTTGCTGTTTTCTAGGATTCATTTTCCTTTCTAAAATTTTTGTGTGTACAGTTATTTGTTATGATGCAAGTTTCAAGTCATTGGAAAGACCCTATCTATACTGCAATGGTATTAAAAAAGTAACCAAAATTACTCTTACTTTCTCCTCTTTGCACAAAGTTGTTCAACTACACTTCAAAATGTTTAAATACTGATATGATATATCAACAAAATGTGATGTGTTTCCACAGCTTTTAAAGAGTTATGGAATTATACTTTGCCATGCAATAATTCATTTATGCTTTAACAAAGCTGTCTAGATAGGTAATAGCTCAAAAGAAATTATCCCTCAATAAAGCACATTTCCCGAAGGTCATTTTATTACTGAGACAGATAATTGGCATTGCTACAATCTAACAACTGATGGTTTTGTGTAATGAGATGTGGCATAAATATGACATATCTTTGGAGTATGAACATCCCTTAATTCACAGACAAAGATAATGTGTTTATACCAAGAAGAAAAATGAATGTTGGCAATTCAGTGGTCAAACGTTGCAGGTTAAGTCAGTCTATCTGAATGAAAACTTATGGCTTCACAAGGAAAGCTTTTCAAAGTAGGCAGAAACATCATTTACTCTACTGTTTTAATAAGTTAAATGGTGAATGCTTTCACCATTCTTCCAGTAACATGTCATATTGTTTGAAACAAAGACTGCAATCCTAAAGACACTTTCCTGGGAGTAAGACCCAATGAAAACAGTGGGACTTACTTTTGAGTAGACATAGTTAGGATTGTGCTCAAAGTCTTGGTAAAAAGCTAGGAACTGAAGTGGTTACTTTTACTTGTGCTAATTTCTCTGAGAACTTGCAACATCAATTAAGCCAGGTAACTACCATTATACAAACAAAAATGTTATCTCTCAAGCAACTTTTCCTTATGTTATTTAGCAATCACAATATTAAATAGCCACCATCAATAGTGGTGAGAGCAAGTATCATAGAACACCATCATTTATATTAAACTATCAAAACATTGAAGTAATACTGTTCTAACATGTAAATAACACTAACTAGATTAGAAAAACTGTTTCATTCAGTTTCAAAACGCCAATAGAATCAGATTTCTGCTTAGACATATTGCTTGCTAAAAGACTTGACATATAGGAACATTAAGTTTATGCCTTCCAAATGTAACACTGAACAGTCAGCTTTGTAACATATTGTAGGCATTATCAAGAATTGTTGGTGCAATTATCAAAAGACATTAGTGAGAAGTACGATACAGGCTGTAGACATTAAGTTTGGCCAAAAGCCAAATACTCAAGCTAATAATGTAGCACTTCTTTTCTTCTGTTACATAAGGCCACCAGACTACAGAAGGAAGTGAACCCATAGGGAACTTGTTAACCCTTTCACAAAGCTTAATAGCTTTAATAACATCAGAATAGACTGTCACAGAATAAAGAGCCTTTGAGATAGTTTGGCAAACACATAATGATGGATAAATGCCTTGAAAACAGGCAAATTAAGCAAGCATGCTGTGCGCTCTCTCATGCCAACAGAAGTAACAGCTAATCAGAAAATAAGGGTGCATCCAGATGTACTTAATTTGAGCACTGAGCCCACCGTGTTCAGATATACAATCTTCTGCTGAGATGAGGAACCTCATTTTCCCCATTTGCAATGTTCAATTATTTGTTCCCTTTGACATCAGAAGACATTTTCCCTCCTTGTCTGGTAAAATGTTTCAGCTTTAAAAAAAACTGAAAATATGTATGTCAGTACCAACCATCACGGTACAGATATCCCCTGTTTTCCAACGGTTCATTTTTTTACTATCCACTCTTTCAATTATACCAAAAAGTCATTCATTCAATGCATGCTCCTCTCTTTCAACTTCTCTCATCTGTTTAAAAAGGCCAAAATTGCCCTCCCCCATGTTGTAGCTCCTGATGTATTCCCATTCCCAAAGGAGTTAATGAGAATTCATTTGCAGAAATCTTTGCATGGTAGCAGGAATTAGACTAAAAAAGAATGGGATCCACTTTTCAACTGTTTCCATTTTTGAACAGTGCTCTGGTCCCTAACTGATCAATAAAATCAGTAGGGGATGCCTGTACTTGCTGTTCTTGACTATTATTTTTGAAAATGGCAATCCACACTTATTCTAAAATACAGTGGTACCTTGCAAGACAAATGCCCTATAAGACAAATGTTTTGTAAGACAAATTAAAATTTCTATGGAATTCTGTCTTGCGAAATGAATGTGCTTTGTAAAACAAATCCCCACTGGCTGGGCTCCCTCTCCTTTTGCCTGCAGTTCCAGTGAGCAGGCCAGCAGAGATAACAGGAGCATCTTCAGTCTCCCTGGCAAACATGGCTTCTCCTGCAGCCAGCAAGCATGTGGCCAGCCGAGCCTCTGCAGCCACCATCAGGTAGGAGGGAAAACTCCTCCTGCCCCTCCTCTGGAGTTCCCCTCAAACAAACCCCTTCACCCCAAGAAAGCCCTCCCTGCCTGGACTCAACTACAACTACCCCTCTTCCCCCTCCACCTTCCCTGCCTGGAGTTTTCCTTTCCTGTGAGTAAGCCCGTTTTTACAATGGGACTTACTACTCAATAGACTGCATAGGATTTGCATCAGACAGAAGCCTTTGGGGCTGCTCCTGCATCCTACACACTTTCCGGTGAGTAAGCCCCTGTGCATACAATGGGACGCTGCAAACTTGGAAATGCACATACATATGCACACAGAGAGGTTCCTTGTTAAAATTGACTCTTTTAGTGAAAATTAGTCATTCCTGGGCATAAAGGTTTTTCTTTTCTGTTTTACTGTACAATATATTACAGTGTTTTATTACAGTGTGTTCTGTATTATTATATTACAGTGTTTTTAATTTGATTACAGTGTTTTGTCATCATTTTTACATACAGTTAATATTTTTATATGAATATTTTTGGGTTGCAGAACCAGTCGTCTGAGTTCCCATTATTTCCTTTGGGAAAATCCGCTTTGTAAGAAGTATGCTTTGAAAGACAAACATGCTTCTGGAATGAATTAAGTTTGTCTTACAAGGCACCACGGTATTTATTTTCCACATTCCTCCTCCCCTTCAGGAGTTGCCCAGGTACCCCTATCTTTTGATCCAAAATCCATGGATCAGTTCCACAGACCTTCCTCAGGTGTGTTCTCTCCAGAGGGTCATTCCATAACCATTGCAGGGCTCCGACTGACATTAAAAAAGCACAGCTTGCCATTTTCTGTACAGACTTCACGACCATTCGTTAGGACTTGTGTATGAGTTGAATTAGTGAGGCGGGGACTAAGGACTGGACTCGAGGCAGATTTAGACGTCCCTATTGAAATGCCAAAGAGTCAAAGAGATTACAGAGGAAAGCTAAAGTCACATTCATAGCTATCGAGAGATCCATGGACTAGCAAGAATGCAATGAAGCCAAACTGAAAGATAACCAAATAATATGCTACATCCAGGGCCCTCTCGAGCTGAGATGTCATCACCTGCTCAACCACTTCACCCAGAAAGGGGAAGTTTGAAATTGGCCAATATTTATCCAGTATGGTTGGGTCCAGAGAGGACTTTTGAGTTGAGGGGGCAAAACACTACCTGCTTTATTGCCAGTTGTAGCATACTCTCTCACAAATATGAATTACTACCCTCTCTGTCCACTCAGCCAGTCTCTCCTGAGCGAACAGCCATGGATCTATGAGGTCCTCACACTCCAAGGAATCCTGTCCACATCTTTAGGCTTCACAAGCTGAAAAGAATCCCAAAAATCATGGCCAACAGATACTATGGAGACATCTCAAGATATTGTCAATGTGGAGTCTAAGTCATGGTGAATCCAAGAGATTTTATCCGCAAAGTGCCTGGCAAACATATGTCAGCAGAACTTTATGTGTTCATCAGAGTCAGCTGGTGGGGCTTGATGGAGTAGACCCTGCACAACAGGGTATAGTTCTGCTGGCCAGCTCCATGTAAATACAGTTGTGACAGAGAAGGAAGAACCTTTTGCTTCCATCATCACCACAGAATAGGTTCTCTAATGAGCCTGAGCCTTCAACTGGTGAAACCTGTCACAAGTCTGCCATTACCATCACTCTTCCATCTGGCTGGCAGATGTCACTCAGGACCTACCTCATATACAGTCCTATCTCCTTATTTTAGAAATCAACCAGAGCCTCAGTTGAGTCATAAGCAGCAAAAAAAATTCCCCCAAAGCCCTCAGAAAATTTTTGGATCAATTACTCTTAATTAGAGATCTTATAGTAAGCTCCTCTACTTCTACAGAGGGTACCAGGCTGCAAAATCTACACCTACCAGAAAGTGATCTGTCCAGGACAACTGAATCATCTTAATTTCCTCCTCATCCAAATCATAATCCATTTGTTCAGACAAAAACACCAGGTCTAATGTGTGTCCAGCCTCCTGAGTTGGGGTTTGTCATACAAATTTTTAAAAAGCTGGAATTCTGATCTGTGACCATGAAGTTCTGAGCTGCACCTGCTTCTGGGGCCTCAGTGAACACACTGAAGTCCCCTAATACCAATAACCGGGGAGGGACATCCAATTCAACATCTGAGATCAACTTAGATGTTGTTGATCAGATGTGAACCAACTCAGATGTGGTTACAATCCTAACCACGTCTACTCAAAAGTAAGCCCCGTTGTGTTAACTGGGTCTTACTTCCAGGAAAGTGTCTTTAGCATTGCAGCCATAATCAAGTTCAGGTCGTGCCCTCCAACATCACACACAAATACTCAAACACAGTGGATTGCTAGACAGGGATCCTGTAAGGGAGACTGGTTTCCAAGAAACCATGGCTGCTGCACTACCCAGAAATTTGGTGGACAAAGCTGGGAAAAATTCACTCACCTTTTCTAACCAGGTCTCCATGATACATGCCAATTCTGTATCGTAACCCAGGATAAGGCAGGATTTATTTATTCACTGTTCTGGCATCCAAGAGCAGTAGTTTCAGTTCCAGGGAAGAATTAATAAGTCATCAGAGAGTGGGGAAAGGCTGGAAAGAGGGACAATCTATCTATGATGAGCCCTCCTTCCCCAGAAAGAGCTGCCCTATCACCACAAGTTCCAGAACCCACTGCTTTTTAAACCCATTATTCTTTCTCTTCCCTGAACTCCTAGACGAAGATAAACACATCTCTTACTCATGAGGCTCACCTCCTAAAAATCAATTTATTATGCACATGCTCAGATTTTGACATGTTGTGTGCACTATGTCAAGCACTGAGGCTTCTACTCTAATGGATTACAAACTAAGAAAAGAAAGAGGAATACAAAGAAAGACACTGGTCTACAAAGTGCAAGTCACTGGTTGACAAAGTGCAAGTCATTTGCATGATCGAGACCAGGGGTCTCCAAACAAGAGACCAAACAAGAGACCAGGTCTCCAGCCTGGGGGCCAGATGCAGACCTTGGTGAACCTCAATGTGGCCCCTGGCAAGAACCTTCTATCCAGCCCTTGGGCAAGCCTTGTAATCCACTCCAATACATTCTAATACGTACCTTTAAGAAAATGTAATCAAATTTGAAATGTAAATTAGTTTTCTGGCCCCCGACAGTGTCAGAAAGAGGATATGGCCCTCCTGCCAAAAAGTTTAGAGACCCCTGGTCTAGGCCACAAGACCTAAAAAAACCATCCTCACATCCACCCCAGTCCCAACATAACTCACTCACCCTCATCACTGGAGCATACAACTCACAGCCCAATCCAGAATAGAATTTGAGTTGCCCTATCTATCACTAGGATGAAGCAACTGCAAGATGCTCCACCCTAGTTACTCTGGAAAAGGCCTATTGGCAGCCTAAGGCAACATAGGGTGCCCCAAGAGAGATGGACCTCCTCTGACCTAACAAGGGCAGCCTAGGCTGCTCAGGAGAGCCATGTTGAGGACACGTTTAGCATTGTCTAGGACAGAGCAGTTACTCTGTATCCAGAGTCTAATTCCAGGGCAGAAATGCTTTTTCCAGCTCCTCAGAGTTACACCACCTCAGGAGATACTACTACTATGATACTACTCATAGTAATGAGTAGACCCATAGGGGTCCATGATAAGGCAAGAGTAAGAACAGCAGTGTTGAACAAAAATCTGAGTTCTTGGCCAGCCTAGTTACAACCCCTGCCTCTCAACTTCAGGATATGGAACAACTATATCAGCATCCAAGCAGCATCCACGCATCCACCCTCCACTTAGAGGAACTGTAGCTGTAATTGGCTGTCAGGAACTGCTGGGCTTCCTTATAATGCAGGCACCACAGCTGTTCCTTGTTCAGTGTGATCTGAGGCGGGTCTCCTCAGGAGCAACTCCTCCCCAGATGTCACTGACTTAGCATGCTCTGGAGCAGTGAGGGCAGCCCAGGCTTCCTGACTCTCTGGATGCAGCATAACTTTCTGCTCTGGATTCAGAATAGTTGGGGCAGCCGAGCTTGGGCTCTCCTCACTGGCCTTACTCTGGATTGTGCCCATATCCTGTCACATGGGGATGATATCTCACACACCATACTCCTCTTGCAAAGGAGTACAACCTCACCCAGCCTACCTCACCCATTTCTCAGGGATGCAGGCTTACATCACTATTTACTCTCCCTTCCCCCATTCCCACATCAGACCTCAAGGAAAACTGATGAAAGGGGATGACAGTATTATGCAGAAAAATGCTTTTACTTTCTACCTCAGTGCCCATTAAAACTGTAAAACAAATTTATTTAGCAATACAAAACAATGAAAATTCAACTTCTGGCCTACTATAAGGTTTACAAATGCATGCAATTATGGTCTTAAAATGTGTCTCTACAATCAAACATTTATGTATGTTCAAGTGCACAACTGAAAATTTTTGTTTTAATGTTACATGGTCGATTACCAAAAGCAAGGTGGAACATATAGCTATGAACAGACTTTCATGCCCGAGGAAAAAAGTGTTATTTTCCATTAAAAACTTCAATAATTTTATTGTACATAAAAAGTAGTCCACCCTTTAAAAAAAATAAAAAAGATCTAATGCGCACTTCTTTTCCTGTGCCATCATTTTTGTTCACCATGCTATGACCATGGTAAACACTGCTTAGGTCAACAAAATTTCGATACTGAATTAAATCAACACAGGGAACAATTACATACATAGTATTTGACATTTTCTCTTATCTTACTTCCTCAGACATAAAGCATGTTTTTTCACTGATACATATAGTAATGGACCAACTTGCGTGTACATTTCCAGTGTTTTTTGAAAATCTTTTTGCTATAAGCAACAGGATGCAGAGTTTCCTTTCCCACCAGGGCCTGTGATTATTCTAGATTCCATTGTACAGGTATGCCGTTTAAGAAAACTTGCTTTGGATAAACAATGTTTATTTGATGCAACTGTTATCTTTGAATGAACACCTATTAACATAAAGTTTGTTGTTTTTTAACCAATGCTGAAATCCAAAATGAACATTTTGTGCACACACAGCCAAAGTTTCCTTTGTGATTTACACTGCTGCACACAGCTCCACCACTCACACTAGCAAAGCAAGTTATTCTTAAATTTGAATGACAAGTAGCTTGTCTTGGTGATGAAAGTTCCAAATGTATGCCATGATTCCCTTGCCCAAATAAAAAAAATTGATTTACAAATTTAAATGGGAGTGGACAGAACAAAGGACAGCGAGCAAGGTGGATTAGACCCAGCAGTGTGCTGGGAATGCTGAAACCTGACCCACTTCCCAGGCCTGATCAACGCAGACTAATGTCAAGTTGAACTGGTGCAGGTCCAAACTGAACTATAGCAGATGCTGTGTTTTACCCTGGAGCAAGGGGACAAATGTCCCTTTACTACAAGAAGAACTCCAGCAGCCAAAACATGGGATGCAGCAGAAACTGTGCAACTAGGCCTACATTACTATACAAGGTGTTATGTATGATTGGATTATTAGAAATACAACTATAGGTAGACTCTATCTGGGATCCTGCATCTACATAGTCAGCTATCCACTTTCCCCCTTACTATTCTTTGAAGGATCACTGGCAAAGTGTAAGTAGTTAAATCATTTGCAACCATGGTCCAGTCATCCGATATTGTTAGCAGAGTCAGAGCAAGTAAGTGTCCATAAATGTGTCTGACTAAACTAAAACAGTGAGAACACACTCTTGTACTGATTTGCACCACTGCTGATCAAGCCAGGACCCACAGTAATGTTCATGGACAATTGTGGAGAAACAATAGCAGCAGGAGGCCATCTTTTTCTTCTGCAAGAGCTATTGTCCTGAGCTCTGACAATTCTGAGTCGGAGCATCAAGAAACACATGCCACCAGGGAAAATAGTGCTACACCAGGGAAAAGTTGCTGCTACTACCTGCATCATGTTGCACCTCCAGCACAATCCAGAGCAACTAATCTGTCCACATAAGAGCCCTTGGGTTGCCCTATCTATCACTAGGGTGGAGCAATTGCAAGATGCTCCACCCCAGTTACTCTGGAAGAGGCTTAGGGCAGAGCAAGGCAACATAGGGTGCCCTAAGAGAGGTAGACCTGCTCTGCCCTAACTGCTCTGCTCTAAGCAGTTCAGGAGAGGCATGTTGAGGGCATGTTTAGCATTGTCTAGGGCAGAGCAGTTACTCTGAATCCAGAGCCTGTTTCCAAGGCAGAAATGCCCTCTTCCAGCCCTCAGAGTTATACCACCTCAAGAGCAGGTATAGTAATGAGTAGACCCATAGGGGTCCATGATAAGGCCCAAGTAAGAATGGCAGAGTTGACCAAAAATCTGAGTTCTTGGCCAGCCTAGCTGCAACCCCTGCCTCTCAGGATACGGAACAACTACAGCTGCCCAAAAACCTCAGGATACAGCAGGCCACTCCAAGAAGCCCCTTGTATTCACTGTAGAATGTACTGGCATCTCATCAGGGACTCCTTATAAGGCAGACACCCAGTGGTGTTACCAGACTGGTGCGGCTGGTGTGGGCTGCATTGGGTGACACATTTTGTATGGGGTGATGTGCCGGAAGAGTTTGACAGTCCTTTGACAGGTGGAGCAGCAGCCAGAAGCTGCCACTTGTCCTTGGAGCTGGTCCGAACGGCCAGCTGAGGTGTACTGCGCAGAAACACACTCAGCATGCCAAACAGCTTCAGAGAAGACTTCCTTAGCGCAGAGGAAGTCCACGCCTCTGTGCAGCCATTCGGCCTCGCTTAGGAGGCAGAGCGGCAGCCGAATGGCTTCAGCAAGAGTACTGCACAGGCACCAATTCTGATGCCTGCACAGTCTCCTCTGAAGCCGAAAGTCTTCAGAAAAGTACTGCGCAAGTGTCAGAGATGGTGCCTGCGCAGTACTCTTTCTGAAGCCAGTTGGCTTCAGCAACAACTGCGCAGGCGCCAACTTTGGCGACTGCGCAGTCCAAGTAGGGGAGTGCATGCCTCCCAGGGGGGATGGACAGACTTCTGCACTGGGTGATGCACAGAGTTGTGTCATCACTGTAGGTACCACAGCTGTTCCTTGTTCAGTGTGATCTGAGGGGTGTCTCCTCAGGAGCAAGTCCTCCCCATGTGTCAATTACTTAGTATGCTATGGAGCAGTTAGGGCAGCCCAGGCTTCCTGACTCTCTCGATGCAGCATAACTTTCTGCTCTGGATACAGAATAGTTAGGAGAGAGCAGTTAGGGCAGAGCAGGCTGAACTTGCTCTGGATTGTGCCCCTGGTCTCCCCATTAGGTTTACCAGGTAACTGTGTTCCTTCTTCACCCCGCCCCTTCCCTAGGACTATTTTAGAAAGCCTGCTGCCATTGTTATCCACCATCATTTGGTAATTAATCAACCAGAGGCCTTCCAGGAGTCATACGTGAGTGATAGCAATAAACTCTAGTCCTCCTTGACAGTACATCTGTAAGTAGAGCAAAGGCAGTAAACTAGAACTGACAAGTGACCACTGCCAGGTTCCCAAGCACCAGGTGGTGGGGACAGCCGACCATTTCTGTTTTCCAGGAGATGCTATGGAGCACTCATTTGTGAACATTTGAACCCGTATCTCTTGGAACCTGCTGCAGTGCTCTGTAAGTGAAAGCACCCTTTTCTCTCCCTTATGAGAATCCTGAGGATCAAATCTCTGCCTCATTCCTCCAATGACAAACTTACTTCAGGAGGAAATCTTCATCAAAGTTTGAGAAGCACTGCCTACAATCTGCATCGTGGTGAACTACTCATAGAAGGTGTGTGTTCACCCCATAGTGTTTCATCTCCAAAAGGCAGGAACAACAGAGAAATTGAAAATTCCAGGAGCCCCAAGCTATATATACGGGGGGGGGGGGGGGATTTGCTCATTCTTAAAAATACTGCAAATTTTAAAAAAAATACTTAAGGATCTACAAAAGTTTCTGGACCACCAATAACTGCTTAAATGCTTCTCTTCTGCCCCCCCCCCCCAATTCTTAGTAATTTGAGTCACATTGATGGCCAAAAAGAAAATTATTTTCTTGGAATGTTCTTTCTAAAAATGCTTGCAAGTATAAGAAGGATGATATTCATGGACAGCTTCATTTCCAAAGAAAAATTTGACTGTAGGGATTCAGGCACTGGCTCATTCCATATGTCTTTGTTGTTCAAAAGTTTCGCACACTGGCAAAGCAGGATGTAAACTAGATCGGTGAAAGAGAACCACATGTATAGTCATTAGCACCCAAAACTATATGAGCACAAAGGATACACATGTGCCCCTCCACAAATGAGGTCATCTAGATCAATTTTAACTCAAATAGGAGCTAGCAGAGTGACTAATGACAACCATGCTTCAAAAACAGAGACTTGTAGTGCTTCCAGGATGCCAGATGATCTACTGTATCCCTATATTCCTGATCAGGAGAAAAAATGTCAAATTTTTCACTACTTTAAGTAGCAAGTTTATGGCAGAGCCAAATCACTTATGACTTCGGAGTTTGAGAGTCTGGTGAACTGGCAGGTGTGATATGTGTATGCACACACCTCACACCTGTCCACTCATTTTGCCTGCCTATTAGCCATGCAGTCACTTGCTCTTCAGATCAAGTCAGCCAGCCTTTGGGGGGGAGGGTCTAGGACCATGCCATACAATCCTAAATCCACAACAGAGCGGCTTTAAAGAGGCTGGGAGCAGGGTGGGAAGAGCCTAGGAACCAAACTGAAGAGCAAGCCTCTGGAGTCCAGTGATATTAAAGTATGAATTATAAAAGGATGGCTTAAATATATAATACAGTGGTACCTTGAGTAAAGAGTGACTTGAATAAAGAGCACTTTGTGTAAAGAGCAAAATTTTCTCAGAAATTTTGACTTGTATTAAGCGCACTGTCTTGAGTAAAGAGAACTTCTGAGGAAGTTTGGAACAGGCTTCTATGGTAAGGGAACTCACAGAGGGGACTAGCTTGAGCTACAGTGGGGCTCTGGGCAGTTTGGAATAGGCTTCCATGGCCAGGGAACTCATGGGGGATCCAGAGGGAGCCGCCTGAGCCAGATTTGTATGCAGGATCTGTGTATGTCAGTATGGAAGGTGTGCCTTATCAGTGTTCTAGTGCTGCTCCCCGTCAGCAGCTTGGGAATGCTAAAGTTGCACAAAAAGACAATAGATTTCATTGAGTCAATGGATAGCAGTGATTCCATTAGTGATTGTGAAAGAGCACAATCCTAACCATGTCTACTCAGACATAAGCTCCTTTGTGTCCAATGGGTCTTACTCCCAGGAAAGTGTCTTTAGGATTGCAGCCAAAGGATTGCGCCTCTCTGTAACCCTCACACCAGCAATGAAAGTTTTCAAAGGTACAGTACAGTTCAGCACTGTACAGTATTTCCTTTATTGGACTGTTATTGCACTAACTTTATTGCACTAACAAAATATTACAGTGTTTTGTAATCATTTTTATAAACAGTTAATATTTTTATATGAATATTTTTTGGGTTGTAGAACCAGTCGTCTGAGTTTCCATTATTTCCTATGGGAAAATCCGCCTCACGTAAAGAGTGTTTCACATAACAAGTATGGTTCTGGAATGAATTTAACTTGTTACTTGACTTGCCACTGTAGTTAAGATATTGACTAAATAAGAAGGTTTTCTTATCAGACAGAACTTAAGAACAGTCTTACCACCACCTGCCATCAACAGCATGGCTGTGCTGGAACAAAATGGAGAGGGATAAAAAGAGAGACCTGATACAGCATTGCACATGGACACTCAGGGTTGCCATAATTTTTAAAAAAACACTGATTCCATTCTTTTCTCCAAAAAACAAGAGGCATCATATAGTGGTTTAGAAGCTAATATTTACAAAGCTACAATTTTAAAGACACACATCACAAAAGCAAAGCCAAAAAACCCAAATCATAATGGAAATAAGAAGTATTTAGGTGCTATCAGGAAGCCAGGAGGGCTGTAGCCTGATCAATTAAAGAGGATGAAATTCCACAACTTTTTGGCCGCTATGGAGAAAACCATCTCTTGACTTGCCACAAGCCATATACAGGGTGATGGAAAAGTAACTCCCTATATTGTAATTTATAAGTACAGTGGCGCCTCACGTATCAAATTTTATTCGTTCCAGAGGCATGTTTGTCACGTGAAACATTCTTTAAAATCTTGGACAAAACTATGGATGGGGGAAGGTAGTTTTTCAGACAACCTGAACCCAAACCATAGGAGGTTATTAAAGATCACCATCAGCATCTTGAATTGCACATAAAACAGGCTGCCAACTAGTGCAGCTGAAGAGGCAAACCAGCTGCCCCTAGTAATAAAATGCACAGCCATATTCTGTACTAGCTTTTTCCAGGTTATATTCAAATACACTTTGCATAAAATATGTTATGATAGCCTAATCTATGTGTCACAAGCACATAGCTCACCATGGTTATGTATGTATACACAGATACATCCAGATAAGGATGTAATTGGTGCACTAGCCCAAGCAGGGTGAAAGCCACTTTGAACATTGCTGCCATGTCGGAGCCACGAGCAGCATACAGGAATATATGGAACAGCAAACTTGTTTCTTCATCCTCGGAAACAAGGCTGCCAATCCAAATTCTCACTTGCAGTACCACATCCACTTTATCTAGAATAAGTTTCAACTTGTTTGCAGTCAAGGTCCCTTGGTAGTCCATTGGTAGTCCCTTACCAACTCCAAGCAGTGATTCATAATGGTGATGTATTTAAGATGAAATTAATACTTTTTAAATTGTCATACTGGTGACACCCAGTTCCAACTACCCTGATGATCTCTACCAGGAGTTTCATGTAAACCAGTGATCTCCAAATTGGAAACTTCAGTGACCCCTCCTCCCCCAAAGCCAACCCCACATCTCAATTGGAGCTTACTGTTCCGTGGTTACACTGTTTTTTCAAGCTGAACCTAGCACAGGGATTTTGAATGAATTAAAAACTGTTAATAAACACTTTCTAGTACAGAGAGAGAAGATGAACTTTAAACCATAAGGCCTTTTATACACAGAGACAGGAGGTGTGTTCCTGGACCACAGAATACCCTACAGAGGATGTTCTGCTCTGCTCTCATCAACTCCAGAGGATTACAGGGCTTGCTCATGGGCCAAATGAAGGGCGCTTACTGCAGGCTGTATTGATATCATCATAGGCCACATCTGGCACCCAGACCAAGGTTTGGATACCTCTGGCCTAGAACATCCCTTCACAGGATCAGCTTCGCTCACCATTCCCCCACCCCCCCCAGCATTTCCGAATGCTGGATACAGTCTGCGGGCCAGGATTTGGAAAGCCCTGATATAAATGTTAAACAGCATATGAGATAAAATCAAATACTGTGGTATATCACATAGATAAATAGCCAAAAGGATCACTCCCACCTTCATGGAATCTGTCATGAGGGACTGCAACAACCCCAAAAGCCACCAAGTGACGTAGAGGATCTGTTGTACTGAAAGTCACTGAGAGCTCTCCTCTATCCAGTCTTCAGCAAAATTCATTTACTAAGGATCCCAATGCAATTTTGGTACTACATCCTGGCTGCAAGTGTGATAATCACTTTCATCCAGGAAACACTGAAGCTGTGGTACCACTGCACAGTTGAGCACCTTGTCCAAGGTTTTGAGATGGGCCAGTAATTTTCCAGAACACTGGGATCCAGGGAGGGGTTTTGAAGGAACAACCACTTTCAAGCAAGCACTTTCCATGGTCCAGTGATTCAATGGAGGGCTGCCGGTTGACTGCTAAGCAGAACATGCTGGGTTGAATTTGAAGCTTTTTGTGCATCAAAACATTGCTGGACACAACCAAAAGGAGTTTCCAGTTGCGTCCTTGGGTCCTGTAATGGCTCACCTGAGGACATAGCTACCCCTGTTAACTGGGCAAGAGGCAGTCCTCCTAGTGGGTGTTCCTCTTTTATTTTTCAGGAGGAGAGTAACTGGCCCTCCTCATCCCAGCAATGTCTGTTATAGTGGCATCTGCTGGTGTTCTTTTGCATTTTAGATTGTGAGCCCTTTTGGGACAGAGACCCATTTGCCATTAATTTTTTTCATTTTCTTTGTAAACTGTTTTGTGAACTTTTTAGTTGAAAAGCAGTACTGTATATAAATACTGTAGACAGATTCAATTATCTTTGGGTTTCAGTAACAGGGTGGCAGAAACTAATTCTCCACAGTCACCAAGATCATGTAACCTAATACAGTGTAATTTTCCCCTGCTGGTGGAGTTATACCAATGTACAGCACACTGTACAACTCCCATAGGGCAGTTTCAAGTCACTGAGGCCTCATGGAAAGGAAACATTTGTTCCCTTACTCCCCCATGGGTTTACTTGGTTCTCCTATTGCTGGTGCAAATATGAATGTACCCAGGAGAGCTGAACACAGGAAATGAAAGTAGAGAATATCAGTGGAGTCACTGCTGTCAATAACTATGGCATTCCTAGGAGGGGGCAAAACAGTAAGTTCTGCAGACACCTCCAACATGCTACACCCACTTGCCATTGGAGCCATTTTGTGTGGTAGGAGCAACACAGAGGAGACATCTCTGCATTCTTCCCACCACCTGGAATAGCTAAGAAGGCAAGGGGAAGGGGCCGCTTCAATGGATACTTCAGACACTTGCACAACTTACCATTTTGGCCCATGCCCCTGGAATGCCACTGCCAATAATTGTCCTGTTCTTGACACATCCCTTCTCAACTCTAGTACCCACCCTGTTCCTCCCATTTCCACAGCAACTAACCAGTGCCAGGGACCCCACAATGGCCACTGTTCCCCACACACCACTAATATTTATTGGATTTGTACTCTGCCTTTCTCCCTGAAAGACACCCAAAGCATTATTTTACAGTATTTTTTGCTACTATTTGCAGAAGTAGCCAGGCTATGATTGATGTAAAGTGTGCTGCTCAGCCAGGATGCACATTCTGGAAACAGAACATGCCAACTGATTTGGCTATATGGCTGAAATCTTATACACGTTTTCCTCTAAGTAAGCCCACTGAATATAATGGGACTCCAAAGTTGACATGCATAAGTTTGTACTGTTAATAGTGGCCCAAGCTAACTGGTTCTATCCACAGTAGGAACACTCTGACCCAGAAATATTCCATCTTACTTCTTCTAGTTATTCCTCTTGCATTATAGGATGCTATAATTGCCCTCTGAGACTTCTCAACCATAGCTCTAAATTATCTTTTTCCTCCACAACCAGAATTTAACTGCTGTCCATCCAGCGAAGTAGAAAGTCTACTCAGGGGAAGGACTTTACCCCAAGTCAAATACATTATTATTAAGATATGTTGTGCTTCATTATTAAAGAGTATAAATGAGTACATCATACAGATAAGATTGGGAAGTGACTGCTAATGAATGCTGAAGTGTTTCAAGGAATGACATTTTAATTTGGTCTAAATGCAAGAAAAAATAGCATCAAGATAAACCCTAACACAACATGTAAGAAGAAAAAAATAGTTTCACACGTGAGCAAGTATTGAATGGGAGCAGTGTAGTAGTAGTGAGACGAGGAGTAGTAGGGAGTAGCAGGCATGAGACAACCAGCACATGCTTGATTTTTTATAAATTCTCAGCTGCAAAGACATGTCAAAAAAATTATGTTATGCGAAGTATACAAATTGTTTTAACTTACATTCTTCTGTGGCATACTTTCAAAGTAACAAAAGCATGTATATTACACTTTCACATATTCTTCAAAGAAGTGTCCAGTTTACAAAGAAAGACAGAAATGTACTTTATAAAAAGAAAGGGACTTCCTTTTGCTATGCATTACATCCACTGAAAAACACAAACCCTACTTCCTGATTTTTGTAATCCTACTCTTCAAAGCTCAATGATCCTTCTAATAACGGTAAACACAAGTTAATATAAGCACCATAATCTTGAAAACAATTATTTAAAGTGGTCAAAATCTGAGTCCATTATTGAAATGTTCTTATGCCCAATTACTCTGATGGAAATAAAAGAAACTATATTCTTATTTTACATTCCAAAGTATAAGAGCATTTTGTCATATTTGTTTTCAACTATGAAAACTGCCACTCTATAGTTAAGCAGTGAATCCTTAGAAAGTATTTTTTCCCATAAGGACTTACGGCTTTAATTTGTGAAGTTTAAAAACTCTAACATACTGAAGATCAGTAAATCAACAAGGGTTAGAATATGTAGCCAGTTTGTACTACATATGCTGAAACAATCGAGTTGTAAAGAAAACATGGGGAAGGAAGATTAGTCAACTATGAATGACCTAAGCAACATTCTTTCATGAACAATAGCATGTATTAAGTTTTAAACTGTACTGCATCCATCTTCTGTTTTGAAAAATTACATTTTTGCCTTTGATAAGTTCTTACACCAATTAATAGCTAATATACATAATGAGTTTCCATTTTCAATTCATGACTTGATTGTTTAAATTATGTGGCACTGACAACTCCAGACAACAAAAGGCAAAACATGCTGGAACAGAAAAATACAATCAGTGAGAAAGCTTATTGTGAGATAAGGCAAGTATTCTGAAGTTATTACTTTGACAACACATTCAGAGATTGCCAGTTTTGTTCACATTTCCAGAAAATTGGATCCCAATAGCCTACTTTGCCCCTCTTTTAACACAAAATGCCATCAGGAAAATAGGTAGGTACTTTATTCTTAGAACAAGAATTACTGCTAAGTCTCACAATTTGAGGGGGGAGTGGATCTCAAGACAGCAGATGTTAGTTACCACTACCCAGAACAGCTTACTTTAGCTTGTAAGTGTTATGCTTAAATTATTCTTGGAAACATCTTTACAGGTCAGTCACATTTATACACACATACACTTCAACATAATGTTATTAAACTTGACTGAATGTCACACACTTGTGGATCCTTCACTGCCAGCCCACTTTAAATACATTTAAATACATTTGCTTGAGGAAATTATCACTGGAGAATACATTTCATCACCTCCCTCTGGGAAGGAAAGCAGACAGTTTTCTGACAAGGACTCCTTACCTGATGAGCAATCTGTCCTGCTCTCCTTGTGACAAAACACCAACACTTTAAAAAAACCGTACTGTGCAACAATTCAGGGACAGAAATGCAAAACAAACTTTTGCAACAACAGAATGACAAAATGTAGTTGATAAACTCTGGATCCTACCTGAAGCCCTCGCCTCCTCAGGATGCTGGACTCGTCCATTGCTACCCTCATTTCTTCCACAACAATATAGCCATGCTGTACTATCTCAGACTTCAGCACTCTTATTCAGACCCCAGCAGCTGCTAAACACTTACATCACAGTTTCTCCGATTGGAGAGCCGCCGTCAGCTGACTCTGGCTAGTTATTCACTCAGCAACTTCTGAGCTCATGAATGCTTGCAGTGCTGGGTTACAAAGCAGCAAGTGGGCTCCAGACACCTCGCACATTTATCTAAGCAGGAGTAGTGAGCTGCTCAACAGAGGAAATCCTGTGAGAGTATGATTATGCTCAAAAAAACAATAAAGCCCCGCATCCTGTGCTAACAGCGAGCAGTTTTAAGAACGGACTATAGGTCAAGCCTTTGATAGGAAGCTGTAAGGTCAAAGTGTCTCAGGAAATCAGCAACGACACCTTAGTTAAAGGCAGGAGCCGATAGTAATTGTGCAAAACCAAAGCATAGCTGGTCACTCAAGCAGCACCACAAAGTCTGGCTGTCTTTGTGTGTGTGTCGATGACATCAAAGAAAACAAATAAGAGATGCACATACAGCTTTGCAATGGCATTTCTTCTGACAATGTGAATGCTAATGGGTTTCATTACTTAGGAAATAATACTACCTATAAATACTGAAGCATTGCAAATAATGTCATGACTAGTAGAAATTTTAATACTTGATAATATCATAAAATACAATCAATAAACAGTTCACCTGTGCACAAGAGATGAAAAAAATACTATTTTCTCCCATCATGCATAATTTCACAGTCTGTTTCCACTTGTTTACTCTGATTATTTTCACTTTATTTCAGTTGAAGCCAGATGAATAATAAGTTTGTGTTGCTTGGATATTATCATAGTGATAGTTTGCTACCTCCTCTTAAACCTTTCAATTTCAAGAGGACAAAAAATTATCTAAATGTGACTAAATGTCAAAGAAGGGAATCGGGGCTAACCTGCTGTCTGACCATGACCAAGTCTTATCTGAGTTCACAATTTCTGGACAAACAAATTTCGAAAGGAAAAGAAAATGCTATTTGATTTGTGTTATCAGCACAGCCGAGGTTAACCCAATCATTGATTTATTTTTTAGGCTGTCATCAGGCTATTAGGCTTGATATCAATTGATTAAACTGTGTCATTAAAATTGCTTAGGGACTTAAGAATCTATCCAACAAGAAAATTGATTACATTTTATTCTTCAAAATGGGATCTCTTTAGATTACAGGACAAACTCTGGCAAACACTTATTCAAATCCTCACCAAATGAGAAAACCTTCAGATATACTAACGATTTGTCAAGATTACTCTTTTGATACAATTTCAGTGGCTGCTTCACACAGTATTTTTCCTATACAGGGGTTATTATTTGTACAGGAGAAACAAACAAAATGCACTGAGAAAACATCCAGGTTTACATTGTTAATATGATACCATGAATATCAGTGATGAGAAAAATCCAGCAGGTCTTAAGTCTCGAGTCACCACACCCCCATAACTCAAGTCATGATGGCAGTACTTTCCGAGATGCTGAGTCAACCCCTTCACAACTCGATAGGACTCAGGTTGAGTCACCTTCTCCTTTGTTTTTCATTTATACCCAGCTTTCTGCCTAAAAAGGACACTTAAGGTAGCAACATATTATAAAGCACATCACGGCTTCACAGAGGGAAACGGGGCAGCTATGAGGCAGTGGACACGATTTCATGGTCCACCTTCAGAGACTGATGGATCTGGAAGGTTTCCTGAGAGCTCTGGGGAATGTTCCTGTTGCCAGAGCTGGTGACTCACCCAGCTCCCTGATCTATGGAATACGGAGATGACCAGGGCCCTGGATGAGATCACTATTCTGCGGCCTCTGCCCAGCATAGGTTTAACGCAGCTCCTAGGTTTTCTGGGGAGCTGCAGGCAATGACTGTATCTAGAACAACAATGGTGAAAGACTTGTGCCAGTTCTGATTGTGCACGGGCTAGGGCTCCCTGGAAAGCCTAATTTGTGGCGGTGGGAGCAGCTAAGAGGGCATACCTCTTTGCCATCATCACATCTGCAGAGACACATCCAGCTGAGCTCTCTCATGTGGTTCAGGACCTACACCATCTATCGTCATCTCTCCCAGTGAAGTTGCATCATAGAATCCTAGAATTGGAAGGGATCCAGTGGATCATCTAGTCCAACCCCCTGCCTGTAGCAGGAAATCCTCATCTTGTGGGGACCCGGGTCTCGAACCCTGGCCTCCTGGTTAACAGGCATAGTGTCTTAACCAAGTGGTGGAGCACACATGAGCTTGCTATATTGAGTTTGTCCAGCACTTCACAGACAAGCTTGATCAGATCTGGCATGACTTGAATGCCACTTTAGCAGTATCTAGTGATGTTCCTGGGGCACCTGTCAATTCTACCTCCTAGGATTCTTTTCAGCTTGTAGAACCTGAAAACTAGACAGGATTCTCAGGAGTCTGAGACAGTCTTCTTGTCTGCTTGATCCTTGCCCAGCTTTGCTGATTACATTGGTCTGGGTGGACCAGCCAAGTGAACTAGGCGGGTGGTGAACTCATCTCTGAGGGCACCTGGAGCACCTGTGTATACAGCATTAAAGCAGGCAGTGGTTCACCCCCTCCTGAAAAAAAACTCCCTGGATCCCACTAATCTGAACAACTTTTGGCCTATCTCCACTATCCCATTCCTGGGCAAAGTGGTCAAGAGGGTGGTGATATCCCAGCTTCAGAGGGTCCTGGAAGAAGCTGATTATTTGGATCCTTTTCAGTGTGTCTTCAGACTGAGGTTTGGGACCAAGACTGCATTGGTTGCTTTGGTGGATGACCTAAATCAGGAAATGGACAGGGGGAGTGTGTTCCTGTTGGTCCTGCTGGATCTCTCAATGGCCTTTAACACCATCAACCATGGTGTCCATTTGGTTTGGTCAGCTGAATTGGGGATTGGAGGCACTATCTTGCACTGGTTCTGCTGCTTCTTGGCTGACAGATCCCAAAGTGGTGCTGGAGGATGCTTGTTCAGCACCCTGGCCTCTTTTGGTGTGGGATACCACAAGGTTCTGTTCTAATTCCCATGTTGTTTAACATGAAGTTGCTGGAGAGGTCATCTGGAGTTTAGAGAGGAGTGCCATCAGGATCCTGATGACAACCAGCTCTATCTCTCCTTTCCTCCTGAGTCCGAGGAGGAATCCAATCCATACAATCCAACCCATCACCTAAGGTTATCTGGGGAGGCCCTGCTGACCATACCGCCATTAAGAGAGGCGAGGTGTATGGTGGCTAGGAACAGGGCCTTCTTAGTGATTCCACCTCAGCTCTGGAATTCCCCTCCCCTGGAATTGAGAATTACTCCCTCCTTACAGAGTTTTTGCTGGGGCTTGAAGACATTTTTATGTGCTACAACTTTTAACTAAAGCAGAGGGTGGTGGGCTGTTGTGTTTTTAGTTGTTTTTATTGTAATTTAGGATGTTGGGATTTTTCTAATGTTTTAAAATATGTATTGACTGTGTTTTATTTGTGGTGTTAGTCACATTGACTCTGCTTCTTCAGAGAAAGATGGGATATAAATCCAACAAATAAATAATAAAGGAAGTGTGCATGCTTGGAAGATTCCTTTCAACTCTCCCCCCTCCTCTTGCAGTCAGCAGCAGCAAGAAATGTGATCCCACACTGACCATGCCAAAGGAAACCTCCCCCTTCACTTCATGGGAATGGTAGGGAGCAAGAAAGCATCCCAGCTTGGCCTCGCAGGAGGGTACAGGACAGGGTCAGTGGGTGAATAGTGAGCAAGAAAAAGCCCACCATAGCTCTGCAGAGGGAAATATGGCTGCTGCCAGAACATGTATACGAGTTCACATTAAACTCTCCCTGCTGCCCCATCCCATCTATAGACAGGGCATAGACAACTACCAGGGAGCAGGGGGGAAAAGTGGTAAGATGAGGGTCATGTGCAGCACCTGTGAAGCATACCAGGATGATGCAATCCTTGGCAAGTCATAAGAAACACAATTGTTTCTTTTGCAGCCAGTCAATCAATGAGGGTTCCTCTCCCAATTAACAATGGAGTTCACACAACAGCTAGCCATATAGAGGAAAGTGTGAATGCTATAAACCTCCCCTCCTTTATCCTCATTCCTGGGTTTCTGCAGTGAATGGTAAGGAAAGAATCCCCTTGGCTCCTTCTCCTACTAAACTCCCTCAATCAATGATGAGAACTATGATCCTTTTTAAAATAATTGGTTTCTTTCTTTTTATCAGAAAAGGGCAAGAACCTGCACTTGCCTCTCCCCCTCCTGCACATCAACCCTTCCCTGCCTCATAGCTGGAACTCCCTCCAGCTCATCCAGTCTAAATGACAGCCCCATAAGATCTTACATTGCACAAAAACAGTAAGCAAGCACCACCAGACACAGACTCATCCAACTCATATAAGGGTGCTAAGTCTGAGTTAGGGTCCTAACTCAGATATTTTTCAGAAACTATTACATGCACAACTCACAAGTTGCCAAGTCAGCAAAGACACGCATTTTCGTGACTCAAGTCCGAGTCACTGAGTCAAGTTTCCAATGCTGGTAAAGACCATGTTCAACATACTGAGGGGAAAGGACATTTGGCCACAAAAAAAGCAGGCCTCCGTCAGTCTTCAAAGACTATGGTATAGTGCTCGGCGTTGCAAACACTGCATGTGAAGCACGAAAGCCTGGGTTGGATTGTTATGGAGGATAGGCTGTTACCCAAGCAGCAAATCCCCTCTCTCCATGCCACTGAATTAGTCCAATGGAAAGGCAGAGCCAATATGATTGGATCCAGCTGGTGTCGCAGAGCTGGGCTAAGGACAGGAGCTCACCCTGTCTTGTGGGGCCAACCAGGGTCTCGAACCCTGGCCTGCTGGTTAACAGGCACAGCGTCTTAACCACTTGCGCCACCCACAGCCCTTGGCCACAAATCACCAAGAATAATATGGGAAGAAAGAACATGTGGGAGAGAGATTGAGACGTATTGGACAACTGTCAAAATTCTCAGTGGATTCTCAGAGACAGTGACTGGCCCAGGTCACCCAGGAAGCTTTGTGGCTGAGCAGTTATTTGAACCCAAATCATTCAGCTCTAAGTCCAATGCCAAAACTACAACACTATCCTGGCTCTTGCAAAATAGCAGAACAGAGGTCCTGCTGCTGTAGACGATTACGCTGCCAGCAATCATTTTTGGCCCAATGCTGAAAAGGGATGATGCTGGAGGTCTGTTGGGTCAGTAAAGGAAAGGTAGTTAGAAGTTATCTGTTAAAGAATAGGTAGACCTGGGAAACAAATATTCCAACTGTAAGATGGGAAAAACCAAGAAGTCCTACAGATGGAAAGTTTTTTTTTTAATAAAAGAGAACTGATACAAATATAACAATGGATTTCCATTTGTTTTTAGATTTTGATGACATACTGCATTTGAGACATTCATTTAAGAAAGTTCCCTTTAAATTTGCTTGCATTCTACATAATAATTAGTCCATTCAATCAGTTTATAAAACAATCTTTTGTCATTGTCAACAGTGCTTTTTATGTTCTAAGGTGTCTATTAAGGCACTATCTACAAGTGACAATAGTATTTGTTATTAAAATAAACCTGTCAAGCACATAAATGTAAATCTACATTTAATTAATTATTGTTTTTATTCTACTTTTTATTTTTTAGGAAAAAGGCTATGGAGAAGAATCTAGGGAACACCTTCATCGAAATAACTGTCAAAACTTACTGGAGGTGAATTTGAGGATACATCTTGGTGTGATGCAATCTAAGTAAGAGTTTGAGAATCTCAAGTAGGAGTTTGAGAAGCTCAAGAAGTGACAATCTATTGAATAAGAAAGGGGACTAAAACTGCTTCCTGCAGAAATAATGTTTATAAAATAAAAACATCAATAGTCCAAATTACAGCATGTCACTAACCATAAAGCAAACAGTCCCCTGCAGTAACCACTTTAAGAAGGCAAAAGTGTTCAAAAGTCAAAATAGTAACGGGCTGGGGTCTTTTGAAGGGGATACTTTCCAGTACCAAGTACTAGCACCTCTGTGGCCCCCAAGCAAACATGCCTACGATTACAAATAATGGATACAATCCTATGCCTGACTACTCAGAAGTAATTCCCACTATATTCAATGGGTCTTACTCCCAAGAAAGTGTATTCAGGATTGCAGCCAACATCTTTATGGTGAGTACCCCCATCATTATTTCTAGAAAAAACACACTCTTAAGGGGGAACATGTTGCAGGGAGGTAACAGTCATCCCAATCATAAAACATTTATATTGGATACAATACTCTGCTTTACTACCTTGCTCTAGACTAGCCCTATATCACTAGAAAAGTTACCCTTGGAGCTTTCATAGCATGAGGCAAAATAGAAAACTTAAGACACATAGCACAATCCTATGTCTACTCAAAGGTAAGCCCCACTGAATCATAGAATCATAGAATCATAGAGTTGGAAGGGACCTAGTAGGTCATCTAGTCCAACCCCCTGCCTGCAACAGGAATTCCCCCTAGAGCATCTCCAACAGGTGCTCATCGAGCCTCTGCTTGAAGATCCCCAGTGAGGGAGAGTCCACCACCTCCCTTGGCAATCTGTTCCACTGCCGAACTGCCCTCACCGTCGGGAATTTTTTCCGGATTTCCAGCCGGAATCTCCTTTCTTGCAGTTTGTACCCACTGGTTCTAGTTCTGCTTTCAGAAGCAGCTATGAACAAATTGGCCCCTTCCTCCATATGACAGCCCTTCAGGTATCTGAAGAGGGCAATCATGTCTCCCCTCAGCCTCCTCTTCTCCAGGCTGAACATCCCAAGTTCCCCCAACCTTTCCTCGTAGGGCTTCCCTTCCATCCCACTGATCATTCTTGTCGCTCTCCTCTGGACTTGCTCCAGTTAACACATTGTGTTAAATGTGTCTTACTTCCAGGAAAGTGTCTTTAGGATTGCAGCAATAAATATTCTTTTCAAGAATATTTGATCAGAATATTTGATCAGAAGAAGAAGACATCATCATTCTGATCATGCCGCCTTGAGCTGGGCTAGACAGCCTGAGAAAGGCGGGATACAATTTTTTAAATAAATAAATAAATAAATAAATAAATAAATAAATAAATAAATAAATTCTCGTCCTTGCTGAAAGTCCAGCTCTCCACAAACCCTGTTTTCTGGGCTGGACCCAGTACTCTGTCTTTTCCTTTCCCCGCATGAATGGCTAATACAATTCTGTGGGTAAACCTTCCTTCCTTCCTGCAGAGGGCATGGTATTCCTGCGTGACTGGTTCTTACAATTTTCCTTCCTTCACTGCTGATCTCCCCCAAACTGAGCTCCAGCCTTCTGATTCCAAGTTCTACCATTCCAGCAGCCTCAGCACTACGACATCTCAGCAGATGGAGGGAAAGAGGGATGGAGCAGTGGAGGAAGGCCGGCTCCCAGCAAAACTGTAAGAACCAGCTGTGCATGGATACCATGCCCATTGTGCAGCAATCTCCAGTGTGGAGATTTTCATCCTTTTTCATCCCAAAGCATACTAGACAAGGTGCTAAAATAGTCCCCCTGGCCGTGTGTGCAGTCCACAGTTTTAAAGCAGCTGGAAGACACTTCTTGGAGATGTCCGTGTGTTCCATAGTTTCAAAAAGTCATGCAGCCAACCTGGAAAGGGGGACACGTAGTACCCCCTCATGGCTTGGTTGAAGCCAAGTGGTGCACTGTGGTGTACAGTACAACCTTGACTGTATTGCCACCAGGCTCTGTGGGAGACTGCACATTTCATTGTCCTGAAGCTCCATTCCCACTGAAGCTCACACTACATTACCCAGCAGCAGAAAGTAAAGGGGTGGACACTTCTGGAGATCTTTGGCCATCAGGACAGGAGGATGATATGAGGCTTTGAGGGTAGAAAAAGTTTTTGCAGAGTAAAACTTGTGAAGCAAATTTGTGGTATCTGAGAACAAGTCCTGCAGCGGATGTTATATATAGCTGTTATGGTGACAGGACAACACTTCTTCCTTTTCTTTTCTTCCTGGTTAAGTGCACAAAGGAGATATCTCCCCACAATCAGTTGCTTGCCTCTTCAAAAATAACAGCTTGCCATACTTTATTTTAAAATGGGGTGAGGAAGCACAGATTTGAAACTGTTCACTTAATTTATGGATTTATTCCACTTAATACCACAAAGCAAGTTCCCTGGAAATATACTAACCTTAAAACTCAGCACCACTTTCTTTCAAACCTTTTCCCAAAGATCCTGCCTTGTTCCCCTCCTCCCTTTCCTTATCTCCTTCGGATCTCCCTGAAACCTCTTCTCTGAGCAACCAAATCCCTCCCCTGGTTTCTGGGCTGATTAGCCTCAAAGGAGATGAAGGTGTCCTGGTGAGGTCTCTTCAGCGAGGTTGGCTCATCTCCCCCACACCTTCCCACAAACTTCTCTCTGTCACCTTCTCTACCACAGTTTTTTTTTCCTATAGCATATTTTGTCTCTACATATTCTTCAGTCACCTTGTTTTTAGGCTATTTCACTCTTTTTATTTCCAATTTACTTGGCTTTTTCATAATCCTCAATTTGCTCCACAACTTTACTCCTGTTCCTGCAGTCTTCATAAGGATTAAATCTTAGCCAAATTAGTAAGTACATCATTAGTACATCATTGATTATTTCATCCAACCTTAAATGCATATAGTTTACCAAGTCAAGTTTACCAATAGAAGTATGACTATTTCTTCTGATAGAACTCCTGAAGTATAGTTTAAAAGATGCTACTATTTTGCAGTAGAGGTGAAAGGTACATTTCTTACCAAAGGCCACAGAAAAAGATAAAAATACAGGTTAGCATTTAGGTATTAACAAAGTCTACGATGGGGATTATGACAATCATACCATCAAATCCAGTATGAAAAAGTATTGATTTACTGTCAAAATGCATCACTGAGAAGTAGAAGACATACATTTTTTTAAAAAAATTACACACTGGAGGCAAAAACATGAGGGTCAAAATAAAAGGCTGTTTAAAAATAGCTCTTGGCAATAATATATCTGTTGAGGAAACAGTAAAATAAAATTACTTTGCTACATACATAGGTATTTTGACCATGTGCAAGAAGTTAATCTAGAACACACACGTATAAGATGTTCTCAGATATAAAGCTAAGTCAAAGACAATCAGAACTTAATAACTTTTGCCAATATCACACAGAGCTGCATGTTGGTTTTTAAAAACATTTTTCAGAACACAGTTACTGTCAGATACAAAAATGCCTACCATTTCACCGCAGACCATTGTAAATATGCAGTATTTGAACATCCTACTAAATTACGAATCTAAGCCCAATCTTAGTGCAATCTTAGCCCATGCTGGGCTGGGGGTGTTGTAAAGTACTATAAGATGAAGTCTGCACTTGAGCAGAAAACATCTGGTGAACTGAGGATTTCTGCGAGGTCTTCTCACAGGTCAATTCTGTAATAAAATCATTTTTTAAAATGCTGGTTTAGAACTAACATACACTGCCAACATACACTGCCTAGAATGCTGTGTAAAAACATAGAAAGGTGGTACTTAAAAATGTCAACCACTGGTCATTTCCAGACATTAACAGCCCAATCCTATCCATAAAATATATCACTACCTGCACATCACTAACTGCGGGAGCTCTTATGTCGACATAAGAAAAATTTACTCTGGGTTGCTTTATGAATTTCCCATAGGTTTCCACTAGGTGGTGCCATAACTAAGTCAACGTAAATGTCTCCTAAGAGCTCCCATAGTTACTCTGGATTGTGCAGTATGTTTCCATAAACACAAGTGCAACAACCACCCTGCAGATACAAAAGTCCACTCTATGGAAGAAGAGCCATGGGCACTGGCATGGTGCTGCAATTACCAGCAGATAAGACCAAGACACCATGGAAATGCGTGATTATATTCAGAAAATAAACTGGGGTGGAGAAGAGCATGGAGGGTGTGATGGAGGCACTAAACAGATAGTGGTACAAGGGATAGGGTAGGACCACTCAAGGGGCCTCAGGGGCAATGTCCAGAGTTGCTCAAAGGGTTAGGGGGACCAACTGAATTACATTAACTATGTTTGAACCTATGTCACTCACTCCAGGTTCAGCATAGTTGTCCACAGTGTCCTTAGGATCTACTGTAGCTTCTCAGTCAATAATTCAAGAAAGGCTAGTCACTACAGGATCTCCCAGTATTGGCCCAAAGCACTTAGGAGCAAGCACCATATTCTCTCCATTTTGCTCAGCAAATAGGAGTTCACACAGAACATGCAATCATACAGGTGATGACAAGATTTTATAGAGCGCATTCATTACCCACCCAGCCTCCAGCATCCCACCCATGGCACGGGCCACTGACTTGTGATAGAGATTTAAGGACTGGTAGTTGGTCAACACAGAAATGCTGTTACTGCTCCATTGGTTGCTGTTCGAAAGGTTGTTCCATCAGAATGAATGCTGAAACAAGAAGTGGCCTCAGTTGACATGGTGACAGTACCAATGCTAGTTGTGCACAGCGGTCACCTGCTCCCAGCATCCCAGGATGCCCATGAAAAACATAAGTTCCAAACATTCTCCAGCAAAGCTTTTGAAAAGGCAGAGAATGTTGGATCCCGATAGATCCAGAGGAAACAGAAACTGCAGAAGAAGAAGTTTGGGACTTCTGGGCACCTAAATGGATCAACACTGAGCTGGGCTTTTCTGCCAAGGATATCCCTTGGGCCCATGGGAGGGACAAGGCCATGGGACAAACCACCAAGCATCATAGTTTGACCTCATTATCAACACTGTTCAGTCACCCATGTACCTACTTTTTTGAAACACCATTTTTCAGAACAACTAAAGATTAAATTTTTTAAAGTGCTATGAATGTTACAAAACATGTAAGAAAAACAAGAATGCTAGACATTGAGAATTCTTATTGTTTGAATTTTAAAAACACAAAATAATGTTTTAGTATTAAAGATAGTATGTCCCTTGATTTGTAAATATAAAGTATTATAAAAAAGAGAAGTCTTGTTCTCACTTCTGCAACCATAATCAACTCACAGAAATAAATTTGTTTATAATCTGATATTACATTTAATATCAATTACAAAACAAATGTACAAAAAAGTTTATTCTACTGGTTCATATAGTTTCACAGTATATATAAGCTAGTGTTTTACTGTGCAGCACACAATTGTTTTAGTTTTCTACTCTTTTTCTGTCAACCATAGGGCTGAATTTCCTCCTAATCCAATTATTTTTGTCATATTAACCATCACAACTTTATAAAGTCAGAATGACAGAAATCAAGATATTGAAAATTTACATCTGAAAAAGATACATTTTAAATTGTGTGTTATATTGTTTGGGACAGCTGAAGAATGACATCCTCATATACATATGATATATACCAACCTGTCTTCATGCACATCATCTCATCAATCACACACCAAGATATTCAACTTGGGCTGCACAAAGCACCAAGTATTAGCAAATTTGTCTTATTATGAAGAACAAACTCATTTTTTTCTGTCATGAGGAACAAGATATATTGTAGTATCAGATATAATGACTGAAATACTCCTGAAAAGTCATTTTACCTTATAAACAGTATACAATTAAAATTACATAAAATGATATGCCTCCATGCCTACAAATGAATCATAGCAAAACAGCATGTACTATCCAATTAAAATATTCAGCTCTAGATCTCAAACAAGGCTTACTTCCTGAACTCACATTTTTATTTTCTAGCCATCATAACTAGTAACCAAGAGGAATCTATCCAGCATTCATTTCTGTCCAACAGTTCCTTAGGGTATGGTCAGCCACTACATTTTCTAAGGGAAAATGTGCCAAAGCTTCAGAACAATAGCAGAGAAGCTACTACTACTATTATGTGCTATTCATGGGCACCATTTTGAAGGTCTCCACAGAATTCCAGCAAAGACCTGAAAGATGCAGTGTAAATTTTAAACAGCACCCCAAATAGCTTGAGGGTGGTTTCAAGTGACAGGAAGACCTTCTGAATGCTGAGAACAGCCCATGGATAGAGAATCTGCACATAGCACATTTGTGATTACTGGGAATTGACTGTATTTCAGGGTGAATATAATCATGCTGGTTTTTCTGTTGGATATTGATTCTAGTTTTTGATAAATGTGTATGCTTGTTTCTTTAAAGAAGATATTGTCTTCTTTACTGAGTTTTATGACATTTCTAAACACATTCTCTCTTAAAGAGAAATCAGAATATTATTTTTATAATTTCTAAAAAATATTTTATGTATCTATTTATATGCATATTTACTTATGAGAGGGGCAGAATTGCCACCCACCGCTCATTAACTGTGACTCTTTCATTATCCACAAATACTGTACCAGTGCACTCAAAGTGAGGGGGGGCCAGCACAGCTACAAGTAGGAGGGTCAGCAAAAGAGGTTGCTAGATGAGGAGGAAGACAGCGGCCTCCTCAAAAGCAGAACAGACACCAGCAACATACAGGGAGAAGTGGAAAAGATGCATACACCATGTACAACTAATGGAGGATTGCAGTAATAGTGACTAACCAGTTAGATTCCTCAATTTTTTAAGAAAGTTCTCTGGATTCCGCATCATCGCATGTTATAACCAAAAAAGAGGACAATTTCTCCCAAAATGAAGAACATCCAAGAAAAATATAGGTAATGACAAAATAATAGCTAAAAACACTCATAAAAATTGCTTTCAAGTGCTTAATTTAAAATCTATATTACTTACTATTAAATTTAAAACAATTACACACTATTACATATAGAAGACAATCCTAACCATGTCTACTCAAAAGTAAGTCCCAAGGTGTTCAATGGATCCAGGAAAGTGTCTTTAGAATTGCAGCCATAATTTATTAGTTACAAGAAGGGTACATGCTGCCCACTTACAAGGAATATAGTGAGCTGTTAAACGAAATATTGACAAGTACATATAAACAAAATACCATATTTACTTGAATCTAATGCACCATCAAATCTGATGTGAACCCTGATTTTGGAGACTGAGGGCAAAATCCATAGCAGTTACGGGTCCACGCAATTACATCACCCTCTAGTGTTATCTTATGGAAAGTCATCTTAACTGCTCCGGAGCAAGGGGCTTAATTTCACTTTAGGATATAGGCCTAAATTTGGATGAAAACATGGATGTTAGATTCGAGTAAACGTGGTAAATGAATTCAAACCAGTTCATAAACACTTTCTCACACAAAGACTGTGTGTTCCTGGCTCTCAGAATTCCCATCACCTCCAGGGAATTATAGGGCTTACAGAGACCACATTCGGCCTCAGAAGCAGGTTTTGGACACCTCTAGCCTATCCTTTTAAATGATTGACAATGATTTACACATATATGTAACACCTTGCTGCTTTCTAGTAAAAAGTGTGATTCAAATAAATTGGATACTGAGGATGTAATCCTAACTTAGGCGGGCACAACTTCTGGTCTTCCAATCTGTGCAGTGGCCCATCCCTTTCCCAGGAGTGGTACAAAGTGCCTTAAAGTGTTTTTATTTGTGTTGGGGTTTATGCCAGCCTAACTGGGGATTAGGTCTGCAGCCTACCATGTGGGACTATATTTGCGCATGTGGTAAAGTCACTGTCCTGTTAACCAGCAGGCCAGGGTTTAAGATCCAGGTTGGCCCCACAAGATAGGGTGAGCTTCTGTCCTTAGCCCAGCTCTGCGACGCCAGCTGGATCCAATCGTATTGGCCCTAACTTTCCATTGGACTAATTCAGTGGCGTGGAAAGGGAGGATTTGCTGTTTGCCTATCCTCCATAACAATCCAACCCAGGCTTTCATGCTTCGCATGCAGCGTATGCAGCACCAAGCATGATACTATAGTCTTTCAAGACTGACGGAGGCCTGCTTTTTTATATGCAGCCCCTGTAAACACTAAGAGATGGCTCTCTTGTTCTCAGATGAAAGGTTCAAAGCAGGGCAAAAGCTTTTGTAACCAAGCAAGATAAAAGAGAAAAAGCCCTAGTTTTTCAGAACACATAAAACAATGTACACTTTAAACCAGAGGTTTTCAACCCAGAGCACTGTGACACCCCAGCCTGGGAACATCTATCACTGTTCACTTAAGTGTCACCAACGTTCTGGCAAGAAAAATTCTGTTTTTAAAACTTCAAACCCACTGGGGGTCTCTGCTGATTTTTGGAGGTTGCAGGGAGCCCATGTGATGCTCTACACTACTCTCTGAACCTCTAAGGTGCACAAAACTGCAATTCAGAGGTACTTCACACACCATTTTAAGAAAGGTATTGCTCCTTTTCTCTTACATCAAAGAGTATGCCTCTTCTAAGATGGTGGTTTTCATAACACACACATACATCTTAAAAACAAAAAAATACTTCTTGCTTCAAATGTGAAGATTTGGGCTTAGCTAATGAATAGTGTGGGACATCAAGGGAGCCCCTAGTCATTTTTATAGACTGGGGAATCATGGAAGCCTGACCTGCCTTCCAAAGAGGAGGGAGCTTCCCAGATGTCTCTGTCTCAGGGATCCCACCAGAGAACTACTGTTATAAATCTCAACTTCCCATGACCAAAACATGCCCTATTAACTAAGGGCACAATCCAGAAGTGCACTTGGGTTCCCTATCTAACATTGGGCTGGCCCAACTGCAAGATGGACCACCCTAGTTATTCTGGAAAAGGCTTGCGCAGCCTAAGGCAACATAGGCTGCACCAAGACAGGTGGACCTGGGCTGCCCTAGCTGTGCCAACCTAAGCAGTTTAGGAGAGGCATGTTAATGGCATGTTTAGCATTGCCTAGGGCAGAGCAGTTACTGTGTATCCAGAGCCTGATCAAGGGCAGAAATCCCCTTCTCCAGCTCCTCAGTTATATCACCTCAGGAGCAAGTATAACAATGAGTAGACCCATAGGGGTCCATGATAAGGCAGAGTAAGAATGGCAGAGTTGACAAAAAAATCTGAGTTCTTGGCCAACCTAGCTGCAACCCCTACCTCTCAACTTCAGGTTATGGCACAACTACGGCAGCCAACTAACCTGGGGACACAGCAGACCATTTTAAGAATCCCCTTGTATTCACTGTAGACTGTACTGGCAGTCTCATCAGGGACTCCTTATAAGGAAGGCACCACAGCTGTTCCTTGTTCAGTGTGATCTGAGGGGCGGTCTTCTCAAGAGCAAGCCCTCCTCAGGTTTCACTGATTTGGTGCCTACTTAGCATGCTCTGGAGCAGTTAGGGCAGCCCAGGCTTCCTGACCTTCTGGATGCAGCATAGCATTCTGCTCTGAATTCAGAATAGTTGGGGCAGCCCAGGTGGGGCACTCCTCACTGCCCTAACTCTGAATTGTGTCCTTAGACTAGTTGCTAAGAAGATGTAACATACTGCACAGCCTAGGTTCATAAAGCCTGATCACTACACTCAACCTTTCCTCTTGTTTTATTATTTACAGTGATGATACATGTTCTGACCTTTAATAAAAGGTTTTATCAGTTAAGAGACTAGCCTAGCTCTACAGCAGAACTGTCTGCAACATAAGAGTGAGAAAAAGGCATTTATTTTAAAGAAATAAACAACCTCCACTTCTGCATAATAATCCCAACTCCTTTCATGCCCTCAACTTTCTGTAGCAATATAGGAACATAAGTCTTCTGCTGAATATCACTACTTTAACAAATTTAAACTCTGGACAACCAATGTCTATTCTCATAATTACATTCCTGTTTCATCTTGTGGATATACAATATTATCCTGTAATGTCTTTATTCTAACCTGGTCATCTGATTCAATAATTCTGATCCAATTAGAGAGTAGGGGAAAATATAACTAGAGTGGATAGATTCATTTTTAATCTCTGCTTACATACGCATAACATTAATGCTTCAAACTAATCAGACTGCCATACATTACCTTGACTATGTCAACACCATATTTCCGTAAGTAGAAGAACAATTTATTAATTGCTAGAACTCCAGCATCGACTAGCCACAAATAGGATTATGCCTGAAATAGCATAAAATTCTAAGAATAGATGTACACAGACAGTACATTGACATTAAATCATGCTAACATTCTAAATAAAAGAAAAAGTTGACATAAACATCAACTAAATGTACAAAAACTCATTTCAGCTTCTATGATGTTACTAAAGTTCCACGTATTAAATTTGTAAGCTGAATTCCAACAAAGCATTTGTTAAATTCTTTCATTATTCCAACTCCATAATACACCACCAGAGAGCAAAGCATACCTTCAGGTTTCCAATTTACTGTGTCAACAGGAAAGTGGAACTGTAAAATCTATGAATACCGCATGTGCAAGTAGGGAAGAAGAATCAGTTCTTAAGCTGGACTGCACCTTTAGAATATATAGATGGGAAATTTCTGCATCTTTGAAGAACTGCTAAGTGCCTGAAAAGATTGCATCTTGATTACCAATGCAGCTAGTAAATGTAAAATAAATAGAATGGGATAGAGTACTTACTGTAATACTGCAATATTGACTACAAACTTGGCTCTTGTGCCACCTAGTGGATATTTAAACTTTCATATTACTTTCGTATGTCAGCAATAGAAACCACTTTCTGTCAAGAGACACCTGGTTTGGAGAACACTTCCCAAATTCCAAGATCTTCCCCAACCCATCTCCCTCCCTCACCCCGACACACACACACACACACAAAATGGAGTCTCATTTCTTCTCTCTATTTTTGAGGGGGGAGGCTTTTGCAAGCAGGTAGAGAGAATTTACTTGGTGGAATATCGGGCTTCCCCATCTCGTCTTCCCTTATTTAATTTTCTGTTTTATTTTATTTAACTACTGAAACGTACCCATGTTGCGGGAGTAAAATTTCAAGAATATTTCTAACCTTGCAACCCACCCTTGCAACCCACCCCTGAAACCCACCTCCATGCAACACACCCCCTGTGCAGTGGTGGTTCCCAAAAACAGTGATTTTCAACCTTTTCCATCTCATGGCACACCATCGGTTGTTTTTACGACGGACAAAGCAAACCATGCTGTTCTAATCCCCAAGTTTTCCTATTAATATATTCCCTACCCAAATTCCCACGGCATACCTGAGGACTACCTGTGGCACATCATGCACCCATTGCTCTTCCATGCGCCATCCCCCCAAGTGCACCATTCCTCATGCACACCATTCCCTTCTGTGCACCATTCTGCCCTGTGCAACATTCCCCAATGTGCACCAGGCACCAAACTGGCTGGATATTGATCAGTCAGTCTTCAGTGTTAAATATAGGACAAAAACACATTGCACCACTTTTCACTCCCTTAAGGGTTAAATTTTTAAAAATCATTTATTGGTGGATGCTCACATCACATAAGAAACACCCTTCCCAAATTTCATGTTTCTAGGTCCAGAGGTTAGGGCAGGGCCTTGAACAGTCATTGATTCTTCAATGTAAAGTTTATGGACAAAAATGTGCTGCCCCCCCCCCCTTTTCACCACCTTTCGGTTCGAATTTCCAAAAAACTGTTCTTAGTGGGTGACTCCATCCAGTGGCATAGCTAATGATCATAAAGCCCTGTGCAACGCTCAAAATGTTGCCCTGGAGGTGATGTAACAACCAGAAGTGATGTCATCTCCAGATTTTTTTTTTAAAGAAAATTGGAGAAAAACCTACGTTGTCATCCTCAGCAGTTTCACCTCCCATTTGCTCTGCTAGTAGCAGAGCCAAAGTCCCAGTAGCAGTTTGTGACGGTGTACAATCACGTTCTGGTAACTCCTGCAACGCAGCTGGAACCAGTAGTATCGGCTCTGCCATTCCATTGGACTATTTCAGTGACATGGAGAGGGGGGATCTACTGCTTGGGTAACAGTCTATCTTCCATATTAACCTACCCAGGCCACTGTGCTCTGGAGAGGACACTCGGAGCACAATACCATAGTCTTTCAAGACTGAAGGATGCCAATGATGATATGCAAATTGCATGGTTACAAAAACCTGGAGTTAAAATGCAATTCTAGAGAGAGAAGAAGGTGCCTGCTGGGCACTTCTTCCTCTTTCCCCAGCCTAGCAGCCCATGTAGCCAGAAAAGTTTTCAAGTGTCATGACTTCTACTGCTTGGAAGCATCTCATTGATGTAAAGGAAGTAAAGGAGAAGGAAGTACCTGACATTTCCTCTTTCCCCCAAAGGTCAGTGTGGCAGGGACTCCACCCAACAGACCTAGCAGGGTAAGGTAGGAAGATCTACCTGCTAGATCTCTACCGCCACTGTCCTCCTTTTTCCCCCACTCAAAGTGGTTAAGGAATGGCAATTGATTGATTAAGCTTCCAACACCTCCCATCCCTAAGACCCACTTTTACCACAAAGTAATGTAGGATGTGATATAACAAAAGGGTGAGTGAATGCAGCATACACATAGAGCCAAAACATGGGGAAAGTGGCCCAAAACTGGCCGTTGGTCAAGAAGCCCACTAATTACCCATCAGTGTTTCTGAAAGACTACTTAAGTTTATGGTGATTAACATACTATTATTTTGTAACCTATCTGGCATGAAATGAATCCTTCTGTTCTCCACATATAAAACACAAAACTGTGTTGATGCACTGGTGGAATACAGACAATTAACAGCAATTATAAGCTAATTAACATAATTACTCTTGCAATCATTTTCACAATTACAGACAAGACGTGCAACAATTTAGCATAAGTTTACATCAATTCAACAATTCAACCTTTATTATTTATCGCTTTCAAATGAATACAGAACATTTGGGAAGTGGTGTTCCTGGGGAAAAAATAGCATTCTCTCTCTCTCTTTCTTTCTTGACAGATTTAAGTTCATAAGAGTACTTCTAAAAAGCAAGAATGTCACAATACCATAACAAATTGTTCCTGTTTCCCAACAGCAAAAAGGTAACATTAGGTTAAAGTCAAAACAGCAGCAATTATCTTGGCGGGTGGCGCAAGTAGTTAAGTCACTGTGCCTGTTAACCAGCAGGCCAGGGTTCAAGACCCGGGTCGGCCCCACAAGACAGGGTGAGCTCCTGTCCTTAGCCCAGCTCTGCAACGCAGCTGGATCCAATCGTATTGGCTCAAGTGGTTAAGATACTGTGCCTGTTAACCAGCAGGCCAGGGTTCGAGACGCGGGTCGGCCCCACAAGACAGGGTGAGCTCCTGTCCTTAGCCCAGCTCTGTGACGCCAGCTGGATCCAATCGTATTGGCTCTGCCTTTCCATTGGACTAATTCAGTGGTGTGGAGAGGGGGGATTTGCTGCTTGGGTAACAGCCTATCCTCCATAACAATCTAACCCAGGCCTTTGTGCTTCGCATGCAGCGCCGAGCATGATACCATAGTCTTTCAAGACTCATGGAGACCTGCTTTAACGGTACAATAATAAAGAAATAACTTGGGAATCCTATTCAGGACGTCTCACTGCTGATTACTATGGCTTTCTCTAAGAATATACAGGACTGCAAGAGGTAAATTCCATTGAACTCATTAACTCATGAACTCATTACTTCTGAGGAGCTATGTATAGGATTGTGCTCCAAGAGAATTTAGGGAGTAAAGGTGTGCAATGTTCACTATTCAAGCAGCAAAACATGAGTGGTTGTTAATTTGATAGATAGTACTCCTCATGAAAATTTGCACACATGTAGAACAGGATATGAGAGCAACTACAGCTTTTAATATTGTAGCAGACATTGACTGCAAACTAGGCAGTATGTAAAACCAACAAGAAAAGTCTATTCTTAACACTGGGGCTGTGGATACCAAAATTCATGCACAGTGAAATCTGTGGAGGGAGGGACTGTTTTTTCCCAGTAAACTGCAATTGCCTCTATAGCATCTGTGTATCTCAGAAGACCTCCCAGACACAATTGGAAGTTGTAAACAGGAGGACTTTGGGGACCATCAGCCACAGACTAGCATCTCTGGTTGATCAAATTCACAGGCAAGGAAGGCCCATTGTAATCAACAGTACTGTCTGAAATGTATTATTGTGAACCTGGTAGATTCAGGAAATTGTTCCTCTGAGAAAGACATATCAGCCACTCATTATTACAATTTAACAAAATTAAACAAATATTGTTGCCACACCTTTGTTTAATAGTTCACATTAAGCAGCTGAATTAAAAAAATTCAAGAACCATCTTCAGACACCATGCACTATTAAGAATAACACATAACTCACTTCGAATAATTTTCCTTAATGATACTGGAAGTTGCTGCACCTGTTACAATTTATTATAGGGTTAGCCCTGACACAATCCATTAGGTCATTCCTAGCAAATCTGGGAAAAGATAGGGCAGCAAGGTGAAGGCAAATTAGAAACTGAGATGGGACTGTGTCAGTTAATAGAAACAACATGATTCACCATATGTTACTGCCCCAAACTGTTCCTGCTATTGTGCTATTCCCCCCTTTACAATCACAGGCAGAAGAACCCCTACATTGCTCCCTCCTTCACAACTCAGAAATTAAGTTGTTCCACAAAATGGACATGCAGAACAACAATTCCAGATTTGTTTAAGGGACTGAGCAAAGAAAGAATTGGGTGAGTACAGAAGCAGATGATCTTCTTTTCTCTACTTTTAGCTCCTATTATACAGCTTTTCTGGCCTATTAGTGTAAAAACTGATCCTGTTTTTTGCAGGTATAAATGCTGCTTGTGCAGATTTATATATACTATCTGGTGACGCAAAATCTGAAATTTTAATTTGCAGCAAGTTCTGAACTTTCCAGAGGGGAAAAAAGCCTTAAAATGTAGCCTATTACACCTTACATGCCAAGTTCAAAACCATGCATCACAGGACCACATTTTTAGTAAGCCAGTTACAGGCAGATGGTGAAAATACAACAGTAGTGAGATGTCATATAAAAGCCTCAGTACTTGGAACCAGAGTATTATATAACATGCAAGTTTTTCCCTTAAAATAGACTGCCTTAAATGGTGAAAAAAATCTTACATTAATGTATGCTTCCAGCAGATTTTATAGGAAGCAAGTAAGGCAATTCAATATTACAGCTCCCCCAGCAAGCATAATTCAGATCCATTGCACATGTTTAGTACCATTATATACAGTAACTGACAACAATTATGTGAAAAGTCCTGAATTATTGTCCCTTTTGGAAACCATTTTGGATCAGTTGACTCTTGAGCAAATAAACCCCTAGCCATAACGTTATATTAACATGAGATTTTTAAAATAAATGTATATTTGAAAATATAACTCACCAAGCTAGCTGTAAGAGAAGGAGCAGACTGCCCAAGAACTTGACTGCGCATTCGGACAAGGTTGGAAGATTCTCCCATCTGCCATGACTGTTGCATAACAGCATTCGGCAACAAGTATCTACCTGTCAGGAGTAGAATAAAAAAGTGAGGACACAACCTTCCATAAACCTTAATGATCTGTTATATTAGTTTATGCAATATTCTGTAAAATGAAAGATGGCAGAAATCAAGTTGATTTTGAGTGGCAATGTGATTGTGAGCGACAGAAACAAAACATATCTGGACCACCTTATCATGATATGATAATAACATAAGAAGAGTTGCTAGATCAGGCCAAAGCCATTTAATCCAGTTTCCTGTATTTCACAGTGGCTCATCAAATGTTTCATGGAGCACACAAGACAAGAGACATGCATCTTAGTGTCCTTCAGGCGTAGCCTATACCTATATCAGGGGTGTCCAACCTTTTAGCTTCCCTGGGCCTCATTGGAAGAAAACGAGTTGTTTTGGGCTACACATAAACACTAACAACTTTTTTTAAAAATAATGTAGGACAAAATGTAGGATGTCCTATATTTTGTCCTACATTTTTAAACCTTGGAGCAAGTCTCAATGATTTTAATGGGGCTTACTTCTGAGTAGGCATGATGCACAGGATGGGCAGCAATCCTCTCCAAGCTAAACCTTGGAGTAAGTCTCATTGATTATCATGGGGTTTTCTGCTGAGTAGCCATGCATAGGACTGGGCTCTCAGACTGCAACTTGGGAGTAAGCCTCATTGACTTTAGTGTGGCTCACTTCTGAGACGCCATGATGCATAGGACGGGCTGTGATCCTCTCCAAGCTTAACCTTGGAGATATGCTGCAATCCTGACCAAACTTTCCTGGGAGTAAGACCCACTGGGTACAATGGGCCTTACATCTGAATAGACATGGTTAGGGTTGCAGCATATCTCCAAGGTTAAGCTTGGAGAGGATCACAGCCCATCCAATGCAGCATTGGGCTCTCAGACTGCAACTTGAGATTAAGCCTCATTGACTTTAATGGGGCTTACTTCTGAGTAGGTCTCAAGGGCAGCAGGCAGCAGCTGGGATAGAGGCTGAGGCTGCTTTTGGGGATGCAGGTGGGTGAGCACTGCAAGGTCTGCAGGGGCCTGAAGCACTTTGAGTGCCAGGAGGCAAGTAGGGGGAGGAGCCAGGCAGCCCAGACCAGCTTTGTGGCTGCCCAGGGCAGTGCACAGAGAAGCACGTGAAATTTGAAAATGGCTGCTGCCACAAAGCTGGTTTTCCAATGGTGGTGGCCAGCTTTGCAGGAGGGCTGCATCCACACTCTTCCTGGGGCGCATGCGGCCCCCAGGCCGCGTGTTGGACACCCCTGATCTATATCTTCTATATCTATCTTCTATATAATATATAAAAGAGAAAAGTCACTGACTCACTCATCAACGCCCTGCCAAAACCGCTGGGCCTAGAAGCGTGAAATTTGGGGTGGGTGTTTCTTCTGTGACAGAGGGGTGCACTAAGAACTGGTTTTCAGAAACTCCAACTGGAAGGGGGTGAAAAGGGGTGCAACGCATTTCACTCCCTATACTTTGCATTGGAGAATTGATGACTCATCAACATTCCGCCCCAACCCCTGGACCTAGAAGCATGGAATTCTGGGAGGGAGTTTCTTCTGTCACATGAACACCCACCAAGAACCCATGTGGAGAAATTGAACCCTTAAGGGGCTGAAAGGGGGTGCAACGTGCTTTTGTCCTATACTTAACATGGAAGACTGACCAACATCCAGCCAATTTGGTGCTCAGTGTCTGGTGCACTGGAGGGATGTTGTTAGGAGGGAGAGGTTGCACTGTGGACGATGATGCGCAGGGGGGGTGACGCATGGGAAAATGCGCACAGGGGGTTGGTGCGCATGGGGGAATTATGGCATAGGGGAAAGTTGCGCACGGGGGGTTGATGCGCTTGGGGAGATGTTGCACATGGGGGTACTAATGCGCATGGGGGACTAATGCACATGGGGGGACTGATGTGCATGGGGACTGGTGCATGGGCGAATTTTACTCCTGCAACACGGGTACACATTTCGCTAGTCTAAAATAAGAAGACTGCACACTCCAATCATGGCTTGTAACCTGTGATGGACATTTCCTCTAGAAATTGTCCAACTCTCTCTTTAAAAGCATCTAGGCATCACCACATTCTATGGCAAGGAGATCCACAGACCAATTACACACTAGGCAAAGAAATATTCTCTTTTGTCTATCCTAACTCTCCCAACATTCAATTTTAGTGATTTTCACCTGGTTCTGGTATTGTGCAAGAAAGAAATTATTCATCACTTGCATAATATTGTGTGTTTTAATCATTTCCTCACTGAGTCGCTTCTTTTCTAGACTTAAGAACCCCAAATGCTTTCCCCATAAGGGTGGTGCCTCAGCCAAGTAATCATTTTTGTTGCTGTTCTGCACCTTTTCTATTTCCATTATATCCCATTTGAGATAAGATGACCAGGACACAAGACTCCAAATGTGTCCTTACCATTTATTTGTACAACTAGCGAAAAGCATAAAGGCGCTGCAGGAGTAAAATCCCCCCACAGCGCAACTTCCCCCCACGGCGCATCAGTCTGCCCATGTGCAACATTCCCCCTTGCTCAACAGTCCCCCATGCACAGCTTCCCCATGCGCATCATCTGCACATGCACATCAACCCCCCTGAGCATCAGTCCCCCCTGAGCATCAATCCCGCATGGGCAACTTCCCCCATGCACAACATTCCCCCATGTGCATCAGTCCCTCATGTGCAACATCCCCCCATGCGCATCAACCCCCCATGCACAGCATCCTCCCCTGCGCAACCTCTTCCTCCGAACAATGTCCCCCCAGTGCACCAGGCACCAAGCACCAAATTGGCTGGATGTCATTCAGTCTGCCATGTTAAGTATAAGATAAAAACACGTTGCATCCCTTTTCAGCCCCTTAAGGGTTAAATTTCTCCATATGGGTTCTTGGTGGGTGTTCCCTCTTCCATGCAATGCTTAAAAGTAGAGGAACTGTGTCCTCCATTCTATATGGTCTCCCTGGCTTTCCGCCACCAGCACCCCAACATCTCTCTCCTGATCTGTCACAGACAGCTCAGAGTCCTATATGCAAACATATATCAAACCTCTTGATTTCTTTGTATAAGCTTCTGAACCAGAGGTGTTAATGTACCTTTGGAATTTACTTACCGTGAATTCCAAAGGTACATTAACACCTCTGGTTCAGAAGAATGTTTCTGAGGAATGTTTCTACTGTGTCAACCACTCACTAAATTCATTTATTAAACAACTCTACAATATCAGAATGCAAGTGGGCAATAGGCTGATCTAAGTTATTAGGGAGGATCAATTTAACCATTTAAAGTCATCAAATAACTGCATTGTTTTATTATTATTAGTTTTTACTTCAGTTATTTACTGTGTAAAATACAAGAATTGGAACAGGGCTCTGTTTCTTACAGTTACTTACAGTGTAAAATACAAGAATTGGAACAGGACTCTGGGTTGTTCAACATTACATGCAAGGAGGCCACCACCACAAACAGTGGACAGCCACAACCACACAGTTGCAGCACCAGTAAAACGCAATACCAAGTATGTCAGTGTGAGAAGAAAACAGTACAGGATACATAAGACAATTATGTCAAGGACAGAAGAGAGGGCAGAGGCGCCACTAGTACCCTATCTCCTTCTCAGGTTCACTTTGCTTTATGCCTGTAAACTCAATGTCACATTTTGTTTAGCAGCTGGATGCTAAGAATATTTTATTTTCTCCCAAGAACAAAGAAATTTGTAAAAATATAAAATGTATGCATGCTCCAATCAAAATTAAGGAGTTTTAAGTCCCTATATTCTACCACTGAAACCAATGGGACTTCAATTTTGACTGGATCAAGTCCTATATATTTATTTATTCTATTTATATCCCACCTTCTTCCTAAAGAAAGGATACCAAAGCAGATATTTGCATACACTAGTGTGGGAAATAAATTCTTTGTGTAGAACATTTTAAAAAATTATTTCTGCTTGTCACTAAAAAAGCAGGCCTCCATCAGTCTTAAAAGACTATGGCATCGTGCTCAGCGCTGCATACGCTGCATGTGAAGCACGAAAGCCTGGGTTGGACTGTTATGGAGGATAGGCTGTTACCCAAGCAGCAAATCCCCCCTCTCCACACCACTGAATTAGTCCAATGGAAAGGCAGAGCCAATACGATTGGATCCAGCTGGCGTCACAGAGCTGGGCTAAGGACAGGAGCTCACCCTGTCTTGTGGGGCCGACCCAGGTCTCGAACCCTGGCCTGCTGGTTAACAGGCACAGTATCTTAACCACTTGCGCCACCCACAGCCCACACTGCTTGTCACTACTGAAAAATAAAATAGAGATTGGAAATTGATGGAAAGGGAAGCTTAACTTCTTTAACCTCTGACCATTAAGGGGGAGGATTCTAAGGGGTTTTATTTATTACTAGCAAAAACGTACCTACGTTGTGGGAGTAAAATTCCCCCTGTATGTGATCCCCTCACTGCACATCAACCATCCATACACATCATCCCCTCTTGCTCATCAATCCCCATGCGCAACATCCTCCCATGTGCATCAACTCCCCATGCGCAACATCCCCCCATACATATCCCCCCAATGTGTGTCCCCCTCATGCACACCGTCCCCCCATGTGCAACATTTCCCCCAGTGCACCCTTCCTCCCAATGCATCAGGCACCAAATTGGCTGGATTATCAGTCAGTCTTTAATGTAAAGTATAGGACAAAAACATGTTGCACTCCTTTTCACCCCTTAAGGGTTAAGTTTCTCAACTTTGGTTCTTAGTGGATCTTGATGTCACATAAAGAACACCCTCTCCAAATTTCATGCTTCCAGGTCTGGGGATTGGGGCAGAGCATCCCCCAGTTAGTGATTCTTCAATGGAAAGTATAGGGAGGGAAATGCGTTGAGCCCCTTTTCACCCCCTTCCTATTGGAATTTCTGAAAACCAGTTCTTAGTGGGTGCCTCCATCATCGAAGGAACAACCTCCCCAAATTTCATGCTTCCAGGCCCATTGCTTCTTGGTCCTTCTGGTTTGGCTGATGAGTGAGGGAGTGAGTGAGTCAGTCATTTTTCAGTTTTATATACAGTGGCGCCTCACGTAAAGTATGTTTCACATAACAAACAAAAATTTCTCTAGGATTCTGCTTCACGTAAACAATATGCTTCACGTAAAGAAAACATTTGTTGGCAGTTGGCGCAGACGCGCTGGCCGGCAGCCTGTTTAAAAAGCGTCAGGGCTGCCTAGCGCACCTGCCCATAGTGAAAGCAACACTTCTGGGCTGTTCCTCCTGTGGCCAGGTGTCCGCAGGGCAGAGGGAGAGAAGAGCAGTGGAGAAGAGGGAAGCAGCTCAGGGCCAGCCAGAAGGGAGCAGGGGAGAGAGAGGCTCAGGATGGAGAGAAGGAGAAAGCGGGGAGGCACTTTGAAGGCGTCTTGGATTGCAGCCTCCTAAACATGTCCACCCAGAAGTAAGCCCCATTGTGTTAAATGGGGCTTACTCCCAGGAACGTGTCTTTAGGACTGCAGCCTAAGTAGACTTCATAAGATCATGTACATTGAATGCATGTTTTGAATTCAATCCCAGAGTTCTGTCATCATTTTTACATCCAGTTAATATTTTTATATGAATATTTTGGGGGTTGTGGAACCAATCGTCTGAGTTTCCATTATTTCCTACAGGGAAAACCACTTCATGTAAAGAATGTTTCACGTAAAGAACATGCCTCCGGAGCGAATTAAATTTGTTACGTGAGGCGCCACTGTATATAGATTTTATTACTGCAAGTCCTTTACTGATCTATTGACAACTGAAAATAGTGTGAAAGATATGTACTTTAGTGTTTATTCTCATATTATGCATGAATTAATGCAATCACTCTCATTAGCTTTAACAGGAAAATAAACAAAGAATCAATTGGCTTTAAACTATTGTTATGAAACACTTTATTACTGTTACCTTATTTCCTGTGGTTACATCAAGAAACTTTATTTAAATCCAATTTGAGAGAAATACCAGCAGGCACAAAAAGTATGTTGCTATTTAATTCATGCACCATTTGCTGCTTACAACTTAAGGAAATTAGCATCTGTCAATTGTATTATTCCATCACATATGGTTAGAATTAGTCAACATTACTTTCTCAGCCAGATCTAAGACAGAGATGAGCATTCTCCACCCCCAATCTGCCCATTAAAGCTGATATAATTTAAACTAAGCTAGAATTACAGCTGACTTAATTATGTCATCTTTGGCTATTCCAACAGAAGCATTTGTACAAAACCCCATTAACAAAATTCAGCACTTCCATGCCCCTTTCCTTTTTCACAAAGTAATAAAAGTCCACCTAGCACATTTTTATCGAGGTCCTAAAATATTCATAGCAGTTTGGAATAATTGCCCAGTTAACATTTACAATTAGTGTTATTTTCATTTTCTGCTTTTTGAATGACTAGTTCTTTTTCAATATGATCTGTAATAAAGGAAGAAATGAGAGACACACCAACCCTACTGAACCATAATTAAAGCCCATAAAAGTCAATCAATCAAAACGCTTCAGGAATGGCCTGGAAAGCAAGTGGCAAAAGTACACTTTTCCTAAATAGATTAATAGAGATCACTGCATCAGAGCAAAGCACTAAATAGATGCTAAGACAAATACCGTATTTACTCGAACGTAGTGTGCCCTAGAATGTAATGTGTACCCCATTTTTAAAGGCTTGACATTAAAAACACAGTTTAATGGTGATTATAATGACCATTATAAAAATATAATATAATGTACACCCTTTTAAAGTGGGGTGTACATTATATTGGATGGTGTTGGGGGTCCTTGAAGTGGGGGGAAGGTGCTGTGGTGCTGCCCCTCCTGCTGCTGCTCCTCCCCCAAGAGATTTGATGGGTGGAGGCCTCCGGCCATCTCTCCACCTGTACCCCCAATGGGAGGGGAGCTGTTCCTGGGGCACTCTTCCCTGACCCCTGGAGGGCTCTGCCCCTATCCCTGTACAGCCCCGCCCCCAGCCTCACCTCTATCCAGCTGGCAGCCTCACTCCAGCCCTGATGGTGCTGTGCGGAAGCTCCCCGATCTGGTGTCCTGCAGGAGCTCCGCTGGCCTCTCTCCAGATGGCCCCTCGCCAAGCACCCTACACCCAGCCAGGCTCTTCCTGGCTCCCTCTGTCCCCATCCAGGCATACATGACCCTTAAAGTGCCCCTGTCCATTTTCTCCAGTTCACTTTGGAGGTCCTGGAATGCTTAGGGCTCCCTCTGTTCAGCCTGGATGGGGACAGAGGGAGCCAGGAAGAGCCTGACCAGTATACAGTATGTTCTCAACTTACGACCTTTCAAGATGTGAACTTTCATAGATTGAGGAAAAATTGAAGGCAGAAGGAGAATGAGACAGTAGAGAATAAGGTGGTTAGATAATGTCACCAAATCAATGAACGTGCATTTGGACAAATTTTGGAAATTAGTGGAGAACTGCAGTACATGGGCTCACAAAAAGTCGGACATGACTTAATGACTAACAACCATGCATTCCAAACTTGTGAAGGAGGCTGTACTTCAGCTCCCAGACATGTGCCCCACATCTCCCAGAGATGTGCCCCAAATGAGTTTGGGCGTCTTTCTGAGGCTGTGTACAATCACTCAGGCCTCTGAACATCTCTTGACAATGACCAGAGAACATCTTCAGTAGTGTCCACACATCTATAGAACAGGATCCGCAGATTGGTTTACCCATGTGTTTCAGTCTGGTAATGGATCTCCCAGATATTGAGGTCCAATTTTTTTCAGATCCTCAGAGAGAAAAACTAAAGTCTACCCATATTTTTGAATTCTGTTTTCTAATAATTCATCAGCAGTTCTAAATGCATGGAATTGTGAAGTTTTGTAATATACAGTATGGCCTCAATTAACAACCTTTCAAAATGTGAACTTTCATAGATATGAATGTCCCTGCAAAATATGATTTTTTTCATTTTTTTTCAAAACGTGAAAAAAATGCATTTAAGTCAATGGTGTTGGACTTACGAACATTTCAGCTCGAGAACTTACAGTACCCTCTATTTCAGTGGTACTCAAAGTGGGGATCAGGTCCCCCTTGGGGAGTCATAACTTCATTTCAAGGGGAACATGAAAAGCTAGGTGCAGCCATCTTGAAATCTTGCACTGGAAACTGCCATTTAGAACAAGATACTCAGGCTGCAATCCATACTTTCCTGAGAGTAAGCTTCATTGAACACAATGGGACTTACTTCCAAGTAGACAGGAATCCAACATCACTGATATCACTTCCTGTTTGATGTCACTTAAGGCCATGACATCATTCCCAGGGGGTTCCAGACAGATTGTCATTCTCAGAAGAGAATCCTGGGCTGAAGAACCACTGCTCTATTTCATGCTACCTTTTATGAATTATTTTGTAACTCCACAAAGTAAACTGTTCAAAGTTACACAAACTTTAGACTTTCCCAGAATTTAAGAAAATTAAAGTGCTTAAAAAGGCACTCTGTCTCAACAACATAAGGACAGTGAAATTGACTGTTTGACATAGTAAATTAGACATAGTAATCCAACATCCTATTTTCAATACAACTGACTCTGATAAATCCCCAAACAGTATATGATTGCAACAGTCATCCTCAATTTGTTCCCAGCATCTGTTGCTGAACATGGAGCAATCATTTAACTAAATGAACACATAGTCTTCTTAATTCATTACAACATGGACACAGCTATCAAAGATAACAGCCACTGATCAACCTAACTTCCATGATTGTTTACTCCCTTTTAAACAAACCTTTAATTTAAATCCCTTCATAATACCTTCTGGAACCAAAAATCATATATTTTATGAAAAATAAAATCAAATAATTATAAATAATCAAGCTAAACAAATAGGGGGAAGCTAACCCTGTTTTATTAAGTGAAATAAACATGTCTGAAATAAAGTCCTCACAAAAAAACAGGAAGATTTTCAACCCTGTCCAGTGCCCAGTTCAATATAAATCCTAATCTTTAAACCATATCTCCATCCAAACTCAACTAGCTTTACAAATCAAAGAAGAAAAAAATCACCTTACCATCTCTAGCCTCTGGTTTATTCTAACCAATTTAGGCCAGCCTAACTCAGTTGGCATATCTTCCCATGATGGTGTGGGGAGGTCAGTATATGCCTGTGCACTAACCCTCCCTGGAGTGGGGCAGAAGTGCCTTACAGCAGTTTTGAGACACCCCCAGGCCAGCATGGGAGTTATGCCAGGGTTTATGCCAACCTAACTGGAGTTTAGGACTGCAGCCTCCATCTATTTGGAGAAAGCCAATTTTTGGAGCACTTGTATCTAGTAGCCTCAAGAGCATAGGACCCAGATTGTTATTGTGTGATAGTCATTTTTAAAAAGTAGGAGCCAGTACCAAAAGTTTGGAAAGCACTGATTTAAGATATCTGTGAACAGTAACTATGTTTGAATCTGAATTTTATAATTGTTCATATTTTTAAAAGGTAAAGGTGTCCCCCATAGTTGCCAGTTGCGACTAACTGTAGAGTGTGGTGCTCATTCCTGTTTCTAAGCATTTAGAGCCAGTATTGTCCAAAGATACTTCCATGATCATGGGGGTGGGCATGGTGCTGTCAAAAGCACACGGAACATTGTTTTTACTTTCCCACCAAGGTGGTACCAATTTATCTATATATTGTAATCCCATTTTTAGCAAAAATTCAACTCCCAATACAGATTTTAATGATTTTAAAATCATTTTAAATTTTAATGAAAGCTTTGAAAAATTAGCATTCAAGTTAAATTAAATGGAAAGCACAGCTGCACGATGGCATCCATGGGAATCATTCCTGGAACCCAAATAGATGTTGAAACCCAAAGATAATCAAATCTGAGATCTTAGCGCCCATCACAATCTGAGTTGTGCTCTGGTTGCATGTGGAGGGCTGTTCAAGGCCAAAAATGTTCACTTCCCATTTTTGGCCCTTAGAACATTCTCTGGATACAGCTGCAGTTCTGTCTTGCCAAGTTTGGAGTTTTCAAGTCAGGGGACCTTTTAGATCCATAGATAAAAACATCTGGATCTGCAGATAACAGGGATTCCACTGTACTATTAGTTTAATTGTTGATCGATAAACTTAGCTTTCTAATTTTTACTACTTATTTGCTGAACATACATGCCCCCATCTCCCACACTCAAGGACACTTAAAGCACTCTATTTATTGCCTTACACGTTAAAATACTTTCATTGCTTTTTTGTAAATCACATGTGAGCATCATTGAGGAACAAATGCCATATACAAGGACACAACTGATTCAACTTGATACAAGGTGAAGATAATTTAAGAGGGTCAAGTCAAAGCTGATTTCAGCATCCTAAAACATCAGGGCAAAAAAATTTTATATACCACTAAAATAATTTAAGATTAGCTGCAATGCCATCGTTATTGACAATGGGTATTGGAAAGGAAATACAGTCACATGTTTTAGTTCACTTTCTGAGATGGGTTAGACACAATGCTCTTCATTTCCAACACCGTTAGAAAGCCATTATTTTCAATCACAAATTCCACTCTCAGCATAGCCAACTAAGCCTGGACAGCCTGATTCAACAACTTAAGCCCAAGACACTATATAAAGCCCTTTGAAGTTTCTTCTTTTCATGAAACCTATTCAGTTAGCAAAGGAGCTTTGCAGTTAACCAGTTTTGCTCCTCCATGGCAAGAAAAAAAGTTATTCAGCTTTACTATTCATTCATTCAATTTTTATCCCACCTTTCTTCCTTGGATAAGGAAATCCAAGACAGCTAACAACATTTAAAAACAATAATAAAACACAATTAAACCTGGATAAAAAACAATAAATACAATTAAAATATAATTAAACTATGGAAAGTCATTAAAAATCCAGATTAAAAACAGGAGCAGACAACAATAAAAAAACAGGCAGATAGCAATAAACCAATCTTAGTTATCAAAAGCTATCATAAGACTGTCTAAATAAATTCATATTTAGGCCTCGTCAGGAGGACAGTAATAGGAGAGTTTTCCTTAAATTGATGGGGAGGGAGTTCCACAAGGTTGGTGGCACCACCCAGAAGGCCCTATTTCTGGCCATCATTCCTCTTACCTCCTTCAGTGGCAGCAAAACCAAAAGGGCTATGTTTTAAATACAGTGGTACCTCCTTAACAAGTGCCTTGATTAACAAGTGATCCACATAACAAGCAAGTTTCTCTAGGATTCTGCCTCACATAACAAGTGTTGCTTCACTAACAAGCGGTTAAGATGCTGTGCCTGTTAACAAGCAGACCAGGGTTCGAGACCCGGGTCGGCCCCACAAGACAGGGTGAGCTCCTGTCCTTAGCCCAACTCTGCGACGCCAGCTGGATCCAATCGTATCGGCTCTGCCTTTCCATTGGACTAATTCAGTGGCGTGGAGAGGGGGGATTTGCTGCTTGGGTAACAGCCTATCCTCCATAACAATCTAACCCAGGCTTTCGTGCTTCACATGCAGCGTATGCAGCGCTGAGCATGATACCATAGTCTTTCAAGACTGACGGAGGCCTGCTGCACTCCAAGAAAGATGTCATAACCACAAAAGAGTTCAAGGCCCCCTAAAATGTAGGACATCCAAGAAAAATGTAGGATATGCCAAGATAAAAGCTAAGAACACTCATATCCAATGTCTATATCTATAAATAGACAGACAGATATAGATATATATTTTTTCAAGTGGTAAATTTAAACACTATATAATTTTCAAAACTATGTCATATAATTTATTACATATAACTTATTTACAAGAAGGCTCCATGTTGCCTGCTTACATTTTTTTTCCCAGGACACAAGGCTATTTAAGAAACCCATATCTGACAGTACTTTAAACATTAACAACACAATCATTGTAGTGGTTGAATCTTTTGGAGGTTCCTATTCTATTAATTGTTCATTTTTAGTGGCCCAAGAAAGCTACTTCTAAGATTCCTTTAGAATCTGTCCCACTCTTCACAATTCCACTCCATTGTCCCAATTCTAAACGTTTTCTTTCCAATATGGGACTTCTTGGGTGACCTTGGCTCAGTCGTGATCTTTCAGCCTAATCTAACCTTCCTCACAGTGTTGATGTGAGGACAAAAGGCGGGACAAATTTACACACTGAGCTTCTTGGAGGGTGCCATTAAACCATGAAAAATAAATTTAAAAGAAATCAATTTACTCAATTCTCTTGCAATCCATATGTTTTTTAAGGAGGGTGGATGAGGGTTATGTTGTGCTAGCCACAGGTCCAAAGAGACAGTGAACACAATCCTAACCATGTCTACCCAAAAGTAAGCCCAATTGTGTTCAATGGGTCTTACTCCCAGGAAAGTGCCTTTAGGATTGCAGCCATAGCCATCTTAGATCCTAACTTACGCTGGAACAGGCTGGTTGGCTTAGCTTGTGCTATATCCAGCACCAGCTTTGGGGGTGCTGCTATGCTACTGCAAGGAAAGGAAAACTTTTCCCCTTCCTCAGGGTTGGGCTGCATCAGCCCCAAAAGGTATACTGGAATTTAGGTCACTTCTGGCAGTACAAATCCATGCACTGTCCTGACCTCCATTTTTGGGCTAGTGCAAGTGACTTGTGTCACCTCAAGAGCACTTCAGGTTTACAATCTCAGTCTTCAAAATACTGATGGTGTTGTACCTACTTTTCAACAACATCTACAGTAAATCTATTCTGGGAATACTGTATGCATATTTGGCTGGCACATCTCGAAAAGGGGTACAGAAAAGTAGAGAAAATCTGACCCCCAAAAGAAAACAAGCAAAAAAGACTTGCATGGTAGATTATGCAGTTCTCCTCTAATATTTAGCAGGGAAATGATAACTGACCTTCAGCACAGCACAGTGAATCTCCTAGTGGCTGTTGATGGTGTTCTGAATCTTTTTAGATTGTGATCCCTTTGTGAGACGCTTAATTATCTGATTTCCTGTAAACTGCTTTGTGAACTTTAAAAAAAAATGTTCTTGTTTACAAAAAAAGCTGAAGTAGCTGGAGCATTTTAGTTTACAAAAAGCATAACAGAGAACAGAGATTTGCAAAATTGTGAGTCATACAGAATGAGTAGTGTGGAAAAAGTGATTGTAAGAATTTATTCTTTTAACATTCTCACATACACACTGAGAGAGAGACCCAAGAGTGGACCCCCATTGACTACCACAGGCCTCACTTCTGAGTAGAAGTGCATAGGACTGGGTTGTCAGACTGCAATGCTAATCCCCAGTTAAGCTGGCATAAATCCTAAACTGACAATGTGCCATGCAGCACTACTGTGCCCACTCCTGGAAGGGTTAGGCCAGCGTACAGGCATGTACTGGTCTCCACAAACCACTATGGGAAGTTATGCCAGCCTAAATTGGTAAGCATTGCACCCTCAGGCAGCAAACTTTATAGAATAGAATTTCACAAACAGCAAAGATGTTGGTTGGCATGCTTCAGCTGACAGTGCCATGAAAATACTGTAGTATAAATGGCTTTTAATAAACTTTTAAAAATAAGACAAAGTTTGACTATTTCCTATATATGATCCCTCTTTTCTTACGAGTGAATGGTCTGGAATCAATTCCTTCATGACATTTTTCTTGCAACTCACCAGTCAGTGCTCCTCCAAGACTTCCTCTTCTAAATGGTCTACCATCTTCACTCATCTGCCTTTTGAATTTCAATGACTTGCCAGGGCCAGAACATACTTCAGGATTGCTTGATTTTCGAAATGGCATAGATGGAGGGGATAATATACTATCCAGCTGAAAAAGCAAAGAGTTGAACATTAATGATGTACTTGAAATATGATACAAAACACCGACTTATAAGTATAATGGAAAATAAACAATCTTGTTCCTAAGCCGCAACAATTAGCTATTTTGGCTCCAAGGGAAGAAAGAGAGTTGTCTTTTAGGTTACTACTATCATTGATCCCTTCTCTAATACACAGTAACTTTCCAAGCTCACTTTTATTCTAGTGATGCTAATGAAACTATTTTTCTCTACCAACAGAAATATGGAACTATATAGGTATTTCGAACTGAAACTGCAAATGCTCTTGCTATATCTAAGATAAACTCCCGGGATTCAAATTGATAGACAAGATATACGTAAACAAATTCCAACTGTATCAGATATTCATTCATAATTTCCTCCGGTAGACTAAACATGGTACTTGCTCCCAGTTGTTTAATTTGGATACTCAGAATGGGAGGGAAGTTGTGGACACAATTTCATTTATCATACAGAAATTAAAAACTGTGCCACAGTGGGCTTGCTACTGAGATACATGCAGACACCAGAAAACAGCCAAAGGATGATGACTGGCAATGCTAGGTATGGCATAGCACAGCTTTTCCTGCATATAAACCTCTAAATTAGAGTAAATGTGGAGCTTCCAATCCCACAAGGGTTGACATTCATTGATAAGATATGATTTCCCATGGAGGTAGCACACATTTGGTGAAGGCTTCCCACAGCTAGACTTGCCTGCATGAATAGATACTAGATGGAATTGCAAAAGCACACAGAAAAATTCAGTCAGGGCTTACATTGTTTTAGCCTGATATTCCAACAGAACTTCCAGATACTGAAGGTTACAGCCGTCAGCAACAGTAAAAATCAAAACTTTAAATATTATCCAGAAAGATACCCACAGGTTTTTCCTCTATGTATTCTACATCACGTATTAAGCTCAGGATATTAACACAAAAAATGTATGTAAAATAACCAATGATGAACGTATAAGTGCTCTGATTCATTTTGAACCTCAGCTACAGCAAAAACTGACCGTGCTGCTGTCCTGTCCGCTTTAGGTAAAAATACTGAAACTAAGGGTACAATCCAGAGTGAGGGCAGTGAGGAGCGCCCTAGCTGGGCTGCCCCAACTATTCTTAATCTAGAGCAGAAAGTTATGCTGAATCCAGAGAATCAAGAAGCCTGGGCTGCCCTAACTGCTCCAGAGCATGCTAAGTAGGCACCAAGTCAGTGACACCTGGGGAGGGCTTGCTCTTGAGTAGACCACACTGAACAAGGAACAGCTGTGGTGCCTGCCTTATAAGCAAGCCCAGACTTCCTGACAACCAGTAACAGCTGCAGCTTGAGACTCCAGTACAGCACTACCTCTAGTGGTGGATGGATGCAAGAGGCTTGTTGGAGTGGCCTGCTGTATCCCCAGGTTAGTGGGCTGCTGTAGTAGTGCCATATCCTGAGGTTGAGAGACAGGGGTTGCCAAGAACTCAGATTTTTGGTCAACACTGCCATTCTTAATCTGCTTTATCAGGGACCCCTATGGGTCTACTCATTACTGTTCCTGCTCCTGAGGTGGTATAACTCTTAGGAGCTGGAAGAGGGCATTTCTGCCCTGGAAACAGGCTCTGGATACAACATAACTGCTCTGCCCTAGGCAATGCTGAATATGCCTTCAACATGCCTGTCCTGAACTGCCTAGGCTGCCCAAGCTAGGGCAGCCCACATCCACCTGGACAGATAGGGTAGCCCAAATGCACTTCAGGATTGTGCCTTTACAGATTTTAAAGTTTGGATGAAATCTTCATGAAAATACACTATTGGTTGAATCATAAAACTTTTGGATTCATCACTTCTATCTGCCTTTTAACTGTATATTAGAGAAAAGCAGAAAAGCCAGCAGATGGCAGTATATTATAATTAACCAAAGCTAACTCTTCTATGCCTTGCAAAAATTAAGCATAGGTTATCCAACAACAGATATTCTCTTGACTGAATTTCTTACAGAGAAATTTTACCACCTATTTTAGATTTTTGTAAGAAGAAAATATTTAATGACTACAACAACTTAGGGGACAGGGGACCATTTATTTTTGCTACATAAACAATTTTGTATACTTTTTGTTTTAAAAAACTAAATTATTACAAATCTGTGTAATAAATAGTGTAGCAGTTGGTTTATCAAATTTATTACAAATTTTGTGATGCTCTTCTAATCACAGAAGCTCCCTAACTTGAAAGAGCAGGTTCTAGGCCTATTTGTAAGTTGTTTTGTTCTTCAGACTTAAATTACTGTTACGGGTACTGAAGATTTTGCAAAATATGAAAATACAGTAAATTGAGGTACACCTACTCTCTATTGTGTGCTCTTAGCTTGAAAAGCACACTAACAAAACTGGCTACAGCTGGCTAGATCAGAGATTTACAGTCTTTTTTTCATCTCACAGCATGCTAACAAGATGCTATAATTGCCAAGCACACACTCAGTTATTTGCCCATTGACAAGCGATACTATGCTGCTGGTAGGGTGCTCAACTCCCACCCCCCATTTGCCCAAAGTTCCACAGCATACCTATAGAACAGAAGTGTCCAAACGTCGGCCCAGGGACAAAATGCAGCCCATGGAAAGACCTATCTAACCAACACTTAGGTAAGTCTTATAATCCTCTCTAATAATTCTTATATGTAAGTTTATTGAAATTTGAAATGTAAATTAGTTTTCTGGCCCCGAAATAGTGTTAGAGCGATGTGGCCCTCCTGCCTAAAAGTTTGGACACCTTTGCTATAGACCATCTGCTGTACACCAGTCTGCCCCAACACAGCGGTTGAAAATCACTGGGCTAGAATAAGATTATGGTTGTGTTGGCAGTGATGCTGCCACCACCTCCGACAGCCAGAGTCCAGTATGCCTACTTCAGCCATTAGAGGAAACAGCAGCAGCACTGGATCAAGGTAAAAAAGTGGCTGTAAAAGAAAAAGGTCAAGGTTACTCTCCCTGTTATTCCCCAGTTAATGACAACATTGACAATATAATAAAACAATGTCTCCTTAAAAGTTGGGAAGGTGTGGGGAACAGACAGAAGAGCATGCACGGCTAGCACTGAGATGTCCCTTTAAAAACATAGAATTAGAAAATGCGGAAGCAGGACTACAGCAATAAAAGACTATTAACGCAGATAATATTTACACCTTGTTTCTCAAGTAGTTGAGGAATTACGGTATTTTTCACTCCATAAGACACACCTAACCATAAGACACACCTAGGTTTAGAGGAGGAAAAAAAGAAAAAATATTCTGAACCAAATAGTGTTCACTCGAGCCTTTATTCAAAGGACAATCTGGAAGCCCTGCTGAACAAAACTGCTGATCAGCTGTTCGGTGGAGTTGCTGCAGGCTGCAGGGACCCCTGCAGGAATGGGCCTGAGGAATGGGACTTCCTGGAGGAGTCCTGAAGGGCCCCCTCAAACACTTGCAAAAGGCAATATTCACTCCACAAGATGCACAGGCATTTCCACCCCCTTTTGGGGATAAAAAGTGCGTCTTAAAGAGTGAAAAATATGGTGAATACAGGGAAACATGACAGAGATTCCCAGTGTTAACTAGAAACAGGAATGGAAGACGGAATTGCCCCCTTGTCAGAACTGACCTCAGTATATCAAGGAAATGTCAAGTTTTGCCTTGTGTCACTGAACTGGTCTAATGAGAAAGGAGTTGATGCTATTAAGATCAGCCTCTTCCTTGCATTCTATTTCTTGGTGAAATGCCAGCTTGGAAATTTCAACTTCAGTACTTCAAACTATTGCTCTACAATCCTGGAATTGCTTTGGGGAAGGGGGGAGATTATTGATGCAGAACCTCTTTCTTGTCCCATGAAGTCATATCAGTTGCTGTATTTTTCTTTTCTCCACATAAGTCACTGGCAGCCATTCATTCCAACATGAAGACAGTACAGTAAAACCTTGGACTGAGAGTGTTTTGCAAGACAAACATTGCTAATAAATTTGGACTTTATATTTAAGCAATGTCTTGATAAACAAGCAAAAATGTCCCCACCAGGAGACAGCCAGTTTCAATGCTCCACTAGCACCTGCTCAGCCTCTCCTGACAGATCAGCCTATGCATGTCTACTCTGAAGTAAACCTATTACAGTCAATGGGGATCACTCCTATATAAGGGGGCAATGGAAAAGAGCCTAAGAGACCTAGCCTTGCATGTCTAAAGTAAAGCCCTACTCTAAAGTAAGCCCTATTATAATTAGTGGGACTCACTACTGGGTTTGCAGTGGGGCTCAATCTCAGACTGCAGCCTGAGAGACTAAGTGGAGATTAACTGATTTTATTTTTCTTTCTATTTTGTATTTTCTTTATTATTTTGTATTATATTACAGTATTGTAATTAATTTCACATGAATATTTTTGGGTTGTGGAACAAATTGTCTGAGTTTCCATTATTTCTTATGGGGAAATGTGCTTTAATGTACAAGTGTTTTGGATTACAAACATGCTTCCGGAACAAATTATGCTTGTAAACCAAGGTACCACTGTATAGCAAGCATTAAGGGACATATCAGTTGATAAGAATTAAAACTGCCCAGATGATCTCCATGATTTTCATAAGGGACAAATTCACCTTAAATCTCTGCCCCAATTACAATTCGCTTAATTGCTGAGATATTAGCAAATCCCCTCTCCGCTTTTGGCTCAGTTCCTGAGGATGTTTACATCTCTCTTCAAAACAGCAGTACTTTTCTTCTGAAGTATTTCACTTCTGTATTATCTCTTTTGCTGCTTCTGATAAGATTATTCTACAGTTAATCCTTTCTGCATTGACCAAAGGCTGAAAAAAATATTGGCTATAACATAATCCCATGCAATAAGCAAGGAAGAACTGAAGGTAAAAACAAAACCAAAAAACCGGACAGTCATTCTATTTTACTAAACTAGAAGAGTTTGGAAGATTAGTAGCCTAGTTCAGATACAATTGGTTTCTACATTACTAGCATGAGCATTACATTTTCACTCTTCTACCAAAGAAAGGGGAGGAAATTAGCTGCTCCATCCTAGTTAAAAGCAAACTGTTATTGCTTTTGAACCAAACAAAAAACAGTTTGTTCAAACTGGTCTATGAATAAGAGACAATCAAACCAGTTTATATACGCTAGTTTATTCACAGTCTACAGTTACAGGGTGTGTGACTAGAGTAGAATGTGCATTGCTATTTCATAAAAATGTATTTATAAGGCTTTCCCTCAAGTACCAGAAAACAGCAAGCTTTTTCTAGTTGCTCTCAAAGAAATCCTGTCAATTTTCATATTCCACAGGCAACATTTTGTTAAATTGTTGGCTACTACCTCATTAGAAACTAACCCTACAATCCAGAGTAACTATGGGAGCACATAAGAGACATTACGTGTACCCGTAATTACTGCACCACCTAGTGAAAACCTATGGGAAATTCATATTACAATCCAGAGCAAATTGTTCTTACACCGGAGCAAGGACTCCCCGTAGTTACTCTGGATTGTGCGCTAAGACAAACACCAATTAAAAATCAACCATAATATATTGAGAGAGATTTATATTTATAAGACCCATTAACATATTTTACATGTGTCAGTCTTGATTTTAAAAACTGGATTATAGACTAACAAAAGAGTGACAGCAATTTCACAGCTGTAGGCTCAGCCACAGGGTAATATCATAGTGAGCTTGCTTTCAAAGTCACTTTCAATCTTGGAGGAAAAAAATTAAGTACATATTAAAGAGAGGCATTCATATTCATAGTTTGTTGACACCATCATCATTTGGCTAGTGAAAAATGCTTTAATCTGCAGAATAGAATATGTATGCTCAGGAAGGAGATTTTCCTATTTACCGTGAATACTAATGAAGTCAATTCGGTTTAGTTCATTTATAAATCCATTTCTATTCTGTCACCAGTGAAATTCTAACCTACCTAAAATGACTTAATTTTCTCAGATACAACATAGACTTCAGAAATCTAATTGTTCATTCAGGCCCAAGGACTTTGACCCATGCTCAATTAGATCTCATTTTCCCCTCAGTTACATTAAAGCATAAACTACAAATGCAAGTAAACTCATTCAAATCCCAGAGTTGAAAAATCATGGGTTGGAGTGCAATTATTATTATTGTGGGCTTATTGTTTCTCATGTATTAGCCCTTTTGAACAAGTACCCCTCCCAAGAGCAAGCACACTCAATAAGCCCACTGGAAATGCTCCAAAATCACCTTGCTGCCACTGCTCATTCACCTGAAACAGGACCATTTCCTAGGTGCCATTTGTGCTCTTGAAAATGTCCATTGCTTTGCCAGCTGAGTATAGTCCCAGCTGGCATCATGCAGGGCTAGAGTATGGGTGGTGTTATGTTATTTTATAACATAATATAAGGTGGTGCAAGCGGTTAAGACGCTGTGCCTGTTAACCAGCAGGCCAGAGTTCGAGACCCGGGTCGGCCCCACAAGACAGGGTGAGCTCCTGTCCTTAGCCCAGCTCTGCGACGCCAGCTGGATCCAATTGTATTGGCTCTGCCTTTCCATTGGACTAATTCAGTGGTGTGGAGAGGGGGGATTTGCTGCTTGGGTAACAGCCTATCCTCCATAACAATCTAACCCAGGATTTCGTGCTTCGCATGCAGCGTATGCAGCGCCGAGCATGATACCATAATCTTCCAAGACTGACGGAGGCCTGCTTTTTAAAAAAAAAATGTTGGCACATCACTGAGTGATGCACAAGTGAATCAACATTTTATCATCACTTCTAGTTCTGGGGTAAAGCCGGAAGAATTGGGGTGGGTAGTTTAACAAGCGAGGCCAGTTGAGGAAAATGCTCTGCTTTTCTAGATCAGATTTTGCTACAAATTATGTTTAATATGATTTTATTGGACATAATTATATACATTTTATATTTTAAAAAAGCAGGCCTCCGTCAGTCTTCAAAGACTATGGTATCGTGCTCAACGCTGCGTACGCTGCATGCGAAGCACGAAATCCTGGGTTAGATTGTTATATCAGATACAGATACATTTCCTTGTGATAGAGGACAAACATGCTTTGGCTCATTTCACAAAATGAATTGCAACTAAACTCACATGTTCTCTATAAGTGGCAAGCCACCCACTGTAACCTGCGAGTTGCATCAAGTCAGGGTTTAGCAATTTGCGACTCAAGTCATAACTTGAGCTTGCAAATCTGATCAGGAGGGGTTAGCACTAGGAAGGGGAAAGATGGCTCCACATTCAACATAATTCTCATGGCTAGAAACAGGAATAAGGAGGTGATGGAAATTATCAATGCAAGCTACAAAACAAAGAAACAAAATAGTGATTCCATTAGTAGCTTCAGGTGTCTCTACACCAAAGCACAAAACATGGCAAACAAACTAGATAAAACTGTAACTATTAGCTATAGGATAGATAAAACTGTAACTGTAGCTATAGGATGATGAATATGATCAAGTAGGGATTACTGAAGACTAATAGGTAGTGATGGGATTCAAAGAAATTAACAACTGGTTTTATGCCCATCTGGCAGCCACTTTTAAATGGCTATTTTTAAACTTTATATGTCCTATCTCTCATTAACAACTGGTTCTATAGAGTAGGATGGAGGAGCCCATCACTGGAGTGCTGGAGCCCACCACTGCTAATAGGATGATATGAGCAAGTAAAATGCAGCAGTTGGAAGGACAGTAAAAAACAAGACAGTGATCTAACATTGTATAAAGGGGTTTTTGCTAAGAGAACCTACACAGTCTGCTTTGTACTATAATGTTGTGTCCCTGCAGAGGCAGCAACTAAAGATGGCATAATGGAAGTCAGACTTTCTGTCTCCAAATCTTACAAATTGCCAAGGAGTTCATAAATAGCAGCAAGCAATTTTAACCCAGTTTGGCATTTGATATTTTCAAATCTCCAACCACACACACACATCCTTGAAGTTAATGTCTGCCAAACAGCATTTACTGCAAATCAAACTACAAAAATTGGCATGTCATTGTGGGTTTCTTCAAAGGATTTGGGGAGAGAGCTTACACACAGAGGAGGTTCCCTTAATAAAATTAGTGATGTTTTCTGGTGATTCCTATGGGAAAATATCACTTGAATTCTTCACTACTTCTAAACAGCAGAAAATAAATTGCTCAAACCAACAGAAAATGTTATAATATAGATAAATGAGTTTGTTGACACATAAAGCGCCTTATGATTTACTGTTAATGACAAGCAAAAAGCTAGCAATAAAACAAGTAAAGACATCTGAATAATAGATAACTTTATTACCCAGATTCTTAACGAGCAATATAAAAGTGATTACATTATCTAGCTGACCCCCTCCCTCCAAGGTGTGTATATGCAGCCTTCATAAGAACTTTAAGATTTTCAGGAAAGCATTCTCATGAACTTGGTCTATTAGGAAAAAAAACTTTTTCCAACTCTTGCACAGCTGCAGATATCAGTTTAAAAATATTAAAGAAATTGAGACAAAGTTTTTTTTAAAAAAGAATGCCTCATTCTTGATGTTATCAAGAAAGCACTCTTAATCATAAGAAAGCCCAAGTCCTCTACAATCAAGAGGCTTTCTCCTGATTGCTACAAGAGGAAAACCTCCCTGCCAAACAGAATTATTACTTCAATACTGAATTATAACTCCTCAACAGAGCTGCAATATACAGCCAACTATTGAAAATAATTTCAGAGAAAAACAGGAAGTGGTATCCCTTGTGAGTTCCTTCCTATCTACCTACCCACCCCAGAAACCCTCATTAAAAAAACTACGTAGTCCCAAATTTCTAATGGAATGTTCTCAAATAAAACCAGAATAGAAACTCAGAGAAGGAGTTCTCTTTTTTGCCCACAGTTAAGTATTGTATCATCAAGGAATGCATCATTAGCTTCGGAAGATGTATAAATATAGGCATGCTACAGGGGACTTGGATTTCCTGTAAGACCAACAACCTCTGCAAAACACTCAGATTACACCCAGATTACAATGGATGTAATCTGAAAAGGAAAATGTGTACAAATTACTACATCCAACTTTAAATTATTGTGAACCAACTCACTTCAGAAAGCTAAGACTGTCAAAAGCAAAACTAATAAAATGTTCATTTCAATTTGAATGATGGAAAATTGAACTGAATGAACATACTCAATAAAAAAATCTGGAGAAGTCTAACCTGGAGCTTGGGTATATGTAGATCTTGGTCAAATCCATGTTTTAATTTAGAAAAATTAGGCCATGAAAACTGGAACAGCAAGTAAGTATATCTCCCTGGATAGATGCTCCCCATGAGCAAGTAAGAGCTTCAGGCAGCAATGTGGGCTTTTGGGATGGGGGAAGAAACAAGCCCACAAGGGTTATGGGACTGGAGGAAACTCCTCTACCAATTTATATCATCTGTATCAGGCTGAAAAACCTGGCACAAAGGTTCTCTTATTTGCACCAGCAGAGCATGGGGCTTTCCTCAGGGAAGAGTATAAAAGTTCCATTCCGCGAGGTGATGTCCAGTGGTCACTGGAGGCCACAGTTACTCCAGCAGCAAAAACCACAGGTTTCTTCCACTGAGCTACAAACTTTCACTGTCTGATTAAGCATATATGAATCTTAATCTGACATAAAACAAACAAATTGTCCTGAAATACAGACTACATACATCAAGATAATGGAAATATAGAAAATTACATTTCCATCACTATTTTTATGTCTTGATGTACATGTTCAAACTTTTTTAGTGTAGTCCAGACCCCTCTCCTCTAAAATTAGTTTGCTTTTACATAACAACTCGAAACTGGGGTGTCACTAGGGTTCATGTTACCCGGTGTGGGAAGCTAGCACGTCACCCCCAAACACCAGGGCAACAATATGAACACAGTATGAATGGTGGGCATGGTTATGTGCCATTGCTCCGCCTCTACTGGTTTTCTTAGCCATACATTTTAATAAAGTGGTTTGTTTCACTACATTCTGCTGTAAATTGCACATTCAAAGGTGTACTACATGATGGGATTAATTATAAAACCATGATTTTAGCCATTTACCGGTAGTTCATGTGGTGCTACCCCCTTCATGGGTGTCCCCTTTCAAACACCCTAGTAAGGTCCCTGATTTGGACCATTTTGGAAGTCTTGTACTCTGCTGGACTGAACTTCCACTCCAGCCAAGGAATGCCTGCTTACTCACCAGTAAACACAGCTGTGCAGTTCACATCCATTTTCAATGAATTTCAATGCAATTATCAGGGACCTTTTTCTGGGGTGATTTGTGGGGGCTGTGTTCATTGGATCAGGACAATTCTGGTGTCCTTAGATTCCTCTCATCCTGCCCTTTCCAATAAATTATGACACATTTGCCTACCCATGGGTAAAGCCACGATATGGGTCACTTTCACATTCTGTAGAGTTCAATGCATATTTTTAGTTTTTTGTTTTTGGGCCATAACTTTCGATAGGAAGGCGATATTTCAAAACTGATTTTTGCATTGGATTCTGCTCTTTAATACAAACTCAGCGGCATATGACATGATGGGGTTTGGTGTTCCATCACAAAGTTGCAATTTTTAGGTCCCCCAGTGTGCGTCATCCCTTTGGGCGCATCACCCAGTGCGGATCGCACCATCTGCACTACCCTGGTGACGCCACTGCTCGTAGCAATGACCAGATACCTGAACACAGTGAAGAACAAATGTTTCATTAGTCTAAGACAGGAGCCTCCAAACATTTTGGCAAGAGGGCCATATCTTCTCTCTGATACTGTATTGGGGGCCGGAAAACTAATTTATATTTCAAATCTGAATAAATTTACATAAATTTACACATAGGAAGGTATTGGAGTGGATTACAAAGCTTGTCCAAGGGCCAGATAGAGGGGTCTTGCTGGGGGGGGGCACATTGAGGCTCACTGAGGACTGCATCTGGTCCCCGGGCCACGGTTTAGAGACCCGTGGTCTAGGATAACTCATTTTGTCCAGAGTACTTATCCTATAACTAATATTTCAGATAACCAGAATGCATCACATCTAGAAAACTTCATACTGTTAGTTTTTCAATACAATATTGCTTGATAAATGAGCTCCTATTTTAAGATTTTGGTTGCAATTCAAAACACAGGAGTATACATTTTACAGTCACTAGCGCCTCTGCATTCATATTTCTTTCTGTGTTTTCATTCATTATATCAAGACATATTTGTTTCTGCCAGGTGGGTTATTGAAGAAGTATATAAAAAATGGGATTTCTCCAAAGCAACATTGTCACTGGACGTTTAAAAATAACTTTAAATTGATTTTGTAGATTTTCATGAAATGTATTGCGAACAATTTTATTTCCACCTAGCACATACCTAAAGTCATTAGAGTCTGCCTAATGCTACCATGCGCACCATAATATACTGAAACAGCGAGATGTTGCACCATAGTCTTTTGTTTCTTAACAGGATTTACAGAAGAAAAACATATTTCTACAAAATATAGTGTAGTAGTGAAGTATAGCAGAATTTAGCCAAGAAGTAAATCAAACATTCTTGAAAATCTCAGTGTTGCTCTTTGTCCAGCTGAAAGGTTTGCTCATCACAAACGAACACATTTGAAATCAGGCCTATAATAGAAGAGTTGTTAATGTTTTATCTCCACTGCAATTTAGGGGGTTTCAAAATAAAAATGGCTAAGATACATGGATATAAATGCCAGAAAGGGTCAACACTGTCAGAAGGCCAACTGAATCTGCTGCCTCACCGTCAGGAGATCTTGTACCAGCTGTAAGAGAATAACGACTGGTAAAGGTGGAAAAGTCTCCACGACCACAACTAATTACATATTCAGTTGTCAAGGGGGCAATGAAATTACATGCACAGCTCTCTTACAGCCACTAATAGCTTTTCAATGTTTTCAGAGATTTAACCTGAGATGCCATTCTGTAAAATGATCCATTCACTACAGTGGTCTTCAAAGTGGGGGTTATGGGGGTTAACCCCAGGTGGGTTGCAAAGGCTTAGGGGCCGCCATCTTGTCCCCCTTCCCACAACCCAAGTGATCCCCAACAGTTGCCAAATGCACGACCTTGGGGAGCACTGCAGCCTTAAGACTGCACAGGTGCTATCTCAGACAGCCCAAAAGACTCCTCGCACTTTCCTGCTGGTGTGTTCTACAAAGCTCCAGGAGCACACAGCTAAAAGGAGGTGTCACTGTATACCTGTTGAAGTATCAGTGGGCTGTGGGTGGTGCAAGTGGTTAAGACACTGTGCCTATTAACCAGCAAGCCAGGGTTAAAGACCTGGGTCAGTCCCCACAAGACAGGGTGAGCTCCTGTCCTTAGCCCAGCTCTGCAACGTAGCTGGAACCAATCATATCGGCTCTGCCTTTCCATTGGACTATTTCAGTGGCATGGAAAGGGGGGATTTGCTGCTTGGGTAACAGCCTATCCTCCATATCAATCTAACCCAGGCCTTCATGCTTCGCATGCAACTTATGCAGCGCTGAGCACGATACCATAGTCTTTCAAGACTGATGAATGCCTGCTTTTGTTGAAGCATGCAAAATTTAACACCTACAAAAACTATATAAAGCAGTCACTGAACACATATGCTTCTTCATCTTTTCCAAATGCTATAATTTGGATAGAATAGAACTTACAGCCCACTGTATCAGAAACAGCAGTGCCTGCCAACGAAAGTAAATGCAGAATTGGACAGGGATAGAACACAGAGAGGCATGTATCAATGCCTGCTTGATGCAGAAAATTTCCCCAATCCTGACAACTTTCTAAAAAAACAAGTACTGTATACACTAATTGGCTGGACACAATTACCACACCTCTTTCCCCATTGACCATATATTGTATACAACTGCAATCTTAACCACACTTTCCTTAAAGTATTATTGAACACAATGGGACTTACTTCTGAGAAGACATGCTTAGGACTGCAATGTAACTATCTTTTCCTCTCCCACCTGCAAAGGGCCCATGCTCTTATTTTCATCAACTTTCCTGGTTCTCTCAAACCTCTATATAGAAATGAAAGTTTGTTTTTGTAGTTTCTTCTGTTTATTCTACTGAGGGATAGCACAAACATTCCAGATTTAAGCATTCCCCATTATGTTAAAATACACATTTAGTTTCTCCTACAAAGATAGTGATTTGTTGAAAGAAGCTATTTTAGTGATGTAAGGCTTCATTTTTAGTCATATTTTATAAAATGGATAAATTTTTTGCAGTACCTACAATTATCTTCTGTTTCATCTCTTCCAAAACAAATTACCGTAACTTTTTTTTAGTCCATGCAACAGGCAGTTTAAAACCCAGTTGGCAGTGCAACAGCCAACAAATTAGAAAATCAAGTACGGTATATCAAGCCCTGTTACTCTGCTGTTATTCCCATCCCCAAGATAGGCTGTTGGAAACTGAAAACTCCCTCTTCATCCAGACACAGACAGAAGAGGCTTCCAGTATCATACTAACCAGTGATGGGCGTCAAAGAAATTAAGAACCGGTTCTCTGCCCATCTGGCAGCCACTTTTAAATGGCTATTTTTAAACTTTATATGTACTATCTCTTGTTAACAACCGGTTCTATAGAGTAGGTGCGAACCTGCTGGAGCCCACCACTGATACTAACCTATCCTAACAGAGTTGACTTAAAATACATTTTAAGTTGGTTTGCTAACTGATATAGTACTGAATGGGAAAATTCAGGTTAGAATTTCTGGAGTAGCACAGTTCTAGTAGTAGAATTGCAAACTTAGGAAACAGATACTTTAAAAATAAAAATATTTGTCAGAAAGCTAACACAGCTAACAAGCACTAAACAGGCCATAGAAAGCTGAGGACATGTCACGGAATTGACACTGACCGTAAAAGCATGAACTTCATGCTGTTTTTGCCATAACCAAGTTCTAACTTTATCTTTGTCATAACTAAGTTCTAACTTGTATCTTGCATGAGTTATAAGGGGTCACTGGAAAAACCACAGCACAGCATTTCAAACACAAGTCTTTAAAACTCAAAAGAATGGAAAAATGGTTTTTCTTCTCAATTTTTGGAAACCAAGCATTTGAATTCTCTTATTAACAATTAACTGTTAAGTCATGAGAATGGCAGCTTAAACATACCTCAGTATAGTAAAAAAAACACATCTGTTCAAACTCCAAGCTGCCCCAAGCTGGAGGGAAATAGTGCTGGCCTCATGAACTTTCAAGTGTAGTGCTGCTGTGATGCTCAGGCCAAAAGTTTTGGTACTTCGTCATGTTGGGTTTCCACAAGCTAGTCAGCACAACCTGCTCATCAACACTCTCTGTCAGCATGAAGCCGAACTCAATACAGAGAGTTTGGTGACTTGGATATTGAGAAAGAATTTTACCATCCATCTTTCAGAAATGGCATTATTATGCAATGGCCCACCATCCCACTCACATCCTTCTATGCCAAAGAACAAATGAAGAGATATAACTGTTTCAAAAGTTAAGCCTTCCCAACCTGAGATAGAGGCAAAATTGCTTATTGAAATTTTTTTCTGCCACAAAGCAATTAAAAGACATAGACGCTCTGTGAATTAATGGATACATAAATGATGCAAATAAAGAAGTTGACATCAGCATCTTTTCAACTGGTGGTCTACACTTTCCAAGACTACTTTAATGACTGCAGAAATGTCATCCCTGAACACCCCAAAAATTGTAGGGATCTCACACAATCAATTCACAGAGATCATAGAAGCTTACCTTGTTACTGTGTGCCAAATTTCAAGAACGGCAGTTCCGATTTTATGACAGACTAACAAAAATGTACCTGCATTGTGGGAGTAAAATTCCCTCTGTAAGCCATCCCATCATGCGTACCATCCCCCAATGTACATCATCCCCCCAACGCGCAATACCCCCATGAGCACTGTCCCCCATGCGCATCATCCCCCCATGTGCAACAAAAACATGATGCATCCCTTTTCAGTCCCTTAAATTTCCAATGTTAAATTTTTCAACATCAGTTCTTGGTGGGTATTCATGTCACATAAAGAACACTCCCCGAATTTCATGTTTCTACGTCCAGGTGTTGGGGCAGAGCGTCCCTCAGTTAGGGATTCTTAACAGCATGTCCTCATTGGGCAACAACATGTGGCAGTGGGCAGCACAATGTTCAAAGCAATTGCATGGGTTTGAGCATTTGAACAAGGAATTAGTTAGAAGAGGGGTTTTTTAACCCTTCCAAGCTCTTTCCCCTGCCATAACAAACAAATGTGCTTCTGCACTTACCTTTGTTTTCTTACAGAGCTAATAGGAGCTTGGTGGTATATGTAATGCAATTCACATCACTTTCTTCTCTTTCTTTCTGGTGGTGGGGGTTGGGGAAGAAAGCCACTACTGACAAATATTGTGGACTGAACAAACAAGACATTACAACTGCTAGGATCGTGTAATATCTGATCCTTTTTTGAGACAGTCTTGATCTCAATTTGCCCTTTAAAAAGGCAAGTCCAATGGGATTTCAGAAATACTTCACACTACTACTGAATACTAATGGCAACCTGCCATTGACTTTCAATTACAGCTGCAGTCACAGCCTAAGTAATGTTTGTTTATGAGAGAAAACTACGCTGTCTGCAGCAGATATTTTGGAAAGAAGTGGAGCAGATCAGAAAATATAGCAAAACATGTTTTACTAGATTCTCTTACTAGAAAGATATACATACACATATGTTGCTCACTCATGACACTCACTAGTTAACCATGTATTAACAATTGTTAGCTAAGAAAGTGGTTCCCATAGTTTTTAGAGGCCATATGCTGCTGCCAGACTTATAAACGTCAAGGAGTATAACTATAATGGTGATTTGGCAGTATGCTCTCCCCACCAATACTATCAAAAAGGGACAAGGAAACCCCATCTCAAAGGGAACAAGAGGGAAGCCTAATGTATAACAATCAGATTGCACAAACAACTTCAGTTATACACCAGCTCCAGCTATTTTTAAATGCTACTTTAAATGCAATTTTAAATTAATTTTTCTATTAGGCTTAAATTTTCTAGTTTAATTTTTCTATTCATTTGCTGAAGTTTTAACTATCATGTTGTCTGCACAAATTCAGCATCACCACTTAAATGGGTTTCAAAAAAGAGGGATATAAAATCCAATCATCTATAAAGCTCTTATTAAACATAAAGGAAGAAAACATAAATAAACTTTATACAGAGATTCCCTGTTTTCTGATGATTTGTTTTTTGAAGATCCATTTTCTCCACAGTTTTAAATATACCCTAAAGTTGTTGTTTTTTTAAAGTGGGGGTCTTTTCTTTTGCCAGCTTGAAAAAACAAAACAAGAGTTGACCAAGAATGTCATGTGTGCAACTGACCAAAGAAACCATAAGAAGCTCAACTTACAGGAAAAACAATATCTGGTTAAACACACTTTTAAATGTGTGGATTCAAGACAAATGAAGTAGAATATCAGCCATAATATTCTGTAAGCTCAAGCATCATCCTAGTTAATGCCGTCAATTTATTTAATTCAATATAGGCTGAAAAATATTTAATTTAATTTTTTTAAGTCAATTATTTCCTTATGACTTTCTCCAGGAAATTACCATCATTCAAATACATAAGATATTCATTGCCCTTATACACCTTTGTTCATTTTACTGTAATTTGTCATTATTCTGGCTATGTATTAATAACTATATGCCAGTTAAGCTTTTGCAAGTGATATTTATGTTTTGCTTGTGGCCATTTTGCATTTGCAACCTGAAAAGGACAGTTTTACATTTTTTAATAGTTTTCACTTTAGGATGGTGCTCTGGTCCCTAACTTTTCTAATAAGTGGGGGATTCCTGAAAACAAAGCACATCAGGCTTTAATTTTTAAAAATCTCAAATAATGCAATCCTAGCAAATGTACCCAAGAACAAGTGTCACTGAAGAAATGTGGACTTCCTTCTGAGTAAACATATAAATCATTTCACTGTCAGAGACCCAACATCTAGTCACTCAACAAGGAAGCCACTGTTTAGATCAGGGATGTCCAACCTTTTAGCTTCCCTGGGCCGCACTGGAAAAGGACAAGTTGATTTGGGCCGCAAGTAAACACTAAGAACTTTTTTAAAATGTAGGACAAAATGTAGGATGTCCTATATTTTGTCCTACATTTTTAAAACCTTGGCGTAAGTCTCACTGATTTTAATGGGACTTACTTCTGAGTAGGCATGATGCATAGGATGCGCAGCGATCCTCTCCAAGCTAAACCTTGGAGTAAGTCTCATTGATTATCATGAGGTTTTCTGCTGAGTAGCCATGCATAGGATTGGGCTCTCAGACTGCAACTTGGGAGTAAGTCTCATTGACTTTAGTGTGGCTTTGTGGCGGCTGCCCATGGCAGTGCGCAGAGAAGCATGCAAAATTTGAAAATGGCTGCTGCCACAAAGCCGGTTTTTCCAATGGTGGTGGCCAGCTTTGCAGGATGGACACATCCACCCTCATCCTGGTCCATAGGATTGGGCTCTCAGACTGTAACTTGGGAATAAGTCTCATTGACTTTAGTGTAGCTTTGTGGCGGCTGCCCAAGGCAGTGCGCAGAGAAGCATGCAAAATTTGAAAATGGCTGCTGCCACAGAGCCGGTTTTTCCAATGGTGGTGGCCAGCTTTGCAGGATGGACACATCCACCCTCATCCTGGTCCACAAAACCTTGTGGACACCCCCTGGTTTAGATTGTATTTAGATTACTTTGTGTGTCACAATAATTACCTTCTGCCACCCACTTCTGCACAACCACAGATTAAGCCCATCACAAATCTTCAGACTGCCAAATGTGAAACATAAAGCACAATCCTATGTATGTCTACTAAGAAATAAGTCCTATTGTGTTTAAGGAAACTTACTCCCAAAAAAGTGTGGATAGTATTGCAGCCTCCTCCAAAAAATGTGTTTTGAGACTGATCAGGTGCCCCAATATACCGATACTTGGCTATATTCAGCACAAAGCTTCACACAACTCTGCTCCTAATAGAATAGGTAGAACACAGCTATAAAAATGCAGTTGCTATGCAAACACACAGCCCTTGGGAATGAGATAAAATCTAGAAGAAAAGTAAACTTTCATCTAATATAATTTTCAATATAATTTTCCTTAGTATGCCAACTTAACTGCTCATAACAATTTTAAGGATGGGGGTGGAGAAGACAACAGAGAAATTTTCTTGTGGGAACAGAGTGACTGATGACCCAACAGATGGAAGAGATATTATATTCTAACATTTGGCTCAGAGCAACACTAGGCTGTGTTTGTTTATTGTCAGAGTTGTGCTACATTTTCTAAGATGACATCTATGTTACTATTCTCACAAATGAAATCCTATCTTTTTAGTTGATGGTTAATTTGGCCCACTTTGTTCACAGCAAATCCAACACAAAGTTCCAAGTGATGAGGAATAATCTAGCATTAGCAAAACAAGACAGATCACTTCTTTCAAATAAAATTTAAGAACACACTAGTTAGCTGACATGATTTCTCACTGGGACCTTAAGCCAAAGATGTTGTTGATGTGATAAGCCTCCAGTAGTACTGGATCCCTTATTTAGAAATGCACATGATCCCACACACTTATCACTGTAGGTTTAAATGGGAAATTCTAGTTGTTCATTGGATGTTGTAGAATTTATGATCTTCAAATGCTTTTTAAAAACAGTCATAATACAATTGCTCACATGCTTTCAGATAGTTTGTTCATACAATCCAGCCAACAATGGTTACTAAATTCTACCTGTGGCAGAAATGAGCACTATTCCCATATGCTTTTCTTTTTAATGTGAAGCTGAGATCCAAGCATCCTGGTTAGATCATGTGTTGTCTGAACACAGGAGCCAGTATTAAATGCATCATACAAACTATGAAATGATGCAACCACTCTGACCTCCCTCATAGAATCATAGAATCCTAGAGTTGAAAGGGACCTAGTAGGTCATCTAGTCCAACCCCTTGCCTGCAGCAGGAAATCCTCCTAGATCATCCTCCTAGATCATCCCCTTGATCAAACTTGTCATGAAGTTTGAAGACATGAGTTTGAATTGCTGCACTTTAAATCAAATCATACATCTCCTGGAGGGGAGGCCAGGCCTGAGGGAGTCTATAACACTGGATCCCATGATCACACCATCCCTCCTGAGCCTGTCTGGTGTTGACCTCAGGTCTGTTTCCTAGGAGAAGAAAGACGCTGGTGTTTAATACTGGCTCCCTTGGAAGCCAGCATAAGCCTAAGTTTTATTATTGTACTAGTGAAATCGCTCCACAGTTGCGAATAGTTGTGGGCCTGGGCCCAACTGGGCACCCCTAGGTAATGGGCATCAAAGAGTATCAAGCTGCCTTGGAGGGTATCAGCAGGCACCTGTGGGCAGCAGTGAGCAATGGGCATTGCTGCTAGGCATCACTGCACACTGTGCAGTGGTGGTTCCTTAAACCCCCCCCCCATGCAGCATTCCTCCCATGCACCATCCCCCCTCAATCATAACAGACAGGTGCAGGGCTTGGGGCTGGGATTTATCAGTCTTCAATGTTAAGTATAGAATGAAAATGTGTTGCACCCCTTTTCAACTGCTTAGGGGTCAAATTTCTAAAAATTAGTTCTTAGTGGGTGCTCACATCACAGAAGGAATACTCTCCCCAAATTTCATGCTTCTAGGTCCAGGGATTGGGGTAGGATATTGATCAGTCCATGATTCTCCAATGCAGTATAGCAATGAAAAGCACTGCACCCCTTTCTGGTTTGAATTTCTAAAAATTGGTTCATAATGGGTGCCTACATCACTTAAGGAACACCCTTCCCAAATTTAACACTTCTACGTCCAATGGTTTCGGCTGGGCATTGATGAGTCAGTCTCCAATTTTATATAGACTAGTCGAATGTTCCTCTCATTGCAGGAGTAAAATTTCAAAAGTATTTGTGGGTGCTGGGCACAGCTGGGCACCAGCAGACACTCCAGAGCACTGGTGGGCATTGCTGGGTACCAGGCACCAGCGGGCAACCATGGGCATTCCTGGGCAGTGGTCACCACCAGGCATCCCTGAGCAACCCAGATAGGCAACAGGCACAGGGCACCAGACACTGGCAGTCCACATGTATAGGTGTAGTTGGGTTGCCTCACACTTCTGTCACTCCCTTTTTAAGGCTAGTTGTCTTCTAATATGTGGAGATGTTTTATTAGAGTACTGGTAGCCAGTCAAAGGGTCTCAAATATTAACCTCATGCTATGGTTAAGCTGGGTATCCACTATTTCTGTATGGGCACTTAGACATAAGGCCACAGTATAAAGCTGATGAGTATATGCAAGAGCCAATAATACAGAGAACTGAGGCACTTGCACCCCAGCTGGTGCCATAAAATTTGCGTAAAATATTGTTTCTAATTTTTATTTTGCCCATGGTTTTTATGTTATGTAATGTGGACTAGACTCCTCATGGTGCACCCTGGACAACATGACATGTTATGGCCAAAAAGTCAACACATCTTGGACCTCACAAGGATCTTACTGCAAGAAGCATCATAAACACCCCAAAGTCTGATGATACATTAGTGCCAACACAGCCACCAGTACTGAAAGCCAGGAAATCCATCTAAGTGGATTCTCTGAACAGTGGTTCTCTAAGTGGGGCTGCAACTTCATTTGGGGGTAGGGTTCACAAAAAGCTGGGTGCCACCTTGTTGGAATGTGGCACTGGGCACCACCAAGTTGGCATGGGGTACTCAGGTTGCTTTCCTGGGAGTAAGCCTCATTGAACACAATAGGACTTCTGTGTGGACATGGAGGATCTCTGGCACCTCAGTGATGTCACGTCTGGTTGGATGTCACTTCCAGCCATGACATCTCCCCCACGGGAGTCTCAGACAGATTGTATTCCCAGAAGAGGATCCAGGCCTGAAATTCTTGAAAATCACTGCTAAAAGGTATGGGTTGTCAGCCACTGCCAATCTGACTGGTTCTCAACATCTCTCTTACACTCATCCACCAACCAGACCTCTGGACAGGCTTACTCTAACAACAAATCCAACAAAGATTTATCAGGTAATGAGAAAGATGCCTTAGGATGCATGGTATTTTCATGGAAAACTTGAAATGTTTGAATATTTCATGGAAAACCATGAAATATTCTCCTTTTAATATTTTTCGGAATATTTAATCTATGCAGGTGCTTCTGATACGAATTTTAAAAGCCCCTCAGTAAGGAAACACATTGCCATACTTTGAGAAGGCCACAGTGACTGCTCCACCATCACAGAATGCAGCACACTGGCACAGTTGCACCAGTACTGGAAAACTGGATAGGATTGAGTCCTAAATCATGTACAGTGACGCCTCACGTAAAGAATGCCTCATGTACAGTACGTTTCACGTAACAAACAAAATTTTTTCTAGGATTCTGCTTCACATAAAGAACATGCTTCACGTAAAGAACACATTTGTTGGCAGTTGGGGCAGACACGCTGGCTGGCAGCCTATTTAAAAAGCATCAGGGCTGCCTAGCGCACCTGCCCATAATGAAAGCAACACTTCCATGCTGTTCCTCCTGTGGCCGGGTGTCTGCTGGGCAGAGGGAGAGAAGACCAGTAGAAAAGAGGGAAGCAGATCCGGGCTAGTCAGAAGGGAGCAGGGAGAGAGAGGCTCAGGATGGAGAGAAGGAGAAAGTGGGGAGACACTTTGAAGGTGTCTTGGATTGCAGCCTCCTTACCATGTCTTCCTATTGCGTTAAATGGGTCTTACTCCCAGGAAAGTGTCTTTAGAACTGCAGCCTAAGTAGACTTCATAAGATCATGCACATTGAATGCATGTTTTGAATTCAATCCCAGTGTTCTGTCATCATTTTTACATCCAGTTAATATTTTTATATGAATATTTTTGGGGTTGTGGAACCAATCGTCTTGAGTTTCCATTATTTCCTATGGGAAAATCCGCTTCACGTAAAGAATGTTTCACGTAAAGAACATGCCTCCAGTACGAATTAAATGTGCTACGTGAGGTGCCACTGGATATTAGTTGAAAAGTAAAGCATTAAAAATATTGGGTTCAATGCCTTCAGGAGATAATCTCTGACAAATCCCTGGCTCCTTATCTTAGCATCTGTATAGCTCCAACTAAATGTTCAAACCATTTCACAATATTAACATAACTTAATCACCATCCTGGAAGGTTGGGGTTTATTAATATTTTTTGCACAATCCAAAGGGGAAAAGCAGCTAAGAGAGTTTGTTTGCCTCAGGGCACACACTGAGCTCATGACAGAGGAGAGATCTAAAGTGGAAAGTCCTGATTCAAAAGCTCAGTCACTTAGCCTCCATACTACACCAGCACCTAATAAAAATGTTGCTAATATAGTTTGACACTCACATTTCCAAATGTTGACAAGGGAAAAATGGAACAGGTATTGATGACATTTATGAAGCCACTTGATAGAGCAACATTTTATTTCGACCAGGTGTTCTTATCTCAAGGAGCACATCATTATAAAAATTGAGAATGTCATGTCTATAGTCTATGTATTCATTGTTAGTTTTTACAAGATGCACAGCTAAAATGAGATTGATAAAAAAAGGTTTAAGCAGAAGCTACATCCATGTTCAGAAATCATAAAATTCTGCAATAAATAGTGAATTATGAAAACCACTTAACTGTAAACCTTAAACTCAGTGGGTCATATCCAGAGTAAGCTTCCACAAACAGAAGCGCACTCTGTGAATGAAAGCTCCCTCCAAGAACAGAGGGAGCATTATGCTCACATAAAGGGTGCTTGCACAGGTGAAGCACTGCAGTTCATTCTTAGAGGGACCCTGTGTTCACGGAAATGTTACTCTTGATGCAACCCAATATAGGTTTTTAGAAATGATATGGCATTTTAAAATGTCACAGTATGCCACGTGGAAAAGTGCAAGGAAAACAACTCAACGATGACTTCAGCGTGCAAGCGTTTGTAAAATCTTTTAATATAGTAAACTAAAATTGCAAAATGTACTTTAAACTAGCTTACTCATGAGTCGGCAAACATGCATCAGTTCCTATCAGAAGCCAGACCAATGGGAAAGTAACATTACCAGAATGATTTCAATCCCAATTAAATGAGAAGCTCAAATGCTCCAGAAAGCGTACTACACACCCACCATAGTAAAAAAGGTAACAGTCTGCTTGAGGAGCTGGTAAGGCAAAACAGGGAGGTCTCTTAAAGGTAGGTGGGTCCTGATAAGAGTTCATTTTAAAAACGGTCCCAGTATTAAAAAAGTATTCCCAGTATTCATATCCCACCTTTATCTCCCAACTGGGGTTCCAAAGGCAGTTCATGAGAAAATGTAAACACACAGTGACTACAGGGCATCCTCTTTATCTATGGATTCAACCCACCACGATTCCAAACTGCACCTGGAGGCCTCAAAAATGCAACTGAAAGTTCCTCATCTCCACCTCATGCTGCCCTCCTGACACAACTAGAAGCACCCAGGAAGCATTCTGGGGCTCAGGAAGCATTCTGGGGCTACCTGCTGCTTCTGTGGATCTCAAGATAACCTTGAGGCACTTCCAGTTTTCATATCTGGAATTTTCACTTCCAAAGTGCAGTTCTGATCCTTCTGTGGGTGTTCTGTGGCCCAAAGAGGTTTCAGAACACTTTCAGATGAGACCAGAAAGAGCTTACTCTTTCAGAAGGCAGGCTAGGGCCCTGATCCACAGATTCAGTTAGCTGTAGGGTCTGGAATTCACAGGAATCCTGGAAATTGAAGCCCACTTGTGCTGAAGGCTGATCTGTACAAGGAGTGGGAGCAACTGGGGTAATATCCGATTAGCAGAGCAGAAAGCATTTTCATGTGTGTGAACCATAGCAGCAGGGGAGAACACTGTCCATAGCAGGGAATTATTTTTGTGGTCTCAGAAGCACTCCCACAGTAATAGGTGTTACAGGTGCTCTCAGATTGGATTGTTTGAGCACTCCTGCTCTTGGGAGAGCATGAGGGGGAGACTCCAGAGTCAGACAATGACAAGCATTCCTAGTCACTTCAGCCACATGGGTGCACTGGAAGCAAGGTTCAGAGGCAGAGTCTGTGCAATGGACACAAGAGAAGCTCCCTGGCTCATTGCCATAAGCCAGTAAGTATTTTTATGCATTCATTCTTATAATTATGTCAGGTTTGGGGGAACCTTTTCCCACTGTTAACCAAAGCAAATGTGTATTTTGGAGCACGGTGGTGCAGGAAAAAAATCAAATCAATACATCCTGGTTAAGCCAGATTTGCAGGCAGGGGAAGAATTAAGACACAGAAAAATCTTGCCTATGTCCCCTTAACAGGCAGGCGATGGTGACAACATGATCAGAACGACTGCACTGCCAACATGAACACAGGCTTTTTTTTTTACTTGCCTCTGTCTATGGCAGCCTCTGGGGATTTTGTGTTGCGATCATTAAACTGCAAGTGGGTCTCAATAACATTTTCTCAATGTTTTGAGGTGCAAAGGATCTGAAGAGAAATCTACATGGCTCTCAACAAACCTCACCAGAGGTGGCAACAGAAGTATTTTAAAAAAAAAACCCTGCAATCATGCCAATCATGTCATCAGCATCCAACCACTCCCATTGAGACTTACATCAGTTCTCAAACTCTCTGCAATTTGGAAAACCACTGCCCTAAATTTTTCTCTATATTATCATTATAAAGGAAACAAAAGGTTGAGCATCCAATGTCTCCAAGCTCCCCTGAAGCTGACCTCCCAAAAAAGGAAGGTTTCTCTCCCTCCCGTCTCACCCACCCAATGCCAGCACCTGGTACAATTGCACTACCCATATTAAACACAGCTGCTCAGGCAGAAACAAAACATTCTGCACTTCTTGATCAAACCCAAAAAGCTGCAGTAATTTCAAAGAGGTCATAGAAAAGCCAGTGTAGCTTGCCCCTTCACGGCAATGGCCTATGAAGTGGAGGGTGCAAGAAATACTGTTCCACATTCTCAGTCCTCCAATCCATCACTGATATCATTTCTGCTACAGCTGATATTTCAAGGGGCTGAGCTGGTACCACAGACTCCACTTAACACTGCCTTGAGGCTACCTGTGCCAGACTAGAAGTGAAGAAGGGGGAAGTAAAGGCGTTAATCTTTTGTTCTTTAGGAACTGATCTTCACTTCTAATTGTCAAATATGATAGAACTTCACTAGACGTTCCCTAAGAGATAAACTTCTGTCAGTCACATTTCAATAAAAATATATCGTTCATAGACAAAAGCAACTCCAGATAGATAGGAGCAGCTCAGCACACTTATCTAAACATTGTGTATCTATATCAGGGTCACATTTAAAATCCCAAGCAGATGAAATACCGTATCAGGTTTATCGTACACTGAAGTTTATACATCACCATCACTACACCAGGTGTTTCACAACATGCAAGTCCCTGTCCTGTGGTGATTAAAAATAAAAAGTTTGACACATGGAAATAATATATTGTATTTCCATCTTTTGCTGAAAAATTATGGCTGAAGACCTGTGTGTTCGCTTCATGGGGAATACGTCCCACTCAGCAAATCTGAATATGTTGCTCCTGTATTGAAAAACAGGTACCCACCAAATCCTGCCATCAATTAGAGCAGCCAGCTCCAAGTATAATTAGCTTCTCTCCTCTTTTCTTTGCAGATAACAAACAAGCAGTAAAATACAACACAGAAAAAGCATTGTGGTAAACAAATTCTGAATGCCTAACATTTGCAGAAACTCAATGTCTGAGCAGGTAATTAGAGCTAACAGATTGAAATCTTACTGCAGTTAGAGTTAGAGCTTTGAAGAGAAAGAAATTCAATTGTCGCCATATTAGCGATCCTTCTTACTTATGACATCTATAAAAACAATGCAGCTTTGTCTTTTCTATACTGCTTATAAATACCTTCAGGTGAGTTTTCTTTCCAGCGGGTCGCAATCCAGTATGGCTCTTAGATCTGGGCTGACAAAAATAAATATTTAACCAGTCTACAATTAAGTCACAACCAAAGTCAAGATTAAAGAAAATGGATGGTGTTCCACAAGCAACTCAAGAACAGGCAAAGAGAAGTAGATTGTTTATTTAAAAAAACTACTATTTTTTTTAAAAAAACTATTTGTATCATGTAAGAAAAAAACTGCAATAGAAATCTTAGAAGAATGCATTTTATCAGCTCACATCTAGAATCAGATTTCGGTATACTGCATTTTTCATTGATGTAAATGTCAGTTCACTTCATTGGCCATACAAGATTTCTGGTGTATTATGCCCTCCCTTCTAACTGAAATCCAGAGGCAGAAATCAGGAACCCACAGCTTTTCTCTTGCTCTTCCACCCCCTTTACAGTTCTCCTCTTGACTGTTCTTCCACAAAAATCAATGGCTTTTGTACAAGTTATCAATCAAAAATCAGTGTCAACCAGTGGCACTCGTACGTACCACTAGTGATTCTTGATGTGTTGCCCGATGCATAAGAAGACCCCTGGTTCTCCCCCACCTAGCAACAAGACCAGCAACTCAAAGCAGCAAACAGCAGCAGGCTGAGTGGGCAAAGCTCCAATGTGTAGTTTTTGCATGGTTGAAAACCTTACTCAGCCTCTTACCAGCTTTTAGCACATTGTGTTTAGCCTCCAAACCCAACAGTAACTGGTGATAACATAATTGTCAATTAATTCCAGCGATACTTCCAATAAGTGGACCATGCAAAGCGGTACAGCTGGAGATGAACATTGAAAATTGCTGGTCAATATATCTACAAAAAGAGAGTGAATGTATACGTATTTGGTGCCAATAGCTACTCCGCCATTTTAATAATAAGTATCAAGTTTTATTTCCATTCAAACTATGCAACTACAACTGTATAAATTTGTTTTTTTCCCCACATACCAAGCAAGCATGAAGAACATCTAACCAGGCATTTTTAAGGGCCATCTACTTCATGCATTTTGCAATAATGGTATCACAGTCATAACAATTATAAGCTAACCCAGTTTAAACAACTGGTAAATAACACTGCCCAATAGTGGTTTTGCTTCTGAGATTCTGTGAGCTGATTCTATGTATATATTTGGTGTGCTGATTTCAAATACTGTATAACAATAATTTTCACCTTTTAGCTCTAGTTTTTGCGATATAAACATCATGGCACCCTATGGCAAATTAGACTTTTGATTGACAGACGCATAGACACTCATTAGCGCTATATCTCAAAAAGTGTAGCTAATAGAGAAAACTGTTTACGTATTTGGAATCAGCACACCCAATATACCCAAAATCAGTTCTAACATTCCAGGAAACAAAAAAAATTTTTTTTTGCACAGTGTTGTCATTAGAGACTACAATAGTAGTTTTCAGAAATTTGCTAATCAGTTGACTCACAAGCAGCATGCAATTTTTCCAAGAGAAGGCAAGACATCAAGAACTACTAAAATAATCTATGCATCTAAAGCTTTAAAGTTCTACAAGTAAAAAGTTTGGAAGAAAGTTCATCTTAAAAACTGTCCACCAAATATTTACAAATACTGAACTTCTGAAAAAATTTTTGCATTTTTGTGCTTCCACTTCCCTACTCTGTTAGATACACACATAAATAATGTTGTTTGTACAGCAAATGCCTCAGATTCCCTGAAAGAGTAACCAACTAATACATTTTATAAATAGAATTAAAATGTGAGCTTCTATGTGGGGTAAACTCTAAAATGAGTTTCTATGTGGGGGGTCCAAGAACCAAGTTTCCTCTCAGAAACATGTTAGCACATTTTGACTTGGGTTTCACAACCATATGTAATTATTTCTGTAGCAGCCCAGTTTTATGCATCTGTTTTAACTCTGGAAGGTTAATTAGTGGCTTATACTACTAGTAGTTTAAAAAACCACCCAGCTTTCCAGTATCTCAAATGCCATCTCTCTTCTCAATGGCTCTCCTCAAATGTCCCCCTTAACTGCCCTCAATTGCCCTCTGCCTGGCACAGTTGAGATTCCATTAAATTCCATCATTCACCCCATCTAGTGGCTGAATGTGGTATAGCATCAGACACGCTAACACTGATTAAGGCTTTTATGCAGATAGAGAAGTAGAGCCATTTATGCTTGTTCATTAATTACCCCTGTTAACTGAGTTATGGGCACTTGTTCAAAATGATGATGTATTTAGCAGGGAGAGAGTAACTGGCCCCCCTCACCCCAGCACTGTCTTTTCTTATGGGTGTATTTTGTATTTTTTGTATTTTGTATTTTTTTATAATGTAAGCCCTTTTGGGACAGAGAAGCATTAGTTCTTTGATTTTCACTGTGAACTGTTCATTGAAAAGTGGTATATAAATACTACCAATAATTTAAACTTGTCCTAATTAATTTCTCTTGAAAAATCTCTATTTTATTGCATTTGAATGCAGTGACTTAAGGATCTTACATTTTAATGCACCAGTAATCAAGTTTTTCAGACTGACTCATATTTAATATAATACAAAACAAGGAATAAACATCCTGATTTTTTAAACATTAATAGGCACAACAGTCCTGCCATCAGCTTAGGTTAGATTTTAATCCAGTAGCAGGTACCCAACCAACCAACGGAAAAAGTTTCTACTTCTTTACTTCTTGTAACATAATCTATATATATAAAAGAGAAGTCACTCATTGACTGACTCACTGACTCACTGACTGACTCACTCATCACCGCCCTGCCAAAACCGGTGGGCCTAGAAGCGTGAAATTTGGGGTGGGTGTTCCTTCCGTGAGGGAGGAGTGCACTAAGAACCGGTTTTCAGAAATTCCAACGGGAAGGGGGTGAAAAGGGGCGCAATGCGTTTTCCTCCCTATACTTTGCATTGAGAATTGCTGACTCAGCAACATTCTGCCCCAACTGCTGGGCCTGAAGCATGGAATTCTGGGAGTTCCTTCTGTCACCTGAACACCCACCAAGAACCATCTGGAGAAATTTAACCCTTCAGGGGCTGAAAAGGGGGCAACGTGTTTCTGTCCTATACTTAACATGGGAGACTGAACCACATCCAGCCAATTTGGTGCTCAGATCCTGGTGCACTGGGGGATGTTGTTAGGAGGAAGAGGTTGCGCTGGCGAGGATGCTGTGCATGAGGGGAAGTTGCGCATGTAGGAAAGTTGCGCATGTAGGAAAGTTGCGCATGTAGGAAAGTTGCGCATGTAGGAAAGTTGCGCACGGGGGAAGTTGCGCACGGGGGAAGTTGCGCACGGGGGAAGTTGCACACGGGGGAAGTTGCACACGGGGGAAGTTGCACACGGGGGAAGTTGCGCCTGGGGGGGGACAGTTGCGCCTGGGGGGGGACAGTTGCGCCTGGGGGGGGACAGTTGCGCCTGGGGGGGGACAGTTGCGCCTGGGGGGGGACAGTTGCGCATGGGGTTTGATGCATATGGGGGAAGTTGCGCATGGGGGGTTGATATGCATGGGGGAAGTTGCGCATGGGGTAACTTGTGCATGCTGGGTTGATGTGCATGGGTGAAGTTGCGCTTGGGGGGGTTGATGTGTATGGGGGAAGTTGCGCATGGGGGGTTGTTACGCCTGGGGGAAAGTTATCCATGGGGGGGTTGATTATTATGGGGGAATGGCATACGGGGGAATTTTACTCCCACAACGCGGGTACACCTTTCGCTAGTTCCTTTCATAAAAGGCAACAGGGATATCAAAGAAGCTGAAATAAATGACACCCCACAGTGAAAGTTTCTGCTCATCTGTTCACAGTGCCCACTGTATTCCAGGTATGGAGACAAAGAGCTTGGCAGAGTATATAGAAACATATATGTACAGAAATTTCATCACAGATTTTGATGTGTTAGTAATGATGGCCTGGCCAGAAGACTCCAGCATAATATCGATGTCCATCTAGTTAAGTCAAACCACTTAAGTTGGCTTAGAGTGCTTGGAGTCAATGAGACAGCCCCTTACTTTCAATTCACTTTTTGTTAATATGCAGCAGACACAAAACTTTTGCCTTGACTTTATGAACCCCTCAAACAACTGAAAAATCTAAAGGAAAGAAACAGTTCTTTTACCCAAGATCACAATGTGTTTTTATACAGTGCATCAGTGGCCTTGCATAACAAATTCTTAAGGTTCCATTTCAATCATCAGCTAATTTGCTGACAGCAATAAAGCTGAAGAGTATGTAATAGCAACTGAACACCAGAAACCAAAATGCAAAGTGACCTGAAATAATTAGTGCAGACAAGAGAAAATTCTATACCCAAGAAAAGAAGCTGCTAATGTACAAGAGTCAGGCAGCGAGGGCATCAGCAGGAAAGTGAAACCAGCAGGAAAGTGAAACCAGATTCTATTGATTTGCCATTATTTTATCCATTCTTAGCTTAGCAACTTTTTAAGTGGCCAAAAAAAGTTAGAAAAGCCATCTCAGGTAAAGACTAACATACATGAGTGCCTCTAAAAACTTACAAAGCACCATATACACAAGGAACCTGAGGTCACAGGCCAGTAAACTGAACATTAAAAATCCATTAAACAAAAACTGCCTATTAATGTGATAGCAGCCAGGCTGTTGAATACAAAAATCCTGAAACAGTACAGATAATCAACTTAACTATAAGTTCTATTCTACTTTGATCTCTGTTACTCAAAGGTTAAGTATGCTAAAACAAATGTAGTGATAACTACTTACACTTCACCTTAGACTACAATATCACAAGTGTCCCTAGAAAAATTATAGACCTAAATTCACACACAGCATGCGTAGACATGCATTACCCAGCAGACTGTCATTTACAAAGCCACCCATTAATCTATAAAACTATGCTTCTTAGCTCTTCCAGAAAGATTACTGTCATTTTCAGGGAAATACATAAAGAGTGCTTGACAATAAGTTCACGTCACAGCCACTATACATGATACAGAGAGCAAAATCCACAGATTACATTAGAGTGACATTAGTGACAAAAGTCACTGATGATATTAGAAGTTGATTATGGGCAAAATCCAGAGCAGTTACAGGTCCACACAGTTACAGCACCCTCTAGTGTTATCTTATGAAAAGTCACCTTAACTGCTCCAGAGCAAAGGGCTTAATTTGACTTCAGGATATGGACCTATGTGGGCTTGCCTGAGCAAGCCAAACCCCTGAATGCTCCACTACCTGTTACCCACCACAGATTCCCCACCCCATTCAATAACGGCTGGGATGAGACACTTGCTGCAACCATTGATCACCACCGGTTAGTTGGGGATCCAAAGGGTGGGGGTCCAAGTGCAGGGCTTTCCTACAGATTCTCCAGTATCCTTGGCACCAGAACGGCCTACAGTGCAAAATTTAATTTCTAGAAAGAGATGTTAACAGTTTAAAATGTTTGGAAACGCTGTGTGAATCTGGGCCGCTTGTGTCCTAAGACTGAGTCTTAGGATTTAGTGTTATCAAATGCTACTTCCTTACAATGCAAGTCTTTGTCTAGAAGGAAAAGAAGTTTTAATTTGGTTCTATAACCTTGCAACTCCAGCAGTTCAACAAGCAGATTATTTCTACCGAGAGGGTAGAGAGGGACAAGTCTGCGAAGACAGAAGTCGCTTTCTTTGCACACTAGGATTTCAGAGACCACAAGGCCAGTCTGCATCTCTGTTAATTACAGACCAGTAATCCAGACAGCCCGCAAGAGCATGCATGCGCATGCACACACACACACATAAGATTCTTCAGTTTCAGGCACAGCTTCACAGAGATCAGTGTTCCTCATACTGTGGGATGGGATACACTTGGTGGGCCATGACCAGACTTCTGGTGGGTCTCAAAGAGCCTTAATGAAACATGCAATCAGATAACTAATCACAAGCTATCAGATAACTAATTGCCTGAAGCCCTGAGATTGTTCCAAATTAAGATCATTAATTGCTCTGCAAAAACTGCTCCTGCAGCTTGCAAACTTTTACAAGGGTGATTCAATAAATAAGGTGAATTTTTTGTATAAGGACTTTTAATACAGATAGAAACTTACTTTTTTGTATTTTTATTGTTTTACTACTTTTTCACATGGATTTAATTTCTTATGCAGATTACAAAACAAACTGTGAGAATTTTACAGGTTATCAAAGACGGCCAACCAAGAAGCATGCTCCAGGATTGAACAGTGGTCAGTTATCAAGTTTTTGGTTGCTAAGGGTGCAAACCCATTGACATTCATTGATATTCAATGTCAACTGTGTATGGTGCCACATGTTTCAGCCCAAAAAAGTCTACAAGTGGGCAAAATTGTTTAAAGAAGGACGGAGCAGTGTTGAGGATGAACGGTGCAGACCATCAACGAGCTGGGCTGGGAACTGCTCCCTCATCCCCCTTATAGCCCAGACCTTGCCCCTTCAGACTTTCACCTGTTTGGTCCCTTGAAAGCGTTCACGAGAGGTACGAAGTTTGAAAGTGACGATGAAGTCAAAAGTGTTGTGAGTGACTGGCTGAGACATCAGTCTAAAGATTTTTACGCTGAGGGAATACAGAAGCTAGTGCACAGATGGGGAAAGTGTGTGACAGTGCTGGGAGACTACACTGAAAAATAAAAAAATAAAGCTTCTATCTGTATTAGAAGTCCTTATACAGAAAAATTCACCTTATTTATTGAATCACCCTCGTATAAACGGAGAAAGGTTAATATTTGGGCACCTTTGTTGTGTGCTTTTTTCAATTCTGTCAATGACAAGTAGTGAGGGTAGGTGAAGGCTTGGTCACATAATAAAGCACCCCAAGTGTTGAAGCCATTCATAATGGTTGCCACATTATGAGAATGGATTGATGTTTTTCTAAATAATTACTTGTAAAATAAATGAATGAGAACTATGATAGCGTCATGGTTAAGGAATTGGACCAGGAACTATAAAATTCAGTTTCAAAACCCCCCTCAGCCATCAAGCTTCCCAGGTGACTTTGGGCCAGTCATTCTCAGCTTCACCTACCTCTCAGGATTGTTGTGAGGACAAAAGGATACAAGCTTTGTAAGCTGCTTTAGGCACTTACCAAAGTAATGGGAAATGGAGTATAAATCCCTTAAAGGGATTGGCAGATTTAATGGCAGGTAAGTAAATAAGGTTTTAAAAAGGGATCTAGAAAAAATTTATTTAAGTCTTATAAAACCAGACATGCATCATTTAAAAAAGAGGGTCCCCATGCTAAACAGTTTGAGAACTATTGACACAAACAGGAAATCTCATAGAACATTAAGGACTTGGAGCCAAATTTTGAGCTTATGCCACCAGCACTGACAGTGCAATCCTAAACATGTCTATTCAGTGTGGTTAGGATTGCAGCCTAAAGGCAAAATCCAGAGCAGTTACGGGTCCACGCAGTCAAGTCACACTCTAGTGTTATCTTATGGAAAGTCATTTTAAATGCTCCAGAGCAGAGGGCTTAATTTGCCTTTAGGATATGGGCCTAAGTGTCACAAACATGATATAAAGCACATTTATACTGTGAGTGGTGCGAGCAGTTAAGACACTATGCCTGTTAACCAGCAGGCCAGGGTTCGAGACCCGGGTCGGCCCCACAAGACAGGGTGAGCTCCTGTCCTTAGCCCAGCTCTGCAACGCCAGCTGGATCCAATCGTATTGACTCTGCCTTTCCATTGGACTAATTCAGTGGCGTGGAGAAGGGGGGTTTGCTGCTTGGGTAACAGTCTATCCTCCATAACAATCCAACCCAGGCTTTCATGCTTCACATGCAGCGTATGCAGTGCTGAGCACGATACCATAGTCTTTCAAGTTTGACGGAGGCCTGCTGCTAATACTGGGCCAGCACCAGAATGAGCTCAGCACCTGCCAGCAGTACGCTAGGACCAATGGTACACTGGTGCTCCACTGTGTGGCAGTATCCAGGACTGGAGGGCAGAGAGATGACTGGGATAGGAGGCATGTTGGGGGGAGCAGGGCAGGAGACAGTAGGATTGGTGGAGCTCAGCTCTGGAATCTCTATGTCATTCCTCACAGCCTGATGCAGAGGCTCTTGATTCTATGGCAACCCAAGTGCTACTTGTACCCCCACTGTGGTCCAGTACCCCCACTATGGGGATGCTTCCCACACCCAGGGAAATGGGACAGATGTCATCTTTACCTGAGGAGCCACCTTGGTTGCCTGGTAGTAGTCAGGATACAGAGGTAACCATTTTTGCAGAGTAACTCCTGGCATTGTGGGAAGTTTAGACTGATCTGCCTAGCTACAATCCTATGCAAACTTACCTAAGCTCCAATAAATTCAATTTAAATGAGTTTTCATAAATATACTTGGAGTTGAACGGAAGAATTTATTGCAATGTAAATGCCATCACGCTTGTCCCCCACTCAGAGACTTCCATGACCATGCTCTTCCTAACTTGCCCTTACACCAGTGATCCCAAAACTGCGAGCTGTGGCTCCTCAGGAAGACACAAAAAAACAAGCAAGGAAACCATAGAATCCTTATGGAAAAAACCTGACACAATACAATGTATAGCAGTGGTTCGCAATGGGGTTTTTTCCACCTGTGTACCCCTTGGCAGCCCTTTTCCTTAAATTTTACCCCTCATATAAGCAAAGTATAATTAATATAGATGCCAATCAAATTTATGTTTTCAACTACTGAGCTGAATCTGAATCCGTGAATTTTATTATTATAAACTAGCAGTTACTGGGGTTTTCACAGCCAAAGAGATGCATTTCTCCTTGCCTTGCCACTCCTGTATGGTATCCTAGTGCAGATATGCCTTCTGCCACCACTATTCAATTCTTTTTCAGGTACCCTTAATACAAATAAAGAGATACATGTAAAGGGTCCCTGGTAAGTTGTCATCACTGACTGAAGGTTCCCCTGCCACCCATAGGCACCTGCCATGGTTATAGGGTGTGGCTCTCATCTCTATTTCTATAGCCGAAGAACCAGCACTGTCCAAAGACGAATCTGTGGCCATGTGGCCAGCATGACTAAACATCAAAGCGCACAGAACACTATTACCTTCCAACCAAGGTGGTACCTATTTATCTACTTGCCATTCCATGTTTTTGAACTGATCGGTTGGTAGGCACTGCTATGGTACATGTACTACAGGTTGGGAATCACTGATGTGATTGGGAACCACTATACTAACCTCTATACCCTATAGGGGAGCCACTGTCAATGGCTTCCTATCAGGAAAGTTTGGGTACCACTGCCTCCCACTATTTGCCTGGATGCATCTCCAGCACAGCCAAAGTACACTAAAAAGTGCATGAAACAAGGGCACACTCCAATTCAGACACCAGGGAGACTTTCCTTGACATTCAGAAGGCAGGAGCAGCCAATTGTGCTGCTCACATCAGGATGTGCAGTGGGTGGCGAGGCAGGCCAGGGAGACGAAAAGCACCGCCACAGTGTGAGGGATGCCAACACCCAGAACCATGCACTGTGCCAGACTCCATGCACTCACACACCCACTGGCTGAGGATGAACAAGCTTCACTACCAAACCAGAAGCAGCAGCAGCAAAAGAAAAGTCCGTCATTCTTTCCTCAGGCAACACCGCCAGCCTCTGACCCAAATTTGAAGGGGTGGCGGGCAGGCAAGAGCCTCCGGGCGCCTCATTTGTGGCAGGCCACAAGGGAGAGGCAGCTGAGAGACACCCAAGGGACTCACGCCCTTCTCTTGCCAGTCAGTGCGAGGGAGACACACCCCATCAGTCAGCAGCAGGCAGGGTGCCCACCTTGGGTGGCCACCTCGTGGTGAGGGTAGGCGTGGTGTGGCAGGGCAGGGGCAAGCCTGGCTCAGCAACAGCCACATCCCACCACAGCCAGCCCAGAGGAGCATTGGCTCCTGTCAGGCAGCATCCTCAAACTGAAGCCTCCACATACACTGCGCTGCCCACAGATTGTCCTGACAGGGGAGGGAACAGCTCCAGGTGCAACCCTAGCAAGCCTTGCCTGGGAGCAAGCCACACTGTGTACATCGGGACTTACTTCTGAGTAGACACACAGAGATTGGGCTCCAAATCCTAGCCATGCTTTTCAATGGGAGTAAGCCACACCATGTACAATGAGGCTGACTTCTGAATAGACTTTCCTAGCCATTTTACTGGGACCAAGACTCACTGTCTCCAGTGAGGCTTACTTCTGAGTAGATACACCCAGTTTTGGGCTCTATGGCTGCAATCCTAGCCACTTACCTGAGAGCAAGCCCAACAGACTACCATAAGGCTTACTTCTGAGTAAACACATGCAGGATTTGGCTGAGGTTTAAGCCACACTCACTACAATAGGAATTACTTCTGAGTAGAAATTCACAGGATTAGACTGTGGCTGCAATCCTATAAACATTTACCTGGGAGTAAGCCCCATTGAGTACAATGGGGTTTACTTCTGAGTCGATATATATCAGATTGAATTCTGAGGCTGCAATCCTATCCTCACTTAAGAGGGAGTAAGTAGTCCCACTGGCTCCAGTTGGGTTTTCTTCTGAGTAAACACACCTAGCTTTGGGCTCTGAAAATGCAATCCCATTAACATTTACCTGGGAGTAATACCAGCTGACTACAACGGGGTTTACTTCCGAGTAGGCTGCAATCTGAGCCACATTACGCTCTAAGACTGCAATCCTAGACACATTTACCTGGGGTAAGGAAGACTCATTGACTATAATGGAACTTACTTCTGAGTAGACATGGACAGGATTGAGTTTTGAGGCTACAATACTATCCATACTTTCCTAGGAGTAAAGCTGCAATTCTGAAGACACTTTCCTGGGAGTAAGAAGACCCACTGAACACAATGGGGCTTACTTTTAAGTAGGCATGGTTAGGATTGTGCTCTAAGACTCCCTGACACTGAGGGGACTCAGTGAAGACTCCCTGTGAGGGGACTTACTTCTGAGTAGACCCGCATAGGGTCAGGCTCTGAGGCTGCCATCCTATCCAGTTACCTGGGAGTAAGTCTCACTGCCTGTGAGGGGACTTACTTCTGAGTAGACCTGCATAGGGTCAGGCTCTGAGGCTGCCATCCTATCCAGTTACCTGGGAATGAGTCTCACTGCCTGTGAGGGGACTTACTCCTGAGTAGACACAAGCAGAGAGACAGACACACGCCCCTCACCTCCTCGTCCTGCTCCTCCAAGGAGGCGCCGCTGTGGGGGCGAAGGTGGTCGCTGTGGCCGCCTCCCCCCGGGGGTCCGTCGGTGTCCTCCTCCTCCCGGGTGCCCTGCGAGGGCTGCGTCCTCTTGTGCCCCTCGGGGCGGTCCGCCCGGTGTCCGCTGAGGGGAAGCAGCCTGGCGGAGGGTCCCTCAGCCGCCACCCGCCGCTCGGGGGAGCAGCCGTCGGGGGACTCCTGAGCGGTGCCCGGCGGTGCCGCTGTCGGAGGAGAGGGAGCCCGCCTTGACCAAGCCCAGTCCCGCCGCCCGCCTCCCCCGCCGGCGGAGGCCCCCGAAACTTTCTCGCTCATAGCCGGGCAGGGGCGGGTCGGGGTCGAGAGACATCCGCCTGCCGCCTCCAGCACGGCCACGGGAGCCGCATCCCGGCAGCGAAGGGAAGGGAAGAGCCGGCGAGGCTCGCGCAGGGCACCGCCTGGCGGCTGCTACATCCTGCCTGCAGGGAAGCGGCAGCAGCGCCGTCCCCACACCTGCCTGCGGGCCATGGGCGGGGAGGGCGGCTCCGGGGCGGGCGCCGGTGGGTGGATCCTGCCGGGGATGGGAAGCCCTCGGGGGCGGCTGCGGGTGGGAGTCTGTGGAGGAGCCTCAGCCTCTGCCCTTGGAACACCTGCCCCACCAGGGAACGCTCCTGCTGCTCAGCACAAGACTAGGCAGGACTACTCGGAAGTAAGGCCCATTATAGTCAGTGCAGCTTACTCCCAGGAAAGCCTGGATAGAAACATTCTCAAAACCTAATCCTAGGCATGTCTACTCAGAAGTAAAACCATTATAGTCAGTGCAGCTTACTCCCAGGAAAGCCTGCATAGAAACATTCTCAAAACCTAATCCTAGGCATGTCTACTCAGAAGTAAAACCATTATAGTCAGTGCAGCTTACTCCCAGGAAAGCCTGCATAGAAACATTCTCAAAACCTAATCCTAGGCATGTCTACTCAGAAGTAAAACCATTATAGTCAGTGCAGCTTACTCCCAGGAAAGTCTGGATAGAAATAGCCTCAAAACCTAATTCCAGGCATGTCTACTCAGAAGTAAAACCATTATAGTCAGTGCAGCTTACTCCCAGGAAAGCCTGCATAGAAACATTCTCAAAACCTAATCCTAGGCATGTCTACTCAGAAGTAAAACCATTATAGCCAATGCAGCTTACTCCCAGGAAAGCCTGGATAAAAACAGCCTAAAATCTAATCCTAGGCATGTCTGCTCATATGTAAGTCCCATTATAATCAATGATGGTTACTCCCAGGAAAGTGGCTAAAACTGTAGCACTGGAGCCTAATCCCATGCGTGTCTACTCAAGCACATCCCATTCAAATCAATGTGCTTACTCCCAGGAAAGTGTGGATAGGACTGTAGCATTGGAGCCCAATCCCATGCATGTCTACTCAAGCACATCCCATTCTAATCAATGGTGCTTGAGGAAAGTGTGGATAGGACTGTAGCATTGGAGCCCAATCCCATGGATGTCTACTCAGAAGCACATCCCATTATAATCAATTATGGTTACTCCCAGGAAAGTGTGGATAGGACTGTAGCACTGGAGCCCAAGCCCATGCATGTCTACTCATAATCACATCCCATTATAATAAATGGTTCTTACTCATAGGAAAGTGTGGATAGGACTGTAGCATTGGAGCACAATCCCATGCATGTCTACTCAGAAGCACATCCCATTGTAATCAGTGGTGCTTACTCCCAGGAAAGTGTGGCTAGAACTGTAGCATTGGAGCCCAAGCCCATGCATGTCTACTTAGAAGCACATCCCATTGTAATCAATGCACATTGGTCTTCCCATTCCCGTAGTGATGTTGGGAGGCCAGCGTTTGTCTGTGCACTGGCTTAAGGCCCTAGGAGTGGCACAGAAGTGACACTCCCAGGCCAACATGGACTTGTGCAAGGCTTATGCTGGCCTAACTACAGCCTTAATATACTAACGGGGTAAATTTTGACCCGCCAGGAAGTTTGTGTTGTGTTTTTTACTGGAATTTATTGTTATTACTTGACAAGACTTTCTAACTTTTTTACTGCTAATTTGACAGTTACAATCCAAAAGCATGAAAATTTTGAATTTACAGTTTTTCTGTAAAATCCAGTTTATACATATTATACCAATTCGGGTCATATTGGACCCATGTTGCCTTTTATTGGTTATTCAATATTTTGCTAGCTAAAATTGTACTGAAAATCATTATACTCATTATAATCATAATTATACGAAAACTTGACACATTTATTCAGTATGTGTACATTATATGAACATTGTATGTACCTAACTATAGTACAAATTGACCCATGCAGTCTTAGGTGATAAAAACTGTACTAAAAAATCATTATTTCACAATAAAAATAATTATACCAAAACTTGACACAACATTTATTCATTATATGTACATTATACGTACATTATATGTACATTATATGTACCTAACTATACAGGGTCGTACTCAGTGATGGGCTTCAAAAAATTTAAGAACCGGTTCTCTGCCCATCTGGCAGCCACTTTTAAATGGCTATTTTTAAACTTTATATGTACTATCTCTTGTTAAGAACCGGTTCTATAGAGTAGGTGCGAACCTGCTAGAGCCCACCACTGGTCGTACTGGTCAAAATTGACCCGTGCGGTCTTAGGTGATACTAAGGGTATCCCGGTATACTAACCCAAGACAGGAATTTTTATAAGAATTACATGCAGCCACTATGGCAAATTCCTTGCTAGCTCTTTTAAAAAGCTAGCTCTAATGCAGTCCTTCTAATGGTTTTCTTTTCTGTATGACTTTGTGAAATTCTTGCCTATATTCCTATTTTTTTCTTTTTTTTTTTTTTTTTTTTACATATACTGTTTGTATGTACTTGTGGCTGCAAACCTAACCATGTTATTCAGAAGTAAGCCCCATTGTGCTTAATGGATCTAAATGCCTAAAGACACTTTCCTGGGAGTAAGACCCATTGAAAATAATGGAGCTGGTTTTTGAGTAGACATGGTTAGGATTGTGCTCTAAGTCAAATATTCTTCTATTTCTTCTATTTCTTTCTATTTCTTCAATTCTATTCAAAATTCAGACTGTTCCAAAATCTAGACATTTTTGTTCCTCTTTTTAAAAAAACATTATGTACTGCGCTCACAGTCCAGGTACATACTGTGAGTGCTATTCTTTGCTCTGTGGTGTGTACCTACATCCTGTGGTATCAGTAGGGTTTATGTCACCCAGTGTAGAAGGCCAACACATCCCGGCCATGATAGACCTCCTCCTATGCAATAGGGTAATGCCTCAGGGGGTGGGCATAGTACCCAATCCCACAGTTGGTTTTTTTTTCTTTCTTTTGGCGATAATTTTTAACAGAATTGAGATATTTCAGTGTGATTTCTCATAACTGTTTGTTTCATAGCATTATGCATGAAATTTCGCATCAAGTACTGTAATGTGTAACATGGTAGTATTATTTGAATACCAAATAACAATGCATCCATTGAACAGAATGGATTTTGAGGACGCAACCTTTTGAGGACGCAACCATAGAAAATGTTCCTTTTAGGTTATCTGGGTTCAACAGTGATAGGATTTTGCAAGTGTGAGGAATACAATTTTAAAATAACAGTGGGGAGCATTAATCATGAATGTGCTTCGACAATCAGCACAGCATTGGATCTGTAGATGTGAAATCCATGTTCAAATCCTTGCAAAGCTGTCAGTCTTTGGCCAATACTGACAGTAATGCTAACTTTGCCAGGTTGATGAAGTTAAAGTAAAAATGCTGCTCTGAACTCCTTGGAGAACAGATAGTCCAAAAGGGTGAAAAATAAATAAAACTTTGGCTGGCAAATTATTTTCTTTAAAAATCCCACAGTGTCCTGTGTTTTTTGGCTGGATAATCAAGTACAAAAAAATGTAGTGAATACTTCTTTCCAGTTATAAACTCTGAGTTTATCCTTCCTTCATATCTCATTGGATTCGTAGGTTTTTCGTTATAAAGATTTCCTTTTTTTTTTTGGTTGTAGGACTCAAAGTTGCATAAATGCAAAATGCTATTCCACACAGCCCACCCCCCCCCCCACCATCAGCATCAAAACGTAGTGATAGGGGAAATATGACATGCATTAATGCACTGAGGACTTACAAAGAAGAATGGCAGCCACACTAGGAGTTATTATTACATCCACATAGTGTGTATTTTAATAAGTACTCCAGGATGCCAGTTACAGAGGCAGGCATCACGCTGTGGTTCATCTTCTAATCTGACAAGACTAATTCTAACCTGCGCTGGTGCAACTGGATGAGTGGCCCACACTATATCCAAGACAGATAAAGAACATACTGAACATCTTCTCAGAGTAAGGCAATCCTGAAGTGCACTTGGGCTACCCTATCTATCACTGGGTTTGACTGGCCTAGCTTTATATTTTCCCCTTACCCTGAGTAATGCCTCCCAATGGAGGCTACTAGGATATATACCAGCTCATTTGACCTCAAATTTTGGATGAGATACGACACACTTGGTGGTCAGTTTTGAATTAAGAAAATTAACTTTTTGTTACGTAAGAAGTTGTATTTTCTTGGTTTTTTTCTGTAACTTTCGCAGATAGAATCCATTCCTTCCTATCAAAAGGTATTGCCAAAAAAACTAAAAATAAAAAATATGCATTGAGCTCTGGGAAAATGTAAGTGCCCCACATTGCAGCTTTACCCGCAAGTAGGTGAATGTGCTATAGTCCATTAGAAAGGGCAAGCCAAGAGGAATCTAAGGACACCAGAATTCAATGAACGCAGCCCCCAAAGTCACTCCAGAAAATGTTCCTTTTAATTGCATTGATCCTAAGTAAATTGAAATGGATCCATATTGTGCCTTTACTTGTGAGTAGGCCAATTTGCCTTAGATCAGGCTAAGAGGAAGCACATCCTGATCCAATGAATACATTCCCACCATTCACCCCATAAGGAATCCCTGCTCCAGGCTCCACTCCCTTGAGCTATGTGGAAAGTGGAAGTTAACTGCACAGCCATGTTTACACACAAGTAAGCAACTGTGCCTGGCTTCCAGGTCAGGCTCAGAGGAATGCAAGTCCCCCAAGATGGTCCTGATTCAGCAAAAGTGGAGCTCAGCCAGTACTCCAGAAGATCGCCTCACCTCCGCAACCTCCCCCCGCAAACAAAAGAAGAGGTTGATGGGAGGGTTGAAAAGGTTATTGATTTTTTTTGTATTTGTAGGGGTTGTTGCAGGAAAGCAGGCTATAAGACGCAATTCATCTGGTGGTGGAGGGTGAACACATGACCTCTTTATTCAGGATATGTCCTCTTTTTTAGCCTTGTGACCTAAAATAAAATCTACACTGTCCTCCTTTTCCTCTTCCAGGCAAGAAGATCTGGGCTCCAGTATTCAGTGTATCACTGAATACTGTGTACATGGAAGTTATATCAGGGGAGAGTACTGAAATTCGCCCACTGCGTGTGAGGAAATACTCACTGCATTTATTTTCTGGCCATTATTATTATTCATGGCTATCATTACTATCTTTCAACCTCACCTACCTCACAGGGTTGTTGTAAGGACAAAAAGGGGAGGAACTTTACAGCATCCCAAGTAGTGGTATAAAAATATGAAAATATTAATATTTTATTAATTGATACTGATCATCATTAATTAAATAATTTTGTCGTATTTGGGTGTAAAAAATTTATGGGCCCCATGTGCCAGATAACCTACCTACGCATCTGCACTGAGGGTATAATCCTAACCAACTTAGGGCATCACAACTCATCTGTTCCTCATTCCCATGGTGGAGCATGTCTGTACACTGGCCTAATTTCCTCAAGAGTTGTGCATCCCAGCACTTTTGTGACACCTCCAGGCCTGCATGGGACTTGAGTTGGGACTTATGCCAGCATAAACTATCAGGATTGCAGCCACAGTCAAGGAAAAGCAGATACTCTGGTTGAGCTTAGTGTCTAGGGCAGAAGTTTCCCGGGGTGAGTAGACCTTTGCTCCTGCCCAGACTTGAAGCCCAGATCTTCTTGCCCCACAGACCTTAGCCATGGAGGCTATAAGCTCAACCAGGAGCCTGGTCTATCCAGATGTTTGACTTGGCTCAAAGGGTAGGGTTCATGGTTCTCTCCAATAAAAATGCTGGATGCACCTCTGCCTTCACTTTTATTTGTTCCAAAGGGGATCTATTCTGGAGGCATTTGGAGGCCATAGAGGTTTCTTCTTCATTCTGGACCAGTGGTACTCTCTGTCAGTCCTCAGAATGGCCTGAAGAAGTCTCCAAAAGCTATGGGTTTCAGAAGGCTTCTGAAACTTCTGGGTTGCCTCCAAAAAAAAGTAGCTTTCAGAGGCTTCTGCCATTCTGAAGCCTATAAAGTGGGTCACTAAATTCTGGGGCTTCATCTGGTTTCCATCAGGAACATCACCCAGATGAAACTAGACATAGGGTTAGCATCATTCTGCCTCCTTGCTCTCCCTGACAAGAAAGAGGTGGGATGGTGGAGTTATTGTTTTGATCATTCTCTTGGAAGGGAAAAATCAGAATAGGACAGAGTGACCAGATGCCAAACTCAAAATTCCTGAACCCCAAGGCCAAAATTCCTACCCCCCAGGGCAAAATTCCTATCCAGCCAAGCCAAAATTCCTACACACTTAAAAAAATTGCCAAAGAACACATTTTTTTGTTTTTATATTTTTGTTTTTTGTTTTTTGGCCATAACTTTTGATAGGAAGGAGATATCTCAAAACTGATTTTTGCATTGGATTCCACTCTTCAATACGAATCCAATGAGATATGACACGATTGGGTACTGCACACCATCGCGAAGTTTAAAATGAAGCCAAAATGTAGGACAATGAAGCCAAAATGTAGGACACCCAGACAGGAGGCTAAAAATCCGGACAAATCTGGGTTTTTCCTGTCACATGGTCACCCTGGAATAGGATCATTTTACCTCTTTTCACCACCATTGCCACAATTGCTTGCATCATTGGAGCTGAAAAGTGTTGGGAAAGTGGAGCTTTGAAGTGTCAGTTCTCCAGTCCCCCTCCTGTGTGTTTTCAGTACACAGAAAGAAGCTGGGGCAAAGGATAGGCCATTGGATGAATGGTGGACAGGAGGGGATGACAGGCAGATATGGGATGCAAACTATCTTTTGCCACCCATTGCTCAAAGCAACTGCCTTACAGCTGGGCTGGCTCACACCTTGTCAGATGAGATTTTCTCAGTATTTCTTATTGAAGAGCAATTCAGAGGAGAAAAACACAATGACTAAGTAGGATGAACAAAACATACTGCAATTTATTTATCAATCAGTCTCTTTTAGCCACAGCACAGAAGAAATGCAGTGGAATTCTGTATAATTTCAGCTGTTTAAGAGAGCATTATTTGACTTTCTTTTTATAAATGCATATTGAAAAGATGTGTAATCTAGTAAATGGGTTTATTTATATCTGCTGTTAACCATAATGATATAGGAAAGACTGAAAATACCACCCTCTAAACGCAAAGATAACTCTATAAGACTTGGAGTATATCTAAATTATTTTAAGTGCAATAAATAGCCAGTTGTTACTCAGATACAGAGAAGGTTCTAAATTTCTTTGCCCAAGGATGCACTTAAGCTTCAGAAGTACCGCGTTTTTCCACTACTTGAACTATAATATATTATCTCTAGAGAAATGGTATAAAAGTGATCAGCCAGAGCCTCAAAAAAGGAACTGTAATCAGCAATTCCCACAGTGCAAAGGGTTTGGGGAAAATTCAGCCTTTGCTCCCTGCTTTACAGTTGGAAAAAAAATTGCTGGAGACTCTTGTGCTTTTTTCTCCCCACACAAACACTCTTCCCAACACAGACTAATTGCTGTCAAATGCTAGAATTGTGCTAGCCTGCCCCAAAGCATGGGCTGTTAGAACAGAAGGCATTTTATGAAGTTAAAGAAATTGGATTTATTTAGCCTGGGATGTGTTAAGGGGAGATATGATATAATATTTTAAAATTTCTGAAAGCTTGACATGATAAAAATGAGAATAGCATTAGTCCCCCAGCATTACTATAGGATTAGGATCAATGAATATGTTCTAGGAAGATAGTTTAACTTCATATAGAGTTGCATTATTATATCCTTAAATACTGTGTTACGGCCTGATCCTTTTATGGTATTATGATGCATGAACATGTGGCACCATCAGGCCCTTTACAGCTGTCGTGATATGGGAAATGCCACTCAGTGCACTGGCTACTGCCCCAAATGGGAAACTGCTAGGTTCATGAACTAGACTCAAAGATACCGGCTGATGCCAACAAGGGGTGGCAGGGAAGGGGGAACAAAGTGGGGAGGAAAGGACAGGGCAAGAAGGGGAGGAATGGGGAAGGAGGAGGACAAATCAAGGGCTTGTAGCCATTGCTCAAACTGCTTTTGAAAACAGCATAAACCCGTTAGCATTAAACTATGATGTGTAATCTAGCAAGGATCACTGAGAACATATGGAATATTCTCAGTAATCCTTTTGGCCACCTTTGGCCAAAGAATCTGTGATTCTTTTGGCTACTGCAGATAGGTAGGAATGAGCATGAAGAGACCTCATATGTGGTGCAATAGGTTACACTTTTATTGAAGCAGAGTGAATCAGAAGAAACTGAGTCCACAGATAACAAGGACTGACTGGATTTCAGCACAACTTAGCCTTCCACCTGACTCAGCATTAAATTTAGGTCTGGCTAACAGTTCAAGTCTACAAAGCTCACCTTAAAGTGATGCAGCTGTTCAGGTAGGTTTGAGCTGTATCCTGTGGGTAGGGTATTTCAGGCTCTGGAGTCTTCCTCCCAGTAAGCCTGTATTGGCCTATTTGATCTTGAATTCAGGCAGGGTGAACAAGGTTGGGTAAGTATAGTATATTGGCGGCACAGCTGCCAGCCAGTCCCAAAGAAACAATTTGCAAAATTTTAGTTAATTTTTAAAACAATAATTAGTATTTGAGAAAGGTGATTTTCCTGATAGTGCTGACCATTGTCTGTATCTCCATAAGGTTGTACATATTGACCTGTGTGGAGCCAACATTGTTCTTTCCATATCATTGCTGAGCACCAAACTTGACCTGGAGTAAGCATTTCCAAGGCTGAGCATGTGTTGGTGCTTTCTGAGTCCCTGGCCTCCCTGTTGCGGCTGTCAACAGTATTTCCAATTAGTGCCAATCCTGAAGTAAATAATAATATGAACAATGTGAATCCTTCTTACATTTTAATTCTGCAACACTTGCAATCATAGCATATAAATGTTTCATTAGGGAACTCAGTAAGAGATAGTTCATCCAAACCACTTTGATTTTCAGTGTAGCTCTGCAAGATAAGAAGAAAGTGTCAGCAGGAAGCAATACGATAGGAATGTGAAATTCTACATGTCTTTCAGACCTATTGCTTTAAGTTATAGCATTCATTTTTTTAGCTTCAAATTTTGCTTTCACTCTTCAACTCCATACCCAATGTTATATTCCCCCACAAAGGATCTTTGACTATGACTGGATGTCTGCTATACAAACCACTTTTTAAACATTTGGTGCCGCATCAAGAAGCAATTAAGAAAATCAAAAAGGCATGTCAAAAATGTGGTTTGTGTGAATCTTATCAAAACTGTGGTGAAGTTGCTGTGTGATTGTGCTGCAAGTTAACAAATCAATTCCTAAGTCACCACAATATCTGAAAGCTGGCCAAAGCAGAAATGCACTAGGACAGTGGTTCCCAAACTTTTTGGCACCAGGACCTACTTTATATAATGATGGTCTATCACAGAGGTAGGCAACCCCTGTCACGGGTACCAAGCTCACACATGGAACAGTGTTTGCTGGCATGCCAAGGCATCCCTGGCTGATACAGCCAATGCCACTGCCACTATCTCAGTTGCCTGTCACCATTGCCCAGAATGTGCCCAGCATGGCAATATCACTCTTCCTCTCATCCTGCCCTGCTGCCATCAGAATGCAAGGCCCTGGGGCAGAGACACTGTGCCCTCTGGAGGCTTCTGTAGGAAAACAGGTGTGCAGCTTGGATCTGGCCAGGCTGGTGGAACAACAGCCAAGGGCCAGCCTCATTCCCTGCAGTACCTCTCTCAGCAGCCCAGCCAAGGCCACCTAAGTAGCAGGCCTGGAGGAACCAAGGCCAGGCAAGTGGGCGATGCTTGCAGGATGCTGGGGAGGCTGGAGGGGCAATGCAAGGCCCTCCCTGCAAGTGGAGCCCTGTGTGGTGCTGGTGAAGCCCTGTGTGGTGCCTTACTGCTCTACCACATTCAAGCTTGGATCCTGCACCCTCTATTCTTAGAAGTAAGTCTGTTTGCAGTCAGTGGAGCCTGCTCCCAGGAAGGGGTGGAGAAGGGTGCATCCTTAGAACCCAATCCTGCCCCTCTCTACTCAGATGTAAACCCATTTGCAAGAGACATGCCTAGGACAGGATCTGGCTGTTCCTCAGCATCTCTAGGTCCCACAGCAGCGCAGGGATGGAGAAGCCCTTGGGGGGGGGGGGCAGAGGAAGCCACGTGCTGGCTGGAGGACAGAAAAGCCCCAGGAGGTGGTCTCTATATAAGCATACATAACTTTAGAATCATGTCAGCACATGGAATAACATTGTATCATTAGTTCAGCACTGAACCACCAAAAGGTTTCTGCCCCCTTATTTATTTACTTACAAAAATTTGTTTGTTTGTTTGTTTGTTTGTTTGTTTAAGGCAGAATTCTAACCAATTTAGGCCAGCCTAACTCACCTGGCATTTCTTCCTGTTATTGTGTTGGGATGTTGGTATATGCCTGTCCACTGGCCTAACCTCCCTGGGAGTGGGGCAGAAGTGCCTTATGGCACTTCTGTGACACCCCCATGTCAGCACAGGACTTATTCCAGGGCTAAACGCTGGCCTAATGCTTATTCCAGGGCTAATGCTGGAATGGCAATCATTCATTCATTTGTTTATTTGTTTGCTCATTCTATGAGGTCTTTACATTCTGCATATCCAAAAACCATGGTAGGTGATTTGAAGACTAGTACTGATCTGTGTGTTTCCACTGTTTGATTTAAAGAATGGATTCATAAATTCATATTTGTGTGCTATCAGGTTATATTGCTGATACCATCAGCCCAGTATCAAGTGGGATTTTTTATAAGTACAAAGGTGCATTCTATGGGGGCTGAGGCTGAAAAAGACATATTTCTCTTCTCCTACTTCCACACTCCTTTTATCCCAAAAGTTTTGTTTACAGTTTAAAGTTTTGTTTAAATTGAATTATGTAATGGTTTAATTTTCTCTGAAAATTAAAATTTTGTGAAGTGTTCAGAAAGAAAAGGGAAAAGGCAATTTCCAGCCACTATAGACCAATCCCATGTAATGGATTTTATTTTATACAACAGCAAAAATATTGCTATTTGACAACCTCCCTTTTACAGCATTGATGTTCCTTTAGGAGGTTCCTTCTCTTTGCCAAGCTGCTGGTGTTGGCTGGAAGAAGGCACACACAGCTTTCTCTCTGTGAGAGTGAGAAAGAGAGGGATGAGGGAGGAATGGAGAGAGAGATAGGGAGCAGGGGCTACCTGTTGTTTGCAAAGGTGTGCAGGTGGAGGGGGACCCGGTGGGCAAAGAGGGTAAACAAAGCTATGCACCACGCATGTGCGCAACTGCCTGCCTGCCTGCCTGCAAACTATTAAAGGGCTTTTAATGAGCCACTCAGCCAGTCACTTTGACTCTGATCCATGGATAAATAAAACACTGATAATTAGGTTCCACCTGTATGTTCATTAATGTAACTTTATTCAAAATTGAAATGTAAATTAATTCTTTTTTTCTGGCTCCCAACACAGTATCAGAGAGATGATGTGGCCCTCCTTTCAAAAGGTTTGCACAACCCTCCTTAAAGTTTCTGGATTAGATTACTAAGTACAGTAGTTCATACCAGCATATGTTGCTATGTTGGTACATGTCCAAGGCTTGGAATGTACAACATGGTAAGAATCTCCTTCGTTTGTATCATCTTGGCTCATCTTGGCACTACAGAAACACACACGGCAGTACAAAACATGCTGTTATTTTTTTCCTTTTGGATTCCTTTCCTTTTTCCATTTTTCCCAAATTTGATCAAATCCTTTTTTCCCTAGGAAACAAATTGTCCAACAAAGGTACCTCACAATTCTACCTACATAAATATATGTAAATATTTACATATATCTCTGCATCCATCAGCTTCTGGGCTGCAAGCCTATCCGACCAGAGAAAGGAAAATCAAGGAAGATTTTTGAGTTTAACTAGCTTTCCTGTCATCATTTCAGCTGAGATGTTTACAACAGCATATGGGAAAAACTTTCCAGCCCTAGAGGCCAGAAGCTGCCAAAAGCTAGAGGGAAATTTGACCCAACAAAAACAACACCATTGCATAACTGTAAATCACAGTTTAAGTCCCTGAGGTTTATTCAGCTAAAAATAAAGATGTTCTGCATCATAATGGCTATTAAAATATCATTATATTCTTAGCAACCTCCTATCAAAACCTAAAAACCTAAAAAGTGGAGATTTTGACTGTAAAGTTACATCGCACTGAAGGCTGCATGACAATACCTGTTTTGAAATTCACAATGAAAAAGCCTCCTTAAAGAAATCTAGTATGTAGTACACAACTAAACAATACCATATTCAATCCATAGAAACAAAAAAAAACCTACAAAGGGTCTTCTTTATATACACCTGCTGTTTTTCTTATATATACACCTGCTGTATATACACCTGCTGTAAATCCAAGGTGTGTAATGGCAGCTGAAAGGGAGATGGATGGGGTTATGATACTGGAACATGTGAGCACTGACCAGTCCACCTTCTTCCCCACCCTGGTTCCTACCCAGGAAAATCCCATCCCCTCCTCAACCCATTCCACTCTCACCACCATCACACTTATCTATGCTGGTCTGGTAGTGGGTCTCCAGGTTGTAGCTTCACACTCAGGATGCCTGCTAGAGTTACTCCACACTCCCATTTACAACAGAAAAGCTCTGTTTCTCTTGTTGTAAATTCCTGTGCACAGGAATCCAATCCCACATAGGACTGGGCTACAGTGATCAAAAGAACTAGTTTGATGCCAAATCTCATCAGACCATTTTCCTGTTGTTAATAACCAAAGGTTTTTTGTTGGTTTTTTTTAACTGGAGGATAGGCAAACATTAGTCTGCAAAATTTCCTCTTTAGATTTTATTATCACCCTAAGACCAACTTGGCTAAATGTTATGAAAGGGAAAAAAAACTGGAATGGCTTCAAACTATTGGCAGTTGAGTTTATTCACATATAGCTCCTTCTGTTGCTTTAGTGGTTTTACAAAGAACATCATCAAATTAACTTAGGCTGCAATCCTAACCACACTTTCCTGGGATTAAGTACTATTGAGTGAACTGGGACTTCCTTCTGAGTTGATATGCTTAGGATTGCACTGTTAGAGCACAATCCTAACCATGTCTACTCAAAAGTAAGCATCATTGTGTTCAATAGTATTTACTCCCAGTAAAGTGTGGTTAGGATTGCAGTCTTATCCTACAATCCAGAGTAACTATGGGAAGACATAAGAGGCACGTACTCTGGATTGCTCTATGCATTTCCCATAGGTTTCCCAGAGACGGCACCGTAACTACATCAGTGTAAAAGGTTACTCTGGATTGTAGCCTTTGTCTATCCAAAGCCTCAATTCCCCACCATGGACATGCTTCAAAGTAAGAAATACCTCCTTTGAAGGGTGGCCATGAACATATTCTTTTCAATGAAAAGAATTCCACCCCGTTTGTTTCATCTAACATATACGATCCATTCTTGCAGTTACTGTGTATAACTTCTTTTTGGAAATTCCCTATCCTCTCTGCCATCTGTTTTCTGGACTCTTTCCCAAAGCTATATTTTTGTTGCCTGTAGGTGTGTCCCAGATTTTCCCCATTCAAACACTAACACAACAAAGAATAGCTGCCAATATTACCTATTGAAAAAGATTTACAAATGGTATAAGTATGATTAGATTGTCAACTGACTCCCCAACCCTAGGAGTGGAGCTTATGGCACATTTGTGACACTGCCAGATCAGCACAGTACATTGTGCTGGGGCTTATGCCAGCCTAACTGGAGGTTAGGACTGCACCTTTATTGTATTTCTTCACCCTGATTGCTGTTTTTATTGCAGTTTGTACATGCAGTACTGGAACTGTATGGTTGTAAACTTCTCTAATTGCCCTGATGTTCAGGAGGAAGAGCAGAATAAGCAAAGTAAATAAATAGGTGAGATTGTCTTCTTTGCCCTGCCCTTACAGGCAGCAGCTTTATATGTCCTCTTTCCCATTTCTGCTATCTGCACCTGACAGCAGAGATATCAAATTCACAGCCCAGTTCTAATCCACAGTTAGGCCACCACAAGTCCCATACTGGCCTGGGAGTTTCACAAAAAGTTACACCTGGGAAGAGGTTAGGCTATTGCATAGATATGAGCCAGCCTCCCCATGCCACTACGGGAATCAGGTGAATTGCACTGGCCTAATTGGTTAGGATTGCACCCCCAGATACATATACAAAACACGTTCTCTCTGTCATAGGGCGCAATCCAGAGTAACTATGGAGAGTCCTTACTCTGCTGTCATAACAACATGCTCTGGATTGCAATATGAATTTCCCATAAAATTTCACAAGGTGATGCAGTAACTGTGGGTGCACGAAATGTCTCTTATGTGCTCCCGTAGTTAATCTGGATTGTAGGGTTCGTTATGACTGGTCATGATGACCATCCCTTCTCTTTATTTTTCACAACACAAAATCAGTTGCATGCTAGTACAGGGGCTACTAGATATGGTAATGATTTGAAATTTCCCTTCTCAAAGGCAGTATACAGAGGTGATGTATACAGGAGACAGAAAAGGAAATGCTGATTTTAGTGAATGCCAAGCACTATCATGCCATGCTTGTGAGATGGTTAGAGGCATTTGGAGATCACTGGTGGAGTTTGGATAACATAGTTCCAGCCAAGATAATTGCTTTAAACAAAAGCATTATGTGTGTCATGCCCCGTCCACCCAGAAGGGTGGGTGGTTGGGGTAGATTCTAAAGGAACCCCAACTTGTTCCATATTGAAGTCAGCCTGAGTAAAGGACTCAGATGTGGCAGATGTAACAGGTATGTTTTTACTTGGTTTGTTCATTCTCTCCATAGAGGCACAGAAGCAGTGGTGGGCACCAGCAGGTTCGCACCTATTCTATAGAACCAGTTCTTAACAAGAGATAGTACATATAAAGTTTAAAAATAGCCATTTAAAAGTGGCTGCCAGATGGACAGAGAACCGGTTCTTAATTTCTTTGAAGCCCATCACTGCACAGAAGCGTAACGGTTACAGGTAAGTAAGGCTTGATAACGGTTCCAACAGGATAACAGGTAAGTAACATTCAAATAACAAGTACCCACTCAAGTTTGCGAAAGAGTCCAGAGTCCTGAGAACAGTGTTTTGGGACCTGCCCTCTCAAACTGTCTTCTTAAGCGGCCCAACTTGGCCTTCTCCCAGAGCCAGGCACTGATACTCTTTAAAGTCCTTTCAGCCCTCTTGTCTCTGCCTCTTGTCCTCTCCCGGGCTTTTTCCCCCTTCTTATTCCTTCTATACGCCCCACCCCTCACTTCAACCTCTCAAAGGGGATTGGGGCTGCACCAACCTTACCATTGGTCCTCTCCATCGAGGAGATGGTTGTGGCTTGGGGAAACAAGCCATCAGTCCTCCCCACGGAGGAAACAGGGAAGGATTCCCACCACCTTCCCAGCAAGGGTCATGTATGCTCGGGCCTGGGAGCCCTGGCAGATGACCTCTCCTCCTTTCCACGTTGGGCAAGCAGGTCACTCCCCTTGACCAATCCCATCTCCTCTGTCAGGTTAGCGGAGGCGAGGGTGCTGGATCTCTCTCCCTCTCCTCTATTGCTCTCATAACCATTTCTTCTTGGTAAGGGGACTGCCAAGTGGATGTATAGTAAGGGAGGCATCTCCCAGGTGAATCATCTTCATCTAACACACACAGGTGCAGCAAGTCTTCTGCCAGCTTCTCATCCTCAGTTTTCTAGTCTCACACTGTGCCTGTTCAAAATCTTGTTTGCAGTTCCAGTTTTGGTATCCAAAAGAACTTTCCACGCCAAATTCTGGAAAGCCCTCACTTTGGGTGATTCATAGGGACAAAGATATAGGAAACTGTTTTTAGTCTTGATTGTAGGCTTCATACTATATGTTATTCTGCTTAGATAGTGACCTTGATGGTATTTTGTTCAATGAGAGTAATACCATATTGCCTACAAAGTTATATTTTGTAAGTCACTTTCCGTGCAATCCTGACTAAGGCCAAAGAGAGTGGCCTAGCTATGGCAGCCTAAAGTGGACAGATCCAGAGATGACACTTAGCCCAAATCCACAGGGGTAGGAGACCTCTAGGCTGGCCTAACTGCTGCTGAGGACCAAGTAAGTAGCACCTGTGGAAGGCTTGCTCCTGAGGAGACCTGCCTCAGATCACACTGAACAAGGAACAGCTGTGGTGCCTACACCCTTCCTGCCACATAAGGAAGCTCAGGAGACCCTGGCAACCAGTCACAGCTGCATCATGAAGGAAAGAAAGAATGTGGCAGCCCGTGTGGTTGCTGGGGCTTGTCGGTTCGACTCTGTTGGGCCACTGCTTCAGTGACTACACTGGCTGCCCATTCATTTCCGGGCTGAATTCAAAGTGCTGGTCCTGACCTTTAAAGCCCTAAGTGGCTCAGGTCCAGGGTATCTGAGGGACTGCCTTCCTTTGTACAATCCAACCCATCACATAACATAATCTGAGGGGGCCCTACTGACTGTGCCGCCACTAAGAGATGTAAGAGGTGTGGCAGCCAGAGATAGGGCCTTCTCGGTGGTGGCACCCTGGCTTTGGAACTCCCTCCCCTTAGAACTGAGAAAAGCTCCCTCAACACAGAGCTTCCCTCAGGCGAAGCCTTAAAACCTTTTATTTTAAAAAAGCTTTTTAAATGGGGCCGAGGTTGGGGGGGCAGTTTTATTGTTTTATTGTTCTATTTATTGTTTTTAACATATGTTTTAAGTCTGTTTTAATTGTTCTCAGTTTTTAATCTAATTGTATTTTAATTGTGTTTTAATCTATATTTATAATTCTATTTTAATAGTGTTTTATTTTTCTGATTGATGTTAGCCTTGAGCTCCCTCTTGCAGGTGAGGAAAGGCGGGATATAAAGTAAATAAATAAAATAAAATAAATAAAAGAAAGGGCATGGCTGAATGGGGGATCAGATACCCAAACTGCAAAAGGAAGAGAGCAATCCCCTGCCTGTAGGGCGCCAAACATAAATGTGGGACAGGATCAAAGAAAGGCTGGGAACACCCACAACCATTGTTGTTGTGTGGTTCATGGAAACACTACAGTATCTGTAGCACAATTAGTTTTTAATCAGCTATTTTTTCATTTTCTTGTAAACTGCTTTGTGAACTTTTTAATTGAAAAACAGTATATAAATACTGTAGATGTAGGTCAGGTGGGTATAAGGGGATTGGCTGCTGGTGTAGCCATGGGAGTTGGGTCATATCCTGAGGTGGACTGTAGGAGTTGTGCCATATCCTGAGGTTGAGAGGCTGGAGGCCAGCCTAGGACTTAGAACTTTTTATTTTGCTTCCATTTTTACTCTGGTTTATCATGGGCCTCAACGGGTCTGCTCAGATTTCTGTCTGCTCTTGAGATGGTGTCACGGGTTCTCTTACTGCTTCCCCCGGCCCCCCTTTCTATTGGGGTCTGGTCTTCTAGGATGACAGATATCTGAGTCTCATCATCATCCCCACCTCGGTCATACATGGTCACGTACACGCCAGGTAAGTTCAAACAAGTTTACTTTACTCTCTTCTTAGGTTTCCAACAAGTATTAACGCTTCATTTCTCTTACAGGTAACTACAAGCATTTCCTGCTTCACCAACAGAACCCCACCACCAACACAAGGTGTCTCTCTTTCACCTCCCTCTCTCCACTACAGTATTTCTTGCCCTGAGTTCTCACTCTTTGTCTCTTTTGCAGGTATGTTCCATCGTCTCCTCGCCTCTGCCTGTCACTCCTTTGACAGGTTTCACTGGTCCCAGCTGGGGAGGGGATCTCTGGGTTTCTGGCTCTGCGCTGGGCTGGTCCTTCTCCTCTTTCAGGGTCAGGGTCTCCAGGGACAGATCTTTCTCCCTCTCCCTCCACGCTTTGTAGGTGCTTGGTTCTCTCCAGGGCACCTCCTCCCGCCAAAGGACCTCCTCCACTTCTCCCTCCCTCTCTCTTATATCCTCGACTCCCCCGCCCATTTCTTCCCGCCATCTCCCTGCCAATGAGGGTACGCCACCGTGAGCGTACCAACGGGTGGATGGTCCCACCGTTATCCCCCTCTTCTTAGGTCCACCCCTCCCTCCTGTTCTCCACATGTCCACCATGTCTTGCATGGTCCGTACTTCCACTGAGTCTGGAAAGTCTTTTATATCCAAGGGAGGGTAGTTCGGTCTCCTCCACACTCGGAGGCTCTCCCCCATGTACACTCCCATTGGTTCCATATTAAATCGCTGGTATGCGTCCCAGTCCACTCCACATACCCCCCCCCTCCTGCGCTAAGACGGGAGCAGCGGGGTCCTCTTGACCCGATGATCCTGCTGTCGCCTGTCGTGATAAAAAGTCCGCATTAGTCAATTGCGTCCCTTTCCTGTGCACAATGTCAAACTTGAATGGTTGCAGGGACAAATACCACCGGGTAAGACGTGCATTAGAATCTTTCATCCTGTTCAACCACGTGAGGGGTGCGTGGTCTGTTATTAAAGTGAAGGGGGCTCCCAATAGGTAGTATCGAAGTGTCTCCAAGGCCCACTTCACCGCTAGGGCCTCTCGCTCTATTGTTGCATATTTGGCTTCAGGTGGGGAGAATTTTTTACTTAAGTAGAAGATGGGATGTTCTTTGACTCCGAACTCTTGTGCTAGTACAGCCCCCATTCCTCTTCCTGACGCGTCTGTGATCACTTTGAACGGTCTTTTGAAATCGGGGGTACGTAGAACTGGGCTTGTGCATAAGGCATTGTTAGGAATGTGAGTCCCTGCAGGATTAGCAGGGCTAAGCAGAGTAGTTGTGCAGAGGATGAGAGGGCAGCAGCACAAAATAAACACACAGCTGTTTATAGTTCAAGATAACTATATTGTTCAAAATGACAGGCAGAAGATAAGTCAAGTAACACAGTCCAAGGTCAAAGCAGTAGATCAGTCATATACATACATCCAGTTGCAGGGTTACAGGTGGCCTAAGTCAGAGGGGCTGGGAGGGGCGCATCTGTCCTGGAAACAGGATCTGGATATGGCCTAACTGTGCCATTCTAGGCCAAGCCCAACATGCCCCCATGCCCTTGCTGTGTTGCCAACACTAGCTCTTCTAGGCTGGCACAGGTCCATGTGTTTTGTGCCAGCTTGGGTGGACTTACCTTGCTTCAGGGATTTTCTGGTGCACTTAGGATGGTCTATCTGGCATTAGACCAGCTCAGAGCCAGATAGGCTGACCCACCTGCACTTCAGGATTGCGCCCATAGTAGCAGTATGTCTTCATTTCCCACAACTGTGGAATATAGTCCATAATTTCCACTACATTTTAATATCTGCAAGTAAAAAGCACTATAAAAAAGAGAAAGGTTTAATTCTATGCTAAAGCAGAAAATTTGCTTCAATTGGGTATTTTCAAAATGACTGAAGTAGGCATTGCAGCCAGCACATTATTTTCAAGAAGAAACTAGAGAGGTGTTACATTTTTAGCTCAGTTAATGTATTCTACCAAAATGAAGACAATGACAGGCACAACAACCTGCTTTTGATATAGTGTAAGAAGTACCCAAGATTAGAAAAAAATGGTTGCTATAGCTTAACAAGAGATTAAAAAAATAGCCCTGCAAATAGGGTTTGCAAAATTCTGCTTGCATATTCTATTCCATAGAAGTTGTAATCTGAACTGAAGACCAGAAATGAGAATTGGAGAACAGAGATGGAAAGAGATGGTTCAGAGAAGGTTGAGCATCTTCTGATTAATTAAGAGCGAAATCCTAGCTATGCCTACTCAGAAGGAAGTCCCATTGTGTTCAGTGGATCTTACTTCCAGAAAAGTGTCTTTAGGATTGCAGCCATAACAAAATAAAAGCTAAAAATGTTCATGTACAGTATATTGCTTTCATGTGGTTAATTTAAATACTATATTGCTTATTATATTAAAACTATCACATATAATTTATTTAATATAATTTATGAATTACTGTACAAGAGGGCTACATGCTGCCTGCTCATAAAGAAAAAAGAGGACAATGAAGAAGATTTTTCTAGGACACAAGGCTAAAAAAGAGGATATGTTCTGGAATAAAGGACATATGGTCACCCTGAGCTGAGAGCTTTCCTGAAATCCCAGATCCAGCACCCAAACCAGGGTATTAAAAAGCCCTGCTCTAACCAGATCCAGGTCTACAGAGCCTATGTCCTGAGCACACTCTTGTACTGCAGTGAGTCTTGGACCCCTTATGCATGGCAGGAAAGAAAGCTGAACACCTTCCATATGCGCTGTCTCTGACGTATTCTTGGCATCACCTGGCATGAAAAAGACTCAAAGGATGCAGTCTTGGAACGTGCTGGAATCTCTAACACGTACACACATTTTCCTCCCAATACGTTACATTAAAGAATTGCTGACTGATCAAGGTCCTGCCCCAAGCCCTGGAACTAGAAGCATGAAATTTGGGGAGGGTGTTTCTTATGTGATGTGAACACCCACTAAGAACCAATTTTGAAAAATTTAACCCTGAAAGGTCTGAAAAGGGATGCAATACATTTTTGGCCAATACTTAACATTGAAGACTGATCAACACCCAGCCCCAGATCCTGCACCTGCCTGGTAGGAGTGCCCACAGTTGTGGGGGGATGGTGCATGGTTGGGAGATGGAGCACTGGAAAGACTGGTGCACAGGGAGGACTGGTTCATGGGGGATGTTGCACATGGGGGATGTTGAACATGGGGGATGGTGCACGAGATGGATGGTGCACAGGGGTGGTTCATGTGAAGGGACTGTGCATGGAGAGGGACAGTGGATGGGGTGGTGCATGGGGTGTTTGAGCACATGGGGGTGATGGTGCACATGAGGGGTGCACATGGGGTGGTGGTGTGCATGTGGGTTGGTGCATGGGGACAGATGGTGCATTAGAAATATTCCTGAAATTTTACTCCCACAATACAGGTACATTTGGGTGTGCTTAGGGCTTTTCAGTCTAGAAAAGAGGCGCTTGAAGTGAAACATGATTGAGACATTAAAAATTATGCATGGGAAAGAGAGATCCTCTTTTCCCTTTCGCATAACTAAAACTGAATGTTGGGAGGGTTAGGACAAGAGAAAATATTTCTTTACCCAGCATGTAGTTGGTCTCCCACAGGATGTGGTGATGGCATCCAGACTCAATACCTTAAAGAATGGATTGGACAAATTCCTAGAGGAAAGACCGTCACAGGTTACAGGCCATGAGGGCTGTGTCTAGATGCGGACAACCTCAAAATGCCAGATTCAGAGGGGAGCACCTGAATGCAGGTGTCTGATGTGCTCCCTGAGGTGGATCACTGTGTGATACAGGAAGCTGGACCAGATGGGCCTTTGGCCTGACCCATTGGAGGCTCTTCTTATGTTCTTATTTCCCAAAACTCACTATGATAATCAGTGATACTAACAATTATCAAGCAGTAATGATATTTTTGACTGACTCAAGCTTCTTGGCAGACAGTAATTATTTTCCTTTTGCACTGTGGCTGTATCACCTGGCTAAAACTAGGAACATATTTCTTAAAGATTGCTTTGGAGTGCTTATTTTAAATATGTGCATAGTTCTGTAATCAGGCAATAACATGATGGCATTGTGTCTCCATCTTAAAGTATTCATTTATGTTTAATATCCTTTTTATCATAACCTATGTGCCATGAAACTGCCACCACTAACGCTGTAACACATTATTTTAATTAAACAAGAAGCAAACAGTATAATAGTAAATTAGGCCAGATATTGTACACAAGACCTGGTTCCATGAAAATATAATTATTCATCTTTCCTGTTATGTCCAGCTTGCTAAAGTAAATGTGTATTGCAGCCATGGGTTAGCTGATGAGTCATCTTTTGCACTGCAAAACTTATAAGTACATTGTATGACTTGAGAACATTTATGACTTGAGAACAATTAAAGGCAAACTTTGGACCTTCCTAAACAATTATGAGCTTGATTTCACACTGGCGTAGTTCTGATACCAGCTCTGATCCAGTGCCAGCCAGTGACCAGGCACACAGTATTTTATCCCTAGAAGAGAGCTGAGATATTTCTGCTGGAGGGCTAATCTTTCATTAGCAGATAGAGTTGTACTACTATGTTTGTCCTGTTGTAAAAGATTTGGGAAAGTGCAGCAGTTGTGCTGGAGAGGGGATGTTCACAACTGGTACAGAAATAAAGTTTTCGCAAACAGCACAAGGACAGTCTTGCTGATATAACCATCTCTTTGATGAGCACCTCATCCATTCTTGATTGGAACATTAAAGGTAAAGGTGTTTTTCATCAGGTTCCTCTACTAGTCATGACCAACACTAAGAGTGATGATAATTCCTATTACAAGTCTGAAGAACCAGTACTGTCAGATGACATCTCCATGGTCATTTGGCCAGCATGACTAAGTGCAAAAGGTGCACATAATCCTGTTACATTTTCATCTAAGTAGCACCTATCCATCTACTTGCCTTTTACATGCTTTCAAACACTAAGGTTGGTAGAAGCTGGGCAAGTAACAGAAGCTCACTCGAACTGCCCTACTCTTTCAGTACTCAAACTGCCGACCAATTGACCTTCAGGCTAACAAGCACAGTATCTTTAACCACTGAGACACTGCAGCCCTATGAATAGAACATGAGGTTCCTCTTAAAGAATTTTATATATAAAACATCTCTTTAAATCCATAAAATGCTATTGTGCTTCAAACTGATCAGAAGATATATGTAAGCAATTCTGAACAATGAATAAAGTATTTCTTATGAAAGCTTAACCAGCCTTCGTTCCTGTGTATGTTTTATTGATAGCAACAAGCAAGTATGGTATATAATTTACCATAGGGAGATGGGTGCTCTCCCCTTTTCCAACAAAGGCACACACACTACATTCTAAGGATAAATCACAAAATATTGCTATCCCCAAGCTGCATGGAAGACAGTGTGATTCCTCAAAAGATCTGGTTGTCTTTGGTAATAATAGCATGTGGACAGAAGTAGCAGATATTGTATATTTTTTTGAAATTCAGTTTCCTGTTCCCAGTTGGATTTCTTAAAGGAGGAAGAGTTTTTCTCCTTGTTCTCATGAATCATGTAGCTGACTGTCCAAATTTGTTGGCCAATGAGTACAGTCGACCTTCCATCTTGTCAGTCTTTCCACTTCCTCTGGGGTTCTTTATGGCCAAAGTGTCAACTTCATACTACTGTTTTTGGAAAGCAGGCAGAGTGTAAATTGCATCTCTGTGGACTGAAGAAGGAAAAAACATGCAGTTGGCATTCAGAAAGTGATTTCTGCAACAAGGAAGAAATTTATTTGTCATAACTTGAATTCTAAAGGAACTGGTGGGTTTCAAAAGCGTCCCCAAACCCTCTGTACCAGGAAAAGTTTCCAACTCATCACTTATGAGTTCCTTCTCTTCAGGTCACGTTTTTAGGCTTGTAGAAGATGTCACCAAATGAATGCATCAACTGCATTGGGGGTTCACAGCACTATTGCTACAGTGCAAGCACAGGGTATGAATTCATCTGTATCTACAGACAACGAATTCACCTGCCGTCAGTTATGACCTGGTGCTGTATAAATAGTTACCTTTTCACCATAGGCCTATCTAAGCAGAATCTTCATTTATTGTGATCATCACCGCATGCATTTTCCATGAAGAGTATGCAGTTTGTCCAGAAAAATATGTCCAGAAACTGTTTCCTATAGAAATGATTTTTTTCTACCATTTCTCTCATTTGGTATCAGTTGTTTAAAGCAAATAAATGAATGTGAATAACTTGATGATTTGCCAATATATTTTTATTGCAACCAACAGTGATCATTTGAAATGCCATGAATCAGCTTCCTGATGCTCACAGCAATACCATCCTCACTGACTAGTCTTTCACAGAACAGCACATCAATTTCAAAAAATGGAATTTTCATTTGGTGAATGAATTAATCACATTGATTGACTAGCTTCAATTTCTAGCTTCAGTTATGGGACATAAAGTGAGAATGAGAAAATATTACACTAGAAAAGCTACGCTATTTGTTCTGCTTCTTTCTCAAATGAGTCTTTAACAGGAGACTCATAAACTTTGCATAACGCATTATGGCAAAATATTCTACAACTGCTCCTTTTAGAATTCCTCCAGATGTGCCTTCTTCTTCTAAAGGGTATAAGAGTTAGAACAGAAAGAAGAAGCCTTTTTATGCCTTGTCGCTCAAACTGCTATAGAGATGTAGGCCTGCACTGCATAAAAGTCTTCCATCTATCACCGTCTGTGAAATGTTTGAGACTGAGATAATTAAAACACAAATGTGAACAATCTCTACAAAGACACTTGTGTGATGTCTGAAAGGGATTAATTATAGTCCAGAAATGAGAATGAGAGCACAATCCTAACTATGTCTATTCAAAAGTAAGTTCAATGGGTCTTTCTCCCAGGAAGGTGTCTTTAGCATTGCAGCCTGAATCACATAACCTATGCATGAAACCATAAAAAGCAATCCCCATCTTTCTGTCAGCTAATCAAAGAAATGTCCCATTTCTTTTTGACATAGGGTATGGTACACATCATAATAATCACAATTTCCAGCATGTATTCACCTTCATCACCACAAACACACTGGTCTTTGATGCACACAATTTGAGCCACAATTGATCTGAAGTTTCTGTTAGCTCTATTTTAAGATTCTTCTCACTTGGCTTAGTTTAATTATTTGTTACTCTGTAACATTTTCTCTTTGAACCAGCATATATGCTTATCTTGAATTTCACACAGCTCTTCTTCGGCTTCTTTATCTGATCTTCAGGTAGATTCTCCTCTTCCTCATCACCTCCAAGCCCACTTCTAGATGAAGAATTTTTTTGCAACCCAAACCAGTAAATTAAAAGTGATGGTGGCGGATTACATATTGAGTTCTTAGAACTTTCCTGTAGCATGCTGCAACTTCTTATTCTACTGTATGATGATATGCTTTTTGGAATCATTTTATATGTTATTGTTGTACTGGCAAATATAAATGATGACTTATTTGGAAATTGCTGTAGTGATAGTTTAGATTTTGTTATGTTTATTTTTGGATGGTAGGGGGAGGCATTCCCTGTATCTGCAGATTCATGAGTTGGTGGGGGTGTTCTGAAATAGAACGTCCATCCTGCAGATGCAGGGACACAACTGTATTTTGTTTTGTGTCCATAGCCACCTACCTGGATTCCTAAATTTGGGGAAAACAAGATTTGTAAAACAAAGGAAAGCTTTAATCTTAACTTTCCTCACCAGCCCCAGATTAAGCTAGGAAGCCTTCTAAACAAGCATCACACCATCAATTGAGTAGAAAAACAGGCAGAACCTTGCAAGAGTCTTAGCCAGTGGTGGGCTTCAGGGGGTTCTCACAGGTTCTATAGAACCCTTTGCTAATGAGCACCTGGTTCTGAGAACCAGTTACTAATGGCACATAGAACCTGTTGTTACCTATGGACATAGAACCTATGGACATAGAACCTGTTGTTAATTTAGGTTATTAGGACATAGAACCTGTTGTTAATTTATTTGAATCCCACCACTGGTCTTAACCTACAACAGAAGATCCTGATTGAGTCATCGCACTTAAGAGTCATATAGGATACTATGGGATAAAATCTATAAAAATGCATGACTTGAGAGTCTCACTTAGTTCTTCCACTGGCCCTCTTGTTGACTTTTTTGAGTTTTGGGCTTTCCTGGGGGGTGGAGGGGAAGGGAGCAAATGTCTCCTTTCTCCAAGAAGATCTCAACAGATGCCACTGGATGCAGTGGTACTATACTCAGTGGCACTGCCAGGGATAGGACTGGGCTGTCAATTGATCAAGATGTGGGAAGAAGGAGAGAGCCACCCCATCCCAGAGGTAGGAGCTAGAACAGAAGGAGGAAAAGGAGGAACAACAGAAGATAGAGGAACTATTAAGGACTGAAGGTCTGATCAGGAAAGCAAGAAGCTCTGATGGGGGAAAGCAAGAGAAGGGACAAAGGGGGTGACCCAGAAAAGGAGGGGAAGGCAGTTGATAGGAAGAGAAAAATAGATGATAAAGGAGACAGAAGAGGGTGATTGAGGTGAATGACAAAAGCCCCTCACACCTGAAAGGACCCCTAGAGGCATCAAACTGATGGATGTAGAGCCAACCCCAAGCAGGCTTGAGGAATGCAGACCTACAAACACAACTCTGTCAAACAATCTGGAAGGTCCAAGTCCTTCTGAAATAAAAAGCTATTTAGTTTGGCATAAAATCCCATTAGGTAGGGGCCAAATGAACCTCCTGGGTTTGGGGAACCCTGTGTTAAAATCCTGTACCAGAACCTCCATGGCAACACCTCACCCCCATTAGTTTGGTGCATTCCCATTTGCACCGCTGCCATTGATGCACCAGTTCCAATGGTGTGTTTACTTAATGGTGTGCTTACTAGCAGTACACAGTGTCCCAGTCTTGTAGCTCCAAGTACCCGCAAAACTAATTTGGGCTTTAAAGGCAATAGTCAGCAGTTTGAATTGGAAACTGAATGACAGCCAATACCAATGATATTAAGAAGGGAACAGAATGACCCTAATAATTGCTGTTGGTCACTCCTTTCAACTCGGTATGTGATTTTCAACCTTTTTTAATCCATGGCACACTGACAAGGTGCCAAAATCATCAAGGCACACCACCAGTTTTTAGACCACTAACAAGGCACTCCATGCTGCTGATGGTGTGCAATTGGGCTCACATCCAATTGGCCCTATTAATAACTGATTCTTCCTCCAAACTTCTGTGGCACACCTGCAGACCATTTGCAACACACTGCCCTGGCACACTGGTTGAAAATCTCTGTACTAGGAAAACCAACAGGTAACCATTCTCTCTCCACATGCATCCACAGCTGGATGCTGTTAATTCCTGGCCAAATGTCAAGACAGACATGAGTGAGGTTGCCATAATTCTCTTCCACAAAATCAGGATAGGACCATCTGTCCCATTTGCCAATATGTGAACACAATCCCCCAAAATCAGGATTGCCCTGGTTTTTCAGGACATATGGCAACCCTAAACACAAAAGCCAGATTGGTGTAATTAGGGAGTTGAAAAGAGACCTGGAAGATCCAGTGTTCAAATCCCCTCTCAGTCATGAAACTTCCTAGGTGACCTTGGGCCAGTTATTCACTCTCAGCCTTGTCTACCTCACAAGGTTGTTGTGAGGACAGCAGGAGGGAAGGAACTTAAGTTTTGTAAGCCACCTTGGGCATTTACATTGGCATGGAAAAGGGCATAAATCCCTTGAATAAAAATAAAGTCAATAAATAAAGACTGGAATGTAACTGGCACTTAACAGTTTTAGCAACACTTAATACCTTATTTTCTGTTGTGACCCTTGAAAGAGTAAGAGTCTCAATAAGAGAGTAAGCAGAGAGAAAAGAGTAAGGAAGCATTTTTCTGGCAACCAGTTAAGGGATTTCATCATATCATACCCACTTCAGTTAGCAGAAGTGAACAGCTGAAGATTCAAAAGATGAAAGCACTATGATTGGGATCTCAGATTGCAAATAGCATTCCTTGCAAGAAGGCATCATTTTACCAGGTTTCTTTGTCCAAAAGGCACGAGCCAAAACAATGCTCAGCACAACCCCCTGCCAAGTTTGTTTAAGAGAGCAGCTAGAGACACAATGCAAATGACTCTTAAATTACTAGAACAGAATGAGATTCTCAAAACAGAGCTGATTGTGAAGGAGAGCTCATCGGCAAGGAGAACAAATAGATTCCTTTCAATATTTCACACAGGGCTACAGTAAAACTGAGCGTAACTTCAGAGACCAGCAGGAGGAAAAATAGAACGAGCTCTAGTAGTGGTGTTGAGGACGACGACTCATGAACGTGCCATGAAAAATCATCTGTCTCCTAAAATTACAACAAAACAGCAGGCTCTTAAACATGAGGCAGACTTTTTAATATAGGTTGGGATTTACTTCTTCTACACCTGCTGTTGATAAGCATTAGCACATCAGCATCCACAAACATTGATTAAGTGTATTGCCTGAAAGAGACATCAGGGAGAGAAAGGAGGAAGCCCAAGAGCGCTGACAATGAAAGGCAAATTCCACACAACAATTAAACAGAGTTAAATAATTCTGTTAATTAAAAGTCAGGCTGATCAATTTTTTACTGGAAGTTTGGAGTATTAACTGGGCCTTCAGGAAAAAAGACCTTTTTATTTAGTCATTCATTTATTTAAGAACAGTGATAATCCACCTTTCTGTTCTAATAATGTGTCTAAAATAGGGCAAGGCATACTTTTTTATTCTTAAGGAAATTGAAATAGGTGTCCCTGTCTTTTTGCAAAGTCTGTTTATTTAGCCTGCCTTTCTCATGCCAGCACAGATGCCAAAAAGGTAAAGATGTTCCCAGCAGGTTGCTCTGCTAGTTGTGACCAACTCTAGGGTGCAGTGCTAAGCCCCATTTCTAAGCCAAAGAGCCAGTGTTGTCCAAAGATGCTTCTGTAGTCATGTGGCTGGCACGACTATATGCCAAGATGCATGAACTGCTGTAACCTTCCCATCGAGGTGGTACCTATTTAGCTACTTACATTCACATGTTTTCAAACTACAGTACTAGGTTGGCAGGAGATGGTCTAAGGATGGGAGCTCATCCTGTCTTGCAGTACTTGGATATTGAACGGCCAACTTGCCAATTTTCAGATGGGCAAGCACAACGCCTTTAACCAAGGATTTAAAATCAAGTTAAAAAAACACTTCAAACATGGCACTAGAACATTAATTTTAACAAGGGAAGAAATCAAACAAGGCATGACAAATATTAACGTGAGAAGATTAAAAAATAAATATTGGCATTAAAACATAAGAGTTTAGCTTTGTATGGTGGAAGACTAATATCAAAACAGATAAAAGTCAAGGAAAAAGAAGAACTCATTATGCCAGTGGGGTACATAGAACAGTCTGGGCAAACATACAATCCATAAAACTGTCTGTCAGAGGTACAGAGGGCAAATAACCACTCAGCAACCAAATATCAGATGAAACCAGTGGTGTATCTTGGCCCAGTGGTACCTAAGAACATAAGAGGCAAGCAGCCACAATTGGGCATGGAGAGTCCATCTGAGGGTGCTCTTCATAGCCCTTTTGCTCCTTCTCAAGCACACCCACAGACCAAGGTGGGTGACCACAGGTCTGGAAGCCTCCTCAACAGAGCTATCCTTGCCTGGGGTCAGGTGGACCTGCCCAATGTCTGGTGGAGCAATTCCCACTTGGGGTTGGGAGGCCCAGTCACCCAACATCAAGTGGAGAATACTCCACCAGAGGCCAGGCAGATCCACCTGACTTCAGGCAGGCATCACTCTGCTGAGGAGGCTTTTAAATCTGCAGACGCCTTTTTGGGTCAGGGGGCAAGTGGCAGACCTTGAAGATCCACATAAGGGCCCTTCTCAGTCCAGTCCAGCTGGACTTAGAAGCATGAAATTTGGGGAGGGTATTCCTTATTTGATGTGAGCATCCACCAAGAACAGATTTTTAGAAATTAAACCCCCAAAGCGGTGAAAAGGGGTGCAAAACGTTTTCATCCCATTCTTAACATGAAAGACTGATCAACACCCAGCCCAATCCCAAACCTAAAAGCTTGAAATCTGGAGACCGTATTCCTTCTGTGATGTAAGCACCCACTAAAAGCCAATTTGGTGCCAGTGCCTAGTGGTGCCCACTGGTGGCAAGTGCACAGTAGTGCTCAGTGCCCGTGACATGACAGGGGTGCCTGGTCCCTGATAGGGGTGTTTTCAGTAGGGGTGCCTGATGGTGCCCAGTGGTGCTCACTTCCTACTGCTGCCCCCTGCTGCAGACTGCTGAATGGTAGGAATGTCCAGTAGGAATGACCAGTGCCTGGCAGTGGCCAGTGGTGCCTGCTGCCCCCTGAGCAGTGGTGCCCCAATGCCTAGTGGTACCCAGTATAAGATGTTCTGTGCTCACTAGGGATGCCCAGTGGTGTCTGTTGATGCCTGCCTCATACTGGTGCCCTGTCAGATGGTGCCCAGTGGTGACTGCTGGTGCTGTCCAATGGTGCTTTGTGCCCTCTAGGGATGCCCTTTGCTCACTGGTACCTGGTGGTGCCCAATGGTGCCTGCTGTCCACTGCATAGTGTTGCCCTACTGCCCAGAGATGCCCACTGGTGCCTGGTGTTGCCCACTGCTCAATGGTCCCCGCTGCCCACTGCACAGTGGTGCCTGCTGCCCAAATGTGCACAGTGGTGCCCACTGCCTAATGTTCCCAGAAGGGATGCCTGGTCCCTTCCAGGGCCCATTGCTGCCCACCACTGTCCTCTGGTACCCTTCAGTGACCTGTGGCTGTCTATGCCCACAGTATCTGTTGATATCTGCCACCCGGTGCTCACTGTCCAGTGCCACTACATGGTTCCCAGCAGTGGTTCCCACCAGTGCTTACCTGGTTCCCATCAGTGCCTGCTGGTGCCCACCAGTGCATGGAGCCATAATACTGTGGAAATTTTACTCCCGCAACAGTGGGTTCATTCTGCTAGTTTGTAAATAAATGGCTATTCGTGTTTGCTGTGGAAACTGCTTTGTGAACTTTTTTGTTAAAAATCAATATGTAAATATTCTTAACTTCCAAAGCTCATCAAAGAAATATTTTAAATAAATAAATAAATATGGGTTCAAATTCTGCTTTAAAATGAGATGATGAACTGGCAGAATTACACTGGAACTGATGAGATCAGAAACTGACCTGTCTTTTGAAAAAGAAGGTACCATTTTCTGTTATGCAAGGAAATATTTATCCCCCCAAAATCCCCTGGATATACCTTTATGTTCTAAATGTTAGGATAAAATACTCTAAAAATAGAAATACCCTTCCACCTAAGACAAGAATATTGATTGCTACACTGAAACATTTCTGATTCCAGATAACAAATGAGACTTAATTAGTGTGGACAGATGAATCTTCCAGCAAGATAACTTAGCTGGAGAAACCCTGCAATCTTCATTTAGGAATAGCCATTAACTCCTCCTTCGTTGGACTGAATTCGTTGAAGATGTTCAGAGAATTCATTCTTTTGCAGGAATGGGAATGTATCACATGACTCATGGTTAATGCTGGAAATTAGAGGCTCCTACCCCAGTACAATATATTAATTTAACAATAGGTCTTGCACAGTAGTTTGTTGTGGCTATGTAGGCATTTGTTACAATCAGCACAGCAGAACTCAAGAAGAAACATAAGAATAAAGAAAAGGAGAGGGCAAATATTGCGCCAAGATCTAAAGGGTTTGTCCAAGGGTTTGTATTTTGTGTCTTTGATAGCCAATTCCAAGGTGGGTTCAAATTCTGCTTTAAAATGAGATGATGAACTGGCAGAATTACACTGGAACTGATGAGATCAGAAACTGACCTGTCTTTTGAAAAATTTGGTTTCAAAAGCAGTATGCCAGGAAGGGTAAGAGGCAGGCTGCTGTTGAAGAAACACAAGTCCAAAGCTTCTTGGGGAAAGCAGAACTAGTTATATGGAATTCTGCCATACTTTTTGATAGGGAAGGGCTGTGGCTCAGCAGCAGAGAACATACTTTGCATGCAAATGGCCCCAGGTTCAATACCTGGCATAACCAGGGGAGGTACGGGAATGTTCTTGTCTAAAATGTGGGAAAGCTGTTATTAATTGTTGACAACGTCAACCTTGATGGATCAATGGTCAGATTCCATTTAAGGCAGCTCAAACATTTTGTAATTTAAAATCTCATATACTGGAACCCTTATCAGACATTCATATGGACTGAAAGGAATGTATCTGTGATGTGGATGCATCATTATGAAGCAAATTCCACCCTGACCTATACACATTCATCAGCTCATGTACAGAGAGTCTCATGTAGATACCTAAACACCCTGAAAAGGTAGTGGAGAACTTTATCAGTGATATATAGACATTCATTATGTAAGATATAAATGCAATAAAACAAAGCTGTTTTGCTGTCTGTCTGTTTGTCTGTCTGTGTGCATGTGTGTATGCACAAGCCTTCTTTTTTTTAACATGATTGATAAAGCCCCTTTAAGGCCATAATGCTGCAACAGATTCAAATGTTGAAACTGAAATGGGAAAGAAGCTTCTTCCCTTTCAGAATTTCTTTCCTTTACCATCTAAATCCAAGCTCATGTTGGATAGAAAATATATTTTTTGTGAGATATGAACCCGTTATCAGAGTGCTGAAGCGGCAGTTTAAAAGCTAATGTGAAGGCTGAGCCAGATCCCTCTGTTTTAGGTGGAACATAAAAAGGAACATGTTAAAGGTCTTTCCTACTTTGAAGTGGAACATTGCAATTGAATGAAAGAGACAGATTTTCTTTCCACAGCTGTTAGTGATGTGTGCAGAAAATGCTTTTTTTGATGGTGTGCTCTGAAGGATGAGCAATGTTTAAGTCCACCCTGGACACTGTTTCAAAAGGTGTAATGAGAAGATGGTGTATTCTTTGTTCTTCAAACATTCATTTCATATTGCTAGGTTGTAAGAAGGGCTTTATTTTTAAACAAAGTTAAATGGCTGGATTTTTCAAACAGGAACTAACGTTTGGAAAGATATTGGGAAGAACTCATTCTTCAGGTCAGATTTTCAAAGAACAGGACTACATGTCCCTGATCTCGAAAAGGTTCAAATATTGGACAGAATGGATACTGAAGGTCTTTGAAGCCTGGTTGTGGGTGCAAGCAAACCTGGGGATAAATCTTTTTATTTTTTGAGTAATATATATATATTAGTGCCAAGTCAGGGATAACAGAGATAGTGGTTTGGCCTATATACATGAAAAATAGTCTCAGGCCAGCAATAATTCTCTCTAAAGTGTCTTTCCAAGAAAACCACTAACGTATTTTTGAAAACTATATTGATCTCTTCCTTAAGAGCCAGAAGGGAGTTCTAACATATCTATTTCAGGGAAAGAAATCCAAAGTAAGAAGCTGCACCACTTGAAAAACATTGCAAAGCCCCTTGTGTCTCCAGGGCACCTGCTGCCTTTGGTGCTCGCAAGATCCGCATAAGAACTCCTCACTAGCCAAGCTGTGAGATCAATTTTTGTACCAAGGGAATGATCTCATATGGAATTGAGGCTGGCTCCCTACATTAAACTTTGTGGTGTGGACAAGTCTTGAATTATATTGTTCTTTTATTGTACTGAGAACATTGCCACTGCATAAATAACAAACCACATCCATACATTGTGAAGATGTTTTGCTTCAGCTGAACTGTACTCCCTTGATCAATAGCTGTAACTTCCTTATTCAGGATTCTGCCACTGTGCAAGCAATAAAAAGTAATCCACTGAGCTAGTAATCTACAGTGGAGCTCCCGTTATCCAGAAATCTCAGGAAAGAGGACTTTAGGTGGGCAGGGACCACTGAAAATGTTGAGTAAAGGAGAATGGATATTGTAAGACAATGAGAATATATCAGCAAAGACACAAATTAGTAACATATGCTGATAAATTTGTTTTGTTTTGTTCCAGGCCAGATGGCTGAATCCATAGTATTGCATCCATAATTAATCACCTGAACGCTTTAAAATTATACATCAACCCCTGGCTGGAAATTATCCTGTTCTGTAGCTAGAAAAAAGGACATTCTCAAATCAGCCTAAGGGCACAATCCAGTGTAACTACGGCGAATCCTTGCTCTGGTGTAAGAACAATTTGCTCTGAATTGCAATATGAATTTCCTATAGGTTTTCATTAGGTGATGCAGTAAATACGGGTGCATGAAATGTCTCTTACATGCTCCCATAGTTACTCTGGATTGTAGGGTAAGCCTCTGTTCCATTTTCAAGATGTTCCCCAGAGTCCCAATGACTTTTGAAACTCTTAAAAATATGGCTATTGATAAAAAGAAAAAGCAATCAGGAACTATTACCTCTCCTATTCATCGAAATATCCACCCTTTATCTACTTCAGTGATAGGAACAAGGAAAGGATAAAGGAACAAGGAAAGATAAAGAGTGTAGAATTTTGTGCTGAAGCTCCTAACGTGCTCAAGCCATATCAGCAAAGGATGAGGTTATTTTTCCTGAAAAAGGGATGTTATACTTTGTCAGGCAAAATAAACTCACCTTTTGGAAGTCCCTACATATTAACTGTTTTGGTGGCATTTGCTTCCACAGCAAATGCCTCCACTTCTTATGAGTTGCCCATTCAGACATGTACACCCTAGTCCCTTATGAGAGAGCTGTGTGCAGAAGGAGCCTAATGTGGACATTACCAATGCAGACGCCATCCTGATGTACATCCACACTAATAAGTCCTTCAGCAACAGCTCTTCCCCCTCCTGAATCATTACAAGATCATCATTTAGGAGAACGTTGATGGTGAGGGCAGGAGAATGAGGGGCTCCTGGATGAGTCTTGACTCACATAGCAGCTCCTCTTCCTTCTGCTCTCCCCAGAGGCCAGCAGTTCCCAAATTTACCTTGGTCACAGCTCTTCTTTTGTAGCAGCCTCTTCTTCCTGGTTCTCCTTGCATCACAATCTTGGATTGCACAAAATCATGCACAATTCAAGATGGTGGCACCCAGGGGACCAGAAGAAGAGACTGCCAGGAACACTCAACAGTGTTTCTGTGGGTTTGCTGTGGTGTCCTGAGGTGCCACAGCATACAGTGGGAACCACTACCATGGGCCAATGGGGCAGCAGCAAAGACACCACCTCATACCACCACTGATACAACGGAAAAGTAGGGCAGATGGATGAACAAGGGCAGGTGTAGACTCTCAGATGCATACCAAACCAGACCCTCCCATAGCTCTGGTTCTGATCCCCAAAGTTCGTTAGTAACCTTGCAGAATAGACATTGACATAGAGGATTTGCAAGAAGAATAGGGCAGAACACATCTAAACCAACTCTTCTTTTACACTAACATATACTAATGGCCTACATGTCTAGATAAATTGCAGGATCCTGTTATAATGGAAGTTCAACTGACAGAGATCATTACAAGCCTGCTTGAATTACTAGCAATAGGCACAAGGATCAGAATGCTGAGCCTAGCAAAAGTCTCCACCTGGAATAGCCCTTTGTTTTCTTAAGTCCCTTTTGCAAAGTACAGTACTTGATAAAGGTGTTTTAAAAAAAAATACCAATACATTGTAATTATTGCCCATTCTACTCCACAGCTTTATAGTTATCATGGAACAATTCCTCTCTATAATTGGTGCCTGCTATAATGTTGCTGCCAATTTTTTTCATGATATTAATAAAGAGATTAAACAGGTACTCTGACTCCATGTGAAATTTTGTATGACAATATTGTTTGTCGCTCACAACTCTGTTCCAGCATGTTATACATTATTTAATCTGTTCTACCTTTGGCACCTCTGATTAAAGATTCAGATCACAACAGTTGGCTTTTGCAGGAGCAGCTCCCACATCAGCATGTCAAACCTCTGTCAAATGAGCCACAAAAGAATATCCAGCCGCTAATATTGTGTGATCTTTTAATTTAAACAAGAAAGAAAGAGAGCAGGAAAGGAAAGAGTTGTTTTAATCAAGGTGGATAAACATGTATTCGTTTTCCAAATGTCTAGACAAGATCAACTCAAATTAATTTCTTAGCACTGACATCTAGCCCTTTTGTGGCTCAGTTCTAAATGCTATTTCAAGCCTGCTCGTCCTCACAGTCACAAGTGAAGGGCATAGCACTCTGTTTCCCTTGTAAATGCCGAGGAAAGATGTAGTCCTATCATCCGCATTACTAGTGGCGCTAATAACAGCACAGACCAGACCACTCCATCTTCATCAAGTGCTATGTATCAGTTGAGACACACTGTTGATGATAACCTGACTCAGCTCTAAGTACAATGGACTCTTTATTATATAGGTCACTATCAGAGTTCATGGTAGCAAGCCCCAGCAAATCACATTTTGCCAAGGCAATGTACACACTGCACGTCCCTTAAGAGGATAAAAAAGAAATGTAAAACGAACTACACAGGAAAGACACAATTGGCTGGTTCACAAAGCGCGTTTAGGAAACTGCAGTGGCTTTCGATGCACAAGAACTTTTAACAGTCAGATATCCTATACCTCTGAGTTGATGGACTGCCATTTTTTTACCTGTTAAGGGGCTAAAACGTGTCAGAATGACAGCACATCAGAACCTGATTTGAATAAATCCATAGATGTCTATGTAGGATGGTGCGTAAGAAACCTTGGCCCAGAATGCAAAATGCAAATTGATTCATACTAAATCCATGAAGCTTCAACTAGTCGGCGACAACATGATGGAGAAAATTGGGGGTAGAGGAGGAATAACTCCATTATTCATCAATCTTTAACAGGGTGCCTTTTTCCCTTCATATGCACTTCATATGCACATTTCTTCATATGCACTTTGTATGGAATTGGTCCAATTATACAGATATTAAGATCACAATCCTATCCAGAGGTGTAATGAGGGTATAGCGCGGGATGCAATCTGCCACGGGTGACAGGGCCCCATCTCTCCTACTACAAGCAGGGAGTTGAACTAGATGACCTCCTGGGATCCCTTCTAACTGTTTTGATGGGGTGAAATTTCAGTCCTTGCCACGGGCGAAATTTTGCCTAGGTACACCTCTGATCCTATCCTGGGAGAATTCCTGGGAGTATTCTCCATAGACTATAATGGGAATTTTGAGTAGGAATGTCTAATAATGGGCTCTCTGAAACTAATCCTAAACATGTCAACTCAAACAAGTCCCATTAAATTCAATGGTACTTATTCCCAGGCTTATTCCCTTATATGTATAAGATTAGAGCCTAGCAGGTTCCAGTGGGAAAATTTGGCACTAGGACTTCCTAGTGGGTTCCTAACTCAGGGGTTACAATTCCTTACCTTTAGAGAAAGCATCAGGAAAGCTGATGCTTTCCCTAAAGGTGGTACCAGCTTAAATCCCTAACAAGCAGAGAAATCACAGAGAAGAATTACTTTAAAGCAGGGGTCTCCCAACTATGACTCAGTAGCCACATCTCCCCCCAACCCATTTTATCCAGCCTGCAACAACTTAAAATATTTTTACTTCTCATTTTTTTCTGCAAGAGTTTGGGATTTTTTTACTCATTATACCATAGAGCATTTCTCAACTTATGCACAGCATTGTTTCTTTGTAATGTCACATTTCTCTTTTGTTCTTTATCACACTGTGCAGATTTCAGAAAGGATCTAAGCAAACATTATTCATTTAAATTTAATTCATTCATTTATAAAAATGATTTTTTTGACTCACAAAAATGTGTAAAATATACAATGTGGCCATCATACTAAAAAGTTTAGAGATCTCTGCTCTAGAAAGATGCCACTAGTCAGTAGTGGTGACAATACTGACCCACATGGACCAATAGTTTGATTCAGAACAAAGCAAGTTCCTTTGTCTCATCCCCCTCTCTTACCTATCTGGGTCTGAATAGAAAAAATTATTTGGGAGAGCAATATTTTAGTAGCATTATGAAGCAGGGGTCAAGAATTGTGGTCCAGCAGCTTTAGAAATACTGCATGCAATCGTAGCGTACACATCTCAGACTGCACGGTGCAACTGCCTGAACTGCAAAATGTCCAAAGACAACCTTCCATATGACTGGTAATCGGTGGGATTGCATCCACAGGGTCCCTATGATCTTACTACCTATTTCTTCTGTCTTGATTACCATCTTCCTACATGTCTCATATAACTGCAAGGGGAATTGAATGTTTCTCATACATAGGGTATTGGCAGGCATCTGAAGCAATGGGGAAAGAAGAATTGCTACGTCCCTGTATACACACTGCCCCAGAAATGTGGCAGGGTGATAGTTTTGTTTCAGTGCATCTTCATACTTATCCTGTGAGTTTCATTTCCCTGGACTTTTCATACTATGCTTTGCATAGAGGAATTCCTCACACAGTGAACAATAAAACACGTTACAGACAATGACTGACTGAAGTTTGATTTTGCATCTTATTTGCAATAGCTGTATTATGAAATTACATGTTCAGATAAATTCTGCTTGAAGTCAGCTTATCCATGAGTAATCTGTGATTGATCTGGCTGCTGCCACAGCAGCAGCATTTGCATAGGTCCTGCAACAGTAGATGAGAAAATGCCCTTTTAGTGTGGGAAACTATTGCTGATCAACTGCAGAGGCCAAGGTGAGGGTCACTGCATGCTTGATCTGCAGCCTCCTCCCTTTCTGAACGAATTTAGCAGCTGAAGGACAGACACAATTGCTTTCACGTACAAAGGATGAGGTGAAAAGGAACAAGGACGGAGGAAAGGAGGGAGTCCTAAGGTAAGCAGAGAGAAAAGAGAAAAAAGGAAGGGCATAAAAATGAAAGGATGGAAAGGGGATCTTATTGCAATGCGATCTTTCCTTGAGCTATTGGGGGAAATGGCCAGCTGGCTGCTATCAGATACATTCCATTTGCTTGGTTGGGTTTATTGCAATAAGTCTTTGAAGGAATCAGATCCCAATGATACATAACACATTGCTCTTCTAAATTCATACAATAACAGCAAACCCTTAAATGTCTATTCATAAGGAAAGGTATAAGTGTCTCCCACAGGTTGTCGTGCTAGTTGTAACCAACTCATCCCCATTACTCATCCCCATCAGAGTCCAAAGAGCCAGTGTTGTCCAATGACATCTCCGTGATACGTGGCCAGCATGACTAAAGGCACATGGCTAAAGGCACATGGAACATTGTTAGTTTCCCATTGAAGTGGTACCTATTTATCTATTTGCTTTTGATTTGGTAGGTTGGCAGGAGCTGGGCAAGTGACTGTAGCTCACTCCAACATGCAGTACTCAGATCTCAAACCACCAACCTGCCAAACATCACACTGACAAGTGCAGCATCTTTAACCACTGAGCCACCACAGCCTTTACGTATTCAGAAGTACACCTCTTTATATCTATTGGGATTTACTCCCAGGTCGGTATGCATAAAATTGCAGCCTTCCTTTCCCCAACATGTTATAGCATGCAACTGCACAAATGAGAACTGTGCTGTGTGCAGTGTGGCAGGGGAACTGGACAGCCTTGCAGAAACATACCTCCCAGGCTGCCCAATTGCCCTAGGATCTCCTTGAACCTAGACCAGTTGTTATGCTGGCATATGCCTAAGGAGAGCCATAAAGGAGTTTCAAGGATAGGATGCAGACGCAAATTGCTGCTACTTGATCCACTCCCTCCCTCCCCAACATACCCTTGCTTTCTCTTTTAACATACCTCCTCTCTATCCATGGCCTTTCCTCCACCTCCAATTTTCTGGAGCCTATGGCTGCATCTTTCACAGCTGCATCTAGGCACAGTATGTCTCTTGCCATTTATAGCAGCAGTGGCCTGATAGCATATGCTAGCAGCCTGGCTTCCATACCACCATAAAAAACCTTGCACTGCCAATAGATTTGGAGACTTATTCCATGAATTCCTCCTCTTGCATCAAATTTCTCCAGACATTTTAAGCTTGTAAAGTTTAATTAGTCCCCCCAAAAGTAGCAGGATACAATTCAGAACTCTCCAACTGTCTGGCTGTCCAAGGAGATAAAAAATATCAAATCAATTATAGAGTTTAAGGCAGCTTCTTTTTTCTTGCTAGTTATCTAGTCCTTTTAAAGGATATTGATTGGTCAGGTGGCTCATGGAGTCTCAGTAGCAAAAGTATGTTAGACTGTGCAAAATGCACCTGAATTCACCTTAAATACCAAACAGCTGAATTCACCTTAAATACCAAAATAAAATATCATACAAATACAGTGGTGCTTCACGTAACAAACGCCTCACGTAAAGTATGTTTCACATGACAAATAAAAATTTCTCTAGGGTTCTGCTTCATGTAACAAACTGTGCTTCACGTAACAAACACACTCGTTGGCAGTTGGGGCAGACACACTGGCTGGCAGCCCTTTTAAAATGCATCAGGGCTGCCTAGAGCGCCTGCTCATAGCGAAAGCAACACTTCTGCGCTGTTCCTCCTGTGGCCGGAGGGAGAGAAGAGCAGTGGAGAAGAGGGAAGCAGCTCAGGACGATCCAGAAGGGAGCAAGGGAGAGAGAGGCTCAAGATGAAGAGAAGGAGAAAGTTGGGAGACACTTTGAAAGTATCTTTGATTGTAGCCTCCTAAACCATTCTACCCAAGAAGTAAGCCCCATTGTGTTCAATGGGGCTTACTCCCAGGAAAGTGTCTTTAGGATTGCAGCCTATGTAGACTTCATAGGATCATGCACATTGAAAGCATGTTTTGAATTCAATTCCGGTGTTTTGTCATCATTTTTACATCCAGTTAATATTTTTATATGAATATTTTGGGGGTTGTGGAACCAATCGTCTGAGTTTCCATTATTTCCTATGGGAAAATCCGCTTCATGTTTCACGTAACAAACATGCCTCTGGAACAAATTAAATCAGTTATGTGAGGCACCACTGTACTGAGATTTTGCCCTACCATTATTTTGGGAGGAAAAATTCTTCTAATGTACAAAACCTCCTACTAGAAATGAGTTGTCCAGCTTCTTCTTTGCTGTTCACAATCAAAGAAACTGAAATTCTTATCAAGCTGTTTGGTCAATGTTACCAGCAGTGCTTTTTAAAGTGTGCATAACATGTGCACATGAGGGGGGAAGTAATAAACTGCGGGTGTTCTGTGTCAATGCTAATGGCACCACTCTGTGATATGACAGTGGACAGGTAACTGAGACAAGAATTAAGGTATACCAAAGTTTACAAATTGCTCAAGAACTAAATCAGGAGTTGGAACTGGGACTTCGATCCTAACCAATACTTCAGGGCTGATGCAGCTGTGCCAAAGGGGAATGTGCTGCTTCCTTTGGTGGGGAGGGCATCTCAGAGGCCTCCTTAAGGTAAGGGAACTGTGAGGTGGACTGGGATGCCCACACAGGGTTCAATATGGAACCAATGGGAGTCTACCTTGGAGAGAGCCTAAAGATTTGGGAACGAACAGATTATCCTCCCCTGGACATACAAACCTTTCCAGACTCAATAGAGGTGTGGAGAATGGAGGACATGGTCGAACTATGGAGGACTGGAGGGAAGGGGGGCCACCACGGAGGGGAATAACGGTGGGACCTTCAACTAGATGGTATGCACGTGGAGGGGTACCCTCATTGGCTGGAATCTGACGGGAGGAGATGGGAGGAGGAGTGAGAGACATCAGGGAACTGGAGGGAAAGGAGCGGGAAGTACTTTGGCAGGAGGAACTCCCCTGGAAGGAAAGGGGAACATACGAGGCGTGGAGAAAGAATCCCGAGCAGGGAGATACTATTCGGACCCCTAGCCCTGGGGATAAAGGGGGGGGGGGAAGCTGAAAAGGAGGAAAGGACAAGATGCCCTGAAGCCAAGAGAACGGAGACAGGTCCGGAAGCAGCAGGAGCATCCATCAGCTGGTGTAGTGAAAATGTCCTGGATCCCCGTCCTAAGGGGAAGAAGAGAGACAAGCAATAAGGCAAGGGTCTCGTGTAATGTGGACATTGTTAAAAGACTTTACTTACCTGTTAGAGTTGAGGTGATGGGAAGTTGGAGGGAACCTGTAACCAAAAGAGGAAATGAGCAAACCTGTAACCATTACGCTGTATAACAAGTAAACGTGAATTCTTTGTTACTTACCTGCGTTGGAAGTCTTCTTCATGATGTACTCTGTGGGGGAGGAAAACGATGATGCTACCCAAATATCTGTGGTCATAGATGACCCATCCACTGACAGCGGGGGGGGGGGGGGGGCTAGAAGGAAGACTAGAAGGACCCGTGACAGGAACATTTGAATTTGATCTGGCCCAGTTGATCTGGCCAATTAAATAGGCTAACTGAAACAATTGCCTCAGGCAGCAGATTGGAATGGAGTATTCAATCTGTCCACCTTCCTCTTATATATAAGGCCCATTGTGGAGGGGAGGGAAACATAGGTAGGTGGGAGGAGCAGAAGGAAAATTATCTAATAAGAAGAATCATCTAATAAGGAGTAGCATTTGGTATGCCACATTCGGTATCAGGGGGTCTTTGGCTGGCCCTGATTGTGATTCAGTATAGGTCATCGTCCTTCATATATGTTTGTGGGTATGACCAGTGGCGTAGCTAGAGAAGACAGAGCAGTCAAGTGGGGGAACCAATGACAAGCATGGCTGCACTGATGTATGTTCCCGTTTTGCTTCCCCTGCCTGGAATGGCTCCAGAGGGGAGAAGCCCCTTGCACGTTTCCCACCAAAATTGACTGCTCCACCCCTCTAGCTACACCACTGGGTGAGATAACAGAGAAATGGAATGAGATACTAGAACTATTGTAATTATTTTTTCAAGACTTGTAACATGTTAACAGCAGTGACTTGGAAAAAGTTAGTGTGAAAGTTAACATTAGATTTTATTCAGCAGCACAGTGGCATAGCGGGGGTGCAGTTGCACTGGGCAACAAGTTAAAGGGGGGGGCAACAAGTTAACCAATTAACCAAAAAATATATACACAAAAGCCTATGGAACAAAAAGTAGATTTTTAAAAACTCAGACTTTCCCATGATCCTGATTGCTCTGACAGCCAATGAGATGTCTTTCTGATACTGTATGGAACTACAGTTCTGATACTGTATGGCACTTATTAACATAATAAGGTGTAAGAGAGGAGATTCCGGTTGGATATCCAGAAAAAATTCCTGACGGTTCGGGCGGTTCGGCAGTGGAACAGATTGCCAAGTGAGGTGGTGGACTCTCCCTCACTAGGGATCTTTAAGCAGAGGCTCGATGAGCACCTGTCGGGGATGCTCTAGGGGGATTTCCTGCTGCAGGCAGGGGGTTGGACTAGATGACCTACTAGGTCCCTTCCAACTCTATGATTCTATGATTCTAATATGAATCAGCTCTCCTTTCTATTTATATATATCATAACAAAGTTACCCATACTAACTGGGTATACAAGCATTTCTAAATAGGGCTCTTCTGATATTCAGCAGTGAAAGAATAACATAAGAATATAAGAACATAAGAAAAGCGTCCACTGGATCAGGCCAAAGGTTCATCTAGTCTAGCCCACCAGATGCTTCAGGTTGCACATATGACACCTGCATCCAGCTGCCCTCCCCTGCATCCATAACCAATAAGGAACACAATTTTCATCTTTTTAACTTAATTAAATTTGATGTTGTTGTTGTGGGGGACGGATGGACCAAATCCTCTTCAACTCCAGAGAGAAAATAGGTGCTTTAGCTTTGCCACTAGCAGAGTAAATGGGTGGTGAACTGCTGAGGAGGCAGTGGTAGGTTTTCCCCCAATATTCTTTTTAAAAATACCCAGGAATGACATCTCTTCTGGTTGTTACATCACTTCCACAGCAACATTTTGAGCACTGCACTGGGCTACATGATAATTAGCTAAGCCTCTGCAACAGCATATTTACTCAAGGAAGTTTCCCATTCTCATGTCCGTGGAATCTAAAAAGGTTATATGACATCACTTTCAGAGGGGAAAATGGAGCAGACAACATAATGACATGTTTCTGGTGCATACTGTAGGGCTAGTCATTCAAGCTGACATCCTATAATTTAGCTGTAGCTTTGTATATAAAACAAATTAAATATCATATGTGATGGTAACAGCTGGAGTAAGAAATTATCCCTTTTCTGAACAGTTTACACACTAAACAGATGAGTAAGAAAAGCAAAGTGGTTTAAGTCAGCACAATTGAGGCTGCTATATATCTTATATAAATATATGAAATATATAAAAGGCTGCTTTATATCTTATATAAATATATGAAATATATTTATATCTTATATAAATATATGAAATATATATATCTTATATAAATATATGAAATATATAAAAGAATATTTCACCCCTAGACTGTCTCATGCATGTCTCATTCTCTCCTGGGGAAAAAACCAGTGAGTACCACCTACAGATGGCAGGTGAACAGAGGAGGCAAGAAAGATATAGGAAGAGGTAAATCAAAGGAGGGAGGAGAGGGGCTTACTTCATTCCTTATGGCAGGAGCCTCAAAAGGATTGCACTGAGAGGATTGGATCAGAAGATGAATACTCATCCACAAGGTGGGCCTGATGAGATTTACTGCGATCAGTGGTCCATTCTGCATGCCTGATGGGGTGGGAGGGGGTCTATAGCTTGCCAATCATCTTCACCTTTAGCTGTTACCAGCTGGAGCCAAGGCTCATGCCCTGCCATCCAAACTGCATTACTTCCTCTTCTGGGTTCCATCCACTTCTCCCCATAAAACACAGAGGAAATGTTTCTTTTGGATGGAAGAACATTTGAAATTATTTCCCAGCCAACAAGCAGTGCCAGTCATCTGAGTGATCTATTGGGATCTCATTGCGGATCACTGATTTGCTCACTTATGAGAGCAAGTACTGGAGATTCTTTGAGCAATGCAAGTAGCTTATACTAAAACCATCTAGCTAGATTGCGATCAAGAACTTTTTACATATACACTGTATGAAATTAATTCAGATTTGTTGCACTAACAGTGGATGTTGACTCCAGCAAGCATCCAAACTTTCTCAAGTTTAACCATCCAGGAATTGTGAATGTGGATAGTCTGAGAATTTGAGAAGCATCCCAGCCATATCTGCTGGACATTAATGAATACTGGATATTTATGGACTTTAATTGACATTTTGGTGAAAACTTTTCTTCAAGCTTTTCAACAAAGCTCAGGTATTTCCATCAGCCTCCTTGTACTTCTACTCTCTTTTCCCCATGTTATTTAATTCCCTTTTCATTTACACTTTGAATAAAGTACTTATATTTTGACATTTTGTCTATCTGGCCCATGTTCAAAAGTAATTCAGAGGACTGACAGCCTTTTACCCTATGACTACTACTGTGGGTTTTATTTTTAATAAGAACTTCTGGGGTTCAGTGCTCTTCTGGGATTTGTTTCCCCCCAGATGGATCTCTTCTGCCTTGTGTCTGCAGCCTGAGATGTGGCAATGAATAGAAACTACAAAGGCTTTCCCTCACTTATCTTCTAGTCTCGTAAAGGGAAAGCAAAGAGCAAACAAGGGTACATGCATGCTACTGTCCTTGGTCAGCTGGCCTTCTCCTGGGAGCGCATTTTCCTTTATATTTGCCTTTTATACCCATTTAAATCCAATTGGATCAACTTCCAAGACACAATAACCAGGTCAATATTGCACAATAACAGCAGCAATAACAAAAAGAATTGATAACCCTGGTCTTATCCAAAAGAGCTGTTGGCATGAACCACACATGTCATCAGTCTCAACCAAGCTTTGACACCTGTTGGCATGCATGGTATCACTACTTCTGCTCTCCATAACTATAGGAGAGAATGAATGTAAATAACATTCAGCTTGCCATCATATATTGCGGCTTTATTCTTGTCCTAAGGGTTTCATTATTTCCTTTACAGTCAGCAGGCATTACTGAAATCTTTTATTAGAACATACTGTCTCTGATATTATTCAATTTTCTCCAGGCCTTTTAGTGCATCTCATCTATCTCCCCTTATCCATGGAAGCCATCTATAGTTATTCTGTCAACTACAGGGAGATGTTCAGATAGAATGGAGCGGCTGCATGCTTCAGTGACTCCCGAGTCAGCTAACAAGCAGGTCATGATTTTGAGCAGCAGGCTCCCTCTTTCTTGGGCTAATAGGGAATCTCTGGACACACTTTTCTTTCTCTTTTTTCCTCTGATGGAGCAATCCTTTTTTCTTTCCATTAAAGCACCATGCAATTATTTATTTACATTTAAAAGCTTTACAAACCATTTGGTGATTTAGGAAAAAAACCAAAATCATCAGAGCCTTGCAAACACAGGGTAGTTTTAATCAGCTGTTTGGAAAGCAGCAGAAGGAATGGCTGTTCACGAAATGCATTTTAAAATTCTACTTTTGGGGGGACATACACGTCTATGGTTTTCTATACTTGGGCTTCTCTGCTTGGAATCACAGTATATCTTGTTGAGCATTGCATTTTGAAAAAGTCCGCCCAAAATTAGAGTGGATGAAAAGCACAGATGGGCCCAGGCCGGTTCAGTCTGGTTCTTGGGGACTGGATGTTCCTATTCCCCCTCTGCGAAAATTAATTTTTTAAAATTTTTAGATTTTTTTTAAAAAAATCCCCTTTAAATTCTCCCCAGCCCTGCCCCCTGACCCCAGCCCCACCCCTGACCCCGGCCTGGCCCCGGCCAGGCTGGGCCCAACTCTGATGAAAAGGGGCAATAATACACACTTAGCTGGGAGTAAGGCCAAATGTTATAATAGGACTTACTTTTGAGTGGGCTAGTAGAATTGGACTCTGAGCCTCCCCATTATCTTTGCTTCAGATTAGTTGCTGCTGTGCCTCCACATTTATGAAGCTCATCCTGTAAAGAAAATTAGTATTTAGCAGGTGTTGAAAGCACTTCACACCCACTATCTGGTTGTAATCCTTAAAACTTCCCTGCAAAGAAGGCCAATATTATTCACCCGCACCTCCAGTTGCAGTCAGAGACTGGGGTCCATCAAATAGTTTGCACATGTCCAAATATTTTTTAAATATAGAACAGGGTCACTGCATTTCAGCTCTCAGAGCCAGAGAATGGTGAGCTGGCTCCTCTGCCTTCAAAGGGTCCTGTGGAAAAGGGTCCAGTGGAAAACAAAAGTGATGCACAGTGCAAGAAGGAGCCGAAGAAGAAGGTGAAAGGCTTTCTATTTCCTGCTTATTCAAGAGACCTCATGGAGAAAAGAACCAAGTAAAGGGTCAGTGAGGTAGGGTATTGTAGCACCAGTTGGGGCAATGGCTCTGTTTTTGCCCAGCCTTCTTTCCAAATCCCCCGTCCCCGGCAGAGATCCCCACAACCTTGCCAATAAAGTATAATAAATGCCAAAAATTAATTTATTTTAAATTGTCAAATTATTTTTCAAATTGTCAAGCATTCCTTGGCAAAGTGGTGAAGTTTCATAATGAGGCAGAATCTTGTGACCAATGAACATCCCCAAAGTTTAGCATTTCAGCTAAACCAAATTAAGGGAAAAGTGATGCTAACAGTTATTTTCCTTCTGGAACAACTATGACTCTTTTGCATAGTGCCACCTTGTGGTACTAACACAAGGTGTCCACTTCATTCTCAAAACAAGGCAAGACAACTTTGTTATGGGACACATAGGGTGAAATCCAGAGTAACTATAGGGAGCCCTTGCTCCAGTGTAAGAACAACTTACTCTGAATTCCAATATGAATTTTCCATGGGTTTTCACTAGGTGGTGCAGTAACTCCAGGTACAAGTAATGTCTCTTACGTGCTCCCATAATTACTCTGGATTGTAGGGCAAATCTCCTTCAAAGTACTCCCTTTACACTCTTAATCCATCACTGTTTCCACTGATGGAAGCATTCCTGGTACTTGTTTTCTGGGATAATCAGCAGCTGCCTTGTCGCAGCCACTTGGATTTCCTTGACATCCTGAAATCTTCATCCTTTCAAGTGGGATTTAATTTTTGGAAAGATTAAAAAGTAGCAAGAGGCTAGATCTGGGGAATATGGTGGCTGTCAGATCCGGGGGATGTTACACTTGGCCAAAAACTGCTGCACAAGCTGCGCTGAATGGGCAGGTGCATTGCCACGGTGCACTTGCCACTCAGTGGACACATGCAATTCTGGCCTTTTCCGACAAATAGCATCCTGCAAATGCTGCAACATGTCACAGTAGTATCCTTTGTTTACTGCCTGACCAAGTGGTGCATACTCATGATGAACAATCCCCTTGTAGTAAAAAAAAAAAAATCAACAGTGTCTTCATGTTGCTTCGACTCATTTGTGCTTTCTTCAGTCTCGGAGAGATTGGAGTCTTCCACTGAGAAGACTGAGCCTTGGTTTTGGGTAGATAGCCATAGACCCATGAGTCATCACCCATTATGACAGTTTTCAAAAAGTTTTCATCGTTTTTGACACAATCAAGGAGATCTTGTGCAACTGAAACCCAAGTTTCTTTTTGGTCAGCTGAAAGCAGTTTTGGCACAAACTTGGCAAACACACGTCTCATACCCAAATCTTCAGTGAGAATGGACTGAACTGAATTGTAACTAACCTGCACATCATCTGATAACTCACGGATGCTGATTTGACGATTTCCTTTCACAGTTGCATGCACATCTGCGATGTTTTCCTCAGTTCTGCTGGTTGCGGTCTCCCAGAACGTTTGTCACTGTCAACATTTTTTTTGCCATCTTGGAAACATCTGAACCACTCATACTCATGTGCAGCTCATACACTCCTCTCCATATACTTTTTGCAACTTTGCGTAGGTCTCTGCGCAGGTATCGCCAAGCTTTTGGTAAAATTTGATGCAGATTCTCTGTTCAACTTTCTCTGTCCTCCTGGTCAATGCAACGACCACACACTACATATTTTCCTTCCAAGCATAGCTGTGGAGAGAGGAAGTGAGCTAGGATGTTAAAACTTAGTGTGCACGCACAGTTGAGGTCAAGGTCATCTGTGCCAAGTGGCTTCACTCTGCGTATTTTAGCTCCTTTACTATGGCACCAGTCCTGATGGTTATTGATCACACTCATAGCCTTCCATCTATCATGTAAAATTGATGTAATGCTGCCCTTCTTTCAAGATGCCATAATTTTAGAACAAAGGATGTTTCAATCCTTTGATGCTAGCATGGAGAGGGAATTACTATTCAAAGCTGTTGTGATATAAGGCTATGACAACATGAGTACATTCAACTTTTGTTCAGAAAAATACTGTGAAATGTTAAGCTTTACATTGGCCAAAAAAAAAATGTTTACTCTATGGGCTTCAGTTAATTTCTGAGAAAAATATTCAGCCCACATACTTAACAGACTAATGGATTGTGGATTTTGTTTTAATTACTCAAGTTAAAAGAGCAAAAGGCAGCATCAGAAGGAATCATTGCTTACATCTTTCCACAGAAGCCAAACCAGCATAATAGATACTCGGTTGATATACTCAGCATCTTAAGAAGGGGGACAAAGCCAGTTTTTTCTAAGGAATTTTTAAAAAACTTTTCAGGCAGCAATGATTTTGAATGCATTTGAGCAATTTTTCATGTGTTCAGCTGGAAACAGGAATTGCTGGAGTGAGTATTGACGTTGGTGAAGGGAAAATGGTATCATTTGTCTCCTGATTAGTCGAGCCCTGAAGATCTGCTCTGCCTGAACATGCCCATTGCCAAAGGCGTGGAAGGAGTGTGACCTGAAAAAGATACAATTGTTTCAATGTACACCTTGTTTAAGACATACCTGCACTAAAAACCTAAAACTAATTGAACTTTTTCTGAGTTCCTGTTCACCAACAGTCCCCAACAATCTCTTGATTCAACAATCCTGTTTCTGTGAGGGGAGGCTATTTTTTTTTTCAGGGATGCTGTAACAGTTAAATCTATTTAATAGTGGACATAGAATTCTATTCTGCAAATTAAGACATGATTATGGTCAGGTTCAGATGAAAGGCAGGCAGCAAATATCCTCACTTGCACTGGAACAGGTAGGATCAGGCTTCTGCTATGGTACCACATGAAAGAAGAAACTTTTCCCTTTCCCTAGAGTAAGGCAAGCACAGTCCCGATGGGTTTACTCAGATCAAAGCAACCTCCACTGCCCCTTTGAATGGTAAGAAGCTGAACCTTAGTCATTATCTATTAATGCTCAGGCTCAGGGTGACCATGTGACCGGAAAAACCTGGATTTAGCCTTCTATTCGGGTGTCCCACATTTGGGCTTCATTGTCCTACATTTTGGCTTCATTTTTGAACTTTGTGTTGGTGTGCAGTACACCATCATGACATATGTCGTTGGATTCGTATTGAAGCACAGAATCCAATGCAAGAATTGGATTTGAAATATCTCATTCCTATCAAAAGTTATAGCCAAAAAACAAAAAAAATATAAAAACAAAAAACCCACATTTTTTGGCAATGTTTTTAAGCAGGTAGGAATTTTGGCTTGAGGGGGGTAAGAATTTTGGCCTGGGGGTTCAGGAATTTTGGGTTTGGCATCTAGTCACCCTGCTCCCCAACCTTAAAAGCTGGGCAACCCTGTTCAATACCATAAGTCCCTATTGTGTGAACAAGCTCTGGTGAGCTATGCACTGACAGGCTTCCCCTCACCATTCCTTCTCTTTCTGCAAGGTGGGAATGAAAACCTTTAATTTAATTCTGAAGCAAACCACAGCTCTGCGTTGTTATTCCATTTTTTCTGTAAACTGCTTTTTGAACTTTTTGTTGAAAAGTGGTATCTAAATATGATTGCTTGATGATTAATTGATTGATTGTGTCCAAACTCAAGAATTGAATGATAAGGGGAAGGGCAGAGGTGAATCTAGGCAAAATGGCACCCATAGCAAGGACTGAAATTTTGCCCCTATCAAAACACTTAAAACACACCTTTTAGCTAACGTTACAAGTCAATAATATCAAACTGCGTGTATGCACCCATGGCATATGTGTATGCACCTTGTGCCATATATGTGGTAGAACTCTGGGAAAGAGGAAGGATATACAAACAATGCAAGCCCTGATTCTGAGTTCCGCAATGCATATCCTTTGGCACATATTTATTTATTTATTTATTTATTTATTTATGATTGATTGATTGATTGATTGATTGATTGATTGATTGATTGACAGTACTGTATTTATTTTACACCTATTTTGATTCATTTCTAACCCAGCTAACTGAGCAAGAGGCACTCTTTCAAGTGGGTGCTCCTCTTTTATTTAGCAGGGGGAGAGTAACTGGCCCTCCTCACCCCAGCAATGTCTGTTCTAGTGGCTTCTGCTGGTGTTCTTTTTTGCATTTTAAATTGTGAGCCCTTTTGGGACGGACCCATTAGCTTTTAATTAGCTATTATTATTTTTCCATTTTCTTTGTAAACCGCTTTGTGAACATGTTAGTTGAAAAGCGGTATATAAATACTGTAGATAGATAGGTAGATAGATTTCAAACTCATCATCATTCATTTGCTCTGAAGAGCTGGGGACCGAGACAGGAGAAAACGAAGCTCTTTAAACATGAAAGGGGTGTTCCGTTATCACTTCCCGTCAAATACTTTTAGCGTATACTTCCCATCAAACACGCCTATAGAGGTGAGAGTGGCATATACACTCGCCACAAACTGCAGTTGCTTTTTCAAATAACCTTCAGCTCCCTGAAAATACTACCAAGTGGCTCTCTGGTCTGTGTTTGAGGGCATACTTTATGCACATACTCTTGTACATGCACATCATGCAGTGCCTTGCTGCCTTAAGGGGGATTGGTTATGTCTTTGAAAGCAAAGGATAAATACCTCAGTTGGCTCCCTTTCTCTGCTCTTGTCACTATTCTGTTAAAATTCACAGCTATCCAGGAGAAAGGACATTTTTGTTGGCAACATTCATTCTCTCCCCACCTCACTATTTCACAGCAGAATATTCTACAGGGCAGACTTTTACATAAATAATGTGCTGAATTTATTAGATACATTCAGGGAGCCGCAGGGGATTTCCCATTTGGAATCACAATTTAAATGTCGAGATAGTGCAGCAGAAGAACATATGCTATGGAATAGCTTCTGTGGATTGAGCTATATGGGATCAGTTACAAATTCTGCTTAGTTTGGCGGGGGGGGGGGGGGGGCTGCTGCAAAAATAAAAATTATAGGTTCTAGTGAAACTGTCATATGAAATGCATCCCTGAAGAAAATTAATTTATTTCCCATTCTTTTTTCCCCTAGACATATTTAATCAGGATGCTGATTTTTCCCCACTATATTTTTTAATAAAGAAGATATTTTGTATTCTGTCCCTCTAGAACTTAAACAAAACACCTTCTCTTACTGCAGGAATACAAAATAGCGCAAACGCACAGTGCTTTGTTTACTTCAGCAGTCACATTTAATTTTAAGTATGTTTTGGCATCAGAGCTATCATTTGCATATATGTTAAATACCTCTATATAGTTGGTATAAAATGCAATTCCCATGGTTCAATTTCATGCTATGTTTAAGCAAATGTTTGAGATTTGTGTTTCTATGTAAATGTCTTGGCATTTCCATGGCCCACAAAGGGTTATCAGGTTATGCATGTAGTACTTTTTCGATTTTTGCATATTTGATGTCCTTGTCTTATTGCGACAGTGGATCTAAGCAGCCCTTCTTGTATTTTTGCTTTTCCGCTCAATTGACCACATATGTGAGCCAGAACCAAAACACCTACATAAAAGTATAGATCTCTAAATATTATTTCAAACAATAGAATATTATACTTCTGGCCTTTTCGTGTAGCCTATAATCTATTTTGTTCTTTATTAAATAGTGTCTACATTCATATGAATGTAAATTTAAAAAGTCAGGTACTTTTTGAGGGGTTGCAAAAGGTATGAGCCACCCTGTGTGATATGCTTGGGGTTGTGTGTGCAATACCGGCCAAAGTTTTTTAAATCTTGGCATTTTCAAATAACAATAACATGTCATTTAGGGCACAATTCTAACCAATTTAGGCCAGCCCAACTCAATCATCTCCCTATTTGTGGCATCTCCCTATGGTGGCATGGAGTGGCTGACACATGTCTGTACACTGGCTTAAAACCCCTAGGAGTGGCCTTATGGCACTTTTGCAACATTCTTAGGCGAGCAAGGTACTCATGCCAACCTTGCCAGTGGTTAGGATTTTACTATTAATGTGCCATTTCGTGCAGAATGCAATGAAACACACTGCACAGAAATATTTCAAAGTTATAGCTAAGAAGAGAAAGAGAAACAGAAAGTCATAATGCAGAATTTATCCCAGGAGGAAAACTATGGTTCTGAATTCTGCAGTGCAGCTAATGGAAGTACGTGCAGGTGGTAGCAGAGGTGGTAGTTGGAAGTAGCAGTTGAACATGCAGACTCTTCTTAATTTAGGATAACAGACACCTGCTCCAACATGATTCTGGCTTCCATTTTATGTCCATATCCTAGGCAGACAGGTTATTTTTCCCCTCTGAATGATAGGATTACTCCATTCTAAACATGCTTTGTTCTTTTTTCTGTTAATGTGCTGCTTTTTGAGATACAGTGGCGCCTCACGTAACAAACACCTCACATAAAGTATGTTACATGTAACAAACAAAAATTTCTCTAGGATTCTGCTTCACGTAACAAACTGTGCTTCACATAACAAACACACTTGTTAGCAGTTTGGGCAGACGCACTAGCCGGAAGCCCCTTTTAAAAAGCATCAGGGCTGCCTAGCGCACCTGCCCACTGCGAAAGCAGCACTTCTGCGCTGTTCCTCCTGTGGCTGGGGGTCTGCTGGGCAGAGGGAGAGAACAGCAGAGGAGAAAAGGGAAGCAGCTCAGGGCTAGCCAGAAGGGAGCAGCGGAGAGAGAGGCTCAGGATGAAGAGAAGGAGAAAGTGGGGAGACACTTGGAAAGTGTCTTGGATTACAGAAGAAAGTGTCTGTGATTGCAGCCTCCTAACCATGTCTGCTCAGAAGTAAGCCCCATTATATTAAATGGGGTTTACTCCCAGGAAAGTGTCTTTAGGATTGCAGCCTATGTAGACTTCATAGGATCATGCACATTGAATGCATGTTTTGAATTTACTTCCAGTGTTTTGTCATCATTTTTACATCCAGTTAATACTTTTATATGAATATTTTTGGGATTGTGGAACCAATCGTCTGAGTTTCCATTATTTCCTATGGGAAAATCTGCTTCCCGTAAAGAATGTCTCATGTAACAAACATGCCTCCAGAATGAATTAAATTTGTTACTAGAGGCGTCACTGTACTCAGTCACTTGTTTTACTGAGTACCTTACCTATGTCTAAACTTCCAAAAGACAGTTACCAGGGGTGTCATTGAGGTGGTGCGACTGGTGTGCTCCACAGCAGGGTGGCGCACCTCAGGAGTGATGCACTGAGGGAGTTTGAAGCAACCAGTTCCTCCTTCAGAGGAGTGCTGCAGTTGCCACTGCAAATGGGCGAAGTTCACCCGTGCGCAGTGGCATCCGGCCAGAGCACTCCTGGGAGGGAGGAGCCACCTCCCAGTGACCTGCTCCTCCCTCCGAGGAGTGCTGCAGCCACTGCACGTGGGCAAACTTATGGGCAAACTTTGCCCATGTGCAGTGGCATCTGGTCTTAGTGCACATCCTGGGTGTGTGTGATGCACGTCCCTGGGGTAATGTAATTGCCCCCACACTGGGTGGAACGCACCATTGCGTCGCGCATGGCAATTATATTCCTTCACAATACAGAATAAACAAATAGAGAAGCAGCATCAGGTAAAGTTTGAACAAGCAGTAGGAATCTTGCATTAAATACTCTCTCATTTCAGTCCAGTTTCAATAATTAGCAAACATTTGTCAGATCTTTTTAAAAAAGTCAACTATCTGATGTTTAACTTCCATAGCTGTTTAAAGCTTTCATTTTACTCAAGAGCAAAGCCATCCATTCTACTCATTTCTGTTACCATTCTGGCATTTTAAAATCTTTTGCCATTAGAATTTATGCAGCAACCAACATAAAATTCACTATTGTTTAATGTCCCAGTTGTTCTTGCAAGATTTCACACTCTCTGGAATCTCATATCGATTATACACAGATTTGTTGCACTGCATGGCCTACACTGTATCCTACGCAGATCAGGAGGTAGCCTGAGGTTATTTTGGGATAAAGGGACATATTTCCCCTTATTCAAGAAAAGCCCAAGACACTGGCATTGCTAGAGGGATGCTGGGGGTTGTGGGCCTTACCAGGCTGAATCAGGGGATGCGCATGGGGGATGATACCACTATTGGCCAAAATTGTTAAAAATAATGGTTTTAAATAATGATATCATAATGTTATATAGCAATCAATTTGAAATTTATACTCTTGATGTTAGCCAAAAGGCCGAGCAGTGATAAGTGTCCCCCACAGGTTGCCCTGCTAGTCGTGACTGATTCTTTGGTGCAGTGCTCATCCCTGTTTCTAAGCTGAAGAGCCAGCATTGTCCAAAGATGCTTCCATAGTCATGTGGCCAGCAGTACAATACACCAACGCACACAGAATGTTGTTACCTTCCCAACAAGGTGGTACCTATTTATCTACTTACATTTTCATGCTTTTGAACTGCAGGAACTGGACTAAGGATGGGAACTCACTCTGTCTTGCGGTACTTGGTTTTTAACCACTGACCTGACCAATCTTCAGATTGCCAGGCACAGTGCCTTTAACCTATAAGCTATAAGCTATAGCCTATATAAACTATAAGCCTATAGGTTATATAAGCTTTAAGCCTATATAAGCAATAAGCTTATAGCACATAACCCTGTTTATAGCTAATAAATCAACACATGGCGAAGGAGTTGCCACTTCCATCACCTGTGGCATTATCCCACCCACTGCATGAGAGGAGGTCAGTTATAGGGATAATGTTCTGGCTTCCTGCACTGGGTGACACAAACCCTAGTGACGCCACTGGCCCCAGATGTTATTGGAGTCTTCTTGGATCTGCACCAAATCCCTTAAAGAAAGTAGAAGCAGAGGTTTCCCTACCAATGCCCTTTCTACAATGATCTAGCAATGACATGTTCTTTTGCAATGCATGTTAAGATATATTATTTTCTGCTCTCTGTGATTCATTCCTGTCTTGTTGACATCAGGCAGGCACCAAAAAAAAGAAGATATGCTTGGAAGCTCTGGTTTCCATCCTTTTAACCACATCCCTTGCCTATGGATGTTACTATGATTTAATTATATTTGGGATTGAATTCAGCTTTTACATTTGCCATGCTAATTCTCCATCCTTGTTTCCTGTTAAAAATTGCCCAGATAGCCACTTTTCATTCATTTTTCCCAAATTTACTTCACTACACATGATTAAGGTTTTGATCTACTATTTTAGTAAAAGTTGGATTTGACACTACACAGAGACATGTTTATAGGTTACACACATTTATCTCAGCTTTCTCCTTGTGTTCTTGTCAAACACAGATTGATCCAAAGGTGTCAGGCTGTTCTACATCTCAGAATAAGTCACAATTCTAGCACTTTACTCTAAACACTTGATGGAAGTTATGTAAGGTTTTGTCTGTCTTGAAAGACTCTGGGATGACTCAACCAATTTGCAGTCATAAGATATGCAGGATAGAGTTAATTTACACAAAGTTGATATGTTTAGACCTGGCACTGAAAGTGATTTGAAAATGAAGGGGGCGGGTGATCCTCTGAAGAATGGGGAACAATTCCTTCACAAGTGTCTCTGAGATCAGGGGAAAAAAGTTGAGGATGGGAGGATGGGACTGTAGTCTGGATTAATGGTAATTTCTGAGCAATCCCATATGCAACACATTACAGTAGTCTAATCTAGAGTAAGGTATCCCCCCACAAGTTATACTGGTAGTCATGACCAACTGTAGGGTGCAGTGTTCATTCCTATTTCTAAACCAAAGAGCCAACGTTATCCGAAGATGTCTCCATGTTGATGTGGCTATATGAATAAACATCAAAGTGTATGGAACACGGTAGTATGAATTATCATCTTTATGATAGCATTTAATTCTACAGAGCTGAACGAGCTGTGCTGGTAAGGGTGTATCTGAAATCATTTGATGGCCCATGTCTTTCAAAGGGCCCACCTTGTCAGGCCAACCCCTGAACCAGAGGTGGGCCTCAGCAGGTTCTTACCTACTCTATAGAACCTGTTGTTATAAGACATAGGTCTATAGGACATATGTTGTTATAGGACCTGTGTCTATAGGACTTAGAACCTGTTGTTAATTTATTTGAATCCCACCACTACCCTGAACCCTCAGTACAAGTGACACACTGACACAGACTCCTCTACGGTCATATCAGTGAGAATTAATTGTATTCTACATTAGGAAGCAATAAGATTGAAAACGTTAGATATCCCAAAAACAACCAAATATCCAAAATTAGTAGAAGGGCTTCAAGTAAACTATTTCAAATTACGTAGCTCAGAATTAATAATGGTATCTTGTACTTCGTAAAAACTCTACTTAGATATTATGAGTTGCATCTATCCTTTCTATTTCATCTTACCAAAGCTTTTATAGAAATTTCCAGTATGATTTAATGCAGGGCCTGATTCTGAAGGGATTCAATCTTTGTTACCTGCCATTTTTCTACCATTATTTTTATAGTCTTGAATTACTCCTCACATTTCTTCTCTGTGTATCTTATCATTTTTCTGATGATGTCTCATCACTTCCCATCCTGAGTTACAGTCACAGGTTGGGTCCCAAATTATGAAATGCAGGTATTTTGCACAGCAAGTTTAAAGTGTTGTGCCACAGCTGTGGGGATAAGGACCATCGCTGAACAGATTGTGCATGGAAATCTTGATGCACTTACGTCCTCCGTAAGCCCCTAAGACTTCAGAGTGCTGGAAAGCAAGGAAGGACAATATAGAATTACTGATGCTTCCCAGGGTAATAGTGGTAAAATACATTTATCCTCAGGTTAAAAATGATTCCTTTGATTGTGCATATTGCTGTCAGCCTTTGGCTTCAGGCAAAATACCACAGTCTTAAGAATGATTTTTGCCCTTGGGCAAACTTTCCTTGCTCTCATCTGTGACAAAGGAACCGTTAGGTTTTATGTTGGCTGTGTGTCAGAATTATTGATTTTTATTTCCCTAGTTATGGTCATGATGGGCAGATTAATTAATCTTCTCCAACTTAGCGCAAAGTTCCCCATTCTACACCGCAATGGTAAAACATTCATTATCAAAGTCTCTGTGATTTTTTTGTTTCCAAATACTTTAGAATAGGCCAAATTAAAATTTCAAAAAGTTTTACTGGGAGACATCTCTTATAAATTGCAATTGCATTAAGGCTTTGCCATTTCCCTTGACCATTTTGGTGTTAAAATGAGCAAAAATTAATTGTATTGGTTCAAAACACCCCAAACACAGTAACTGGTTAATCAAAAGTGATGCTTGCAGGATGAGCTAGTTTCCCCAGAGAATATATAATTCCACAGCCCCCATTAGTTTTACTGAAATGGCCAATATGGGGATAGTCTTAAATACAATCAAGGGGTCTTTGAAATCTTCAATCTTAGGGTTCTGAAGGTGCAATCCTAACCAGTTCAGGCTAGCACAACTTGCTCAGCCATCGGTGCATTGGCCTAATACCTCCAGAAGTAGCACAAAGGTGCCTAATGACACTTTTGCAACACCATTAGAGGTTCATCCTCTAATGTATAATTGGACAAATTGCCAGAAAACCAATTGCTGCTGTCTGTTTCCATGATTAAAGGCTATAAATGAAAATTTAATTCAAGGGGGGATGCTGTCAGGATGAAACCCTCTCTCTTCTCATTCTGGGGTATCTTTATCTTAATCTGAAGTGTGGATGTTGTGATTATATTTGTAAAACCTTGGACTGAGAGTAATTTGGATTGAGAGTGTTTTGCAAGACAAGCAAACGTTTCTAATAAATTTTGACTTGATAAACAAGTGATGTCTTCATAGACGAGTGAAAAATAGTCCTGGCTGGGATATGGCCAGATTTGGCATTCTACCAGCACCTGCTCAGCTTCCACTAACAGACCAGCCTATTCATGTCTACTCTAAAGTAAGCCCTATTATAATCAGTGGGGCTCACTCCTGTGTAGGGGGGAGACATTGCAGCGTGAGAGACCTGAGAGACTAGAGTGCAGGTTAATTTTTTTTATTTTTTATATTTTGTATTTCCTTTATTATTTTGTATTACATTACAGTATTGTAATTTTATATAAATATTTTTGGGTTGTGGAATGCATCATCTGAGTTGCCGTTATTTCTTAATGGGAAATTTGCTTTGATATACAAGTGTTTTGGATTACAAGCATGCTTCCAGAACGAATTATGCTCATAAACCAAGGTTCCACTGTATTCTGAAAACTGGACCAAACCAAACATCGCAGTGGGGGAATTTGGGTGAGGTCTTTGAGTGTGGCATGACACAACTGGAGCAAGGATAGGATGATGAGAACAATTCTATGGATAGGATGGAGAGAACAATTCTAACTCAAGCCAATGTTTAGGGAAGGATGCTAACACATTGCAAAGCTCTGGGCACATTGCATGTGCACACCCTAAGTGCAAATCAACTTGTGGCTGTTGAACACATTACAGAAGTCTCCCCATCTGCTACCATAGGAAAAGAGCCCAGATGTAACTGCAACAAGTTACACATTATTTATTGGGGCGATGAATTACTGTACAAATCCTGAGGGTGTGGGTCTATCAGGTAACTCTTCCGGTTCCTGAATCTGACAAAGAATTTTGATGAACCAGGCAAGGGAAACATGGTGTTCAAGGGCAACGTGTGTCTTGGTGACCCACCACATGTGGAGACAGCTTGATTTTCAAGGAATAGAACAGGTGCTGGGTTGAGCAGGACACACAAAAAGGAAAGTTGAGTAGGAGGGAAAAACTTTACGTGTATTTACACTGTTGCACCCATGAAACTATCTTCTCATCCTGGACTAGTCTACTATTGGCTATAAGACATGATGTCTATGCACTATTTCAGGCACCACCAGCGTCTGTGTTACCTGGTACAGGAGGTCAGCATGTCACCCTCTGTCATTCGCATGTGTGACTTTTGCGTTTGTGCAGTGCACCTCTAAAACCAGCCACCCTGAGTCACTCAGAGTGGCTATCTTCAGAGGAGCACTGTGCATGTACTAAAGTTCATGCATCTACAGCTAAGGTCGCTCTTCTGGAGAGAAGGGTACCTACCCTTCACTCCAGAACAGCGCTCTGAGCATAGCAGACATGTACAAATGTCACACATGCAAACTGCGTTCAGAGTGCTTTTCTAGAGCAACTGGGAGGCTTGCCTCTCCCTTAGAGGAGTGCTCTGAGCTTGCACCTCCAGCCAAACCACCGGAAGAAATTAGTGTCAAACTCCTCTGTTGCATCAACCCCCTTATGAGGATCACCTGCTGCAGGCTGCACCACCCACACCCCATAGTAACTATGGGGTTACTATGCACTATCTGTAGATATAGTTGTGTATCGTTGTGCCTCTGAATATCAGGTGCAGGGAAGTAATGTCAGGAGAAAATAGGACTTTTCAGGACTTTGGGATGTCCAGACACTGCCGATGGGCCGCTATGAGAAACAGAATGCTGGACTAGATAGTCTTTTGGTGGGATCTAGCAGGACATTTGTTATGTTTTTACCTAGACAACATATTGATTTAATTGGTTACCAGAAGCTAAACATCTAGCTACCTGATTATCCTGGGTGGTCACTTTGTGAACCATTCTCAAAGTTCTTCTCCTTTTTTGACACACTGCATAAAAATTTAGACTGAGGCTACTTTATATAAGGGACAAGTGTAGTGCAATTGTCAGCTTCCCACAAGATATTGCACCACTTGAAACAGAATCTTTATACCCAGCTCACAGCTTTGGTTTCATTTATTTTGTTATTGGGGTGTGGAACCCTGTATTCTACTCCACTTAACCACTTCACAGTGCCTAGAGGGCACTGACTGGTCTATTTTATTTTTATATTGCTTATACCTTGTGGTAGCAGCTGCAAAACTATTTTGGTGCACTTTAGCAAGTAACTTGTCTCTGCTCTTGGGCATGCTACAGTAATTAACTCTAATCCTAGCAAATAAAAGTTAATCAAAGTATCAGTCTACTTGATGTCGACAGCATGTCAAACCTATCCAACAATGGAATCAAAGTTCCTCTTCATTGAATGGAATGTTAACAAGTGCTTCATTTGGCAGAAGAATTTCCTACTGATAGGAATGCTCTAATTACAATTTTCTAATTAAATCAGGTTTCTTAAAAGGTTAACCATGACATTTTAAATAGCTTGAGCCTGCATTGATATTTTGAGGACATCCTGTAGCTTAGCCACTCTTGATTGAGAAGGATGCTCTTCCAATTAAGGAATCTCTTCTTGAGAGCTCTTCGTAAATGACATCAATTTCACACAGTGGTGTGGTCTGGAATATAGTAATGTTGTATTTCCCTGGCTACTGAATCATTGTGGAAATAATTCAAAACCTCTCTTTACAGAAAATCATTTAAAAACAATCTGAATCCTACTATGAGATTGTAAAGATGAACATTTATCCAGGGTAATCTCAAAGAGTATTCAGAATAGGCCCATTCCCTGCATCGGATAGATCTACCAAACTCCCCAGTGGAATGAGCTGGAATAGAACTGAATGTTTTAGAAGGAAAATAATCAGACCCATTTTCATTCAGCATATTTATCAGGATAGCTGGTAATCCAATGGCTCATATTATGTTTGCAAAGTGGGTGGGCTTGCTGTGTTGCATGGGTTTTTAATTTCTTATTTATCAGCCAATTTAAAATTGTAACTATATTGAAAACATAGCTGGAATGTTTAGACAAGAACAAGAAAAAACAGAGAGGCAATTTGGAAAAAAATAAAGCTTCTGTCTTATAGCTAGAACGGCCACATTTTCAAGAGGTGAGTAAAGCAAATATTATTATTATTTTCCATATGGTATGGGGATTTGCACTACATCATACAGTCAGTCGCAACTAGCAGTACAACCTGCAGGGGACACCTTTCCTTTAGCTATTTTTTACTGCTGTGTCTAGTAATGGCTAGAATCAAGACTATGGTAGACCAGGGTGCCCAAACCTCCAGGTTTCCCTGGACCCCCCCAGGAAATTGGGCCGGTGTTTCACCAGGGAAGAGGCACCCTCCTCCAGAAAAGACATGGTCCTTGGGGCTTCTTCACAGCTGCCCCGGCAGTGGCAAGGCTTGGAGCTGGCTGCCACTGTGTTGGGGGGGCAGCTGCATGCCCGAACAGCTACTGGCCAGCTGATCGGGGCTTCCTCCCAAGGGGGTAAGCCGGGGGTGGGCGGAACATCCACTCTGGCCATGCTGTGCCTCCTCAGACCACGCACAGAAAGAATGAATGTGGTCTGAATGCAGAAAGAATGTGGTTTGAGGAGTGCCAGCCAGGCTGGAGCAGATGTTCTGCTCACACCTGGCTTCCCCCCTTGGGAGGAAGCCTGATCAGCTGGCTGGCGGCTCCCTGACATGCACTTGCCACACAGGCACAGCGGCGGCTGGCACCAAGTCTTGCCGCCACCGGGGCAGCTGCTTACAAAGTGGAGTGCCCCAAGCCTCCTTCTCTGCCTGCCTGAGCCTCCCCAGCCCCAGAGCCTCCAGGTAGGAGGGACCCCCCAACAAACCCTCCCTGGACCCCCCCCCTTCCTTCCCACCCAAGGGAAATCCCAAACACCCTCCCTGGGCTGCCTTCTTTTTAGTTTTGATATAGTTTTATCACCTTCTTTGTGTCTTATCTTCCTTAAGGAACTTACTTAAGAGTGTTCTTCCTTATCTTCTTCCTTATATGCCAGGACGTTAAGGGTCTATGCCAGGGTGGCCAAACCACAGTTTATGAGCTACATGCTGTTCTTCAACACATAAGCTGCAGCTCTCAGAAATATTCTCAGCTCCTTTTTGCATCACAATTAATATAAAAGGTTAATGAACTTGCAAGCTTCATAATTATTTACCTGCTATAAACTGAGAGTCCATTGGATTAAAACACAAGTTGAATGCTCATGGTGAGTAAATATATTTAGGAATTTAAATTCTTTTTAAATGTTGCAACTCTCAAACATCTGAAGTTTATTGTATATGGCAGTTCCATTAAGCAAGTTTGGCCACCCCTGCAGTAGTTAAAGGTTGTTTTGTGCTTACAAATCCATGTTAAGTGAGATGAGCTATGATCTGTGTTTCCTCTTGGCAGAACATCTCTGTATATGACCACATTATGACACCAAAAACACAAAACCTATGGAAGGATCATAAATGTGAAGACGTTCATGAGCATTGAATAGAATGGAGAATAGGTTTAAGCTGTCTATGTACAAACAACCATCCTATCCGTTTGTTATTTATCCTCACAACTGTACTGTACTGTTCTGTACCGTGGGTCAATGTTATGAAAGGACACATTCCTGATAGTTTGAAATAATTACCACATGCCTCCTTTCACATGGAACAGTTTATTTGCATTAACATCCTATTTGTGTAAAGTACTAGAATATGAATTATGAGCTGAAGAATGAGACCAGAAACCCCATATGTATGCTGTCAGTTTATGCCAGATTGTCTGAATCATCTCTATCTAATGTCAAGCCATTAAGAGGTAATTAGGGCTGTGGCTTATTGCAAAGCACAGGAGTGGATCACTTGCACAGTGGGTTAAGAGAGCATACTCAATGTTTCTTCAAACAATGACTGTCATAAGAAAGTACTGATAATGAAAACATTGTGCCTGCTCATTTCCAGCAGGCTAGTATCTTCATACTAATTGTACCAAAACTGATGGCACAATTTATTATCGTCTGCTTTTGCCTTCCAGTGCAGATTAATAATGCAGTCTGGGGTATGCATTTATACATCACTTGAGGTATAGATCAGGAATATTGGCTTCACTAGTGACTGTAACTATACATACAGTAGAAAGTAAACACAAATAGATTTTTGCCATTTCTTGATTTGGTGTAAACAGAAAGCCTGTCAGAATCAGAGAAAAGAATTCCCTGGCAATTTCTATACAGGCATCCCCTACTTTCTGACGGTTCATTTTCTGACTGTTCTGCTTTCTCAACACCTTTCAGTTATACCCAGAAGGCATTCATTCAATGTATGCTTTACTTTTTCAACCTCTGTCTGAAGGTCTAAAGGCTAAAATTGTCTTCCCTAAGGTTGATTTGGATGTGACATGGTGATCAAACTGTTTTTGGCATTTCTTTATGACTTTCTTCTGTAAATAATCATCATTCAAATACAGTGGCGCCTCACTTAAAGAGTTTAATTCGTTCCGGAGGCATGCTCTTTAAGTGAAAAGCTCTTTAAGTGAAGCAAATTTTCCCATAGGAAATAATGGAAACTCAGACGATTGGTTCCACAACCCAAAAAATATTCATATAAAAATATTAACTGTTTATAAAAATGATTACAAAACACTGCAATATAACACTGTACAAAGCACTGTAATATACAGTAACACACAATACTGCAATAAAGAAAATACTGTACTGTACTGAACTGAACTGTACTGTACCTTTGAAAACCTTCATGGCTGGTGTGAGGGTTACAGAGAGGGGATGACTTTCACAATCACTAATGGAGTCACTCAATAGAATCTATTGTCTTTTTGTGCAACTTGAACATTCCCAAGCTGCTGACGGGGAGCAGCACTAGAACATTGATAAGGCACACCTTCCACGCTGCCACACACAGATCCCACATACAGACCTGACTCAGGCTGCTCCCCCCGGATGTCCCATGGGTTCCCTGGCAATGGAAGCCTATTTCAAACTTTGCCCAGGGCCCCATTGTAGCTCAAGCTAGTCTCCTCATCCTGCCTGTGAGCTCCCTTGCCATGGAAGCCTGTTCCAAACTTCCTCAGAAGTGCTCTTTATTCAGGACCATGCTCTTTAAGCAAGTCAAAATTTCTGAGAAAATTTTGATCTTTATATAAAACGCTCTTTATTCAAGACGCTCTTTATTCAAGGTACCACTGTACATAAGATATTCATTGCCCATTCATGCCTTTGTTCATTTTACTGTAATTTGTTGTGTATTTGTCTATGGACAAAATCCAGAGTGACTATGGGAAGTCCTTGCTCCGGTGTAAGAACAACTTACGCTGGATTCCAATATGAATTTCCCATAGGTTTTCACTAGGTGGTGCAGTAACTACGGGTGCACATAAAGTCTCTTACGTGCTCCCATAGTTACTCTGGATTTGGGGGTATGTGTTAATAAATATGTGTTATTTAGGCTTTTGCAAATGATATTGATGTCTTTTTTGTGGCCATTTTGCATTTTTCAAGCTGAAAAAGACGGGAGTTCCACTTTTCAATTGTTTTCACTAACCTATCCAAAAAGTTGGGGATATCTATAGTACAAAATTTTATACATAGCTTTTATCTTCTCTTAGGGTATGTGTGTGTTGACTTGAAGTAGGGGAAAAGTGTGATAATGTTTCAAACGTGTTGAACTACAAGCTACTTTTGACTGTTTTTTCACCCTTTTGGACATGGAGAAGGAAAAAGCTGGGCTGTTAAATGATATTGTGAGATCCCATTCTGTCTTCTGCCTCAGACTCCCCCCTCCACCTCCCAGCAGTGAGCTGGGACAATCAGAGAACTGTTTGAACAGAGGAAGAGGAAAATATCAAAAAGAAAATTGGAGTCAGTGTTAAAATGAGCAGCTCGCAATCTCAAGAAGAGATTACTGGTGAAAGGATAACATAGGTTATTATTTTGAGAAACTGACTTTCACCAAAATGGGAGTTGAGCCAGGGAGAGAGAAGGGTGGTTTGAAAAGATCACCATGATAAGACCTGTGAAAAGAAAAGTAAATTTGCCATGAAAAAGCAATTTTTTATCTATTTGCCAAGACATTGGCAAATGTATTTGTATAGCATATTTAAGTTTAGCCAACTTTTAATATTCTAAAATAAATGGGAAAAACAAGGCCGATCATGGGGAAACAACTAGACAAGAGAATTGAGATGGTATGCATGAGTTTTGCACTTTTAAAGCAGTAATTCTTATATCAAAAACTGTACAACGTAAACTACAAAGAATATTCAAATCAGATACAAGAGAGCTTTGAGGGGAAGGCAAGGCAAAGAAATGGGCTCTTACAAGCAATTTTCATTGCACTTTTTCATTTTGCGTCAGATAAACATGAAGGAATATTATTTTTCATAATACACAAAGTGGATTATTAAAAATGGTAAATGCAAAGCTGTGTTTGCCTTGCTCACGTGTTGCAACTGCTCTCAAAGGAAAACACTGCTATAAAGTGATACATAAATGTAAAAAGTTCAACCCCATGTCCATTCAAATTATATAAACATGTAGATAAACTGCAGTGGAGGATCTGGAAGATGCTTGTTATCTCTTTCCTCTGGTTTTCAACCAACTATGATTTTACCATAATAATAGAGGTCAGATAGATGGAACAGGTTGAATGAGAGAGAGAGAGAGAGAGAAACTGTACAACACATGTATGAAAAAAACAAAACAAATTAATTCCTTGGACTTTTCATTTCAAATGCAATCTGACTTTTTTGCTTCTTTCTGCATTGCTAACTTCAAATATGTGATCTCACTACCTTTCTTCTCAGTGAATTCTCATTCTCGTCTTCCCAGTCCCTCTCCCCTCTCACTCCTCTTGTGAATAAAACATGGAGTTTGGTCCATTTTCTCCATTCTGAAAAATTCTTATCATGATCCATCCAGTCCTTTTAATTACCATCCAGTTTCTTCTTCTTTTTCTTTAGTGTTTATCCTTCATAGTAACAGAATCCACTGTTTTCTTCCTAGCTAACAAACTACTCATTCAATATTGTAGCTCTTCTTCTTGGTCAGGTTCTTCAGTACACATTTGTAGGTCTCTTGCCCTCTGTCCTTGCATGACATTATAAAACCCCAGTTTTCAATACCACCTCGATGCAGATGTCCCAAGTGATACCTTTTCTGCCTCTAAGGCTACAATCCTAAATACTCTTTCCTGTGAATAAATTCCATTGAATTCAGTTAGATGTACTTCTGAATCCACACGGATTGCATATTCTTATCTTCTTGTTACTTCTGTGTCCCACTATCATCTTAAACAAAATATGTCCAAGACTGGGAACTTTTCTTCTTGCTTCGCAAACCTTTCTGTCCTTCGCAAACCCATGTCTGTTGATAAGGGAACAATTTTATCCTGTCAAGCAGGCACAGAACTTTGGGATTATCTCCAATTCCTGCCCAACCTTTGCTTTCAGTACTCTATCTATTATCAAGATATGTCACTTCTTCCTTTTTGTTTCAGTGGAAAAAACATGCTACCTGTCAGGAGGAGGAAGAAATCTCCCTTCTTGAGATGGTTGATGCTGGAGGAGTTGGAGAGAGGAGAGAGAGAGATAGAAAGAGGAAAAAAGAAAGAGAGAAAGGAGGGAGCGTAGTAGAGCTCCCAAAAACTTCGTCCTGCCTGCAGCGAAGCTGGACGAGACTGGGTATCTGTAGTGCCGTCTCCGGAGGAGGAGAATTGGACTTCGTCCAGCCTCCTGATTGGAGGGACGACAACCCACAAGTGCAAGAACACCCTCATTCCTGAATCCAGGGAAAGGGGAACTGGGACAGAGGTGCTGAGAGGAGGAAGAGGCCTCTAATGCACCATGTGGAGAGGGGAAAAGCTGGCCTAGCCTCTCAGAGTCCCAGCATCTGGTAAAGGTCTGAGTTCTTTTCTGTACTTACCTGTGTGATGTTCATGCAACCGAAGACCTGTGAAAGAAAGTAAAGGCAACCTACCTTTTAAAGAACTGCTGCCTCCAGAGTCTCATTACTCCAACCGAAGGTATGTCTGAGCCACGGACCCCAGAGAGACCTCCCTGCGGAATCCACTCCCAAGAAATAGCCAAAGTCATGACACTACCTCTCAGCTGAACTTTCAGCATGTGCTCTAACTTTTTCCTCCCAAATTGCTTGTCACAAGCTCTTAATTCTGGTTTTCTCTTTGCTCATTTCAAATAGCTCACCTCTGTCCAGAGATCTGTCTCCAAATGATTGTCCCCATTGGTCAGGCTCTGTGACCCCTATTTCAAAACCCCTATGGTAGTTTCCCATTGCCTAATACATTTGTCGCTCTTGTCCTTACCTTTAAAGTTCTCTGTGGCTTTGCCAACCTTCTTTGCTTTCTAATGTCATAATCAAATACATCTGCGAGCAGAAGCAAAGAGATTGAGGACCCAATGTTATGCCTGGGCAATGCCGCTCTTGTGCTCATTGCTCAAGCAATGCTAGTCACAAAAATGCCATTAATTTAGACAGTCCCCATAGGATAAATGGTGCAGGTGGGCAAGTATCAGTTAGTGCTTACCTCCACACCAGCAGAACAACCAGTAGGAGCCAGTAGTGGCTCATAAGTAGTGGGGAGATGTTCCATGGAGGTGAAAGGTGCGGGGAAAAGTGGTTGGAAGGAGGGTAGCCTGGGAGCAGTTCAGGTACAGAAAAGGACCACGATGGCAGCAGAGTCCCCACCAAATCCTATCCCCCCCCCCCCCGTACCTGAGAGCCCTAAACGGGCTAATCTACACCAGTGATGTGCAAGTGTAGATCAGTGTGGCCCCATTGGGTTTCCTGGTCCTGACATGGAGTAAGAAAATTAAGACCAGAGAGACTTCCAGCTGTCTCTTGCAGGATACAATGGCAATGTTTTAGCACCACTCTACCATAGCACTGGCAGCCAGGATACAATTGGACTGCGAGTTGTAAATCAGGATTTATTGGCTTAAATCCCACCTCTACCATTAATTCACTAAGGCACAATCCTAACCAATTTAGGCCGGCACAGCTAATATACTTGTTCCTGTAGAGGCATGGGGAGGCCAGTGTATGTCTGCGCACTGGCATAACCCCCAGGAGTGGCACAGAAGTGCCTCCTGGCACTTTTGAGACACCCTCAGGCCAACACGGGACTTGTGCCGGGATTACATGTGGATTGGAATTGCAATCCTAAAGACACTTTCCTGGGAGAAAGACCCAATGAAAACAATGGGGCTTACTTTTGAGTTGAAATGGTTAGGATCGTGCTCTAAGTGAGTTAAACCACACTCCCTCCGCCACAACTCTCCAGCTGCAGTTTGGGAGGGTAGTTATAATTATTTTACAGGATTGTTGCCAGGACAACAGCAAGAAAATACATGTGAAGATTTCTGCACAAAAGTACTTTACATATGATAGTATTATTTTGTTCTTGGAAAAGAAATTCCAGGGTGGATTTCACATTCAGAAACTAGCAAATGGACATAACTAAGAAGAAAATGCACGCAACATGCTGAATACAAATGTGAGATATTATTATTCCAGCCCACGACCTTCTTCAAACAAATCTCCTACCATGAACTACAGTATCTCTTCTTTCTCCTAATGTCCCCTTCTCTACGCCTGGGTCAACTTCTCTGAATCCCTGCATATTGTTCTCTCTTTCTTTCAAACCAAGTCTCTTCCCAACATCCACGACTTAAACCCATAGGACAAGAGTGCCTGTAGGGGAATTAATGACACCCCAGAGTTCTCAGTATCTTTTTCCCCACAACACTCCTACCACGGCTGTATAGTATTTTTCTTGGAAATTTAAAACATCCCATAGCGCCCCTATGAGTTTGTTGCAGCACCCCAGAGAACACAGCACACACTTTATGAACCACAGTCCTATTGGCGGTACAGGTAGGGGGTGCAAAGCACTAAGTCAGGAGCTTTATCCTGCCATGCATGCAGCAAACAGCCCTTACCCTGCCCTTCAGAGCCATTCCAAGCTATGGGAGAAAATGGTATATGCCTCTTACAGCTCATCTTCAACTGAAATTTAGCAACTACATATTTGTATCTATTCTTTGTATTAGTGGCCAGCCTCATCCTCACTGTCTAAATTCAGATTGTAAGTTCATGGTGAGGACCTGCTAGTTGCTTATGCTGGTTTGCCAAGTGCCGCAATATAAAACAAAACAAAAAAAAACAAAAGTTCTCTCCCTCTTTAAGAAGCACAGCACTAGTCTCTATGCTATTTCTCCACTAAGCCTTCAGCTTATACAAAATGAGATGTGCTTGTTACTACTTATACGTTAATGGGAAATCAATGGGACTTCTCTAGGGTTTGTTCTTAAAAACAAGAGCCACACAATTAGGCCATTAGATTTCAAACTTTTGTATGCAGATCCCTGACTGCAAAAGATAAGTAGCCTCCTCGATACTCTGTGAATAATTGTAAATCAGCCTTGGAGTGCACTGAGCGCACTGGTAAGTAGCGACCACTTGCAAATAAGCACCTGGGAAATAGAATGTGCATGCAAATGAACTTATTATGCTCTCTGCCCCACAATTCCCCATGCTTATTACTTTTGAAATCGCTGCCTACTTATGAGAAACAAGTTCCTGAGCTTCCTTTGTGAGAGAAATGGTCATACTGTCGTTTCACATGGAACTGAAGGAATCAGAAAAATCTAAGTGCTGAATTTAATGTTTTGTATTCACAAATAATACACCTTAGTTTTTACTAAGTTTTACACTAAGTGTATTATTCACAAATAATACACTTTTGTTTTTAGAATAAACCAAGTTTTATTTATTTTCTTACTTTACTAATTAGCAAAGTTCACTTATCAGTGTGCCTTGTCTTACGTCTACTGTTTATGACACCAAATGTGAAACATCTCTTGTAACTACTGCCACATAGAAAGAAATAAAGTACGAGTATGACTATGGGTGCAATCCTAACCTAGGCCAGCACCACTCATCAGTCTTCCCATTACTATGATGATGTAGGGAGGCAAGTGTATGTCTGTCCATTGGCCTCCCCTACTTCAGGAGTGGCACAGAAGTGTCTTACAGCATTTTTGTGACACCATTTAAGTCAGCACAGGACTTAATCTGGGGCTTAGGCCAGCCTAACTGGAAGTTAAGATTGCAGCCGAAATCATTATGATTATTTCCTGCTCCCGTGTGCACACTTTGATGGCAGGATTAAAGTGCCAGTGACTGCATAGAAATTATAATGATTCATTAAAACCACTAGTATGTATGTGTGTAGAATCAATGCACGTTTACTCAAAGGTAGGTTTCAGCAAGTTCAAAAATGTATTTGTGTGTATCTGTGAAAAGGATTGCAGCTTTAATTTTCAAGAATTGCTTGCCTATGATAGTCAGATAGTATGACGATAGCTAAATATCTCATGTATTCCCTCGTATTTCTAGGGGGGATACAAAAGGGTATTTAATGTTACATATTTAGTAGGACTGTATACAAATGGTGGTCAGAGAGGTATGACTAAAGTACATATTAAGTATGTGGAAACTAAACCTCTCTCTCTCTCTCTCTCTCTCTCTCACACACACACACACACACACACACACACACACACACACACACACACGCAAAATATCAACTCTCATAAATTATATGCATCAAGCTGTCACACTGGATTATAGTTATAAACCACTGTAAGTATCTCTGTTAGTCTCCCAGTTTTCCATATATATGAGATTTGACAAGGAGCAGCCCATCCAGCATTGGTACAGTTCCAATGGGCAATAAAGCTGATTTTTCTGAGTGGTTGTGTCAGCTCTTACTGACATCTGGTGGTGCATCATATACTACAACGAGCATTCAATATCATATTTTGTTTTAAAGAAAATGTTTTTAGGCTTCAGGGACTTTCCTGTTTCAGGATACAGACCAAGGAATTGATTCGATCCCACTATGATTCTAAGAGTTGATTGAATGCCAGATCAAAATCAGTCAACAACAGACATGATAGCTCTCTGGTGTATAACATGGTCCAACAGCCCGAAGCTATTATTACTTTATCTTCGCAGTGGCAGGTAGCAGCATACTCTACTGCACATAAAGAAGCATCTGACTTCTTCTCTAATCAGAGCCAATGGTTGATGGAGCAGAGCCAACTGGGAAACTCCCTACCTGTTCCCTTAGTTCCAGGAACGATACATGTAAGGTTGTTCCAGTTTTCATGTCTTTACAATAATAGCTTTTCTCCTATCTGGTTGGCTTGCAGGAAATAGATTATGGGCACAGTCCAGAGTGAAGGCAGTGAGGCGCCCCCTATCTCGGCTGCCTCAACTATTCTGAATCCAGACCAAAAAGGTATGCTGGATCCAGAGAGTCAGGAAGCCTGGGCTGACCTAACTGCTCCAGAGCATGCACAGTAGGCACCAAGTCAGTGATATCTGGGGAGGGCTAGCTCTAGAGGAGACCCCCCCCCAGATCACACTGAACAAGGGACAGCTGTGGTGCCTGCCTTATAAGCAAGCCCAGAAGTCCTGACAACCAGTAACAGCTGTAGCATGAGAATGTAGTACAGCAGTATCTCTAGTGGAGGGTGGATGCAAAGGGCTTGTTGGAGTGGCTTGCTGTATCCCCAGGTTAGTGGGCTGCCGTAGTTGTGCCATATCCTGAAGTTGAGAGGCAGGGGTTGAAGATAGGCTGGCCAAGAACTCAGATTTTTGGTCAGCACTGCCATTCTTACTTGGCCTTATCATTGACCCCTATGGGTCTACTCATTGTTATACATTCCGCTGAGGTGGTATAACTCGGAGGTGCTGGAAGAGGGCATTTCTGCCCTGGAAACAGGCTCTGGATACAGAGTAACTGCTCTGCCCTAGGCAATGCTAAACATGCCCCCAACATGCCTCTCCTGAGCTGCCTAGGCTGGCTCAGCTAGGCAGCCCGGCCCCATCTGTCTTGGGTCAGTCAATGTTGCCTTAGACTGCCCCAAGCCTTCTCAAGCATAACTGGGCTGCCCCATCTTGGACTTGGGCTGCCACAATGATAGATAGCGCAGCCAAAGTACACTTCTGGATTGCAGCCTATGTTCCCACTTCCAGCCACATCACTTTCTTTTTGTTGATTAGGAAGTCCACTGGGACAAGAGTAGAATTAGCTAGTTGAGGAGAATCAGAGTTGACACACCAAGCTCGAGAGAAAGTAAATAGATGGAAATACAAGGAAAAGCTCAAAAAAGACTAGACAGAATGTCTTGCAAGGGAAAACAAAATAAATTTGGCTATGAGGTAAACAGAATAGGTTTGAAGGACACAGGCAAAAAAATGCAAGACAAAAAACTGTAGATTCTTCTGACAACCTCTAGAACGAATCAAAATATTTGTTCAAATAATTATTTGATTTTTTGGCATTTTATCAAATTGTTGGAACAAATCTAATTATTACCATTTGAATGTGAGTGAAATTAGGCAAGACCAAACTGAGGAATGATTGCTGCTATTGGTGCAGTAGCAAACCAAAACAACGGCAGGGGCAAAATTTCTGCACTGCATCATCAGATAGCATGCCAAGTCATGGTTCTGCTATAAGGAAACTGGTTGTGATCTTATTCTAGGGAAGGAAAGCAAAAAAAAAAAACAAAAACCAGTGGTTCCCAAACTGTGGATCAGGAACCACTGGTGGATCACAGCCTGATTTTTGGTGGGTCAACAAAGGATGATGAAACATCATACAACTAATTACCTCAAACACCAAGGCTATTCGAAAATCAGATACTGTCACTCCTCAGACCGTATCCTACAAAGAATTCAGCTCCTACAGTTTTTAAGCATGGGCATATGGAGATAAATGTTTGAAGGTCTTTATTTTGGTTAATATTTCTTATAAAGAAATAAAAGGTTGATTCTTTTTAGATGTATTTTTAAAAGTCTGATAACCCTCAGTGTGTCCCAATAGAGTGACATCTTAAAAAATGGGTCACAGTACTAAAATGCTCAGGAACCACTACCTAATCCAGCAGTAAAATACTAACTACAGCATCAGATCTGGTTGTCATTCATGCTCACTAGTTCTTTATATTTACAAAAGGGAGAGGAAATTCTACCCTTGGCAGAAGATGGCTCTCCACCATGCACTGCTCGGTGCTTAAAATCCATCACAATTTTCCAAATTAGACTTTTAAAAAACTTATATTTCTTTGTTTTCACCAGCTTTTGCAAAAAAAAAAACAACAACCAGTATCTACAGAGGCAACTTGGAAACTAACCCTAATCCTTAGAGCAGTGATTTTTAACCTTTTTCATCTCATGGCACACTTAACAAGACACTGAAATTGTCAAGGCACACCATCAATTGTTTTTACCATTGACAAGGCACACCAGACTGTTCAAATCCCCCAATTTTCCTATTAATGAATGTCAATCCCCAAATTCCCACAGCACACCTGAGGTCTATCTGCGGCACACCAGTATGCCACTGGTTGAAAATCACTGCCTTAGAGACTAACAGCCCAATCCAGAGCAACTAATCTGTCCACATAAGAGCCCTTAGGTTGCCCTATCTAACACTAGGTTGGAGCAACTGCAAGATGCTCCAGCCCAGTTACTCTGAAGGAGGCTTAGGGCAGAGCAAGACAAGATAGGGTGCCCTAAGAGAGGTGGACCTGCTCTGCCCTAACTGGGGCAGCCTAAGCAGCTCAGGAGAGGCAAGTTGAGGGCATGTTTAGCATTGCCTAGGGCAGAGCAGTTACTCTGAACCCAGAGCCTGTTTCCAAGGCAGAAATGCCCTCTTCCAGCCCTCAGAGTTATACCACCTCAGGAGCAGGTATAGTAATGAGTAGACCCATAGGGGTCCATGATAAGGCCCGAGTAAGAATGGCAGTGCTGACCAAAAATCTGAGTTCTTGGCCAGCCTAGCTGCAACCCCTGCCTCTCAACCTCAGGATATGGAACAAACTACGGCTGCCCACAAACCTCAGGATACAGCAGGCCACTCAAAGAAGCCCCTTGTATTCA